>OZ007591.1:154761170-155961170 GCA_963931845.1 Maratus michaelseni | reverse complement strand
TACTCTCTGGGTGTTGATTAAGCCACGGAGTAAAGAGGAACACTGTGCGATTAAGCTGACACGCTGAGGCAAAGGGTAACGTGAAAGGGGGAGGGGAGGGGAAGCAGAAACAAAGAGTTAAAAATGTAGAATGCTGAAGACAGCAATTAAGATAACAGTATTTTGTCAATGCAGGAGTTTTAAAAGTGGTGATTTTTTCCAGTAATTTAGAAAAAAAAAAAAGTTTGTTACTTTTGGAAAAGTAGACAAAGTTTGAGTACTGGACCTATGGGCACAGTGGACCACCCTGTAATATTTTATTTATTTAAAAAAATTTTAAGCTTCTTTTCTATCCTATTAGGCAACAGCACTGGATTAATTATTTATTGCCTTCATACTCAGAGCAAAGATACTAGTTTTCTCGCCAAAATGGCACAAAACAAAAATCTTGCCAACTGCGGTGCATCTGTAACATCTGTTTTCTAATTTGCATTTTATTGTGAAGTCTTAAATGTGTTATGGTTTTTTTTTTTTTTTTTTTTTACCTTAACACACTACTCTTAATAATTTTATTTTTCCTGAAATTCTATGCTTTTCTGAATTTTTTATTAATAAATTGATTCATCTTACGTATAATTTAGTTTTTAGAAAAGCTTTAACATGTAATCAATGTATACAATCAAGATGAAGTAATCAATAAAGACTCCAATTCTAATTTTTATAATTAACAATTGAAAAATCAGAGAGAATTACGTTATGTTCGCACAATCATATATATATACAGTGGAGCACCACTTATATGTTTTTATCATTTATACGTTTTTTTAATGGTCCCGGCAAAATCCAATGGACATTAACGTTAAATAATTTCATTTATACGTTTTTCCTTAAATCGCTAATTTCATTTATACGTTTTTTTCAACAAGTCAAGAAGAGACAAAATGCGCATTTCAACCTCAGATTCCTAACTCCCGATTGTCCAGTCTTACAAAAGGCAGGTAACCTTGACCAATACCTGCCAAATTGAACAAAAGCCGTACCCCTAAGGAATGTGAATATACCACTTTCTATAGATAAGGGTTGTTGTTGTGCTGTCACCAGGCCGCAGCAGGGCAAATTCTTTTTCTTTCAGCTTCAGTATCTGGATTTGTATCGTGTTCACTAGCGGTTCACGATGACTTCGCGTAAAAGAAAATCTCTGTTGTTGAAGGAAAAAATGTGCATTTTAAAAAAAGTGGATGAAAACCAACTTAAAAAGAGTGGATCTTGCCAAAGAATTAGGTTTACCAGTTTCAACATTAAACACGCTAATCTATAAGCGTAAGATCATCGAGGAAAGCCATCATCAAAGTGGATGTAGTACTTAAAAAAAACTTCCGAGCGGAAAATTCGCTGATGTTGAAAAATTGCTTTTACAGTGGTTTAATCAGTGTTGTAGTGAAAAAATTCCCATCAGCGGTCCTTTGCTTATGGAGAAAGCACGAGAAATTTAGAAGAAGCTGAATGTGGAATGCGATGCATCATTTTCTTCAGGATGGCTTCACAAATTTAAATTAAGACATGGCATAACAGGCAAAACTGTAAGTGGAGAGTCTGGAGATGTTGATTGCGAAACAGTGGATGATTGGATTCAAAACCAATTGCCAGATCTGATAAAAGGACATGAACAAAAAGACATTTTCAATGCCGATGAAACCGGTTTGTTTTATAATCTTCTGCCATCTAAAACTCTTGCAATCAAATCGGATACCTGTCATGGTGGAAAAAAGAGTAAAGTGCATTTAACAGTGTTGTTGTGTGCCAATGCAGATGGATCAGAAAAATTGCCTCCTTTGATTATTGGCAAATCAAAAAAGCTCCGCTGCTTCAAAAATGTGAAAACATTACCAACAATGTACCTGGCCAATAAAAAATCATGGATGACAATGTCTTTCTTTACTGATTGGTTAAAAGAATTAGATGATAAAATGCGAAAGCAGAAGCGGAGAATCATTTTATTCATTGATCAATGTCCAGCTCATCCACCTGATACGGATTTTCTAAAAAACATAACTGTCAAATTCTTCCCAGCCAATTGTACCAGCAAATTGCAACCACTGGATTTAGGGGTCATAAAATCCCTAAAACAACATTATCGAAAACTTTTGGTGAAAACAGCTATCGCCAGTTTAGACCACGGTACTTTGAACATGTGAACATTAACATCTTACAAGCTATGAATTTCATAATGATGGCTTGGCAAAATGTTTTACCCAAAACGATAAAAAACTGCTTCCCCCTTGGCAGATTTTTAACTCCAGTGGATGTCAATCCTATTGAAAATGCCGAACCTGATCATTTTGTTCCACCAGAAAACTGGTCAAATTTAAGTGATCTTACTACATTTGAAGATTTTGTGCAAAATGATTCGGAACTTGCAACATGTTCTTTTCTAACAATCGATGAAATGATCGCAAATGAGGAAACTAGCAGTGAAGAAGAGGATAACTGCACTGAAAAGCCACTGCCAAGTTTTCAACAAGCTTTGGCGGGTTTTAACACCATGCAAGAATACCTCATTAGCAGTGATTTGAATGATAATGTTAAGATGGCACTTTTAACTGTGAACAATGAACTTTTTTCTGTGCATTCCAAAAATTCCGTACATCCTAAAATAACAAAATATTTTGTACATGGAATATGAATAGTTGTAAGTTGATGTCCGGAATAAGAAGTTTAGTATTACATATCGCTTGTATTTCATGTATTTTATCTCTGATTTTTTTTATTGTTCGTAATTACGGAATTGTTCATACTTTTGTGAATTTCGTTTATACTTTTTTTTTCTTGGCCCCTTGAAAAATGTATAAACAGTGCTTCACTGTATATATATTTTACTTTTATCAATATAAAATGTATTTCAAGCTGAGCATAATGTCATTTTCACCAGTGCAAACTTTTCAGACGTACTATATACGTACTTTTACGCTTAATCACCATGAATTCAAATAAAAATATATTTTCTATTTAATTGCAATGAAAAAAAATAGCATCAATCTTTATTATTAATGTTCGGAAATGTCTGTGTGTGTGTGTCTGTACGTGGAAAAACTCTGCAACTGTAGCGAGTAGCAAAGCGCTTTTTGTTTAAAAAAATTCGGAAAAATCCCGAAATTGTTGACATTCAGTATCAAAGAAATCGGCCTTCAATTAAGACAGTTATTAATTAACAAATTTTCGAAAATTAGCGAAAAAGGAGCATTTTTTCCAAAACAAAGAAACGATTTCAAACACGAAAAGAAAATTTCTGTTTTGATAATCGCAGACATCCAAATTGTCGCTTTTTAACGCATCATCGAATTAAAAAAAATCTACCGGAGGTATCGATCCGAAAATCGGAGTACACACGCGGCCGATTTTTGTCGTTCCAAAAAGTCATTTTTTTTAAAATTCGGACTGTAACTTTTCTTTATTTCAGCCAAAAACTGACCAGACATCCAACATTGACCCCAGACGGGGAAAAAGGTTGCTGTAAAGAATGCCGGGTTGACACATCCGAGATCAAATCGCTCCATTCCTTTTTGAAACAAGTGGAAATAATGACTCTACATTCACGAAAATTTGCACACATGTGTAAAAAAAAATCGCAAATTCAACAAAAAAAAATTCATTAAAATCGACCAATAACTTTTAAAGATATCAATTAAAACTCATTAATGAAAATGAAAAATGAATTTATTTCTATTTCAACTGGGTAGAAGTAAAATATTTACAGGTGTTGTTATCAGACATTTGGACGCCTTCCTGCCAAAAGAGATAAATTGATAAAAAGATTCATTTTAAAATGATTCCAGTTTTTATGGGCAATATATATATTTTTTAAATATCGGATTTTGGAATCTGAAAAATATGAATCCTTGCTCTGAGTGATCTGGCATTTCAGGGATTCAAAAAATTTTCGAATTCCAACCATAATTTTTGATTTTAGCAAAATCCTGATTTTTGTATAGGGGAAAAAAAAGAAAAAGAAGCTAAGGAATTAGCTATTTCTTTTCAAAATATCTCCCGTCGTATGGGTCCCATCGCGAAGCGGTATGGCTCATTCGACTCGACATCAATAGCCCTTACATATTTTAGTTTCCAGTTCCACCACCAGGGGATGCTTCCGTAAATATGGTTCTATGGGACCGATTATGATGGGGTTTGGCTCTTTCGACTGGATTTTAATAGCGTTACAGATTTGGGTTATGTTCGTATAGAACAGATTGTGCCCCCTGGTGGTGGTAAGTGTAATTAAAGAATTTTGCCGCTAACTCGGGTTCTATGGGTCACATCACGACGCGGTTTGGCTCATTCGACTCGGCATCGATAGAGCTTATTGATTTCAGTTCGTTTTTTCACCACCAGGGGGCGCTTACCTATCTCCGGTTCTATGAGCATGAAGACGACAGGGTATGGCTCATTCGACTCGACATCGAAAGCCTTAACGATTTCAGTTATGATCGTATAAACAGATTGCGAAAGGTGGAACTAACGTATACTACAGCGCGTGCGCAGCATGACTGCTATACGGTGCCGCATGCAGCGCGGACCCGAGCCGGAGGTTCGTTCAGTTACAGGTTTATACTATTCGATGTGCAATTTAAGGGATTATCTGGTGCGTGCGTAGCACGACCGGTATACGGTGCCGAATGCAGCGGGGACCCGGTTTGGAGGTTCGTTCGGTTCGAGGTGGATGCAAGCCAGAGGGTCGTTCGTTTCGATGTTTTATAAAAAAAGGAGTTTTCAAAATATTCGAGGCACCAATGTAAATTAGGGGCCCGCTAGTAAAGTTATAATGCCTACAAATAAAATAAGTCCAATACACGCTATTCTCGTGACATCACAGTAAATGTGAATTTTTATTCACTTATAAAAACAAAGTAACATGCGCAGAAATATTTTTAATGAAATTTAATCTGCAAATTAAAAAATACGTCCAAAAAGCCACGTTTTGTATCCCATCCATTGATCGAATGAGTTCGTACCGGAATCAACGTATTGTGTTTTATTATATTTAGATTTAATAGTAGAATAATATGATTTTAAGTTTTAAGTAAATCATCTGAATTTATTTGCAACAATTTTTTATTTTTATTTAAATTTTGAATTTTATCTAGGAATTGTAATGAAAATAATAGAAATGTGTAAATTTATACAGAGAAAATAAATAAATACATGCACAGTACACAAATAATATTAATAATAATAAAAAATCTGATTTAAATAAATAAATAAAATCTTTAATTGTGATTTTTATCAACTCTGGTTTTAGATCTTGTAATGGTTATAATCAATATTTTGGACTTTTAAAGTAGGATGAAATTAAAAACAAAATATGTATATATAATTTATCTAACTATGCATTTATATGTTCCCATATGTATTCTAATCCATCGAGAAAAAGGGGATTTTTTTATGACGGTACAGGACGAAGCCCCCAAAACGTACTTCCTGCAATTATTGCTCCAAGACAGTACTGTAATGGAATTATTTTGTGTGTTCCCATAAATGAACGATAAATCCTGTGAACACCATATTCTATAGTAAGCATCTTGTAGTGAACATCAGTGAGATATATCAATTTCAATGTATTTGAAATAGCATAACATCATTAAAATACACTGCAAATGATTTTTTTCTTATTGACCGTAATGTAATGGAATTCTTTTGAGTGTCCATGTAAACAAGCTATTATTTGTATTTAAGCAACATACTTACGTTCAGTGCTGAACATGACATGCTAAACTTCAATTACATGGCTATCCGAGTATATTTATGAAAGTTAGGGTGCAAACAGACAGCTAGACAAATCGAATTATTGGTGGAGATCTACAGTGGAGTTCGGTTGTAATGAACCTGGTATATAACAAACATTTGCTTAAAACATAGGGGAGACTGGTACACAGTGGACCACTTTTTCAGTTAAAATTTTTTTTTCTCTTTAATGAACACACCGATTTGCCTGAAAATATTTTTGAATATTCCTTAAACCTTTTTACATTCATCATAATTTTATCAGAACACAGTTTTCAATATATTAATTAATATTCTATATTATATAATTTCTATATATATTTATATACACTGGTCCACCCACTGGGGCACAGTGGACTGCTATTAGGTATTATCTGAAATACAATATAAATATTTTTTTTTGATCAATCTAATTCTTCTTTATTTCCTCTTTATCTCCAAAATAACATAGTAACATAAATTTGCAAGTAACATTTAAAAAAAAATACAAAACAAAAATTATCAAAAAAATTATTATATTTTGAAAATAATAACAGATTAATACAGAAACAATTGCAATTTAGATGAAGTTATTGCTAAGTACAAAAAAATCAGCTCACATTAAAATTTGCAAATGAAATTCCAAAATGCTTATGAGTAAGACTGAGCCTGGAATTTTGCTGAAATACTTTTGGGTCTGGGAGCAACATTACGAAATCCTCCATCTAAAGAAAAGATTCACCTACACATTCTGGAAAAATAAACTGATTTCCATTCAGTTTGGGTCTAATGGATCTTACTTGAGTGGAATCATCACCAATTAAGCTACAGTTACATTTTTCAAAGGCAAAAAAAAAAAAAAAATCCTTACTATGTTTAAAAAAATGTTATTTTTCTTTGTTTACTTTATTTTACAGTTAAATAACTACTTTAAAACAATATTTCTTTATAGAAAATAAACAATTATTAAATATTTTTCACATTCTGCATTTACAAGAGCAGAGTGGATTGTGGACCACTGTGCCATGTTTAAGTTCAATAAATAATCATATTAATATGTTTTATATCTTTCTTTTAAACATATTAACTTTAAAGTTGAATAAAAACAAGTATCTTGCCTTTGCAAAATAGCTGTTTTATCTTAATCTTATTTATCTACAATCTTTAATTACTAAAAAAAAAAAAAAAAAAAAAAAAAAAAAAAAAAAAAAAAAAAATACGATGATGAAAAATTTTATTTTTAGGAGCTCTAAACAACCAATAAGGATAAAATGGTTCATTCTGAGCTAAACATGTAGACCTTCTAGTATCTTTGCTTTGGGCATTAACCAGGCCCTCAAGATAACGTTTCATGCCAGTTTTCCTTATTGTTGATGAATAGTATATGAATATTTTTATCAATTATTTCAAATTTTAAGTGAAAACCATAATTTTACCCACCGTCCTAGGGTGGGCATTTATACTAGTTGTATAGATATAATACCTATGTGTGTTGTGTGTATAAATTTCTAGTTAATTTAAAAGTTATTAAAATTTTCATTAATATATTACTCCAATAATATATCTATATAATCACATAATAAATGCAGTAAAGAATATTAAATATATATGTGCATTTAACCTGATGCAGATTCACTGTCACCTTCATCACATAGACTGCAAGTTTCTTTGTTTTTTTAAATTCTTGCCACAATCTCTACCATTTCTACACTACATGGTTTGCATATTGCTTTCATTTCAGAAATAGTATTTTTTTTTCTGCAAAATAAAGCCTCATTGGATCTTTCTTTCTGCCAGCTATTTTCCTTACGTATCAATGTATCCAAAAGCTCTCTGTACTGTATCTAGTATTAGTAAATGATATTCTTGTCCCAACTCGTGTTTCACACTATACTATATTCAAAGAAGGTATACTACTACCCATTTAAATTCATTGCTATATTAATGATTACAAAACAGTTACAAGATGCAAGGTAATCACATAACTAAAAGTATAAAGCTACCAATTGAGGGGGTTGGAACAAGAGAGTGCTAAGCAACATTTTTTAACTTCTGAGATATATCAATTTGAAAGTTAGATCAAATAAACAAATCAATATATATAACAAAGTTTTTTTTGCCAATTTCTTAGTAACATTTGAGATATTCTGAATAACAATATGGCATTACTTTAATGATATACGTAAAAAAAATTTCTGGTAAAAAAGTTCTAGAAACATCTGGGATAAAAACAAAACCTGGAACATATGCTGCCACTTGTAATTACATTAGAAAAAAAAATAATATGTAGGATATAATTTAGAATATTAAGCAACAGACGACAGTGTCAGATTTATTTCATTAAAAATATGGCTTGGCACTTTCTTGTACCGACCCACTAACTGGCAATGTTATCCAGGCCTCAGCCATTGACAATTTCAGCAATCAATCATGCTTACTTGACAGTAGAAATGACTGCTTAGCTTAGAAATAAGATATAATAATAACATATCTTATATGTAGCATTGCAGTAAGCAATGAATTCTAGGAAAAGAAAGAGGTAAAAGATCAGTCACAGGGATTAAATTATTTTCAGTTATAGAAGTAACATGAAACTGGAATTCTATAATTCTATGTTAGACAAACAGTCCAAATATTTATTATGTTACAATTAGTCCATGAATTGATCATATTAAATGATCAATACATCAACCATCAACATATGGAATATTGCAATTTGCAGGTCTTAAGCAACTAAACATAAAACAAACTTGTTAATCAGGTATAATGTGCTTTAGAGGAAATGTCATTCACTGAAAATACTATTATGTTAAATACTTTTATATTGAATATATTTAACTTTAGCTTCAGCATCCAACTTACAAAAAATGAAGTGATCATCTAGGAAAGAAAAAAAGTTTAAAAATGAGAGAGCATTTATCAGTATTTATATAGTATTTTTAATTTATAAAAGTTTTATTTAACATTATTACAAGGTAATTTTTAATCTGACATGAATGTTGACGTTTATATCAACACGAATGATTAATTTGATCCTTATTCAGCTTGTAAATACCAATGTTTAAAACAGAGTTGGTAAGTTTTTGTCATAGGTGGAAAAAACCTGGTAAAAACTGTTCCGGCAAAAATAGGTTTTTGCCAAAGTGGTGGCAAAAATAGCCTATGTCCATTTAATTTTTTTCCCAGAAAAACAAAACCTAATATATCTGATGAAACAGGAAAAAAACTTAATACTTACAAGGGAACCATTTTTCACGCAGCTCGCACCTAGCATTGACACCTGCTGCATTTATAGCTCTATATTAAGAAGTTTGAGAATCGATTAAATTTTTCTGTTAAAATCATATTTTTTGTTTTTACAGCAGCATAACTTTCTGAAAATGCAATTTTTGAGACCACTTAACACACTATTAACATAGAAGTATTTTTGAAAAAAGTATTTTAAAATACAAATTAGTTAATGGTAAGAATAAAATATTGAAAAAAGCTTAAAAATTCCTTTAAAAACCTATGAATTTCATTTTGAAAAAATACAACGTTATAATTGTATTTTTGTCTGCGCTACATTGGCTTTGTTCATTACTGTAGAATTTTTCCTGGCAACCCTGGCCGAATGTCATAATATTCGCTGCGTGTGAGTGAGAAGTGGTTTGGATTCGTAGCACCCTATTTGATGACTTAATTCGCTTTTGACATGAAATCAAGACTTAAAAATCCAATAATAAAAAATTAAAAGTATAAAAAAATATATCAAATATGATTTTAACAGAAATTTTAGTTCTCTAACTTATGTATAGGGTTACAAAATGCACCAGGTTTCGATGCTAGGTGCGAGCTGCACCAAAAGTGATCCTTGTTATTTTTTGTGATTTTTTAACCTTGTTAGTTAAAAAATCAATATTTTAAATTTTTGAACTTTTAAGGAAAATAAGTATAATTATGCATTTTATGAAAGAATACTAACTTTTATAACAAAATTATTAATGAAAAAAATACTAGTTTTATATAAATAAATAGAAAACTTAATTATTTATTCATGTTTATAAAATAATTATTAATGATTATTTACACAATAGAAATGTGCAGATTGTAAATGGGTAAAGCATTTATGTAATGTGTAAAAAATTCAACTAAACATTTATATTCTAAACTCAAATTTTTAATATAAATTCATAATTAAAGCAGAACACTATAAAATGACTACATGTAACTTTTTGTCCCTTTCTTGGAGTGTAAGAGGGAGAAAAAAAAAATAAATATAGTGTGATATAAGAACAGTACAAAAAGGGACAATTTTTTCAAGTATGGAGGGTGTACATACGTAATCGCACAATGTAGGTGGGGCTAGTGGCAGCAAATTATTAATCAATTATTAGGTTTAGCCCTTTTCCTTCATTTTGTGAGTAGCCCATTTTAGTTTAAATAAATCTATCTTTTTAAACAAGATTCTAGAACTTCTTTTTTTAAGTTTTCATTCTTACTTTTATTTTCTGCTTTTTCCACCATTATCGATGTAATTTGTACGTACCCCTTACTACTCCGTCATGTACCCCCAGGGATACGCGTACCCCAGGTTGGGAAATGCTGGTTTATACCATTATGATCCTTATTAATTTATAGATCTTACTACACATTAAAGGCCAATAAGAATTTGTCATTTTTGCCCTGTTTTTACCCATTTTTGCCACTGTCCTGGCAAAAATACCAACTTTGATTTAAAATACTGATTTAAATCAAAGATTTAAAAAAAAATCATTTGATTTAAATCAAACAACCCTGTCTAAAACTGATTAAAAGATACAAATTTTTAAAAATGCACATACAGCTTGGGGTTCCCAGAAATCAAGGGGCCAAAGCCATTGGCCCATGCCTTAATCTGGACTTGATTACTAAAATAAAATCATGTTTTCTATAACAATTTTTCAAATTAAACAGATTTAAATTGTTGAGAATAACAATTTAGAATATTGTGTTTATTTCTTTTTTACTTATATAGATGGCTTTATTTAACCCATTGGTAGCTATCAGACATTATTTAAGACAATTTTGGTATTTTACATAATTTTTTTGTAAAGAATAGATCAGCTATAAATACAAAAGTTGCATATGTCTATTCTTCAAAATGGAATTAAAGTTGTAGCTAATAAATGAAATAAAAGATACATTTTTCTTGTTTGCAGTTACCTTACAGTAATGAAAACAAGCATATATTCAATTAAATTTGAAGAACTGGTCTACTGAAAAAATGATAACATTAAATGAAAAACTGATCACACAAAATGATTGATTTTAGTGTAAAATTGAATATAGCCCGTTATCCTCATTTGATTTTGATATTATTAAGTAACTGATAATATTAAAAGGCATCTACTGTATATAAATAAATACACACACATATATATATATCGCTGATATATTTGCAAATAATTAAAAGAAAAAGCAAATGCAAAGTTTTATACATAATGTTTACTGAAATGAATGGTCTATACCAAAAGCTTTCTGACCTTTTCTCAACGGTAATATGTTTTTAAAATTATATTATAAGCAGTTTGAACTGAAAGTATTGTTTTTAATAGTTATTAAAAATCTTTATACAAACATCCAGTATTTTTCTAGACTGGCCTCAGTTTGCCAGTCTTGTTATCAATAAATATATTAAAAAACAAACAGACAAACAACAAAAACAAACATTAGTAACAAACAAAGTTTATGTTCTTCAATTACAAGGTCCACAAAAAACAAATATAACTTGACTTTTGCAATAAAAAGAAAAAAAAAAAACATTCTGAATACTCTGATAAAGTAAACAGATTTACTGTTCCAAATAATAATTAAAAAAAAAGATTCCAAAATTCAGGCTTTATAATTTTATTAAAATAAAATACTTTTCAAGAAAAAAATATTTTTTAAAGGCAATAAAAAGAGCAAAATAAAGGTAAAAACAGAAACTTTTATAACATAGGCTATCAAACATGTTGGAGTCGTCTATGGTCTATTTTATCCAGCTGTACTAATCTGATATTTTAGTTAAGTATATAATTGGTATGTATGTATAAATATATTTGAATTTTACTGCTTAATAACATAAATGGGCCAAAATCTCATAAGTGTGATTTTTGGCTGCTGATATCAAATTTTTAAAAACCACTGATATATTGCAGAACAATAATTAATAGATGGACACAAACTTTATTGAAAAATAAATATGACATGGCAGTTTTTATCAGACAAACACAAATTGTAAGGGATAGAAATGACAAGAACAATAGTGACATTTTTGTAATTTTGTCACTTTACTTAAAACAGAACATTTTTAGAATGTTGTAATTTTCAAAGACATATCAAAGCTACGACTAAATGGCTAGATATTGGTTAATCTATAAATATCATTATTTAAATTAATAATGAGGATAGTAGTGATGGTTAATAAAGGTACGCTTACCTTTTCCTCATTCTTTTCAATCCAGAAAATCTTTATGAACAAACAGCGAGCAATGGTGACTTTTTAAGACCAACATGTGTTCCCTTACTGGGAACAATACTGAAAATGACTGCATACTGCCATCTGGTGGAAAGATGAGAAAATTCATACACTGGGACAGTAGTGAGCAAACAAATGAGGGACATAACTTTAAGCCCAAATTATTACACATTTCACTCATATAAAAATTAAATTATGAGATTCATATTTATAATAAATGCATTGGTTTTTCAAAAATTTTTAATTGTTGTTTGTTGATGGTTTTAATGATTAAGTTATGTGTTGAGCACAGGGGACAGTAGTGACTTTTGAGCTATTTAAATTCCATTTTAAAGATAATTTTTTTTTCACAGTAGAAGTAACATAATATTGTAGAATAATCACAGAGAAACATTTTAAGATTAAATGAAAATTTATATTGCAAAGAAATGCTGACAGATATACTGGGAACTGAGAAATCACAATTATGAGATTTTGGCCCAAACATTCTATAACAATCAATTATGTCAGGTTATTTAAACTGGCAATATAATAAATACTAGAAGTGATTAGCTATTCCAGTTAATGATGCCTCAATTTGTAAACATTTAAACAAGTAGTACAAATAGGTCACATGATATTTAAGATATCTCCATACAACAATAGTGGTCATCTTTACCATCAGAAAATGAATGATATAAATCAGACTGATTAGTCAATATTTAGAAAAAGAAAAGAAAACAATAGAAGGAAAAAATATTTTGTGTGGATTTGTGTTGTTGATTGGAAAACATGATCTTGCTTTTCGAGAAATTTCTCAAAAAGAAAAAGGTATTCACAATCTTGATAACATTTCTTTCAATTATGGAAACCTAAATATTTCCCCTACTCTCTAATTATGATATTTTTTGTTGTACTTTTTCTATAGAAGCCTTTTACAGAGCAGTATAGATTCAGTATTTTTGAATGTATAAAGTCTTTTTTTTTTTTAAGCAACAAAATGCCACCCATCCCCCTCCGACTCTCCTCACTCTAAATGTAACAAATATTATTTTTACAAGCAACTGTTATTTTCACAAGAACATCAAATTCCTCTATAATATGTTGTGCTTTTGTAAAAGAACAAAACAAGCACAAACTTCAATTTTCAAAATTTCTATTTCTATACAGAAAAAAATATTTTTGTTCTAGATATAAATGCTTTTTTGAATCGAGTGTGAATGCTGAATTTTTTGTGTATGTGGTGAGGGAGACATCTACAGTGACCACATTTAAAGATGCAATTTTGCTTAAAGAAAAATTAAAAACCTGTAGTAAATAAACATTTACTTGTCAGATGTTAAACAGAAATTGCATTTTTTGTTTATAACTGATTTGATAACTCATATTAAGTTAAATAAATTAATTTTTTTAAAAGATGTTGGAACTCTTAGTACTTATATTCTTGCATCTTAATAGTCATAAAAGTAAAATTTATTTACATAGGAGAAAGTAGGGTAAAATCAGATACCTTATTATTAGTTGCTTCTTGAAGTCAAAAATTACAACAGAATTTTATGAAACTTTGTGTAAATACTCTGCACTTATCCTTGTACAATAATATCAATATAAATATTACAAATATATAGTTTATCACGTTTTTATTAATAAATGCTTTTTTTTAAAAAAATCATCTGGCCTTCCTTGCTAGTGCGGTAACACCAGGCACATGTTAACGTAACAGAAAATGATAGAGTTATTAGATTTTCTTTTGAAAAGGTAAAAATATTTTATTTTACAACTTTATTTAAGAAACTTAACGATATTTCAATTATGTTTTATAATTTAATATTATAAGTCAACACAACAATTATCTTCATTTTAATTTGTGAAATTGCAAAAAAGAAGTTCACATCTTTATCAGTTTTAGAAAAATCATAATCACTTTTGTCCTTGTAGTTTTAACTGCATTTTCTTCAACAATTGTTTATCGGCTCTTCAACTATTGTTTTCCAATTTCTGTACATACCATAAGAGAATGAAGGTCAGAAAATAAGATGTAAAACTGTGCTTATAAATGCTAGAAGCAGTTCCATTGTTTGAAATAAATCCAAGAATTTTAAAAACTAGTCTACATCGAAACAAAAAACTAAAAAAATTAACTTTTAACACAGAAACTACACAAATAACAGTGTAGAGATACTGTAATAGCCGCTTCTTTTTCTTGCATAGAGCTAAGTATTTCAACCATTACGCGCTAGAGATCTGCACAAATTAAGTCAAAATTCAGGTATCTGATTTTATCCAATTGTACAGTTTTGCCCTACTTTCTCTTAATTGTCTTAGAGATACAGTAGATTCCCCTAAATCTGCATAGCTTAAGACCAGAAGTTGTGCAGATTTTAGAATTTTGTGGATTTCTGGTCACTGTTTTGTTTACATTTTTTAAACAGTAATTTGAATTTAATAATGCACTCAAAATTATAATGAATGTTTACAATAAAATAAAATTAAGAAAAGTAATAAAAATTAAGAAAATTAAAATTTTTTTTTAAATATTAAAAGTAAAGGTCAAGTAAGTAATTAATAATGCATAACTAAATATGCACAATAATAATTAGATAATCTTTCCTTGAATTATTCAGTGAAACTAGCCTTATAAAGGTACACTAATAATGCACATAAAAATCTTAAAATAACAATGTTTTATTTCATGTTTACCCATACATACAAACCAAACAAGTAATATAAAAAATTTTTTAAAAGTCAATTCCTACTTTTTAATCATAAATATATAAAATAAACCCGTGCAGCATTAATGTCCCACATTATCTTTATTGAACATTATTTTATAATCATCATTGCAGTATTTTATTTCTGTGGCATCACTAATTTGAGATAAATCTTTCATTTCATTTATGAAAACAATGGGAGGAATTTTTTTCTCCCATTTAAAACTAAAATTAATTAATTAAATTTAATTAATGAATTAATATTTGAAAAAACTGTATTAACATAAAGTGTCATCCACTACAAGTTAAAAAATTTTTTTTGAACTTCAGTGGATGAATAGAAAATATTTTAGTAACGATTGAAAATTTGAACAAGATATATATAGAGAGAGTGTGAGAGGAATTTTAAAAAGATTAATTAATACATAAATGTATTTGGTAAAAAGATAGCTATCACCACTGATATAAGTGCTATCTTGAATTTTTTCAGAAATAAATTTATACTTCCTTAAGAAAACATGAGTTCAATCATATTAACCAGATTTAATATTAAAATGTGTACAGAATGATTAAAAAAAAAAAAAAAAAAAAAAAACTATTTTTTCATCTACATCTTAACTGTAAGTTTCATTGTTTACATATGAAACGATGTGCAGATTTTAGTGTAGTGGATTTGAGGGAGTCTACTGTGTATGTTAAAATGCAAACAATAAATGTTGAAACATTTTCAAAATTAAATAAACCAAATTATAAACAGTTTTAGTCAGTAATTCTAGAAGCATCATTAATTCTAAAATTTTTGCTGGAAAGTCAACAAATCAGTTGAGGTTTCTAATTAAAATAATCAATTATTAACACATTTAATTATTTTCTTTAGTGTAGTTTTACTAGTAAGCCCAACTGTTTGTCAATTTACAATTCAAATCTTTAGTCTAACAATCAGCTAACATTGGCCTAACCAACAGCCAACTGTTAGGCCACTGTAGGTGATGGTTAAAAAACTAACTTTGGCTGAAGAAGCTAGAAAACAGTGAGCCATTGATATCCTAATAATTTTTTATTGCTGGATAAAAAAAGAAAAAAAAAGGGTCAAGTCATATCACAACTCACATATCATAATGATGGTTAAAAAATTGTCAATTATAAAAATTGCATCTGAAAATTACATTCAAAATGCCCACTTTGACAGAAAAAAAAAAAAAATCTGCTGCTTTCACCAAAAAATGAAAAATTTGTTCAATTAAATAGTTCCTGAATAAAAGCACCTGCCAATTGTGAACAAAAGTCGATTAAAAAATGTATCAGTAGCTAGTTTGGATTTGAGTATAGCCTTAATGGGCACAACCATAGCTATACAAAGTTATGACCAATGTGTTAATATACTTTGGTATCTATGAAAAAAATAAGTAAAATGTAAAATAGCCAGTCTCCCTCCCCCCCCTTTCCTTTTGTAGTGTTGGTATATTCTGATCTACTACAAGGTACTTTCTGTTCAACTTTCTAGATTTTCTGAATAGAACATGATTTGTTATAGAAATTTTTTTAAGGCGGTATTAAAAAAAAATAATTTTCCACGCTCAACAACTCAGAATTTTGAGACACATTCTCAGACTCATTTTTAAAAGTAACAACAGGAAACTTGGCGACGTGATTTTTAAGACATTTATAAGGGCCCCATGTTTTTATTTTTCGTTCAATTAATTAGAAATTGATTTACAGACAATTATTTCAAAAAGTACGATAATTTTTTTTTGTTTCAAGCGCTATTGCGTTGGGAAATTCGGTTCAAAATGTCCACTTTGACAGCATTTTTTGAAATATATTCTGCTTTTATGAAAAAATCGAGAGAGTGGGGACATTATAAAGTTTCTGAATAAGAGAACCTGCCAATTGGATGCATTTTAGAGCAAAAATGAATTTACAAATGTGTCTCAAAATAAGCAGTTTGGATTCGAATACACCCTTAACAAATTACTTTGATGGAGCTTCATACAATGCATGGGGAATATAGCAGTGCCTCCTATTCAGATACAAAACCAAGTCAATTTCATACTTGGTGCTATGGGAATGTGTTAAATCTTAGAAAGTCAAATACTGCACAAGCAGATAAAATGACCTGAATTCTTTAAAATATTTTTGCCATCTGAAAATCCAAGATATGCGCTCTTTTCTTTGGCCCAGTTTGACCCTGAGAGAGGTGCAGAGAGACCTTGTGCCTTGGTGATAAAATTTCCTTTGGGAGTCCATACATTTCATATTCACACAAAAATATGCACATGTAACTGCATGTTTGTGTTAAAAGATACAGAAACATATTGGAAACAATTATGCATTACAACTTAGACAACGGTATTAGATATATTACTCTGCATTATTTTGATATGGGATGTTTTCTTGAGAGGAATACATTAACAGATCTTGATAAAAATCATGATCTTGAAAAAAATTGTTTTAAATTGGAAAAAAATTATAAGTTGTTTTGAGCAGTGTATTTTTTTTTATTGCCATGTTACAAACATACAAAGAAAAAAGGGTACTTTTCCAGTATAAGGGGACTTTTCGAGATAGAGACAAGGCCTTGGCATGAGAAGGAAATTTGACAACATAGTTTCTGACAACCTATTCACTTTTTTATATACACAAGCAATTTTTTTCATATTTATATAATTTATTTAACATAAAGAAGCCATTTATCTGTTTTTACATATAAACAGAAGTAATTTGCATATAAAAAGCAATAATAATAAGCATAAAAATTCATTAGGTATGTTTTCATTGCTGTTTTGGCAACAAATCTCACTTTCTGAATCCCGAATCGCACCAAGCTTTAAAAAAAAAATATCAAAACTGCTATAGTGAAAAAGTAATAGAAAAATAAAAATCATATAATTGTATCAAAAGTATAGTACAGTCTGCCTCAAAAGTTTAGCACACACAAAAGTATGAAAATAAAAAGAGAAAGAGAAACATTATGGAATAATTTCACAATAAATATTCAAAATGTAATTGAAATGAAGCATAGTATAGATATTACAATGGCTTCACCAGCATTATTTATTCAAACAATATACCTTTTCTATTTTTGTTTAAAAACCACTGTCTTAAAAGTTTAGGCACATTATGCAAATGGTGACAAATTCTGAATTGGTTTCAATTAACCAATCATTCCAACCAATAAACCATATTCTCCCATCAGTATAACAGCAAATATAAGCTACGGAATGCACAAAAGAGGAAATTTTAAATCTATTTAAAATGAAATAAAAAATAAGACCGTTATTGAAATTTCTAGAATATCAAATCATTCAAAGCAATGGACATAGAGAGTACTTGCTAGAAATAACAATTTTGACCAAAACCAAGAGACAGGCGGCCATGTATAACAAGTCTTTAAACTGATAGAAAAATTGGAAGATTGGTGTTAAAGCAAAATATGTCCATAAGACAAATTAAAATAATCTCAGTGTCAATGTCTCAAAGGACACAATACATAAATGCATAAGAGACTTCAAGAACATTGTTTAAAAAATACCTTGCAAACCACGCTGGAAAACAAACCATAAACAGGCCAAAATGTATTGGGCTCGAAAGTACATGTCGTAAGGGGACAAGTGGCTCACCATATTATTCAGTGATGAAAAGAAGTGGAATCTGGATCCTCCTGATAGCTGGAATTATTACTGGCATGGTCTCGGGAAATAGCCACCTAATTTCTTTAGTAGATGCCAAGGAAGTAAGTAGCTGATGGTTGAGGGGGTGATTGGCTTTAATGGCCAAACCAGCCTGGCATTTCTCTGTGCAAAACAAAATTCAACTAAGTATCATGATACACTAGAGCAATATCTATTTCTATTTGGCGATATCTTAGAAGGTCCTGAGTGGAGATTTTCAGCATGACAATCCTTCAACCCACATAGTACAAAACACTGATCTCTGCCCTAAATGTTAATGTTTTAGATTGTATGATAATACACGAATTTATTTAATTTGATATGATTTATTTAAATAATTTTACAGAATCTAATAAGTGAATATGTTTTTGTTTAATTTTGTATTGTTATTTATTAAATGACCGTTTTGTAATTGTCTCTAAATTTTTCAGAAAGAGTGTAGCATCAGACCTTGGAGATTTCCAATCTGCTCTCCTTCCTCCCCCCCCCCCCACCCCCCA
Organism: Maratus michaelseni; assembly: GCA_963931845.1. NCBI lineage: Eukaryota > Metazoa > Arthropoda > Arachnida > Araneae > Salticidae > Maratus > Maratus michaelseni. Next base: position 155,942,095 of record OZ007591.1, on the reverse strand, counting down.
GTGGCAGTGACGATAAATCAAACAATGAGTCTGATATGCATTCACTTCCAGGTTAAAAAGATTGGAAAAAGGCCATTTGATACACAGAATACATAAGGGTAAAATTAACCATTATGATTAAATTACTATCGGATTTGCCTCAAGAGATCTACTATCAGATTAAATTGAGCAGAATTTATGAAAATATTAAAAAATATTAATATTAGGAGATAAAATTTTACATCTACGTAAAATCTTCACCTGTTAATTCTGAAATTTCTACACTGAATGGCGTCAAATTTGGTACCTGAAGTTAAAATTTATCCTAGAATTGAAACATGACGTCAAATTTGAGTGTTCGTATTAAAATGTAAAAATGTTTCACTTAAATATAGAGCTAACTCCGTAAGCCTCTCTTATTTTTTCTTTCTTTCTTTTATTTTATTCATATAAGACAATTTCTGGTTGTTTTTCACTAGCTGCACATTAACCATACGCAAGGTTGGGCTGACAAGTAATAAGCAGACATGCAAAACCCCTTTTTACAATTAGAAGAGCTTAAGGCGGTTCTCGAAATTCCTTGCTCAACAATGTGAAACTTTCTGACACATTTTGAAATGTACAAGTACAAAACTGGCAGACCTGACTATTGAAGCGATTTGGAATCGAATAGTATTTTGCATTTTTTTGGTAAATAAATTGTTTATTGAGATATTAGTTGACATATCAAGTTATAAATCACATGACAAGTTTTTCTCCTTTCTTGCACTGGAATTCGGTTCAAAACACAGAAAACATTTTGACAGTATTTTCTGCAAAATCTTCTGCTTTTACCAAAAAAGAGAAGAAACAGTTTGATTACCTAGTTTCTGAATAAGAGCACCTGCCAATTTTATATGCTTGTGGACAAAAATGAATTCAGAAATGTATCAGAAAGTAGGTCCTTTGGATTTAAGAACAGCCTTAAACATATTAATTTTCATACAAAACATTCCAATACTAACATACAGCAAATCAAATACTGTAGTTCAATAAAAGGATACGGCTTGAGTTGTTCAGAAAATGCTTTCATTTCATCAGCCAAAGCTTCCTGAAAGACAAACAACATTCTGAGCTTTGGATATTTAAAAATTTTAAATATACAGGATGTCCAAATTCTGCACAGCCAGATTCTTTCCTTGAAGTACAAAAAAAGCACCCAAAAAACTATACCTCTATGACTCACAGTTTTCGAGAAATATGCGAAAGAAAAGTATGATGTCATATCTGGTGCAAGAAAAAAATACTTTATTGGAAACATGAACATCGGTATATTCACAAATAGAATACAAATACATGAATGGAATACATTATTACCATGCAAAGATTAACTGTATTTACTAGATGCGGTCTTTTAAATGCATTTCAAATGACGGTTTGACATCATTCCACGGTGCATGCATGCAAGCCTCGATATGCACGTTAGATATTTTTCACATCTTCGTCTGCAAACATATGCAAATACCAATTCACTTTTCCAATAAAGATTTTTATTTATTTTTTGCACCGGATATGATGCCATACTTTTCTTTCGTATTTTTGTAGAAAGAATATTAAATGACCATTTATGGAAAACCTCAACTTTTTGCCGACTATACGTATTTAACATCGCTTATACATAAATCTTTATGTATTTGGCTTTAGGGTGGAAAGTAGAAATGAAATCTCATCATTATTTTTCTGCTCAATTTTAGAGATGAACTGAGAAGATTTGACAAAATGTAAAAATTAATTTTAATAGTATTTATATACTTTCATATATGCAAGAATAAAATAGTTATTATGATAGCTTAAATGCAAATAACTTTGTTTTCCAATTTTCTGTTGGGTAGAGGAGAATGGAATGGAAAATACACACATACGGTAAAATTTTAATAGTATCAAAGAATAAGAATATAAATTGTTTTTGTTTTGCATAAGTATTTTATTAGCTTTGTAAAACCATGATAAAACTTTCTGAATATTCTCATAAAAAGAAGTAAAGGTTGAAAATATCTTTGTGCTTTTTATTTTGCCAAATTATGTTTATTTTGAATGTTAATAGCAATATTTAGCAGAATATTTATAATTATATTAAGACATGATAAGAGTTTATTCGATATAGCTTCTATTTCGCTGATTCTTCAAGTTGTAGTACGTATAAACACATTAATTTTAAGAAAGAATGATTGAATTTGTAGAAGGGTTGCATAAAAACCAGGTTTAAAACCCAATCAAACAAAAAAACTTTTTTTTTTTTTTTTTTTTTTAAACAAGCACTGTGGAGTCAGAGTTAGGCTGATTTTGGGGTAAAAGGAGTCGGAGACACTAAAAACACACCGATGCCGACTCCAGCGTTTCGTTGGGCAGTTTGAAGTGCAATGGCAAAATGTTTGCCCTTTTCTCTCAGCCCGCAAGACCCGAAATAATGGAGAAATAATTGTATAATTTTTTTGGGGGGGTGGGGGTTTCTCTGAGACTGCAGGACCCGAAAAATAGCCAAAATTGTAAAATGCCCCCCCACCCCCTCCTTTTTAAAAAAGTTTACAGGACCCAAAATAAAGCAAAAATTGTAAAATAAATAATATGAAATTATAATATTTTACTTTTTTTTTTTTTTTTTTTTAAAAAAAACAGTTTACAGGACCTGGAATTCATACCACTGAAGTAGAAAATTATCACTTTAATTTTTTTCAGGTTTGCGGGTCCTGAAGTAATGCTGAAATTTCAACATATTTCCTTGTCTTTAACATTTTCCAACATAGCTGAAAAGTGTTTATGACTTCTGTTTGTCTGTACGTGCTCTAACTCTCATAAATATACTCTGATTGCCCTGCAATTTGCATATGTTATTGACATTTACTATAGCATGACAATCACTATTAAAAATGAAGTGTGTAGCATGTATAGTTTGTTTACAGAGGCAGTAAAAAGTATTCTGTTACATTATGGTCAGTGGGAAAAATAATTTCAAATGCATTTGAATGATGTTACACCATTTCAAACATAATGAAATTGATATGCATTCATGAAGTGCACTAAAACATTCTGTAGAATATGGGATACAAAGCATTTATTATTCATTTACAGGGTCACACAAAAGAATTCTGTTATACTATTGGAAACAAAATGAAAAGTATGGTGTACATTACATTTATCATTCACACAAAAGAAGTCGATTACAGTACTGTCTATGAGCAAAAATTGCTGGAAGTGCGTTTTAAACTTTGGTTTGCATTTTTAAAGTTTAGCTAAATTTTTCCATAGTACATGGTGTGTACAAATTCTATTGATCATATACAGGACTACACAAAGGAATTTATATTACCGACTATGGGAGCGAATTGCTTAAGGATAGTTTTTAAATGTGTTATGCATTTTCCTGCTGAACTATATTTAGCATACAAATAGAAGTTTGCAGAATATAAATAAATTCATATACAGGACTATACAAAGAACAAAATACATTACAATTTATTGTTGGTAATTGCTGGAAGTGCGTTCTAATTTGTGTTATGCATTTTTACCCGAATTAAATTTCAGCTTAATATGTGATGTGTACAAAAATCTTTAGATAATATACAGGACTGTACAAAAGAATTCAAGTGCATTTCCACCTATTGGCGAAAATTGCTGAAAGTGAATTTTCTAACTGAAGTAAATTTTAGCATGCTATGTAGTATATATGCAAACCTATAGATCATATACAGGGCTACACAAAATAATTCGGATTTTTTTTTTTATTATGGAAGGTAATTGCTAAAACGGCATTTTAAAATATGTTATATGTTTTCTAAACTGATCTTATTTATTGCCGAAGTTTCGTTACAGTTTTCTGGATGTGTTGGAAAGTGTTTTATAATCTGTGCTTGATGCATGATTTTTTGTTCTTGTTTCTTTTCTTTTCTTGCTTTTCCTCTTATTTTTCGGGTGTGCCTGACAGAACGTAATTCTGAAATTGTAAATTTTCTCCTTTATTTTTCGAGTATTCGGGACTCGAAACAGCACTGAAATAGAAAATTTTTTGCTCTTTTTTTAGTTTAAAGACCCAAAATAAAGCTGAATTTATAAAATTAATAAAGCATAAACTGTAAAATTTTTGTCTTCTTTTTTCGAATTCAGAGTTTTAGAGATAATCCCTAGTAAATTTTCGCTTTTATTTTTTTTCCTTTCCCTTGGATTTTTCAATTTAGGTTTAAGGACAGATGGCCAGTCAGTAAAAAATTATTATGGAATTTAAAATCTAGCGACAAACAAATAATTTTTGGAAATTTGTACAAAACTACCATCAAAAGTACTCCTTAAAAAAAAAATCAGATTCAGAGTGTTTATTTAAAAATTATACATAGACATAGATTACCAAGGAAAAAAACAAACAATAAAACATACAAACAAATTATATAACTACCTTTGGTTGAAGTCAGTTAATAAAAGTGCTACTGATACTACAAATCTAAGTTATGCATATTTCAAATAATAATTTATATATAATGAATATAATACATTTGGTAAACAATATGAACAATAAAAGGTATTTGTAATTACTGTAATCATGTTGAAGAAGTTTAGTGAATTTTTTTACAAGAGAAGAAGAGCAATGATTTATCAGTTAAAAAATAATTTATTACATGCATGCATGTATATGTTTGTACGGATGAAGTTTAAGTTTTAATTAATTTTTAATAACAAAAATTAATCAATATATCAACTTTTATGCCTCTTTTTGTGGGAATTTTATTGAAACAGATTTAATAATATATTCAAAGTATTAACCATTTCCTTTAACTCCTTGATCATGACATCATATAAATTCTACTAAATATAATTCCAGATGATGGTGAGTCAAGTCCACTGTGTTTTTTATTAATTAAATCACTTAGTGTACTCCCACATTTGTTTCATGTGAATTTGTTTATTGCATGTGGATGCCAGTTATTTCTAGTTTTTCAATTTGACATTCAAACAAGAACGAAAAATCATGCGTCAAGCATAGATTATGTAACACTTTCCAACGCTTCCAAAATAATTTTACGAATCATACTCTTTAATAAGCTAAAAGATAACATCTAAGTAATCCGAATACTTTTATTCAGCCCTGTATAGGATCTATAGATTTGTATATATACTACATAGGATGCTAAATTTTAGTTCAGATAGGAAACACGTAGCACAGTTTAAAATTCTCCGTCTGGAGTTAAATAATACGGAAATATGTTCCCGAACTTTTGTGCTTCCCTGTATAGGATCTACAGAATTTATACACACCACGTAATGTACAAAAAGCGATTTAAAATTAAAATCACGTTCAGTAACTTAAAACGCACTTCCAGGAATTATTGTTAACATACAGTAGAGAATTCTTTTGTGTGTCCCTGTAAATGAACGATGACTGCTATACACACACTATTCTGTAGTAAGCCTCTTGTAATGCACCTGAGTGATATATATAAATTTCAATGCGTTTAAAATAGGGAAACATTATTTAAATAAACCGCAGACGATTTTTCTCCATAGACGTAATGTAACGGAATTCTTTTGACTGTCCCTGTAAAGTAAGTATAAGTGCTATGCACACCCTATTCCATATTAAGCTTCTTCTAATGCACCTTAGTGATATATATAAATTTCAATGCGTTTAAAATAGTGAAACATTATTTAAATAAACCGCAAATGATTTTTCCCCATAGACCGCAATGTAACGGACTTCTTTTGAGTGTCCCTGTAAAAAAACTATAAGTGCTACACACTTCCGTTGAAATAGGGAACATGCTATAGATAACGATTATAACATATAAAAATTGCAGGGCAATCCGAGCATATTTACGGGAGTTAGAGCCCGGACAGACGGCAGACAAACCGAAGTCAAACACTTTTCAACTAGGTTGGAAAGTGTTAAAAAGAGCCAAGATCAAAAATCAAAAATACTCCCCTGCTTTATACATTTGTTTATTCTCTGTACTAATGTCACTACACTTCAATCTGCTGACAAAAATGGCAAGTTTTTTTTACAAATCTTGCATATTGTTAAACAGGGTGGCACATGTTCTCATGGTTGTCCACGGTCAACAATGTCAACACTACCAGAACAAGGTATATTTTTAAAATTTTGTGAATTCCACAATATGGTTGCTCTAATACACAAGTGTTCAATAAAAAAATTGCATTTCAAGTAACTAGAGTCTTCAATCTAGATTTTGACTTGTTTAACTGTTTGTAATCTATACTAATATTATAAAGGAGTAAAGATTGTTTGTTTGTTTGTTGGTAGGGGGTAATCTCTGGAACTACCGAACCGATTTCAAAAGTGATGGTTGCAAATTGATGGTGACAACCCCTGCTCCAACATAGGCTATATTTTATGTCGGTGCCACTAACCCCAGGGGGTGCAGGAACAAAAAACGTTCTAAAATTGCCATTCTTTAGCTATCAAACTGGCTGTCAAGCCCTGAGAGCTTGCCAGCCGGTTCTGTATGTATGTATGTACGTACGTAATGCGATAACTCTTCATAGAAATATCCGTTTTCCTTCAAATTTTCTTTATAGGTTCACTGTGTTAAGGCGCTTCCCTGATTAATTTTCGGGATTGATTGGTTAAGTATAAAGGGGGGGGGGAACAAGGGGCTAATTCCCCCCTTAATTTATATAAATGGGTTTCTCATGCAGAATTGTTCCGTTTTCCTTCAAATTTTGTTTATAGGTTCACTGAGTTAAGGCGCTTCCCTGATTAGTTTTCGGGATTGATTAGTTAAGTATAAAGGGGGGGGGGGATCGTGGGGCTAATCCCCCCTTAATTTATATAAATGGGTTTTTCATGCAGAATTATTCCATTTTCCTTCAAATTTTGTTTCTAGGTTCATTGGGTTAATACGCTTCCCTGATTACTTTTTGGGATTGATTGGTTAAGTATAAAGGGTGGAACGGGGGGCTAATCCCTCCTTAATTTATATAAATGGGTTTTTCAAGCAGAATTATTTCGTTTTCCTTCAAATTTTGCTTATAGGTTCACTGTGTTAAGACGCTTCCCTGATTAGTTTTTCGGGATTGATTGGTTAAGTATAAAGGGGGGAACGGGGGGGGGCTAATCCCCCCCCTTAATTTATATAAATGGGTTTTTCATGCAGAATTATCCCATTTCCTTCAAATTTTGGTTAAAGGTTCACTGTGTTAAGACGCTTCCCTAATTAGTTTTCAGGATTGATTGGTTAAGTATAAAGGGGGGAACGGGGGGCTAATCCCCCCCCCCTTATTTTATATAAATGGGTTTTTCATGCAGAATTATCCCATTTCCTTCAAATTTTGTTTATAGGTTCACTGTGTTAAGGCATTTCCCTAATTAGTTTTCGGGGTTGATTGGTTAAGTATAAAGGAGGGAACGGGGGGCATATCCCCCGTTATTTTATATAAATGGGTTTTTCATGCAGAATTATTCAGTTTTCCTTCAAATTTTGTTTATAGGTTCACTGTGTTAAGGTGCTTCCCTGATTAGTTTTCGGGATTGATTGGTTAAGTATAAAGGGGGGGAACGGAGGATAATCCACCCCCCTTAATTTATATAAATGGGTTTTTCATGCAGAATTATTCTATTTGCTTCAAAATTTGTTTATAGGTTCATTGGGTTAAGACGCTCCCCTGATTAGTTTTCGGGATTGATTGATTAAGTATAAAGGGGGGAAAAGGGGGGATAATACCCCCCTTAATTTATATAAATGGGGTTTTCATGCAGAATTATCCCATTTCCTTCCAATTTTATTTATAGGCTTACTGTGTTAAGGCGCATCCCTGATTAGTTTTCGGGATTGATTGGTTAAGTAAAAAGGGGGGAACGGAGGGCTAATACCCCCTTATTTTATATAAATGGGTTTTTCATGCAGAATTATTCCGTTTTCCTTCAAATTTTGTTTATAGGTTCACTGTGTTAAGGCACTTCCCTGATTAGTTTTCGGGATTGATTGGTTAAGTATAAAGGGGGGGGGGATGGGGGGCTGATCCCCCCTTAATTTATATAAATGGGTTTTTCATGCAGAATTATCCCATTTGCTTCAAAATTTGTTTATAGGTTCATTGGGTTAAGACGCTTCCCTGATTAGTTTTCGGGATTGATTGATTAAGTATAAAGGGGGGGGAACGAGGGGCTAATACCCCCATTAATTTATATAAATGAGTTTTTCATGCAGAATTATCCCATTTCCTTCAAATTTTATTTATAGGCTTACTGTGTTAAGGCGCATCCCTGATTAGTTTTCGGAATTGATTGGTTAAGTATAAAGGGGGGAACGGAGGGCTAATACCCCCTTATTTTATATAAATGGGTTTTTCATGCAGAATTATTCCGTTTTCCTTCAAATTTTGTTTATAGGTTCACTGAGTTAAGGCGCTTCCCTGATTAGTTTTCGGGATTGATTGATTAAGTATAAAGGAGGGGGATCGGGGGGCTAATCCCCCCTTAATTTATATAAATGGGTTTTTCATGCAGAATTATTCCATTTTCCTTTAAATTTTGTTTCTAGGTTCATTGGGTTAAGACGCTTCCCTGATTACTTTTCGGGATTGATTGGTTAAGTATAAAGGGGGGAACGGGGGGCTAATCCCTCCTTAATTTATATAAATGGGTTTTTCAAGCAGAATTATTCCGTTTTCCTTCAAATTTTGTTTATAGGTTCACTGTGTTAAGGCGCTTCCCTGATTAGTTTTTCGGGATTGATTGGTTAAGTATAAAGGGGGGAACGGGGGGGGGATGATCCCCCCTTAATTTATATAAATGGGTTTCTCATGCAGAATTATCCCATTTCCTTCAAATTTTGGTTAAAGGTTCACTGTGTTAAGACGCTTCCCTAATTAGTTTTCAGGATTGATTGGTTAAGTATAAAGGGGGGAACGGGGGGCTAATCCCCCCCTTATTTTATATAAATGGGTTTTTTATGCAGAATTATTCCGTTTTCGTTCAAAATTTGTTTATAGGTTCATTGGGTTAAGACGCTCCCCTGATTAGTTTTTGGGATTGATTGATTAAGTATAAAGGGGGGGAACGAGGTGCTAATACCCCCCTTAATTTATATAAATGGGTTTTTCATGCAGATTTATCCCATTTCCTTCAAATTTTATTTATAGGCTTACTGTGTTAAGGCGCATCCCTGATTAGTTTTCGGGATTGATTGGTTAAGTATAAAGGGGGGAACGGAGGGCTAATACCCCCTTATTTTATATAAATGGGTTTTTCATGCAGAATTATTCCGTTTTTCTTCAAATTTTGTTTATAGGTTCACTGTGTTAAGGCACTTCCCTGATTAGTTTTCGGGATTGAATGGTTAAGTATAAAGGGGACGGGGGACGGGGGCTGATCCCCGTCAGTTTTAGAGGGATTAGTTTAGTTTAAGGGATTAGTTTAAGGGGTCCTTAATTTATATAAATGGGTTTTTCATGCAGAATTATCCCATTTGCTTCAAAATTTGTTTATAGGTTCATTGGGTTAAGACGCTTCCCTGATTAGTTTTCAGGATTGATTGGTTAAGTATAAAGGGGGGGGGAAACGGAGGTGGCTAATCCCGTCTTAATATATATAAATGGGTTTTTCATGCAGAATTATCAGATTTTCTTCAAATTTTGTATATATATTCATTGTAATTAGAGATTTACCTGATTAGTTTAAGGGGTTCATTAGTTAACTATGAGGGGGGTAACGGGGGGATGACCCCCCCCCCCCCTTAATATATTGTTTATTTCTTTATTTTTCAATGGGCTTATTTCAAATTCTTTGAAATAAGAGTATAATATACAATTAGTGTGAATAGCCTGTGAACTCAATGCCCTCAGTTTAACTGGGCAGTTTTATTTTTATTTTTTATACTGAAGGAGCTAGAAATTTGAAATTTGTCATTGTAGTTACTTATAAGATGTAAATGCTCTCTAAGAACAAAATAAAAAAGTGCGACTTTTTTATACTGAAGGGGCAAGAAATTTGAAATTTAGCTTATAAGATGTAAATGCTCCATAAGAATAAATTTAAAAAAAAAATCGAAATTTAAATGGGTGAAATGAGCGAAAAGCGTTCTGAAGTCATTCTAAATTACAATTCTATGGAATCTCTGGAACCACGGAACCTATTTCAAAAGTGATGGTGGCAAATTGGTGGTAACAATCCCTGCTCCAACAGCTTCTTTAATAAAAAACTATGCGTTGCTGACGACTGGGTTTTTCGCTAATTGTTGCAACAGATTAATCTCGGAAAATGAAACATTTGAAGTTACTGAAAAAAATGATAGCTCAAAAAGTATTTGTCAGAAAATTGTTAGACAAACTGCGTTTGAAAGGTAAAAAATTGTATTTTTCTTGATATAAATTTCAAATCTAATGATTATGCCGTTTTTCAAATATTGAATTTCAAAAATTACCAAATTTTCCAATGGAGTACCATAGCGAAACCTTCATGCGTAAAAAGATAATGATAAGGGCGACGTGTCCTGACGTGTATATTGGCTATAGCACGAGTCACAAATTATAGTAGCCTTATTATTCTGTTAAAATATAAAAGTTATTTATGAAATGTCAATATTTTGTTTGATTAAAGGTTCGTTAAAAGAAATTGACCAGCGTAGCGGGCGTAGCTTGCTAGTGAATTTATAATTTTTTCAGTTTAAAAAACAACTTGGCATGAATATAAGTTTTTAATTTGCCACAGAAAATGAGAATCTTTACATTTTTAAATTAAAGGAATAATATAAAAATGATCAATAGAAATATTTTTACCTGGCCTGATGGAGCAACAACACTTAGTTCAACCAAATATGACTGTGATACAGGTTCAATAGAGTCAGGGTTATTTTGTTGAAGAACCTGTAATGATATTTTCAAAATATATAACAATAAAGAGGTACACTATACTAAAAATAGTCCATAAAATTTTAAAAATGTTAGAAAACTCATGTATAAGACATTAAAAATAATTATACTTCTTTATTGGAGATAATTTGTAAATTCAAGCTAATCTAAGAAAAATCTTGCTGTAGCACTCTACTAAGGAGAAGGAAACAAATTTGATCCCCACTTAATTCAAGAATACAGTTTAGTCGTTTACAATTCTGATTAATTTCATTAGAGGAAATATCAATGCCTTCTAATCTTATTAATAAAATAAAGTTTTTTCTGTGCATGTTAGAAATGAAAAGGACTCGATTTTTATACCGGTCTTCAGGCTTGGGCTCAAAATTTTATTTATTCACAAACTGAAAAAAAAAACTTGTTATTTGAGAAATAAGAATGCAGTCTTACATTCTTAAAGTGTTTTACAATCCTCTAAAAAATCAGTTTAAAAGGGGATTGAATTAATAGGCTATAAGAAGAATTATTGTATCTGATTCTGAAGTCTTAGTATGTTCAGTGTTAGTAACATAAAGAAGCTGTGGGATAGCACTTGCCTATACTGATTTTTTGTGTGAAGTCCTTTTCCAGAATTACTGGAAAGCATACCTCATGTCTTTCTAGCAGAGTTATACAATGATATTTTAAAAGAATAAGAATTGTGACTTTTGTGGATTTCTGCTATTCGTTGGGTATAAATAACAAATTTGCTATTTTAAACAGATTGCCAAGGACATGAAAATTACAAAACATTGTCATGAGGGAGTATGTAGGATTAATATTTATTTCTATGAAATAATATATTTTTAAAGAAGAAAATTTTTTATCTTGAAACAATTAAAAAATGTTATTAACATTTTTCTACTGGGTACTTTTGGTATTGGACTCAAGAGTCTAAACACATCTCTAATATGTGTGTGCGTGTCTCTATGCTTGTTGGTGATGGCTAGGGAAATTTGTCGTACTGCAAATTTGGTTCTGGATAGACAAACACAAATCTGAATGAACCTGAGTCCCAGATTTTGGATTTTTTGTTTAATAGAATGATTCCTGTACTGCCAACATCTTCCAAGTTCACCGGCGATTTTGACCAACTTATAAAAACAATCCAAATTCAATCTTTTTGCTCGTTATAGTAAATTTTGTCCTCTTTTCAATAGTTTATTTGGAGTTTGTAGAGTAATTTCTGAATTTTTCGCGATTTTTTTTTTTGGTCTTTATATTTTCAAAAATGAGAAGTTTGATTTTTTTTATCAACCAATTACTATTTATGCCTATGTAGAGCAGACTTCCAGGGATTGGAAAAAAAAAATATATATATATGAAATAGTTTAAAAAAAAATTAATTAAGAAAGAAAGTAAGGACATTAATTTTTTCTATGAAATGTATGTGGCATCATGGTATGGAGATTCCCCCCATTAGGATTCCCATTTAGATAACATTTTACTTTTTTTATTACTGTTACAGGGCAAATACAGAATCATTTTTGTAGTGACACCTTTCATCTAAAGTAATAACAATAATAAAAAAAAAATAGTAAAGTCGTTGTTACATGTGTGAGTTTTCTGAGTCACACACATAACAACTTTACTATTTTAAAAAAAAAAAAATGTTATTACTTTAGACTAAAGGTGTCACTACAAAAATGATTCTGTATGTGTCCTGTAATAGCAATAAAAAAAGTAAAACGTGATCTAAATGATTTCACTTCCAAATTTGTCTCAATTAAAAAAAAAAACTCTCTAAAAGTCACGCACATAACGGTAGAATCACCCTATAGCTGACGGTATATAATAAGTATATAGTATAGAAAGTTAATTATAGTTTGTTACACTGTTTTGTGATGCTACTTTGTTATGTTTCTATTTAACTACCTTTTTTTTTACATCATTATATAAGTGCAGTGTGCTGCGGCCCGCATGGAAAAAGGTTGAGTATGGCGGCATTAGATGGACACCAGTCACAGTTTAGTAGCAAAGCGCAAATGTGATAAACTGCTAACTTCTCATAATAGCAACCCAATTACAAATTGTCATTTATAACAATATAATCTTCAATTATTTTTTCCTTCAAGATTTTTTGTTTTGATGAGTAGGTGAATTTTTTGGGAAATATTTTAATATGACTTACAGAATTTGGCAATTGCCAAATGATATAATACTCTGATTATATTATTTTTCCGAAGCAAAGGAGGTATAAAATATATATTGTGAGATTTGTTCAGAAAAGTATATGCAAGGCTGGCAATTTTTTTTTTTTTTTTTTCACATTTAGCAGAAGAAATTTTTTTATATGCATGAATTATGGAACACTTTCTAGCATTGACCGCATATATTACTAAACTTTTAGTTTACTGTTGATTTTCAGTCCGCTGTATAAAATTTTAATCAACCTTAACAATACATCAAAATTTAGTTACAATTATTGCATATCAATTTCATAAAATTGTTGGAGAAATTATCACTCATAATTTATAATGGATTTCAAGCATTCAATATTAACCTGAACTATTGCCTAATTTATGGAGCTGTCATTTAATTAATTAAATTGATAATTACAAAATTTCAGATAAAGAAACAAAATACTTCATCAATACTAATTTTAATACACTTTTAACTAAAACTATTTTCAGTAAATGTGTTATATTAGATGCTTTTATTGAGAAAAATTTGTATTCCATATAAATAATATTTTCAAAATGATAATCATTTAAATGATTTAAATGTAATTATAAGCTATAAAGAAGAAATTCAAATTTTTATCATCTTAGATGATAATATTTTATTTAATGAAATTATGAGAAAATATATTGTTACGGACACTTCCAAAATAATGAGCATAGTAAATTTTTTTGCAAACATTTAAAAAATTAGATTTAACGGCATTTATTTGCCCAGTTCTAAAAAATAATTTACATCTTTTACAATGGGTATGAAGGAAATTATGAATATTTTTCAATCAGAGACTAAAGATTGAACAATTTGATAAATTGAGAAATGGGGGGAAAGGAAAAAGCTTATTGATTTGTCAGACATGCAAGATGTAAAAACATTTTAAATAAAATATAAACAACAATTGCATTTTTTTTTAAAGATATATATAACTTTCAGTTTCAAAGTTTTGACAAAAAATGTGATGTTTTAATTGTTAGTGAGTAATGCAGATAATATAGAAGAACACATAAATAACAAAACATTAAAGCCATTATACAACTGAGAAAGAATAAATAATAAATCAAATACTGACACGACAAACTTTAGCCACAGTTACTTTCATTCGACCTTTACGGAACATGAAGCCTTTTAAAACAAATTCATAATCTAATCTGGAAAAAAAAATTATATGTATATATGTATCATTAGATCTAGCTGTTAAATTGAAAGTAAAGCTATTAAATCATAAAATAAATATACCTAAATCCTAATTCATTCAGGAACTGTACAATATTATTAGATGTGTCAACATCAATACAGCTTCGAATCATGGTAGCTCGATTTTTATCTCCAATTTCTGGCTGCCCAACATACCGTAAATGCCTGTAATCAAAGTTAATTTTTAAATAATGAAAGTGAATACTTAAATTATAAAGCAACCCAATTTTTTTTTAAAGATAACATTTAAATGAAAATTAAAAATGATAAGATAAGATCTAGAGATAGATCAAACATAATTAAATATTTTTAGAAAATCCTTCTTCATACTAAAATTTTGTGTAATTGCTATAAATGCCATAGAAGTACTCAGAGTTATATATGCCTTTACTCTGAAGAAAAACTGTATAATAAAAAAATTATAGTAGTATTTATTCGAAATATTTAAAAAATAATTAAAAAATGAATGATATAGTAAAATGAGTGGAACTATGTGAGGCTTTGTACTGCAATCTGAGATTATTTGCAGATAAATTTTTTCATTAATTTTTATAATTAACTGCAGTTTTTAATTAAATAATGTGTTTTAATTAAAGGGAGTATACCATGCCAAAATCCTGTTGAAAAACCCTTCGAATGATACCTCATTCATTGTTGTGTGTTTCGTATGTGCATAGAAAAAAGGATGTTGATATCAGACATAATATATATTATCTGTTAAAATGGAACCTACATGCAACAGAAACCTGTCTCAAATGCAAAGTGTTCATGATGATAGGAAAAAAAAATAAGTTAATTTCAGCATACTAAGCAGGGTTAGAAATTAAGAACTCTAAGTAAGGTGGCAAATGATGCCAACAATTATTTTTTTCTAGGTGAAAACTGCATTACATGGTTTCAATTTTACGTTATATCATATTTTCTCATTTCTTTTCGCAACCATGTTAATAATAAAATTGTTTCCATTTTCATGTGTTAAAGCCAAGGGGGAGAGGGGGTGCTATACAGGTAGGAAGACACTTGGTCGGTGTCTAGTGAGTAGTAATAAGTCCAGGCAGATTTTTAACGAAATCTTACAAATTTTAATATTCTTGGATATATATGGAACAGCACAGATATTTACAGTTTGAAGGTAATTTTACACAACATAGCCAATCGTCTGTTGGCTTTTTTCATTTTCATTTGACATTGATGAGATTTTTCGCTTACGCTAGGCCGTCTGCCTATAAAACATTACTCAAGCGCAGCTCGTCTAGCTGGCTGGAGATTTCGCAGCATCTCTTAATCCGTGGATCTCGACTGCTTCTGCTCTAGTTCTCACAGTAAAAATTCAGGGTGGTCACAAATATCTTAAGTTAAAATTCCATGATTTTTCCATGATTTTTCCAGGTTAAACTTATATTTCCAGGTTAGCGTTAAAATAATGAAATTTCCATAGATTATTTCCTTTAACAACACTGCTCTGATATATACTGTCATTATTTATTTTAAAGAAATCACACAATATATTTAAACAGTTATTATTTAAATAATGTTTTTTTTTTCATTTTTCTTCAAGAAATTCTGAATTTATTTAATGTTAAAGTGCTTTTATTATAACCAATAAAAATACCTTAGTATTGTGCGTATGTAGTACTTACTTTCTATTAATATAAATAACATAACACATAAAGAATAAGCATACATATGTAATTGAATGAGTCCATAGTACAAGACATTTAATAAGTTTAATTTTAATATTAAAATTTTACAAAAAATAAAAAAGTATCAAAACAAATTTTTTTTCATTTTTTAAGAATATTTACTCTTTTATTACTTTTATCTCCTCCTTTAGTATTTCAATTTCTTTATTTGCTTTTACATTCAGCTTTATACTTTCAATTTTGTTATTAATTTCTGTAGTCGCCAACTTTATTTTTTTCTTTTTAGCTTAGGAAGCATCTTTTTCTAAGAAATCTTTTTCTTTTCTTTTCTTTTACAGCATCAGCTAGAACTCTGAACATGCATTTTTATAACTTTGAGTGAGTTCTAAGGAATCTCATAATTATTAACGTTGCTTACGGATGACTATTTTGTCGTGGACAACTCTTTGTGCAATCAGGGTATCCTCTTTAAGATTGTCAATGAGACATTCTGAATTAATTGAAAAATCTCTTTCTACACTGGCATTTCCATGAGATAATACCATGACTATTTTCATGACCATATTTATACCCTAACAATCACCAAACTTATTAAATATATCTCCCCAAAATATGTCATTTCTGGAATCTTGGTGTTTATTAACTTTCAGTTTTTCTTTGGTGCCAATGTCAAAACATACCTTTAAATATTCTCTTTCAGCATTTTCGACTTCATTATCACTGATAATTCTGCTGTCTACTAACATTGTCACAAGATTTTTTATGCATTTTTTGTTGAGTTTCATTTCTGGCTACATCTGGGTCAAAACAAGTTAATGCTTATGCTAGAGGATAAATAAGGGGGGATCTTTGCAATAACTTTAAGCATAATGCTTTAGACAAGGTAGAGAATCTTTGCGAAATTGTAAAATCTTATAAGAAATTTTCTGTTTGTTTCTTTTTATAAAAGCACTCCATGTGCCAGTCAATTGTAGATGATGATTTCAAGTTTTTATTATTAGACAAACCTATTTTATGAATACAACCATCAATAAGTACGCTCTCTTTAACAAATTTTGACATTTTTCTAACTATTGATGTTAGAGAATTACAAAGAAAAGGTGCCATTGGAACCTCTGTTTGATACTCTTTCAAAAAAAGTTTGACTTCCTTTGAGAGAGATTTGAAAAAAGCCAATTTGACTTCTGAAAGTTCATCTTCCACAAAATTTGCCACAGTTTTGAAGCTAGCACAAGCTGGTTCTTTTTCGTCTTTTCTTGCATACTGAACAAATTTTCTAATATGTGACAAATTATCAATAGCACATTGAGACACATGACTAACTATTCTGCAGCCACTTAATTGAACAAATTTTTTTAGGATATAGATCTAAATCTGTATATTCAGAATATAGAACTAGAGGAGCTGGTACATTTTTAAACAAATTGTAGAGGCTACGAAAAAGACTGATTAATGACCAATTGGTCACTTGAATACCTTTCATAAAGGCTCCATACAAAATATGTAAATCACAGGTATCAATGTTCAGTAAAATTGGGTACCAATCTTTGGCGCACTCTAGTTCAGCTTTTAAATCTTTGTAAAACTTTAAATTAACATTAGGTTCATCCATTGAAATCTGAACTATAGTTTTCAAGTTTAAAGAAGATAAAGCAGTTTTAAAGTTTTCTCGAATTTTATCAGATGTTGAACTACCTAAAAAAGTTGAAATTAAGTTGCAATTGCACATACTTGATTTTCATCAAAACACCAAAATCTTACATTTACATCCATTTGAGTTTTCTGTTATATTTTATTTAAAGATTCATCAAATGCTACTGTTACGTATTTACATTTTGATAGTTTATACAACAGTTCATTTTGAAAATATGGCGAGATTCCATATAGTACAGAAATATGCAATTTTACTCTTTCTCAATTTCATTTTCTATGCTATTTCGTTACCTAGAAAAAGTGTTTGAAATAGTGAAACATCCCTTTCTGACATTTTCATTGATTTATGTGTCACTACTGAATGAATGCACCATGATATTTCAGCTTTTAACACACTTTCATTAAAAAGTAGAGACTTTAAGCCACGTGGCTTGGAAACTGTTAATTGAGTTATGTTTTCTGCAACTGAAACTTTTTCTGAAATGAGAATAATTATCAATGTCCTCAGTTGATGAATAAGCAATGGAATGTACAGATGTTTTAGATGAATTTGAACACAATGAACCTGCAATAGATGATGGAAAGGAATTGGATGAAACCCCAACACTCAATGAATTAGACGAATCTAACCTACTAATTACGTTTCTCATCTACTCAAACTTCACAAACCTACTGCCAATAAAATATGATCTGTCTAACCCCACCTTTGAAGAGCTGAAATGCTGGTGCGATGGAGAAAAAGTTTTTCATTTTTCCCCTTAAAGATTACAGTTGAACTTACACTTATTACAGGAAACAGATGAAATTGTTCACTTTAAATAAGCAATAGGCAAAAACATTTCAGAATTCCCCAATGTTATATACACTGAATAGCCCTTTCTGTTTCCTGAAATGATTATACATAACACATTTCACAGTAAACGGAAATTAAAATTTGTTTGGACGAATTTCCAGGATTGAGTTGAATTTCCATGATTTTTCCATGATATTTCCAGGTGAACAAAATTCCCTGATATTTCCATGTTTTCCAGGTCTGTGACCACCCTGAAATTACTTAGCTCATCAAAATCTATTGTTCGGTAGTTGAGGTTTATCATCAAGAGCCCCACTAAAGAATCTGCTAAGCTTTGCGGTACAGAGTCCATTTCCTGTCACTACATACATATTAAACAATTTATCTCTGTGTTAATCACTAAAACAAAATAAAAACTGGCTTTCTATAAACATGTAAAACCTGGTTAAATTACAATATTTGGATTCTAGAAAAAGGTTTAACTTATTCTTTTTATAAAGCTTTTATACAGATTATTAGAGTTTCTCTCAGGTTTAAAAAAAGGCAGGATGCTACTGGTGAGAAAAGGGCACTTTTTATTCTTAAGGGCACTTTTTGGATTCTTAAGGGCACTTTTTGGATTCTAGAGGGCACTTTTTGGATTCTAGAGGGCACTTTTTGGATTCTAGAGGGCACTTTTTGGATTCTAGAGGGCACTTTTTGGATTCTTGAGGGCACTTTTCAGATTCTTAAGGGCACTTTTTTTTAATTGGTAAAAGGTATTATTTTGGTTTTTAAAGTCACTTTTGATATTTAAAAGTCAGGCATTATTTTCAAGACAACATTGAGTCAATTTTTACTATGAAAGCAAATTTTTTAATACAAAAAGGAGAAAGGGCACTTTTTTTACTGATGGGCAAGAAGGGTGCTAATTATTTTACTGAGGGGGCAAGAAGGGTGCTAATTATTTTTATGAGGGGCGAAAAGGGTGCTATTTTGCAAACCAAAGGGCAGGCAGGGTGCAGCACCCTTCTGAAACTGTCTGGGGGAAACTCTGGATTATCAAGTAATTATGCCCATAGAAAAAAAAATTGAACTTTTAGAACCAAGAATAAGCCTAGTTTAAAAAAAATCCTGCGACTGAAAATAAAAAAATAGCATTTCGCCATTTTAAAATGCACCTGCTCACCTCTAAGGTATAAATCTGCCATGCTTTCGAACAAGGTGTGCAAGAATTTTAGGGGTGTAATCTCTAAGGTCAGTTTTATCAGTCATTGGTTAAAGTAAAGTCAACTTAGAGGCGATTGACAGGTGCAAGGGAGTCTAAGACATGTGCCGCTGTCTAATCTTTTATTGAAAACAGGTGCTCTTGAAGTGCATGCAGTGGGGGGAATTTGTGCTAAAGCACGAATGAGAGCGTTTGTTAAACAAAAATTAAAGTGAAAGAAAGCTAGGCATCAAATTTGATGACTAGGCATAATTTTGTAGTTGGGAAATGCAATAATTCAGTTGCATTTGATGACTAATGACTGCTAATTTCTAATCCTGATACTATGGTTCTTGAACACAATTCATTGAAAAAGGATGACCAGGCATAAGATATATGATCCATTAAAATGGAACCTATATGTAACAGGAACCTGTCTCAAATGTAAAATGTTCATGGTCATTGCAAAAAAGAAAAAAAAAGTTAAATGCAGCGGTACTTTGGTTCTTCACAATTTTTCCCAAAGGGTTGTTTGAGAGCCGTATCAAAATTTACCATAAGAAATAATGAAAACACTTTTAATTGGTTCCCACTTCCTGTGTGAACTTACCTGTTTCAAACAATACACTGTTTTGTACAGTGGTTCCTAAATCATGGGTCACAAGGCACAAGCAATGTGTTGGTGGGTTGCAGAATGATTGATCAGTTCTTTGAAAATATATTAATTTTATATGTAGTAAAAAATATATGAACATAGTTGTATCTAATAATGTTATATCTTTAATGAAAATAATAACATAAAATTAGCTGCAATGAATAATGTTACATCATACAAAAATAATAATGTAACTTTAGCTGCAACGAATACATCTTTAACAAAGAAAATCCTGAAAAAATGTAGGTAAGCGACTTTATGAAATATCACTATTTTATTAAACTTTGAATCGAGAGTGATTTGAGGCTAACATTAACAATCTAAAAGGTGGATAAAAACTTTGTGCCGTTATATTAAAAATAAATGTGCAACGTTAAATTAGCACAAATTAAAATAATTTCCAATGGCAAACAGCTGTTTCAGAGCCCTTAAGCTCCATCTTCAGTGCCAACTCAAAAGGTAAAAACGAATTAAAAACACCTAGGCCATGACCGCTTGCCTGCCATCTCTCGCCCCGCGGCCAGATGAAATGGTGCTAATTTAACGTTGCACATTTATTTTTAACATTAACAAGTTTTAACCATTTAATAGATAATTTTGCTGGTACAAAACTATGTTATAAATCACACTAATTTTTAAACTGTATTTTTTATAATTATTAATAAACATATCTTTTATGCTTAGTAAAAGAAAGTTATGTTTTATTATTGTGAAGCATTATGATTATTATGATGAATATTCATACCTATAACCAGGGATCTGTTTAGGAAAAAATTGTCCTTTAAAGGACTCTTCACAAATTTTTTCATTTCAAAAAAGGACCCTCCACAAAATTATTTTCCTTAAAACAGGACCCTTTACAAAATTATTTTCCCTAAAACAGGACCCTTCACAAAATTATTTTCCTTAAAACAGGATCCTTCACAAAATTCTTCGTCTTAAAAATAGGTTTTTCACAAAATTTTTCCATCTTTAAACCAAACATTTCACAAATTAATCATTTAAAAGTAAAATCTGACCTGTTACTTTTACATATATAAAGAAAATATATGTATTTTACATCCATATATCTTCTTAAAAATGCATAAACAAGAACCTGAATATAACAATCATTTCAAATTCACAAAATTATGGTTAGATTTTTCACAAATATAAAAAGCTGTTCATAATTTCACAAAAACAGGACCCTGTAAAAAAAGTCTAGACAGACTCCTGCCATAACTATTTTCATATTTATGCTTTGTACGAAAGTTTGCCAAATTCCTAAGATAGATTATACAAAAGCTTCTATATACATACATATTAGGTAGACTGCAAAAAATTTTCAAACTTTAAGGTGGGTCGCATAACAATAAAGTTTGGGAACTGCTGGTTCAGTACAATATGGTAAAGTATAAAAACACATTACAGTATTATTGTATATTACATGAGGCAAATGACAATTTTATAATATTTTAATAAAAGTTTAGCAAAAATCATACCTATACTTTTATTGGTGAAACTTGGATGACGTGAGAAGAAAGTCAATTTCCATTCTTATTTTTTTTTAGATCATTAGGACCCACTAAAATAACTCACTAGTTTTGAATCTCAAATTGCATGAAATTCATTAGCACCAAGATCACTATATTGTATGTGTACTCACTTCATGCTTATAACAATTACCAAATGCATGAATTTTGTTAATATTGAGATCACTCTTGATTCTACCTCATGTATGTTAGCTTTGAATTAAAAAAAAAAATAAGTCTGTCAATTTGGATGTTTTCCATTTAGTCGATTTGATGACAACACTCTCAATTGTTTGAGAATAAAATCAAATTTCCTTTTTAAAAACCGACTTGTTTGACAACTAGGTGTTCAAGAACTAAAGTTCTACTTACTCTAATAAAGACAGAAAGCTGTCATAAATGGAAATTTTCTCTCATGACGTGGCACACTGTATTATATAAAAAACAAACATTTCTCCTTCTGGAAAAAAAAAAAAAAAAAAAAAAAAAAAATCCAGAAGCTCCTTTAAAAAAATTATGAAACTTGGTACAAATTTGTATATATTTAAAACAATTACCATGGCATTTCTGGATGATCTAAGGCTTGTCTTGCTCTTAAAACCAGAGGTGTTGCAGTTGGGCCACCTTGACAAATACATAAAATAAATAAAATACATGACAATTTTTATTATTTATGCATTATTATTACCATAAAAATTAGCACATGGACAATGACACATACAAAATAAAGAACTACTTTATTGGTTATGACTTAAAAAATGCAGTTGTTACAAATTGTTTTACAATCTATCATGATCATTCATCATAATCCATGTATTTTTTTCTATAGTTTACACTGCTTGCAGCAGGAAAGCAGTTTTCTAATCACTGTAAATTCTTTAAAGATGAGAACACTGGTTAATTCATTTATTTCTGACAGTATATTTGTAGCATAGGCATGGAATTAAAAAGAAAAAAAAAAAGATGAAGCCAGAAAGGTATGCTATGCCATTTTTTGACCTTGATTTTACCAAATTTTGACCAATTTACATACAAAATTTTATAGCTCCAAAATGCTTAAGAATTGTCATGCTAATTGTATATAAGATATGCATTATCAACAGGACTCAACAAATGTGGAATGACAAAATGTTTTAACTGGCCACTGTGCTTATATTACTTTACAAAATTAATTCATTAATCAATATGAAGATCAAAGCATAATTATTCTGAATCAATTAATAAAAAAATTATGTGCTTTTTGAAAATACATGATTAAGTGTGCATGTGTGTGTGGGGGTGGGGGGGGTGGGGAGGCGCGGGGCACAAATCTTTTTCACCGGAAAATAGAAATTTTTAGTAACCAGTTTTTTTTTTTTCCAAATACATAGTGTAATGGCATGAGATTGCAGAAAGATAAAAAAAGAGGAAAAGTGCGTGAAAACTGAAAGGTTATTTAAAATAACACTTGAACAAGACAATTAAGAAAGCTATTTTATGCATGAGAAAATTATGAATAATATTTTTGTTTAAATACTACTTTAACGACTATTTATTAGGATGATGAAAAAGATGTCTATAAAAATCAAAATAAAAAATATATATGCAAGAAAAATATGGAGGGATTTTATTCTCTTTTAGATTTTAATAAAATAAATTCTGACATTCATACTGTGGATGGAGAAAGATAGAACACTGTAAGCCTCGTTGCAACTTTTGTTGCCAAATATCGTTGATGATTTTTTTTTTTTTATCCGTATGGAGAAAAAAAATGCACATTTCATGACTTCTTGACGAAATGAGATTTTTTTCCCCGATTGTTTGACGAAATTCGCAATATGACCATTTCACAAAAATCGCATTTTTTTTCCCTTGAGTGATTGATGAAATTTGCAATTTTTTTTTTCTGAAATTGTTCGACGAAATTCTAGAATTTTTTTCCACGATCGTTCAATGAAATTCGCGATTTTATTTCACGATCGTTTGACGAAAACTGCAATTATTGCTCAGGAGTGCCAACTTTTGAAAAATATCAGGTGGGCTCAAACATTTTTTAGCTAAATGGCACAGCCAGTTTTTTTTCCTTTATGTTATTATATTATATTATTTTTTGGGAGGGGGTGTCGGAAGAAAAAAATTATAACTCCAAGTCAAGTTATAATTTTTTAAAGTAAAGTATAAAGTTGTAATTTTATTAAATTTGATTCTCAGGAATTCTTTCTTATAATATCTGTCTTTACTATAATACCATAAATATGACTACAAAAAATACAAGTGCAAAAAACAAACCATTTCAGTCACCTGAGGGCTTTATGAATGTCAGGGTCAGGGTATTAAAATAGATAATGTTCACTCACTGATCAAATATACAGGAAATTTACCTTCTGAGAGAAATCTAAATGCAGAGTCCATTGAAGGACATTTAGTGCTCCTATAGGCCTGTTACAGCTGTCACTACTATTTTTGAAATAAAATTATATTTTGAACATCAACAGAGTGAAATTTCATTTCAGAGAATAAAATAAATAAATAGCAAAATAAAAAAGTCCTTCCGGCCTTACTGGGAGGAAAAGTTAGCTTTCCTATATCTTCGTTTTAAAATTTTAGCTAATGTTACACGAAAACAGCAAGCTAAAATGCAAAGAAAACGTTTGCAAACGATTTGTTAATACTGAATTAGAATAAGAAATTCGCCAAATTATTGAGCTATAGCCAAATTATCTTCATTTATGAAGACTTATTTTGGTCGCCAAATTTGGCGAGAATTTGGCGCTAACGGATATGAATATATAGTTTTATGCGTATGATTGGGAAAATGATTACAACAATGAAAATTTTTGTAATGTGCTGTCTTGTTTCAAAATGTCAGCCACCCTAGAATTTCAAACTGCTCTATCTCAGCCATTTTTTAAGATAGAGGTAAAACAAAAAATGCTCTGGAATCCTTGTATCAAGGCCTAACACTTAATTAAAAAATAATTTTGAATTTTTTACTTTTTTGTATATTTATTTGAGAAGTTTTAAATTTTTAAGTTGTCACCATCTTGAAACAAGATGACGGACCAAGCTGGCCAACGAACTCGGTCGAGGCATTGGTGAGCTTAATACACACAATTAGTTTCATCGAAATCGATTTATAAATACAGGTGTTATCGTATGACATAGGTCAGATATATATATAAAAATCAACATTTGAACTGAGGGTGGTTTTGGGGTCTGGGGGTCATGATCGGTGAAAATATATCGAAATTTTCCGAAATTGCTTTCCTCCAAACGGCTGCAATAGGTAGCTTTATACTTTTTTGTATTGAAAGCTACCTAACAGTTGAAATTGGGTGGGCTAGGGCCTCACAGGCCCATATAAGTTTGTGTCACTGATGTCCCTAGTATAGAAACCAGAGGTCCAGTCTTGGAATCTAGCTGATTCCATTGTGTCAAAAATTTATCTAAATCCACGGAATTCTATAAAATGTTTGAAAAGTCAAGTGGAGTCGCTTCAAATTTTATCTGTAGAGCTCCGAATATGAAATAAGCTGAGAATGATAGAAACCGTTTAGCTGCTAGAAGGATGAGTATGATGTTGGCAAAAAATGTGTTTGCTATTAGAAGGCTGATAAAGATAAATTAATGAAGTTGATTAAACCAAAATGTTCACAAAAAATCAGAATGGTGAAAATTCCCAAATTTTTCTTGTGGGTGATGAATCCCTAGGAGTTGAGTTTGTCTGTCTCCAGGGTTTGATTAACCACTGAAATTAGGGGAATCTGAGTAACATTTTGGGGGGCCCCTTTCATTCAGGGAAATATTTCTATATTTTACATTACATGGAATCTCATCAATACTACTAGAGTTTTCCCCAGACAGTTTCAGCAGAGTGCTGCACTCTGCCTATCTCAACTGAAAGAATGTGACTGAAGATGTAAATAAGTTGTCATGAAAAGTCTTCCTTTTATTGTTTTCCGATGCTCATTGTCTTTAAATGAAGGAATTTTCCGATGATGACACATATATTAGCAAACACTATATTATTTTGAAGCATATCCGACAATCTCACTATAAAGAGAAAAGATTAAAAACCATAATCGGTAGTAACAAAAACATAACCTGCTTCATATTATTGTAATGTATTTCATTACGCATTAAATAATGCTTATTTATGCTCATAAATCTACTTATGTCTATAAAAGTAAGCAACACATTTAAAATATACATAAATATATTGTTTTATTTATTTATTTTTAATGATAATTAAATATACATTAATGTTAAAAAAAATCTGTACGTATAAATTTAAATGAATGTATTTTTTTTTTTTTTTTTTTTTTTTGTGAATTTCGTATCTAGGGTCATGTGGGATAACTCCTGATTAAAAATTGCAAACACCTCAATATAAAAAAAAACTACTAAAGATAAAGTAAAAATAATTTTTTGGTGTGTGTATGACTTTTCAAGTGATTCTTGTAGCATATTTCTTTAAGGCTGTTGGTCATCAGTAAGATTTCAAATTTCCCTCTCTAATGCTAATCCAAATGCATTCATACTTTTAAAATTTCCTCATCAGAAACTAAATATTTAAAAAATCTTTTTTCAATCTGCAATTTTTCTGTTTGGTTTATAAAATATTACTAAAATATAGGCTTAATTTTATCTGAAGTGTTAAATTTTAACTTGCAACTCGTCAGCTTCTCTATGATTTTAACACATAAAATATAAAATTAAGCATATATGTCATCGCACGAGTTCTTTATCTGAACTTTGGACTGCAAGACAAAACGAATTTTTAATTGGGGCTCATGATCTGGAACCCAGACTCCCGCACGATAAAATTTTGATGAGCAATCTGATCATGCAAATCTTTAAGTGTAGTAATTAGACAGGCGGTCGAAATATCTTTATCTAATTATAATTATCGTTGTAAATATTTTATTTGTTACATTTAATCAAGACATATTAAACTTCTATATAATCTAACTTTGAAAACAGTGTGGACTATAAATTATTGATTTCTAGACACCAAGAAAATTATTTTATCTTATTATACTACTTCTTGGACACAACCAAAAAATCCAACATATATTCTAAAAATATTTTGTCAACTAAAAAATAAAGAGACATTCTTTAAGAAGAAGAATGTTTGAAATATAAATTTTCCGATGCAAATTTTTAAAAATATGAATGGATCCCCTGTATATAATATGGTTTAACATTGGAGGGGGGGGGGGGGAGGATCTGAAATCTGATTGACCAACAGTCTTAATACAGAAATGAAAAAGGACTTGAAAAGTTTAAACTTTTAAAGAACAGTAATTACCCTGGGATTGCCCCCAAGCTATTAAAAATGCATTTTTTCTTTGTTTTGTTACTAGAAATAGAAAACATTAAAAATTCATGAAATTCAAACTATAATAATTTAGAAAGTTTTTCTAAATGTAACAGAATATAACAGACTATAATAAAAATTTTAATTTCATATCATAACTTTTCAAAACAACTATTTTTATGTGAATTTTCATATGATGAACAACAACATTCGAAACATTTTTGCAATTGCAACTATACCTCTAAAACTAACAGTTTAGAAATTAGCTGTTGATCATTGATAAGAAGGAACACCTTGTACGTACTATTACACTTATCATTCTTACCTCTATAGATTTACCATGGCATCAGGATAACAAAAAAGTATCACAAAAATTCACAGACATGAAACTACTGTATTTACTTGAGTAATTTAGGCCCCTGCATACTTTATCCACCCTATATTTTGAAAGAAAATTTGGATAAAAGCCAAAGATTCGCATAATTTTCCCATCAAGCTTATGAGATAATAAATAAAACTGAATGCATCCTTATAGTTTTCATTTTTTAATATTTCAATTTCATTATTTATAAGAATTCCTACCCCCCTTTCTCCAATCTCTTTCCTTCAGCTGCAGCACAACTGTGTGCAGATGCAGATGGAGTTATAACTGATAAATCAATATCATGAACACGATGAAACTGTGATACATAAGTGCTGGTTTTTTATATTGAAAATATTTTATTCATGGTAGATTTTAGTAGTATAGAAAACAGTCAACACGCAGATGGAAAAGAATTTGGAGTGAATGAAACACTTATTTGATATTTGCATAAACAGTAATATTCGCAAAGAAAATTAAAAGTGAACTTTAAGTAGTTTTCTGTAAGTTTATTTTGTTTGCAAATTACACATTTGAAATCTTAAGAAGGATAAAAAAAATATATATGAAAAGTTTGCTTATGGAATGGAATTTTGTGTAAAGGATTCAGTTAAATCCTAGAACAAGTGAGACACTTGGCGTCGTCGAATTCAGCAAAGCAATAAATGACCGTTTCTTGCTACTGGTTTGTTTCTTACGTTTTTTCCACGCCTTCTGTCCTCGGTTCTGGCACAGGCAGAATGATAGGTTCTGGAAATTGCGCTGGTTTTTGAGGGAATTGGATTGGATTGGTTGGTTGACAGATTAGAATATTCTAGAATAGGGTTCTATTGTCTGTGGGTTGGTTTGTTGTGTGTTGGATTTGTGGAGTGTGTTTTGTGAAGTTTAATGGTTTGATGTTTTGTTGTATGTCATAAAGGATAATTCTTGTGAAGTATAAAAAAAACCCCCGAAAGATGAGAAATAAAGGTAAGTGCATTTTTGTTGATTTTATTTGATAAGATGTATTTTATGCACTTTAGAGATTGCTGTAAACGGATTTTTGTGCGAACATTACTGACCGTAGCTTGAATGGATTTCATGCATTCTAGATAGTGCTGCACAGTGAATTTCGTGCATCTAGAGGTTTTTTTTTTTCGGTTAATGTACGCGAAGCAGGGCCTGATTATCCAAAAGGCGCATGAAGCACAAGCTTCCCCCCTAAAACTTAAAAGGGGCCCCAAAATGACTGAAGAGGGCCCTCTAACACCCAATTTAATTTTTTTAGATTGTATTTTAAATGTTTTTGGAAAAGAAAGTTTGCTTAATCCAAAAGGAAATCCATGCACTAATTCATGAAACTTATTTTACAGAGAAATATGAATGCCATCAATAGGATGTCAATTAATCATATAGCATCCTGATGTGCCTGTTAGAAACCATCCAGAAAATTAAACATACAGCTATAGGTACTATACGCGTTTTCACGAAAGGAGGCGCTTACCCTTCATTGACCTACCCATTCCCTTAGACCTTAGACCATTTCTATTGTACTCCATCATTGTACTCGATCATTTCTATTGTAACCGGTCAAAGTGGTTCTCAAGGTTACGCGCCTATTAAAAAAAAAACACCATAAATATATCTGAAGTATCTACAAGAAACATAAAAAAAAACTGTTTAATGAAATAATGTGACCTTATCTAAGCTACTCCTGGGAATAATATTACTATTATTGGTGAGTTTTCATGATTTAAGAAAACTTTTTTCAAATGAAAGGAGGCCCCAAAATAATATTGTGCTTCCCCTAGATTCAGAGGTTAAATAGGCCCTGACGCGAAGTGTACATACATATATATATATATATATATATATATGTTACTAACCGCTGCATGAATGAGTTTCGTGCATTCTAGAGATTGCTGCACCTTGAGTTTCATGCATCCAGGGTTTTTTTTTTCGGTTAATGTATGCAAAGTGTACATATATATAAGTTACTAACTGCTGCATGAATGAGTTCTATGCATTCGAACAATCAGGAATCTCGAGATTCTCCCCAATCATAAACCTGTGTGGTTTGTGGCAGAGAACTCACTACTTACACAGGTTCCTATGAGAATTTCTTTCACGAAGTAAACATTGATTTTATTCAGTTTTGTGACAATTTGCAAAGTTTAAGCAAGGAGTAAAAAATAACTAAAAATTTGTAAAAGTAGAAAAATCTGGGGTAAAAAAATTGCTAAATGTTTGTAAAAATCAAAATACCTGAAGGAAATATTGCTAAAAGTTTGTAAAAATACAAAAATACGGAGGAAAATATTGCTAAAAGTTTGTAAAAATCGTGAAGAAAAACTTGCCAAAACTTTGTAAATAGTCGCAAAATCGATGTTTACTTTGTGAAAAAGCTTGCCGTAGAAATCACGCATTCTGAGTGGGTAGAATTTGGAGGTCACCGAGTTTTCTGTTGGCGCTCGTCCAAAAAAATTGCCAAATCGGGTGTCTCGCTTTTAGGATTTTGCCAAGGATTCTTTTTGTGAAAGAGCCCTTTTTATTTTTATTAAAATAAATTTTTGTAAGAAGGCTTTTTTTTATTAAATGGAATTTTATGAAGGAGTCCTTTTTATTAGATGGAATTTTGTAAAAAGGCACTTTTTATTAAATGAAATTTTGTGAAGGGGCACCAATTTTTGCCTGGATCAACACCTGTTTTGTTCAGTCTTATTTATTCATTTATTAAAATGTTGTATTCTTCTTATAGTAGGACATTTCTCCTTTTATTCTACGTTGCCCTTCAAAAATAATTAATAGGTAGGGGAGACTGGTACACAGTGGACCACTTTTTCAGTTAAATTTTTTTTCTCTTTAACAGACAAACCGATCTGCATGAAAATATTTTTGAATATTCCTTAAACCTTTATACATTCATCATAATTTTCTCAGAACATAGTTTTCAATACATTTTTCAAAAAAAAAAATCTTTTATATGTGCCTGTAAAGAGGACCAGTGTACCCCAGAGGTGGGGTACACTGATCCACCCACCAGGTCACAGTGGACCGCTATTAGGTTTATCTGAAATACAATATAAATCTATTTTTCATTAATCTAATTCTTTTTTATTCCCCTTTACCCGCAAAATAACATAGTAATAAAAATTTACAAATAACATTTTGAAACAAAAACAAAAATTAATTATATTTTGAAAATAATAAATTGATACAGGAACAATTGCAATTTAGTTGTTATTACTTAAGTACAAAAAAATCAGTGCACATTAAAATTTGCAAATGAAATTCTAAAATAATTATGAGTAAGATTGAGCCTGGAATTTTCCTGAAATACTTTTAGGTCTGGGAGCGACATTATGAAATCATTGACATCAACAACAGATTCATCAACAGTTTCGGGAAAAATAAACTGATTTCAATTCAATTTGCATCACATGAATCTTACTTGAATAGAATTATCATCAATTAGACTACAGTTATACTTATCAAAGGCAGTAAATACAAAACAAAATATTTCTTATTATGTTAAATAAATTGTTATTTTTCTTTGTTTACTTTAATTTACAGTTAAATAACTACTTTAAAACAATATTTTTTTATAGAAAATAAGCAATTATTAAATATTTTGAACATTCTGCATTACAGGAGCAGAGTGGATTGTGGACCACTGTGCCCCAGGAGTGGGTGGTCCACTGTGCTCCATGTTGAAGTTCAATAAATAATCATATAAATATTGTTTACAGCTTTCTTTTTAACATATTAACTTTAAAGTTATATAAAAACAAGTATCTTAGCTTTGCAAAAAAGCTGTTTTAATCTTATTTATCTACAACCTTTAATTACTAAAAAAATAAAAATATGATGATGAAAAATGTTACTTTTAGAAGCTCAGAACAACCAATCAGGATAAAATAGTTCAATCTGAACTAAAAATATTTTCTGAAGGCTATTAAATAATCAGTGCAATGCTGTTGTCTATTAGGATAGAAGAGAAACTTAAATTTTTTTAAATAAATAAAATATTAGGGGGTGGTCTACTGTTCCCAAGGTCCAGTGTGTACCGGTCTCCCCTACTATAAAAAAAATCTCACATATTTTTCACATCCCCTACTTTTAGAACTGAATAAGTGGTTAAAAAAGTGGCAAAATATGGGAACTAAATCAGGTATGTTAATGTAATTCATACCAATCTTACTTATAATAAAATCCAAAGGCGAAAAAGTGTCTGTAACCAATCCGGGCTGGACCACTCTGATCTGCGAATTGACCGTAGTTAAATGCCATG
Organism: Maratus michaelseni; assembly: GCA_963931845.1. Taxonomy (NCBI): domain Eukaryota; kingdom Metazoa; phylum Arthropoda; class Arachnida; order Araneae; family Salticidae; genus Maratus; species Maratus michaelseni. Next base: position 155,910,501 of record OZ007591.1, on the reverse strand, counting down.
TTAGGCTTAATGAAGACTCTGTTCTAACATAACAACTAAACGATAATTTATCCTACTTGAAATCACGTCTTTCAAAATAAATTAATGTTTGTGAGATGGCTTACATTAAATTATGTTTATATTCTGAGATAACTTCAGTTGAAATTAGGTTTATTGCTCCATGAAAGTAAACAAACAAATGATTCATTCGTCGTGAACGTTTAAAATATTAAACCATGAATGCAACCATTCGGAAAGCGATCGCAAACGGAGAAAGTTACTTTCCTTCGTGATACTCGCTAAACTACTTCCACGGAGGAGGATTCGTTGTGAGCCTTTATCGCCATCTATCGGAGATTAATATAAACAAAATTTTAAATTGAATACAGTGACCTCTCACTTATACGCGATACACTGTAATTATTTTTCAGCACCAGTTCCTTTTTAAAGTAATTTTCTCCTTATTTAATCGCATAATTTATAAATCGAATTTTACTGTTTTAAAATAGTGGTACAAAAAGTAATTACTGAACATCACGTATAAGTGAGAGGTCACTGTATTTCTTATAAAATGTAATTAGAATATAAGGAACATGTAATTGTAATACCGTGTACTACATATATTAATTATATCAATGATTAGAATATAAGGAACATGTAATTGTAATACCATGTACTACATATATTAATTATATCAATGAAATAAAATTTTGTATTTTAGCATAGTAGAAACTTTGTAGTGAAAATAAATTTGTAATTTAATAAGAGAATTAAAAAAAAATATTTATTTAATAAAACGTGATCTTTAATGATAAAAATTTATCACAGATTTCCTTAGGCATGTTTATGAAAAATCAGAATTTAATTTGAGATAAACTTTTTAAAATTTAAGTTATTTAATTATTATTTTGGCAAATAAACTTTTTGTCGAAATTGCACTTTGTTCTGTATTTAATCAATTTTGCTTGCATTGTAAATAAAATTAAAAATTTATATCAAACATAATTAAAATATAAGGAATATAATGTAATACTGTGGTACAACAAGTATTACTTATATCAATGCAGATAAAATTTTGAATTTTAACATAGTAACTTTGTTGTGAAAAAAAATGATCAGTCATATTAATACAATTAATATATGCGATTTAATCAAGAAATAAAATAAAAGAAATTATTTTAATCATCGAAATTTATTACAGTTGTAAAATCGGAATTTGAATAATGAAATGTTTACTCTGATATAGCAGGGCAGTTTAAAAGGTCAAAACGCCGCAGATTGCCGAAATGACTCGAAATTTTTAATGTCGCTTAAAAATATGCTTTGCAGCGCTGCCTCGTGAAGTATTAGAGCAGCTTTTTACGAGGTTTGTATGCAAGGCACTGCCCCGATGTAATTAGGGGGCCGCTAGCGGGCCCGGAGATGTGTTAACCCAGCAATGGGTGTTTAAACAACTTTGTTGATCTAAATAATGTTTTGAAGATTTTATCGTTCTTAATCTTTACAGAATTTTTTTTATAGTGAAATCTTTAAACTATTGAAGTTCAATCAAAACAGTTTATTTCCTTCGGGAATGGCGTTGCTTATATCAAAGGATTGAATATTATTTCATAACATCTTAATGCTGTTTGTTTGTATGTATGAAGTCTTATGAAAATGAAACGTAACATTCCGTCATTTTTGACGGGGGTTATATGCTAGTATTATTATAATATTAACATTAGTAAATGTATAATTAGCTTTTTTACAGAAAAATAAAACATACCTTGATATTTTATTTTTCCATAATTACAAAATATATATATATATATCTAAAGAACATGTATTGCTTTCTTAATTTCTGGATACACATGAATTTGACTTGAGTATAAATAAATAAATAATTAAATATAAAATAATGCATAGTGTTGTTTTATTGCTCTTAAATTTTTATCTTCTGGGAAAACTTTACCATCTTTAATGTGAAATCCTAAATAATTAATTTGGCTTTGAGCTAATTGGCATTTTGAAGGGTTAATTTTAAGGTTATGTTGATTAAGTCTACTGAATACAAGATTAAGTTTTTCTAAATGTTCATTAAAAGTTTTAGAAGCAATTATTAAATCATCAATATATGCATTAATATTAAACTGTTTTAGCCCTGCCAAAATTACTTCCAATAATCTTTGGAAACTAGATGCAGCATTTCGTAGCCCTTGTGGCAATCTGTTCCAATGAAAAAGACCAAAGTCAGTGCAAAATGCAGTCTTGTGTCTGTCTTTGGGGTCTAGATGCATCTGCCAATATCCCGAACAAAGATCAAGACAAGAATAAAAATTTGCACCTTCTAAAGAGTCAATTAAATCAGAAATTAAAGGCAAAGGGTATGGAAGGGGTTGGGTTTTAATATTTAATTTCCTATAATCACACACTAATCTATATGTATTATTTTTCTTTTTAACTAACAACACTGGAGAAGCATAAGGTGAATCACTCACTGAAATTATGCCAGCATCCAATAAGTCATCAACTTGTCTTTTTAATTCTTCCTTAAGGGCATGTGGTGTTCTATAGGGTCTACTTCTAATGGGAATTTCATCCGAAAGATAAACTCTGTGTTTGATTGTATCACAGCCTGTTAAATCTTTAACCGAATCAGCAAAAATATTTCTATGTTTATTAATTAAGTCTAACATTTCTTGTTATTGTTCTTCATTTAAATGTTTTAAATCAAATTGGCCACCAAATAATTCAAAATCTTTATCTATTTGGCTAACTTCGACAGAATTAACATTTTTATTTTCAATCTCCAAACCTTCCACTTCCTCTATATTTACAAGTTTAGTACCCTTATTAATATACACAACATTATCAGTACAATTAGCCACTTTGATCCAATAATTACCTTTAGCATTAAAATCATTAACAGAACTACTTACAGCCCAATTACTATCATAAGAATTCCTAGTAGGGGTTATCAACACTAGTTCAGATTGTTTTTGTTTCTTGTTAATTTGTACTTCAACCAACAGTTCAGCTTTAGGAGCTATTTTATATTTTCTCTTACTTTTTCCTACATTTAAATAGTCAATTTCTACCAAATTACAAGAGTTATGGCTAGAATAATCAGAAAAGTTGATATTAATATTTCCAATTTCAATGGCATTTTTCTCAAAATTAATTTTAACTTTATTTACAGTGAAAAATTCATTCCCCAAAATTACATTGTAGTCTTCTGATTCTAATTTATTGATGACATAGAATTTAGTATTTATCATTTTCCCTTCTAAGTTTAAATTAAGTTTTACAAAGTTAGTTATAATTGCATCATCCCCAGTTACACCAGTAATTTTAAGAAAGCAATCCTCTATACTCTCTACTAGTTTATTTTGTAAGAGACATTTCACAGTTTTAAAATTTATTAAATTCACTATAGCTCCTGAGTCGAGTAATCCTTTTAAACTATAATCCCCAATTTTAAATTCAATTAAGGGCAACGAGTGACCCAAACTAACTACAGAGTCTGATCTCACGCACAAGGGGTTGTTTTCCAAACTAGACTGTGCTTGTTCTATTTGCCCCTCTCTGAGTTTAAAGCATTTTTGTCTTGTGTAACCCCCTTATTTTTACAAACTTTAGTAATGTGCCCCAATTTTCCACAAGCATAACACCTAATTTGGGGCCTGTTTCTTTGAAATTGATGAAACTGCTGCTGCTGTTGTGGTGGTTGTGCCATTTGTGCAAAATGGGGTTGATGACTATACATTGGTTGTGTCATCGGTGGTGGTTGTTGATTATGAACCAACATTGTAAGTTGTTGTACTTGTTGTTGTAGTTCTAAAATTTTTTTGTCTGACTCTAACATGTTCATTTGCAAGAGTTGTTTGATCCTTGCCTTGTCAGCATTAGTTTCATGTTTAACCTCTGAGAGTGCTGTGGCAACATTAATCTCAGCATTATGTCTATCGTAAGATAAACACTGCTCCTCCTGAAGGGCAGCTTGCCAAATGTCATTGAAATTTTTGGGATTTTGACTCATAATGAACCTACGAGTAGGCGCATTGAGTCCCTTCAGTGCCTGATTGTACAGCAAACTCTCTCTAACCGTGTCCTCTTTGGGAAAACATCTATGTGCCAAACCTGACAACCTGGCTAAAAACCCCTGAGTGGATTCAGAGTGTTTTTGAGTGGCCTGTGTAAATTGCAAGATTTTATTTTGCCCATCTCCAATTTTATCAAATCTCTTTTTCAATTCGTGCTTTAATTCATACCACGATTTTGTTTTTCGTATGTTAGGGTGAAATTTAGCAAAAGTTGACGCTTATCCTGTCAACTTCATTTTTGACGCGGATACCATATGTTGATCTCCCTATGATGCCAAGTGGCCTTTGTCCTCAACCTGTTCTAAGAATTCATTAATAGTTAATCCCTCCTCATCTCCAGCAAAATTTGGAAGCATTGCCAAATATTCCGTAAAACTATTAATTTTGAATTCAATATACTGTTGTGTTGGCTCTGTCGCAGTTGCATTCCTTTCTGACTCGCTTACTACACTAGCCCCTGTAACAGTTTGACTATTATTTCCACTTAGCATCCCCTGAGATCCCTCTGCGTCATTTTTCTCACCTAAATTTTCTACAGGTGTTGGCGGCACACTATTACTAGGCTCACCTATTTGTGAGTTTACTGAATCCTCCTTAGCAGCCATAATTATAAAATTTAATAATTAATTTACCCACCAAAATCAAAATATAACACAATACATAAATAAAACAATAACATTAAAAATTCCACTGTCCACCAAGGTAAATTATCAATTATGAGCAATAAAATACAGAATAATTTGAAATAAAACCTTTCCTGCAGTGCAAAAATACTAAACATAACTCTAAAAAATTTCACTAGGCCAGCACGGCACCAGAAATTGTGTTGTGTCTTATCACAACTAAAAATCACCTCTTCAAAATTATATTGGACTTCATAATAATTTCTCATTAAAAGCAAAATAATTGTTAATCATTTACAATCATTAATTACTTCTATAAATTTAATTTCTTAACTGATATTGAATTAAATTTCTCAATTATATTATTGTGCAATATAAGGTTAAAAAGTATTGAGATTTCTCATTTCCAATATAAATCATAATAATTAAATTCTCACTGAATAATCATTAATTCAATACTTATATTTAATTCCTTCTTCTCAATTAAAACAAAATCACTTAATTCATTTCTCACTTTAAATCTATAGAAATTCACTTGCGTTGTGTTATCAAAATAATTTATAATTTACAATTACAATAAACCAGATGCTGGGCCTAGAAAAATATGAGGTGATCAAGTTTTAAATTATCATAATACTGATGATTCATTTAGATGGTTATTGGTTTACTCCTAAAACTGACATAATTTCCATGACAGAACCATTTATCAAAAGAGCCAAAAGAATATCAAAATTTATCAATTAATATCAAAGGATTAGAATTAACAGAGCTTAACTAAATTTTTGCTTCTATAAATTAAATTCTAACTTGATTTTGCAATATAAGTGGTTCTGTCAGAACTAATTTTGTTTTCTTCATGTTAATCATTGAACGTCAACAATCATAGGAAGAGTTACCAATTAAATAAAAATGTTCAAAATAACAATAATTCACAATTTATCTAAATTTAAATTAAAATACTAATGAATGAAATGTTTACTTATATAATAGAAATTTAGTAAAACTAACTCTTCCGATGATCGCTAACATTCATCTGAAAAGGAAGGTACATATCCAAAACTAGAATAATGAGTAGCACTGCAGGTATTGAAAACAAAATTCTTGATGTAATTAATTTTAGTTTATTGAGATAAACATATATAGTTAAGTACAGTTTTACCTTCAGCATTAATTAATGAATTCCCCTTTTCACAAAATTCGACTACACATAGTCGAAGGAATCATATCTGTAATTCCAACACAAAATTCAACAAAACATAATTGTGTAAATGATTTCTGTAATTCATATAATGTTTTACTATATAAATCGGAGCTGCTGGTTTCGTTTAATAAAGATATCTAATCATAATTTAAATTAATTTAAATCAAGCTTAATGCTTGAAGATAGTTTGACTTTAAATGTATATTAAATAAAAAATAGAAATGTTAGTGAACATGCAGAAATTTAAAGAAATGAAAGGAAAGCAAAGGACTTATCATTTTGTGGCCCCGGGCCACTCAGTACTGTCAGATCACTCTCAAGACCTGCCATCGCCGCCGCTGTCAGAATCAAGAATAAGGACTTCTCTCCAGCTCGATTATAGTCAGAATGTGTCTCTGTCTCGCAATCTCCGCAAAGCCTGCAATCTCAGCCTGTTCACTTCCTTTTGATCTCTATGCACGCAGGATAAATAGTTACGTGCATTTCTTGAAGCAAAACCTTAATTAAGATGAGCTATTGTGCAAAATATTTTAATCTGAGTAATATAGCCTCAGATTCTTAATTGTATTTCAATATTTTCTTTAATTAGATTCAATTAAGGTGTGTGATTGAATATTGCATATGTATCTCTACTCACATGTGGTAAACTTATCATCTATTCCTTCCTTGCTCTGCCGGAAGTCTGTGACGTTGTTGATCACGTGGTGACGCTAAAGGGGTATTCACTCTTTGATTACTTTACCAGAAGCTCTCGCTCCGATGTTCGTTGTTCGACGATCTTGTAAACAATGGGGATAGAGAGAAAAACAGAATTTTCACCACATGCAAGAAAGTAAATGGATTATCATTTATATTTAATTTAACCAGCAGCCTCCATAAATGCCTTTTAAAATACCAGCAACTCCGGCTAAGCTTCAGCATTAGCCTGCTGTTTCTGATTGGTCGAAAATCATCGTTATTTGGTGGTATTTTTGGCGAGCTTCGCCTCTGATGCTTGCCAATAGCAACCCCGACTTTTATGGCAGCTCTAGCATTCTGGCCCTTTCACGTACCCTCGCGACCCCACGCACAACTGGACACATAACAACGAGTGTCGCCGTTTTTTTTCAGGTTTCATTTTTCAGATTAATTTCTTATAAATGTATTAATTATTTGAATTTAGGGATAAATTTTTTATTTTTTAAAGCAGATAATTTCTTTTGACCACTGTTTAATATTCTGTAGCTTGCTACTTTTCTCTTCGATTTTATGACTACACGTGTTTATTATCAGGATGTATTTTTGGCAATTTATTTATCATTTAGCCCCCCTGACAAAAAAATATAAGTAATCTTTATTTTAAAGAAAACCTTTTTATAGACCCCTAATAACCATTTTACAATTTTTCTAGGTAAGTGAGATCGTTGGTTTTCTGTTATTTTTCATAAAATGTATGTTTTTTAAAACGTAATTATGGCAATAATTTACTATTTTATGCTTTAAATTTAAAGTATATATTTTTGCTTTTGATTCTTGCGATTTAAATTTGCGTGGTTTTTCGAATACTCATGTATGTTTTTTAAAACGTAATTTTGGCATTAATTTACTATTTTATGTTTTAAATTATATAATTTTGCTTTTATTTTAATTTTCACGATTAAAATTTGCGTGGTTTTCAGAATACTCCGCACAAAGCAAGTGAGTTTGATTACTTTGTCAATTTCCGAAAACACGGGGGGTTCAGGGGGGCTCTGCCCCCCTGACATTAAATAAACACCTTTTTATCAACCCCATCTCCAACTCCCTTCAACAGCAAGTTTTTTATGTTTCTAGGTAAGAGGTAAGTGAAATCTTTTTATGTTTAAAGCTAAGTTTTTGCTATGTGAAAACAATAACTTTTAAAAATATTTAAAAATTTATTATTTTTTTAAATATTTATATGTTTTGAAGCTACATTTTGGCTGTTTTAATTCTTGCTTTAAGTAATAGTATGATTACCGGTAGGTAAATAAAAGATTTAAGTAATCCTATGTTTTTTTTCTTTAAACATTTTTATAGTCCCTTTAAACTTACTTAAAAAATCATCATTTTAATAAATAAATCTAAGTAAGTGAAATCTTTTTTTTCCCCATAAAATCTGTGTATTTTAAAAATATTTTTCTGTTTTAAATTTGTTTTATCTGTATGTCCCCCCCCCCCCCAACTCCCATTTAGCAAATTATTAAGTATATATATATTTATCATTAATTCTAAAATGGATTTATCGTTAAAAGCCCCTAAAAACAAATAATCAGCTTCTTATTTACTGTTTATTTGCTTTATTTTAATATTTTAACCTCAGAATCATTAAGTATTTATTGTAATCTCTGACGTATTTACAGTTTTCTCGATGTCGCCATAAATCCAAAATTTAAAATTTTTTTAAAGTAGATAATAAACAAAAAAAAAAAAAAAAGAAAAGCAAAGCAAAGCAGTTAAAATTATAAATAATTTATTACATGTTTTAACAAATATTCATGATTTTAATTGCTTTGCTTTCCTGTTTTTTTTTGTGTGTATTATCTACTTTAAAAATTTTATGTTTAAGCCTAAAAGGCCTAAAAATGACCACTTGGCGACATTTACTACTTGGCGAAAACGGCCTTTTCGTGGCTAAAAAAAAAATCCAAGATGACGGACAGCAGGCTAATGCTGAAGCTGTTCCGCAACTCCTTTCAATTAATATTTAAAATACAACCACATATTTAAAAATATATCTGTTAATAATGGTGCAGTATGATCGTTCCAAAAATAAACATTTTCAAAATTAACGTTAAACAAGTTGAAGTGCGCTTTAATCAACCGATTAAAGGTTAATTCCAAAAACATTATGTTAATAAACAAACATTCAGCCCAAATAATACAAATATAGAATTAAACCATTATTTATTTAGAAACTATTTAACTTAGTGGACAGTGTGAATACTTTTTGTTTTGGTAAAATTCTGTGCCAATTTATTTTACTCAAACAAACTTCCCCCGTAATTAAATTATTAAACTATAATTAGAAAAGCACCAATAACAATTTAATTGATATTGTGACTTAAAATAACTGTCAATTTAGCAACACAACAATAGCAAATATTAATTATGTTATACATAATTACAAAAATTATACATAAATGCTGTCCTTACATAGCAGTCTGTGAATACGTTACATTTCGTGATGTGTAATATGCAGTTCACCATCTCAGTTTGGTGTCATGGTACAAATATGGGTTACGATACGTTACCGAATTCTCCTGATTACAAGACTCCACTTAATTTTTGTCAAGCAATGCTAATTTAAATAAACTAATTTAATTGTAGAAGATGAACTGGAAGGTTTAATCAAAGTTTAATTAGCGTCAACATGGATTCCATAATGTTGAAAAAGATGTCACCATTGTCACATTTTAATTCTAAACCTACAACACAAGCAATATTTTGAAATATTTCTTGATGTTAAGCCTGATATATTATTTTAAAGACATAAGTATATATTTAAAAAATTTAGTGATAAACCCACATGAAGAGTTTGCTATAAAAATAATTGCGGGTACTGAAAACTATTACATTGCGATATATGAAACATAACATTACAGTTTAATATGAAATGTCAAATACTTACGAATTTGATACACCATTTCGTAATCATGAAATGTTTCTGGAGGTTCATCAGCATTATCACACAGGCCACGCAGTCTGTGTAATAAAACTTCACAATGAGTGTCCATAATACTGCCTTGCATCAAAAATTCTTGTTGAGGAGCATTACTTAAATTCCTTCTAGTAGAAGCTACCGCTTCCATACTTATGCTATGACGAGAATGATAAAAACAGAATCAAAGAAGAAACATTAACAGAACACCACACTTCCACGCGAATACCACAAATCTCCTGTTGTTACACCGGACTTCGTCTTCGTCATTTGTAAACAAAAATCATGAACAATGGGTGGGTTGGTTCGTGAAGACAGAGACAAAGAGCAGGAACGACATTACGTAATAATACTACGTAAACAATCAAGCGATGCATCAGAAAAAATAACAACGACACAAAACAGAGGGGAAATAGAAGTTTTTAAATTACAAAAACATTCCTTCTCTTTGTTTGTTCTATCAATTATTTGCTGATAAAATAATATAAAAAATTTAGTTTAACCGTCAACTGTAACTATCACTTGAAAGTAAAAATAAAATCACAAGTTTTGTTTTCTGCTTGAGGAGGAAGTATAAGTATGATGATCGTACAAATATTAATATGAATTAATTGCAGTTTTTTCAAACGTCATCATGGACGCTATATTACGAGATAGATTGAGCTTAGTTGCAGCTCTCGGTGCAGGTGTTGTTGTAGGAATTAGTGGTATTTATATGTATTATAAAGTGAATAAGCAACTAAATAGGCAGTTAAACCAAATATCTGGAACTATTGATACCCTTAAACGAGAGATCGAAGAATTAAAAGCCTCCCAGTCGTTAAATTCAGCAAAAATTGGCTCATCACCTGTACTGAAGGAAAATGTTCCTAATCTATCAACACACGGTTCTAAATACTTTAGCTACACTAGTAGTTTGGAGGATGCTGATGAAGAATATTATGATTTCACTGACACGTAAGTTAACGATAAACATCGAGGAAATCCTTTTAAAAATATAATCGGATCCTAAAATTTCTCTGTGTGTGTCTCTCTCTCTCTTTTTTAAAATTTCACCGTGCGTAAAACAGTCTTGAGGTACTACCTATAATATGTAGAAATTATATATTTTGATTACTCCTCTTTGTTTTGATTTTTTGATTATATGGATTGAATATTAACAATCATGTCCAAGTATGTACAGTTAACTAAAACAAAAAATAATAATCCACACGTTTTAATCTCCTTATTGTCACAGAAAAATAAGGGCAGTAGCCATTCGACTGGAAATTGTCTTCTTGTGTTTAAAAACTACACTTGGAGAGGGGCTGGGGTTTCATAGTAAAATTGTACCAAGCTCTAAATTTTTCAATACATATTTGTCATATTTCAATACATATCTGCCAAAAATTGATTTATATTGCTTAAAAAATTACCCACATTGCAATCTGTTTCACAATGATTACAAATGAATTTAACTTTAGGAGTTCCAAACTTTAAACCTTCATAATTTCTAAACTATTTGACCACATGACTTTCTTTTTGGTATCTTAAAGTAAAATTTACTGTAAAATCCAAATATGTAAAAATTACATGTATACTATATGGCTATTCGTCAGCCAGGCTTGTAAAAAACCCAGCCCGGGCAGCTACCCACTACAATCCTTATGGTTGTAAAAGACCCATTTTTTTGGCAGCTTTCAATATAAAAAAGTATAAAGCTACCTATTGCAGCCGTTCGTAGGAAAGCAATTCTGGAAAATTTCGATATAGTTTCACCGATCATGACCCCAAAACCACCCTCCGTTCAAATGTCGATTTATATATATATATATATATAATATATATCTGATCTATGTCATATGATAACGCTCAGTATTTATAAATTAATTTGGATGAAACTAATTGTGTGTATTAAGCTCACCAATGCCTTGACCGTAGGTCCACCATCTTGTTTCAAGATGGCGGCCACTGAAAATTTTAAAAGTAAAATAAATATACTAAAAAGTTAAAAATTCAAATTTCTTTTTTAATTAAGTGTTAGGCCTTGATACAAGGATTCCAGAACAGTTTTTGTTTTAACTCTATCTCAAAAAATAGCTGAGATAGAGCAGTTTGAAATTCTAGTGTGGCTGACATTTTGAAACAAGACAGCACATTACAAAAAAACAACGATGAATTTATGAGTTTTAGTGAACGCGATTTCTCGCAAATTTGCTTTCATTGTTGTAATCATTTTCCCAATCATATACATAAACCTATATATTCATTTCCGTTAACGCCAAATTCTCGTCAAATTTGGCGACCAAAATGAGTATTTGTAAATGAAGCCAATTTGGCTATAGCTCAATAATTTGGCGAATTTCTTATTCAAATTCAGTATTAACGAATCTTTTGTAAACGGGGTCTTTGCATTTTAGCTTGCTGTTTTCGAGAAATTTTAAAACGTAGATATAGGAAAGCTACCTTTTCCTCCCGGTATAGGCCGGAAGGACTTTTTAAAAAAAAAACCCAGCCCAGGCAGTTACCCACTACAACCCTGTTCGTCACCAGACGCTTTCAATTTTAGACATTTTTTCGAATATTTAAAGATATGCTTGACGGATTCTTCTGTATAACTTCAGGATTAGAAAGAATATGTTTAGCCTCATATTTATCAATGATGACTTGATCAGGAGCACAATTAGGGGGCCAACAAAAAATCAAGGAAAAACAATATTTTCAACTTCGGACTTCAAATCGTTAGTCTCAGGTTCTGAAAAAAGAGCTCAAACTCATCTCTATTTCCCATTTCCTTTAATAGACATTTTGGAGAGTCTGACAAGGTATTGCTTCTTTGAACTCATATCTCTTAAACTCTTCCTTTTCACTTTGCCCCTGAGCATAAGCAAGACTCCTTTATAAAAATGTTGAAACCTGCTTGCTTCTACCTGTAAGGTGAAAACTCATTTCATTTTACCTGAAATAAAGAGCTAAAAAATATGTATCACTGATATTACTCATAATTCATTTGACATTTTTAGTGTGTGTAATGAATAAGAGGACAATAACAAGTGTGTAATAAACAAGGGACCACACAAGGATAATCTGAAGTGATGTTAGAACTTTCAGGGGTGATAATACATGTCAAGATAAACAATTTTTGTATTGGGTACTAGGGTTGCAATCTGCTTAATTCAGTCAAAAATACAGGGTATTTCATTCTTTAGTTGAAATCTATTTCATTTATAACATTAAAAATAATGATAAAATTATTGTAATGATATTTTCAACAGACTTACTTTGCTTTTGTGAAATTGATGACATCAGAGATAGAAATAGCCATCATTTATGTGCAAATAACTTTGAGCTAGATGCTCCATAACTCAGAATGTAGCTTTTAGTGAATATGCTGTTATTGACGAAATTGCAGTGCAATCTGACACTGTCCATGATGTCATCACATTTCATACAAAGCAAAATTATTCTGATGAAAATCTCGCTTGTAGGGACAGACACTGTATTTTTGATGAATAAGTGAATTGTGAAACTAGTTTCTTAAACGAAAATCGATTGTTTTGATACAAATTATCACCCGTTGATATTCCGAGCATTAGTTCTGATACACTCTGTGTCTCTGTATATTAGATGAATTTATAATTGCTCATTTTTTGCTAAAACAGGCATGAAACCAACCGAGTAAAAAAGTGTCTAAGCCTGGATCAAGCTTTTTCACTCTTTTGGTTTTACACCTGATTTAGCAAAAAATCAGCAGTTATAAATTTATTTAATATTTCTACAAGTGTATGCTAATTCTACAAAAAATTATACATTCTGTATATTAAATAAAATAAATTAATTTATATGCGTATGCAACAAAATGTGTTGCTATAATTCTTGTAGTCTTATTTAGTTTTAAAAATGATTTTGAAATTATTAGCACTGAAATGAAAATTTTTAGTTCTTAGGTATTTAAAGTTGCAGATTTGCGGTAATTGATGACAGTATAAATAAAAATAGCAATCACAGGGAACAATTTTTTAAATAGCTTTAAGAAAAAATAAATTAAAGACTTAATAATTAAGAGCTATTATTCCATGAATAAAAAAGCACTCGCCTTATTGCAAAATATTAAATATATTATTACAATAAATATATAATGTGACATACAATTTAATTTTCACCAATGCAATTTTCTTGTTTTATGTGTTCCTTCTCCAAATTTCCAAAGATATGATTCCATGTGCTGGCATGCAGTATTCAGTTGGTGCTTGTTTCTATTAGAAAATGTTATGGTTTTACCATTTTCTGAATTAGCACAATAATTTTTGGCAAGAAAAGAATAGCAAGATTGAAGGTGGGAAAGTATGGTTCGTGTCATCACAACGGAACAAGTAACCCTGTTGATGCCAATCATGATACCATAACTGAAAATTTAGCATGCTTTTGTCGATTGTCCCTTTAAATGTCCATATAGTAATATTATTTACAAGGTAAAGCTTAAGCATTGTGGCACTGGGATGGAAAAGCCAGAATTATGAAATTTACTGCAAAGATATTACAAAGAGGAGCTGAGTTTGATGCACTTAAAACAAATTTGGGTACTTTTATGTTAGCTGGCCGCAGGTGATAAATTGCCAACTATTGTCCACATCGCCATCAGTTGTATTGCATTTTTTTCATTTAAAAAAAACTTTTCACTCATTTCATTTAAAATACATAATTTTCATTTAAAATACATATATTACATACATTTAAAATGCATGTCTTTCACTCATTTAATTTTTTAAAAATCAAAAGAAATAATATCATAAACAGAAACATTTTATGACACTATCAACATATTGTTTTTACTTTAAGCATGCAAAAATAAAAGCTGCTATTGGTGAGATTTGCAGCTGGCTAACATAAAAGTAGCCAAATTTGTTGTGTTTGATAACAAATACTTAAGTCTGTTCTCAAACCCAAACTTGTAACTTTTTGACACATTCAAGTCATTTTTTCTTTTAAATGCATAAAATTTACAGGTATCGTTATTCAGATAATAAGAAATCAAATATAGTATTTCTCTTTTTTCTGTAAAGACAGAAAATAGTCTCAAATTTGGTGTTTTAAGTCAATTTTCGAGACACAATAGCTCATAAATGGGGACATCAGGAAACAATTAATAATTGTAGATGTAATGCATTTTTCAAAAAATGAAAAATGTTATCAAAATGCTATCCACTTGAATAATCATGCGTGCAAATTTCATACATATACACAAAAAAGTGACTCTCTGACTATGTCAGAAAATTTCGCATTGTTGATGGGAGAAAGATACTTTTCTTTTTTCAGAACGATCATATGCAACAAATATGGCTTATACATAAAGGATGTGTCAGGATAATTATTTAAATTAGAGGTTTCTGAATTGAAGATTTATTATATTTGTATAATTTTTTTTTAATGTCTTTATTAATAACAATATTTGCTTAATTTAGTGAAGATGTAACTGGGGCATGGCAAAGTGTAAATGGTTCTGAAGAAAATATTTTTCAAGCTGCAAACTTAGAAACTTTATTAGATGAACTTGATAGATTGTTAGATTCTGATACTTCTGATAAAGAATCGATGTACTATAAGATGATAACAAAGGAAAGTGAAGTAAGTATCCTTTTTGTTTTGTGTCTAAGACCCATGTATATATTTTTAATTATGGTATGTTTTTCAAACTTAAACAACTATTAATTGTTAAGTCATAATACATTTTGTAATTTAAGAAAATAATGCAAAAATATTATTTCTGAAAGATCTTAGTGCTATGTCTATACTTAATGTAAAAAACACAAATAAGTACACAATAAATTAAAGTTAAAATTGTTTTTTAAAAACCACTCTTTTATATGCATTCAATGTTTATCTTAAAAATCAAGCATAATTTCCTGATTGCAATTCATGTTGTTCCAAAAAAATTTTGTTACAATACAAATACATCAATTTGGCATACATTTTATGGAAAATTCACCCCTTTGATTTACATTTGGTGGAAAGCATGAACTAGTGAATATTAAAAAGCTATTTCATTTTTGTTTATTTTTTAAGATAGGGGTGCACAACCTGTGGTCCGCGGGCCACTTTTGGCCCGCGGATCAATTTCGCCGATCGGACGCGAAAAAATCTCGAATTTCGCCGATCGGGTGCATAGAAAGCGCAAATTTTTCCAAATTTCGCCGATCGGACGCGTAACAATCACGAATTTCACCCATCGGGTGCGTATAAATCGCAAATTTCGCCGATTGGGTGCGTATAAATCGTAAATTTCGCCGATTGCCTGCGTAAAAATCGTGAATTTTGCCGATCATACCCGTAAAAATCGCGAATTTTGCCGATAGGATGCGTATATTTCGAGAATTTTGCCGATCAGGTGCGTATAAATCGTAAATTTCGCCGATCGTATGCGTAAAAATCGCACATCTTGCCGATCAGGCGCGTATAAATCGTAAATTTTGCCGATCGTATGCGTAAAAATCACAAATTTTGCCGATCGTGCCTGTAAAAATTGCGAATTTTGCCGATAGAGTGCGTATATTTCGAGAATTTTGCTGATCAGGTGCATATAAGTAGTAAATTTCGCCGATCGTATGCGTAAAAATCGCAAATTTTGCTGATCGGGTACGTATAAATCGTAAATTTCACCGATCGCTTGCATAAAAATCGCGAATTTTGCCGATCGTGTCCCTAAAACTCGTGAATTTTGCCGATAGAGTGCGTATATTTCGAGAATTTTGCCGATAGAGTGCGTATAATTTTGAGAATTTTGCCAATCAGGTGCATATAAATAGTAAATTTCGCAGATCGTATGCGTGAAAATTGCAAATTTTACCAATCATGTGTGTATAAATCGTAAATTTCGCCGATCGCTAGCGTAAAAATCGCGAATTTTGCCGATAGGCTGCGTATAAATCGAGAATTTTGTCGACCAGGTGCGTATAAATCGTAAATTCCGCTGATCGTATGCGTAAAAATCGCGAATTTTGCCGATCGGTCCCGTAAAAATCACAAATTTTGCTGATTGGGTGCATATAAATCGCAAATTTGGCCGATCACATGTGTGTAAATTGCAAATTTCGCCGCTTGTCTACGCAAAAATCGCGAATTTTGCCGATCAGATGCATAAAAATCGCAAATTTCGCCGATTAGGCACGTAAAAATCATGAATTTTACCGTTCGGGCACGTAAAAATCGTGAATTTTGCCAATCGAAGGCGTAAAAATCGCAAATTTTGCCGATCGGGTGCGTATAAATCGCAAATTTTGCCGATCAGGCGCGTAAAAATCATGAATTTTGACGTTTGGGCACGTAAAAATCGCCAAATTTGCCTATCAGATGCGTAAATATCGTGAATTTCGCCAATCACTAGGAAAAAACTACGAATATTGTCAATCGCGCATGGAAAAAGTTTTTTCCATGCGCAATTGACAATATACGTAGTTTTTTCCTAATCCGTAGTTTTTTAGTTCAAGGATGGAAAAACTTTTTTCATCCTTGCCAACTGAATTGGGTTATGCTGACTAAGGAGGTGGTTGAGTATAGGGAGCTAGCCCTCCTTTTAAAATTAGCATTTTTATGAACTTTTAGGCCGATCCTTCTCCGAAACAAAAATTTGTCCACCCTACGGATGTTGGCTCTCGACAATCCAGTCTCATTTTTGTGACTGGCCCTCTTCTTATAAAGGTAGTGCACCCCTACTTGATATCCCCATTTTATGATTGAATATGTTAAGAAGTATAATTTAGAGTAATATATGTTTCTCCTTCTCCCCACCTTCATTCATGAAAGCAGAATTTTTTTCGGCACTCACAATCTTTAAAGCTAAATTTACTCCTTCAAAGAAAGTCAAGGAGTATTTTCACTCTTTGAAAATAACCTTAGCTATATCTCTTGTATAAATACAACCCCCCCCCCCCCAACACACCTCCTCGAAACAAAATTCTACTGATGGTGGCCCTCGACAACTCAATCATTTTTGTAAGTGGCCCTTCGCTTAAAAAGGTTGTGCACCCCTATTTTAAGATATGGCAACAGAAAAGAAATAAAAACATTATTTAAACTATCTATTCAAGATTTCTAGATTTTTTTCTTAACATATAACCATAATTTAAATAATATTAAACTAGTAATTGATAAACGCATATATTTTTTAAAAAGTATTGCACTCCTTATATTTTATTTTTTACTTTTTAGTGTTTAAAATATCTCATTTTTGCAGTTTCATAAAGAATTGGCATATTTTAGTGAACATGGTTTGGCACATAATTAACTCCATTGTTGTTGTAACTCATATAAAGTCATAACCATAAAGATATTTGGCGATTCATTACCTGCTCCCAGCTGAAAAAATGCCTTAAAATTAATTTATTTATAATTAAATTAAGAAAATATTAAAATGTTGTATTATTATCAAAAACACACCCATGTACATAATTTTTATAATTCTAGCATATTAGGAAGTGAGCGAAAAACTAATTGTAAAATTCTATCTTTACATTGCATAAATCAAGCTAAGTTAAATAAAAGAATGTAATAAAAATAAGTAATACATTTTCTGGAACACACTAGTGTGGGATTGCAAAATTTGTGCAATATTGCTAAGGATCCCACACTCCATTTTTTAAAGATTACACTTTTGGTTAGGATCTGAAAATTCCACCTAGAGATGTAAAATTTCCAGAAATTTTGAAGTGGTGTTAAAAAAGCTTTTTTTTCAGTTCTGGAAAATTTGGAAAAAACTGTTTTTTACAAATAAAAGCTTTACTTGCAATTATTTTTTTCTTAGAAAACATGAAATAAACATTTTTTAGCCTTATATGCATTAAAAAAACTTGTTTTTACTGTACATGAATAAGTTACAAAATAAATGAATAAATATAATAAATAAATTTTACAGTCTCCGAGTTTTCACAAAACTTTTTTGTCTTGCTTAATTTGACTTTTTTTTTTTTGGGAGGGGGGGATGTAATATTACATATGATTCAATTGTTAAAATAATCACATTCAATTGCATTTTCAAGTTTAAATTGCAATTACAACTAATTTTAAAATTTAAAGGGGATTTATAAAACCATATAACTTTTATCACAGCTTCAAAGAAAGTTTTAACTGTGCTATACATCCCATCTACACAGTACACAATATAGTAAAATCTCCATAGCTGACATTCCTGAATAGCAGCCACCTCTATTCAATGAACAGGTTTTCAATTCCCAACACCTACATATTTTTAACACTTTCCAACCTAGTTGAAAAGTGTTTATGACTTAGGTTTGTCTGACTTCTATCCATGCTCTAACTGCCGTAAATATGCTTGGATTACCCTGCAATTTTTATATGTTATTGTCGTTATCTATAGCATGTTCCCTATTTCAACTGAAGTGTATAGAACTTATAGTTTTTTTACAGGGTCACTCAAAAGAATTATGGTCTATGGGGAAAAATCTTTTGCGGGTTATTTTAATGATGTTACACAAATTCAAAGACATTGTAATTGATATATATATCACTAAGGTGCATTACAAGAAGCTTAATATGGAATAGGGTGTACATAGCACTTATAGTTACTTTACAGGGACAGTCAAAAGAATTCCGTTACATTACGTCTATGGAGAAAAATCGTTTGCGGTTTAATTAAATAATGTTTCACTATTTTAAACGCATTGAAATTTATATATATCACTAAGGTGCATTACAAGAGGCTTACTACAGAATAGTGTGTGTATAACAGTCATCGTTCATTTACAGGGACACACAAAAGAATTTTCTACTGTCTGTTAAAAATAATTCCTGGAAGTGTGTTTTGTTTTAAGTTTCTGAACGCGATTTTAAATTTAACTCACTTTTTGTTTATTACTTGGTGTGTATAAATTCTGTATTTCATATACAGGGCAGCACAAAAGTTTGCGAACACATTTCCGTTTATTGACAGAAACTACAGAAGTAGAATTTTAAACTGTGCTACGCGTTTCCAAACTGAACTAATATTTAGCATCCTATGTAGTATATATACAAATCTATAGATCCTATACAGGGCTGAATAAAAGTATTATGATAATTTTCCGAATAGTGTATACGTTGGAAATTCCTGAAATTACGTTTTTAAATATGTTATGCATTTTCCAAATGGTTTACTTAGATGTTATCTTTCAGCTTATTAAACGGTAATGATTTGTAAAATTATTTTGGAAGCACTGGAAAGTGTTACATAATCTATGCTTGACACATGATTTTTCGTTCTTGTTATGTTTTTACCCTTGAATAGCAGACAAGTTTTATGGTCTGGTATTAAGAGGTTTTACAGTATTTCATTTTAATTAGTACATAAACGTTTCCAGACAACTTTTTCTTGAAAATGATTTATTTATATGCATTTACGTTAAAAACAATAAGTCTAAATATCTATACTTAAGGTAAAGGCAGAGGAAAAGAATAAGTAATTCCAGCTTCATTTTTTATAAAAAAAAAAAAAGAATATTTAATTTTTCTCAAGAATTCTGCGTTATAATTAAAAAATATTTCTAATGATTATTTATGATTATCTCTTTAAGACCTAAGAAAATTTTTGTTTAATCGATATGTAACCAAAACAAAACAAAAAAAAATATTCAGAGTCCAGAAATATGCACAGAGGGGCAATTCCATCGTTACAGACGTAACGATTGCAGACTTCAAACACACATAATTACAATTTGGTTTGATAAAAATATGCAATTTTTTTTTCTGATGTTCAATTTGAGGTTATTTATGCTATCCTAACTTTGGGTAAAGATTCCTTGATTAGAAAAAATAACAAAAAATAAAAACTGCCTGTTACGGACGTAACTCAGAAAACATGCAAAATTCTACACTGCTATACAATTGCAAATATTTCTGTGAACTATTCAGGATTTTTGAAAAATTTCTTTTGGATACTTGTCCTAGAGACTTTAAGCTTTCTAAAATCATAAAGCTTTTGTAGATTTTACTTGTGTAATTTATGACAGAGGTTTTTATATTTGTTACGGATGTAACTTCTCTGATACTTGAAATTCCCTAAGCATGTAAAATCATGGATATACGCAGAATTTTTGTTAGGAGAGGACAGTACTATCAATTTATACTCTCTTAATATTTCAAGTTGTATCTTACTAGTTTAAAAGATTTAGGGGGGTGGGGAGACATCACACCCCTGCATACACCAATGTGAAATACATAATAAATAATTAGATGCATCTAGAACTAAATCACATGTAATAAAATATTAAAGTTAATGAAATAAAACTTTAGAAGGATCTAATTCAAAATTTATTTTCAAATTCCTGATAAGTACATCGATAGACTTCTATAAGACTAATTCTGGGAAGGTCAATTTTTCCCTTGAATCTGTAACAGGTTCTGGGAGTACTTTTATAATTTGTGTTTTATCTATGATAGCAACATCTTCTACCACTGGCCAAACATATTTATTGCCAGATTTCTTTAAAAATTTGACAGTAGCTTTTGATTTTGTAGGATTTTTAATAACTTGTCCAACAAATTGTAAAACACTTTGTCTGTCTGACTTAAACTCAGCTAGAATCCAGTTTCCAAACTGAATTTCATCATTTCTGGTGATAATGGGTTTCGTTGGTAAGTTGGTGGTGGTTGCTGCTGCTGTTGACAGATTATTTTTAAAAACAAAAATATTTCCTTTTTTATCAGATGTTTAAGAAAATCTAATAACATTTATGTGTTCGGTTCGAACACAATGTATGTCATGTGTTTTTGGCAAATGCTCTATGTCTTCCCACCATTCTTCTAATTTTGGCGATTCTTTTAAAATATCTTCTTGAGGAATATACATAACTTTAACTTTCTCCATAATTGAGTCAGCACACTGAAAAAAGAGATAGCATCATTGACAAATGCAGTTCTAGATTTTACTCTTTGCCATACATGATGCTTTATCATTCCTCCAACTCCATCAACAGCTCCTTTGCCGTGAGATGTAGCAAAAAAATGCCAGTTAAGGTATAAATTGTAATTTGTGATTCCCATAGGTTATGTCGCACAAAGTGTATTTTTGTTTAAAATGTTGTGCGGCAACATCAGAGAAAATATCAATGCATTCAAGTTCTGGAAGCTTTTCTTTTAGGTCTTCAAACAATTTGCTATTGAATGCATGAACAGCAGTTTTATTGTGATGCATGTAATCTGAAATGATTGCATAGGAAAATGTTCCTAAATCTGTGTAAGCAACTGCTGTATATATCAAGACTTGATCATTTGTCCAGTGCGCACTTTGAATTTCATCTTGTTGCATGATCGAGTAATTTTCACTAAAATCGACTTGGAGTTTATTGCATTACTCGAAAAAAGAAAAAATCTTTCATTGAGAGGAAAAGATATATGCATTACAATAGTCTTAAAAAATAAAATTATTAAATACTTACTGGTATATTTAAAAATTTCAAAGACAAAGTATCTGGAAATTTGTCAATACATTAAATAATGGCTTATTGTACTGTTTTTTTATTATTTAATTAGAGATATACATGTGTTACGGACGTAACATACTATCTTTTGTTACGTCCGAAACAAAAAATGTTACGTCTGTAACACCATTTTCTAAAAAATTAAAGAAGATTAAATGTTTTAATTTATGGTAAACATTTAGTCTAATGAATTGCTAGGAGCACCAGAAAGGGTTTTTTATATTTTCAATTTTTTAAGAGATAATGGTAACTTTTGTTATATTTTTGTTACGGATGTAACATCAAAATTCAGTATTTTAAATTTTAAATTATAGAATTTTAATTTGTAAAAAAAAAAAAATTTCTTCACATATTACGGTAGTATAATGTTAGCTGTTAAAAATTTGCAGCAATTAGTTTTGTTTATTTTTATTTTGCTATAGAAATTATGTGTCTGAAAAATTGTGTTTTTTACTGATGTTATGAAAACCCAAGAGTATCCCATTTCAAACTAAAGAAAAGGCACATAAATTAAAATTTATTATATAAATCTAATACTATATATTGAAAATAGACAGTTTAAGCTTTACAACAATATATAATATAGCAACATAAGTACAATATGAAATTTTGACATCCTGGTTTCACTTTTCATGGAATTGCCCAGAGGTGGTAATCACAGTTGACAGCAAAATTTTAAACTATGAAGTTAGAAGGCACTTTCACAATCATTACTGGTGAGTAATAAAACATTTCCAATGTATTAAGCAAAAAAAAAAAAAGCAATACTACATACCATTATGATTGTGATGGCTGGAGCTTTAAGGGATATGAAAAATTGTGCATAGAATAGTTAAAAATAAATGATACCGAGCTATATTAAGTTTATCAACCTTACCCTTTTCACTAATTGGTATTATTGAATTATTGATAAAACTTTGCGTGTGAATTTAAATTTTTAATGAGACAAGTAGTATTCAATTATCTTTCAGATTATATTTTCTAAGTTAATATTTTCTTGCGAGAGAAGGAATGTTTTTATGAAGAACACTAGAATGTAGCTACTATAAAAATTTAAATATAGTATTTCAAATTTTCAAAGTGAAAATAAATCTTTCCGGGGAAAAAAAAAAAAAAAAAACTTTTTATTCCAGGCTTTACTGCCCCTAAAATCCCACCTTATTTTTTTTCCTAGCACGAACTCTGTTAGAAACAGACAAAAAAAACCTCTTGTTTTTATTGTGTTTATGTGTGCTTTTTATATTGGTTATTTCACATCGAACATTTTGAAATTTGGGTACTTTTTTGTTATAGGGACTGTGCCATAACTCATTCTTAAGAATTTGCAATTTTGCATCAAATACAGGGTGGCCATAATTAAAGTGCACATGTTTGAAAGGCTCTACAAGATAAACTATTTGGAATATTTTTAAAAGCTTTGGTATTTATACTATTTGGAGTATGCAGGAACGGGTTATGCAATAAAAATTATTAGTTCGAAATTTTACCACTATACACTTACATGTTAAGAATGTTTTATTAACAAATATTAACAAAAATAACTCATTTTAAATCAATATCTTTTGAGACGACGATATTCTTTCATAGCAGCACTATAATTACCTATTGATAAATTTAAAAAAAAAAAAAAAAAAGAAAACTTTATTAACAGAGAACAGCTATTTTTTTTGTCTAACATTTTAGTGCTCATAAAACTTTTAATGGCTAAAACCTTAAGCTAGAATCATGTGAAATTTGCTATAAAAAAGTTTTAAAAGTTAGCTGGTAGGAAATTCTCTATTTTCTTTTCTTTTTCTTTTTTGTTATTTTAATGATATACAATGCCACCTATTGAAAAAAATTTAAATATATATATATATATATATATATATATATATTTATTTATTTTTTTTTTCCACATGCTCTAAATAGTATAAATACCAAATCTTTTAAAAATATTCAAAATAGTTTAGCTTTTAGTTTTTCTTCAAACACGTGCACTTTAATTATGGCCATTCTGTATTATAAACAATCACGAAAATGAAATGGCAACCAATGAAAAATTTTCAACCTTATATGTCTTAGTTTTGTTGACGTCTGTTACATATTTCATAATACATTATTATATGGCTAATATATGTAGGGTCAATCAGAGCAAATATTTGACACATAGAAAATGGGAATAATGCAAATGGCAACCAATTTGATACATGCAAAAAATGTATCAAATTTCATAGTAATAAAATTGGCTTTGGGATTATTTTGTAAGCAATACATCATTTTATTTATATCCATTACAAATACACTCAATATTTAACAAAAAACATACAATATATAATCTTACTTTTTTGATGAGAAAAACTCTTCTGTCAGACTTCAAAACTGTTGTTGTACAACACTTTAGTAAAAGCTTATGTAAATGATTTTTTTTTCTGTTTCAATATGCCAGATATGCTTTCTTCTTTTTTTCTAAGCTTAATGGTATGTTCTTCTATGTTTGTTATCAACTTTTAATCGACTAATACAAAATGCTAGTTAGTTG
The DNA here is from genome assembly GCA_963931845.1 of Maratus michaelseni. NCBI lineage: Eukaryota > Metazoa > Arthropoda > Arachnida > Araneae > Salticidae > Maratus > Maratus michaelseni. Next base: position 155,885,991 of record OZ007591.1, on the reverse strand, counting down.
ATTTAACTGCTTAGTTTTACAAAGGAATGTGCTGTGGCTGATCACCCAAGCAGCCATGTATTCATGTGGTTCTTTCTTATAATTTGTATTTCATGATAATTATAATATTACTAATTATAAAAATACATAGTAAAATTTCTTTAAAACAAAATCTATAAGACTACCACAACTACTGTCTAAAATGGTCCTGCCTTTCCCTGAAACTACATTCAAAAACAGAAAAATTGCTTACACTTTTCCTGGCTATGTAAGTATTAATGAACAATGAATTAACAGTCATGATCGTTGACTACATTTTTAATTTTTCAATAACAAGTGAATTGAAAATTGTAAATTTGATAATTTGTAAATTGACATTGTAAATTTACTACTAAATCTTTATAAAAATATAGTTTAAATTTTGTAGATAATTTTCTTAGTTTTTTTTAAACTCTAAATTACCATTTAATAAATTAGGGAAGGGGTTTATTGTAGTGGGTTTTCATGAGTATTCTGATGGATGTGTGAAAGATTTCCCAAAATTTAGTCAAAGTGAAAGATAAAAATCTAAATAATATAGCTGAATACCCGGGTCAACATTGAGAGAGTTCTCTCATTTCTTTAGTGCTTACAACCACTTAAAAACAATGGTGTGTGTGTCTCACTTAATATGAGACAGGGTTTTAATTTTTTTACCTTTATTTTTGTGACAAGCAATATTTAATTTTTTTATTCATAATCCGATAAAGGGAAGAAAAACACAAATTACAGTATTTTTTAATTTAGGCCATTTAACTTTTGATAGATCACAAGTAACTGGTAAAGTTTAGAATTTTGTTTCATATTAGCCCCAATTGGTGCTCTATATTAAATAAATTGCTTCTCAATGTATGCATTAAATGCTCTAAATATAGAACAAATTGCTTGTGTGTTTGATATATTGACAGTTATTTCATAAAGATATATAATAATCTGATGAGATTTTAAAATGTAAATAAAAATTGACAGGAAGAGTTTTCGAAAAATTTGCCTTTCTCAAATTAAACCTTGCCATTTTCTTTATCACATCAGTAGTACCAAGTAGTAGGTACAAAGAAGTACCGAAATTTTCTTGTAATCCTCAACTATTAATTATTTTATTGGTCTGTTGGACTGTTAGCATGTTTAGACAATTTCTGAATTTTTAAATATATTTACTTGATATTAAGCTCCTTTCATATTTTTTTAGTTTCATAGAAATTTTGTTGCATAGTAGTATATATAAAGGTACTATATCAAAGATGAAAGAAGGTTGAAAAACTGGTCCTTTTGTATATCTGCACATTTTATTAGTACTGCTGCAATTTCATATTATTCACGATGTTATTTATTTTAGCATAAAATATGGCACATCTTGATTTTTCCAAACCTGGCTGTTATTTCAACTTTTTTTTTTCTTTTTATAGCTCATAGATAAATTTTGTTATTGAATAAACATAAATAAATATAATTAATCTTTAGCCAAGATTAGAAAATGTTTTTCCAAAAATAAATAAATTAAATAATAATAAAAAATGAATGAAATATTGGTGTACAAAGTTTAAAATTTAGAAACATAAAAATGGTGTGATGAAATCGGATTATAGGAAACTTTGAGTTGTTTAAAAAACTTTTCTGCATATTTGTTTCCAGCGATTAATCAGATTAGTTATGGTAATTTCATGTTTAAATTTATTTAATGATCAAAGGATTGTGCTATGTGTTAAAAAAAATTTTTGTATTAGTAAAATATTTTAAAATTAAGATTAATATTGGCAAAATGAATTTCTTAAAAATGATTTTGTTGAAATTATGAAATATTTTGAATAAATTGAAAATTTCATTTCAACGATTAAAATGAAAAAATATTCTAAATTGTAGAGTTACATAAGGATTATTATTTTGAGAGTTTGTGATGTATTTCCATAGCTAATGCTTAGAATGCTCTCAAACTTGTCCGAAAATATAATAGATATAATGCTCTCAAACTTATCTGAAAATATAATATCTAAGGAAAAGAGCAGTTAGATTCCAGCGGGAAAAACAAATTCTTTTTCTTTAAAGAAATATCAGTCTTGATACTTTGTTTTAATTTTCTAAATCATTAGTCAAACTTAATTAGCTGTCTAATGACTTTCCTGAACTTTAATGAATGAGGAAATAAAAGTAAAGTGATCCATTCTTATATTTGATGATTAATGCAGTTTGATTTGTCATTATCTTGAATCTTACTTTCTGTTGTATGGATAAATGCTTAAAAAATAATTCTTTGTTGAAAAAAATTAATATTTTTTGAATATATATTACAAATATTGTAAAGAAAAAAATGCTAGCAAGAAAGCACATCTGAAATTATTTAGCTATTCATAACATGTAATGACTTGTCAGAGGAAAGAAGATAACTGAAATTTGACAATAGTCTTGGTTCCACCCAGTATAATGAGAAAAGTTTATTGTAGTATACATTATTAGTTTGGTAAAAACAAGATAATTGATGAACATTGCATCATATCTCTTTCTTTTGATTTAAAAAAAAAAGATGTTGATAAATAAATACTCTTACCTGCACCCCAGATATTGATATTATCTTCAAATTTTATAGAAATCAACCTTATCTTTATACATAAAAAAAAGTTACAATTCATGTTCAGCACAAGATTTTTGTTCTTTATTATCTACATATTTTAAGATGTTTCTCTAAATAATTGCATCCATTCTCCTTATTTTTGTTACTCAGCAAGTTTTTTCTCTTTTTGATAAATTAGTATAATTTTGGTTGTTTCTTCTCTCTTTAAAAGTAATTAATATGGTGCTTGCCAAACAAGTGCTAAAAAGAAACAAAGTGTTTAATTTTTAAATATCTATATTATAAAGGACAAACGTGTCCGTGCATAATGCTGACGTCATTTTGCGAATGGCAACAGTTGACGATAAAATTTCGGTTTTGCGATTTTTACTATTGCAATTTTTTTCATTTCTAAACGTCTCACATTTTTTATTTTTACACCGTTATAGGAAAAAAAATCTACTTTGAAATGCAATTTGTTTGAAAACTGTATCTTAATTCGCTGATTTATTATGGTTTAAAAAAAAAAAAAAAAAAAAATGGTATTTTTCACTTTTTTCGTGTTTAATGGTTGCCATTGGTATTTTTTTTTCCATCTTGGCGACTGCATATTATCGTTGATTAAAAAATTGAAATTAGTAATATTAGTTAGAAATTTAATACAGACACGTTGAAAAGTAAAAAGAAAAAAACTTTTACTGATTTTATATAAAATGCAAAATAATAATAATAATAATAAACGTTTTGATGAGCGATAATTTTATAAATCAAAATAATTTAATTTAAAAACCAAAGGAATGTTTGTGATGCATAAAAATATTTTTGAATGTAAAAATTGTAACTCAAAACAATATTTGGCTATTTATCGTTTGCGCCAGGATTATCACGTTCAAAAATTAATTTATGGTGAAGTTTTGCTTGCTGTTTTAAATGAAAATTCTAAGGTTTATTTTATCGGCGCGCCAGTTTTGGCAAAACATTTTTACTTAATGAGTTTTTAAAATGATGAGATCATTTAATATGTTTTGTGTTTTAAGATTTATTTACATTGTTATTAAATATGAAAAATCTATTAGAATTAGAAAAAAAAAATGGTTTCGCCTATGTTCTGTAACTCAGGTAGCCCGGGTTCAATTCCCTAGTACAATTAATTTCCAATTATATATAAAGAACATTTTAATAATGCACTTTAAATTTCAATTTAAAAAAAAAAATGTTTTGGCCTATGTTCTGTTAAATTTAAATCGGATTCATTTCAGTTGTGTAAACTAATATAAAGTTTATCTAAAAGCATGCTTTTCCTTTGAAAAAATAGGATAATGTTGTTCTAATTGCACCACAATGAGGTATTTTTTACTTAATTAAATCATTTGCAGTGGGATTGAAATTGGTCACGTTTAATTCTGAATTATTTCTTCTATATTACATCAGTGACAGTATGTGTTGCTCAGCATTGTAGAATGAAAAAATAACCAATCCTTCCATGAGTGGAATATGATTGTGTAACAGTATGTAATAGAAAATGTGTGTGTGAAAGTGTTTTTGTTCTATGTTACAAAATTTTAAGCACAACAGAAGGGAAATTCTTTATTATGTTATTTTTCATTTCTGTAGTCTACTGAGTGAATGTATAAACTCTACGAACACTGTTCAGCAAATTTCATATATCTGAAAAAGGTATCTACCAAATTTCAAGTCAATTTCATGATTTTTTTTTACTTGTATCACAGGGCAGACAGACATACATGAAAATCCAATTTACTCTTTTCAGTAGACCTTAACTGATGTTTTAGCAATGAGTCAAAACTACTAATAAACTGTAACTTAAAAAACTACTAAATGTTGTGAAATAATTTAAAAATTCTCCACCTGAACCACATCATAAAACAGAATGCATAATTTGTGGTAAAGAATTTCATGATGAGTGTATTATGAGTCTTAGTCTTATTGAATCTTATTTTTATATTTATATTTTGACTATCATAAAAAAAATTAATTTTGAAAAGATAGTTTGAGCAGCCTCTTCACTCTATAATAAATGCTGTTCGTGCGTAATACTAAAATTGTAAAGACATTTATAAGTGATTTCATATTTCATTAGGATTGTTAAATATTTGTGAGTTATTTAAAAAAAATATTAAATATGCAAATTTTTATATTGCTAATAAAGCATATAACCAACAGAGTGAAAAATGTCCAGGCCAGAAATTGAACCTGTATCCCTTGGTATAATGTACCACTGAGCTACCAGGACGACACCCAGTCTGGCATCTCTCACTCACATATATAAGTTAGGCTGCAACCACAGCACATTATGGAAAAGCCTTCATGATTACACAACCTTGTGACATTCATGAGACGAAACAAATCCCAGCATAGGTGAACACATATAATATAATATAATTAATTTTCAGCAGTGAAGATTGAAAGATGCCAGACTAGGTGTCATCCTGGTAGCTCAGTGGTAGAACATTGGTGCATTATACCAAGGGATCCAAGTTCGATTCCTGGCCTGGAATTTTTTTTTTCCTTTGTTGGTATTGAATTACCAATATAAAAATTCACATATTTAATATTCAATAACTTTTGGGTATAATTTCACTGTGGAAAATTAGAAAAATTAATTATATTACGGTTATTATTTTATTTATGTGATTATTTTTCTATATAGTATTCCAAAAGTGCTGAATTTTTGTGGCGATTAGCTAAAGTAACTCATCTATATGGTATTGTTGTTCAGAACAGAGGAGATTTGGAAAAAAGAAAAATGCTTGCGTTTGAAGGTATGATAGTTATCAAAATCATTAGCTATGTTTTTTAATTTCATTATTTTTGTCTGTTTGAATTCTGAAGTTTAATGAAATTTTGGGCATGAGTCCTGTCATTCTGCCCTCAATTTCAGGCCCTAGGTGAGATATAAAATTCACTATATTTGCAAAAAAAAATTTAAACGATAAAAAATAATGCATATTTTGCAGTAAAGTTCTTGTAATGCATTCATCACAGTAGCTCATATAGCCTGTTGTGATGAATTTGACCATTACTTTAACAAGCTGTAATTACTAAACACATTACTTTTAAGAGTTTTCCGCTTAATCAATTTATCACCTATGGACTTGAAACAGAGCTACTGAAGTCTATTTTTCCCTACCCAAATAGTTATTAATTTATTCTTCTTTAAAATTTCCCCCAAAATTAAACTAAAGTAAGTCGTGGGAAAAAATCTGAAATTTCACCAATTGTTTACAGGAAAATATCATGGTCAATCAGTCGTGGGGAAAATGTAAAATTCGGCAGTCAGTCTTGGGAGAAAAATCATGAAATTTGTCAATCGGTTGTGGGAAAATTGCGAAATTTGTCTATCAAGAAGGAAAATATTGCGAAATTCGTCAATCGGTTGCAGGGGCAAAGTTGCAAAATTCGTCATTCAGTCATCTGAAAAAATTGTGAAATTCTTCAGTTGGTTGTGAAAAAATGCAAAATTTGCTGATTGGTTGCAGGAATAAACCCACGATTTTAGCTAATCAATTGCAAGAAAAAGCCGCAAAATTCACCAGTCGATAATAGTAAAATATTGTGAAATTCATCAATCGATCACAGGAAAAAAATCGTGAATTCGTCAGTCAATCTCTGCCATGATTTTTGCCAATCAATTGCAAGAAAAAGCTGCAAAATTCGCCAGTCGATGATAGTAAAATATTGTGAAATTCATCAATCGATCGCGGGATAAAAAAATTGCAAATTCGTCAGTTGATCGCTGTAAAAAATCACGAAATTCTTGATTCAGTTATGGGAAAATTATTGAGAAATTCTTCGATTGGTCACAGGAAAAAATCACGAAATTTGTCTGTCAATCGAGGGGAAGATATTGCTAAATTCATCAATCAGTCACAAGAAATAATTGCGAAAAAAAATAAATGATATGGCTTGCATTTATTAATTTACAACTTCAATAAATAAATATAAAAAAATTATGGTGCAAAATACATTATGATAAAAAGCATTAAAAACAGATGAACAACTGATATTTTTCACTGAACAACTGATTTGTGGAATTCAGCAGAGAATTCCACAAATTCCATGGAGGAGTTCCATGAACAATAAATCATGTCAGTATACTGGATATAAGAACAATTAGTTCAAGCGGACATGCTATAAGCAACCAACTTTAATAGAAATGTTCTAAAAATCCAAATCAAATTATTCTGCTCCCAAGTCCCAAAACTAATTTATAATTGTTAAATGTAATATTTTTATAATTTGAATTGTAACTTAGAATGTTTTTTATTCTGTGTAAATAAGTTATTAAATTAATTGTAAGTATGTATTTACATATATTATTTATGTTTATCACTATTTGTGAAATTAGTTATTTTGTACATTTCTTATTCTTATAGTAAAGTGTTCCGAATCACGGAAAACCCCCTTATCCAGTATACCCCAGGTCCCAAGCATTCTGGATAACAGATCCTATATTGTATTTGTGCCTGCTGTTCACATAATTTTTTAACTTGGATCTGAGTAGTAGATGATACCCTGAGTTTCTCTAGTAAAGAAAGTTCTCTCTCTCTCTCTTTTTTTAAAATTTTATTTATGGAAAAATATGAGAATTCATATAAATAGGAAATAGAAAATAAAAGTAAAATTTCAATGGTCATTTTTTTTTTTTTAATGAAATATTAAGATATTTAGATGATGTATTTATCCAAAATACTGATATATTGGTTCTATCAAAAGTTAGTTTTAAGCTTGTGTTATTTATAATTTCAGTGAGTTCTTCTTCCAATAATGCTAGCACTTGAATAGTATTTTCAGGTTTCTTATGAATTAAGGAAGTACTTCTCACCTAGTCGTAGCGATCCATGTCTAAAAAGGGAAAATAAAACTCAATATTTTCCATCAAAATTTCTAAAATCTCAGCTATTAATTTAAAAATGTCCCTATCATATTCAGTTTTTGATAGTAATGGAAACATATCCAGTTTTCTCTCTTAATCTTCTTTTCTACATTAAATAATTTATCTTTAAAATAATTAATTTTATCGCTGGGTAATAAATGTTTTCTTGTCTACCAAGTGATAAAACGAATCTGCCAGAAATGCTACTTTTGAATACATGCATTGTTGCTTAATTACTTGCTTTACTCAAGTGTAAAATGTCAGCAACTTTTTTTGTAATTCGAAAAAATTTTCTAACGTTTGTCTTCCTTTTGATAGCCACTGAATTTCAGTGTACATTTACAAAACTAAGTAATTGACATCCAAGGCTTCACATAATTTAGAGAAAATGCAACTTTCCTGTGGTCTGCTTTTAATAAAATTTACCATTTTTGTTACTTGCTCAAGAACATTTTTTAAGTCTTAGACAAGGATTTAGACATTAAAGTTTGCACTCTAACTCAGGTAATAAATCCTTTTACAGAACCTGTTATAGATTTCACTCTATCAGTACAAATACTTATGCAAGATTTCCAGTTTATCTCACAGCTTTTTATATAATTGCTTGTTCTTTCGAAAATGTGCTTGCTTGTTGTTTTTTTCAGGGAATTCTTTATAAAAAAAAAAAAAATGATTAACCATATTACCATTAATAGCAGTTCTGATAAATGATATTAACAGTGCTTTTCCACTAATATTAGTGGATTCATTAATTTCTAATGAAAATATAGCACCAGACTTAAGGTGTTCTATTACTTGATTTTCAATATCTTCTGATACATTATAAATCCATCTATTGATTGTAGCATTAGAGAGAGGAATTTTTTTTTTCTGTATCATCCCAAAATAAAGTTAACGATAACACAACAAGCTGGTAAGATAATATTTTCTTCAATAGTATATGATTTTGTTCTTTTGGGCCACTAGTTCAGCAACCAAAAAACTACATTCTTGTGCCTTCTCAGAAATTTTAGCAAATTTTGTAAAAGTCTGTTCTTGTTCTTATTTTGAATCTAAGAGTCTTGATTCACTTGATTTTGTAAATAAAATTGGATGTTTTGAAGATAAATGTCACCATAATTTATTGGAAACATGGAACCATTTCGAAAATTTTTCATCACATACAACACAAATTGGTATAAGACAATCCTCCTCATCAGTCCTAGAAAATCCGAATGTTAAATATTTATTATTATATTTTCATTTAACAATTTTTGCTTTTTTTATCAGAAGGTGCAGCTTTGTTACTATCTATACCAGTTTCTCTATTCTCGGTTCTCTTTTAATACAAAAGAGTTTCATTTTGTTTAAATTTTAAAATAAACTATGGCACTTTCTAAATTATATATAAACACTTTGTAGCTTAAACACAGAAAACGAAAGCAAGTCATGCCAATTTATCTGTAAACTAGCACAGAAAGCATTAAAATTCTTTATTAACATCACTGACACATCCGAGACAAATCTAATTTAAGAAAGTGCACTAAAGCCAGATCAGTGCTATTTTTTGGTGAGACAAAGGCTACATCAGAAATGATCTAATCACTTTCAGAGTTTCATTGTATCAAATATTCAAAGCTTGCCAATTTTTAAAACCTTACTGTTTTACTTGTCTTGCCCGTGGGCTGGCAAAATAAAGACAAACTTTTGAATGTGCTGTTCCGGAAAAATAAAGATAATTTTTTTAATGGGCTCAGCCAAACCGATAGAAAAATTAAACAGGCCTGCTGGGCCGATAAAAAAAATAAAGTGGACCAACTGGCCCGATGTAACAAATTTAAAAGAGTTGGACTAAGCTGACAAATATGAACAATTTTCAATAGACTACTGAGCCGAAAATAATTTATGAATGTGCTGCATGAGCCGATGGTAGTTTATCAACATCAATACAGAAATGTAACATGTCCAGTGTGGAGATCTGCATCTGACAGTTACATCGGGTCTGGGGCTGCACTTTTTTTTTTTTTTCAGCCTACACAGTCTAGGTTCAAAATCACATTTTTCGTCTGCATGTTTGGGGTCCTTGCCAGATCTGGCCTTAATTGTTCCCAGAATGTATAAGGCAGGCAATTTTATTTCTAAAAATAATAGTGGTAATGGAATCTTTGGAAATATACTTTTTAAATTTCAGAAAAAAATATTTCAAATATGATGTTTTTAACCATATTTTTTCTGTGAAAACAAAACAATAAGTTGTTAACCACCATACATTTTATTATGAGATTTTAAACACAGATGTAAAAATTAAAATCGCAAAAATAAAAATTATTCTCGACGTTTCAGTTTATCTTTAAAACCATCATCAGGAGTTAATTTTCTTAGTTACAAAACGGTGAAAAATTATTTACATGTTACATTATGGAAGCTATTTTCAAATTGAATAGATGAACAAGCAACGGAAATGTCATAATTTTTTTTTCAAAAATAAGCTCAGTGGTGCCATTTATTATCCAAAAGTAAATTTAAACAACATTACTGGAAAAATTATGCAGCATAATCAAAGTTCTTTCAAAATACTGATCCAAACATCTGGAATTGAAAATGAAATATTATCATTACATTCATGACTTCTTAAACAAATCTCTAAAGATTCCCGAATAATTGCTTAAAATGGATGGTCTTGTTTTAAAAGTATCTTGACATTTGTCAAAGTCAATATACAAAATACTACATTTAAGGAAAGTTCTTGATAATGCAGTTGAAAGTTTATTGTATTTTAAATCACTTTTATGTTCTTTTAACCTTTCAAAAAGGCAACGCTTTGTCATCCCAATATACGATGAATCTGTACCATCAGTAAGTTTAAAGGGTATCTCACAAACCCCAGAGAAAATTGTAGGTGGAATAGGATCAATATTTCTAGTAATAATATTGAATAAAGTCCTGGAATTGGATGCCACAAGTTGAATACTATATTTCATAAAAATCCTTTTTAACTTTTCAAAGAGGATTGGGACATATGGAATTTTTCTGTAAACTTGATACATTTTAAGGATATAATTATCTGTAACATTGTATTTATTGATTAACTGTTCTGACAATAGTTGACCACTCAAAACATATTCACCGTTAACCTGATTGGACCTAATTGCAGCCAAAGTCCAATCAGGTTAACAGTGAATATGATTTAAGCATACAGCCAAGCTATTCGTGCTAAACCGTGAGTTGGGGTAAATGTGAAATATGAGCGTAAGTGATCATTAATGTTGATATTCTGTATTATATGACTTGTGAACATATAGGCTGTACTATACTGTAAAATTTTTGCATAAATATGTATGCATTATTCTTTAAAAGAATCTTAATTGTACGTTAAGAAAAATTTAAATTCTTTGTAGAAATTGAGTCTGGTGCCTGTGCTTGGAAATTTTGGCCTATGCAGATCTCTAGTCTAAATAATCAGGTAGTTCTCTCCAGAGATGTGCGTCTCGAAAGAATTCAAGAGTAGTTCATATAAGCAATTTGAAAAAAGTATAAACAACGCGTTCCTTTCTTGAGTCTTCTGATTTCAGTTTGGTTTTTTTATTTGTGCTTGGTATTTTGTTCCATTTGCGATAAAAAGGGAAAAACAATTAAATTTTTTGTAAAAGCAATTCTATTACAGAAACAATTTAATGTTTTTGCAGCACTTCTAAGACACTCTCATATCTTACTAATGTGCCATGGCACTCCAGTTGAGGAATACTGCCCTAGGATGCATGAGTATATTCATCACCATATCAACATAACATTGCAACCGGTTACAAAATACCCATGTTATGCCTTTTTTTGTACCCCCTTTACAAAACTGTGTACATCTTTTTTTATACCCTCTTTACATATTGTATGTAAGTTTTACATACCATAAAATAAAATTATTTAAAAAAAAAATGATTTTCACCACAAAAAGTTAAATTTTGAAAAAATAAAAGAAAAATTGAGAAATTTTGAAAAAAATAAAAATAAAAGAAAAATTGAGAAATATTAAAAAATTGTCTCTAATTTTTAATATTAAAAGAAATATTAAAAACTTGTCTCCAAATTTTAATATTTTTACACATTAAAAAAAAAAATATATATATATATATATATTTACAAAAGTATGCTTCATAACTTTAGGGATTGATTTTTCTATAAATTCATTAGTTTATAAATAAATATATATATTTATATATATATATATCTTTATCTAAGCTAGAATTGAATGAAAAACACAAATTCTTTCATATTTATATATATTTAAAATTTTGTATTCATTTTATTGCAAAATCCATCTCTGATTATATTGAATGTACTTTTTGATTGTGTAAAAAAAAAAAAAAAAAAAAAAAAAAAGTCATTTTTTATCTATCTATTAAATAAGATAGATTTTAAAGGTATCAAAAGGGGGGGGGGGACACTGTAAAGCTACACATGTAAGGCTAAAATGTGTGCCATAATCTGTGTTAATGTGTGTTTTCTCTTCTTCATTAATTAGACCCATTCAAAGAATAAATATTAATATAAATTAAGATTCATTTAATAAAAAAAAATTAAGAATTAATTAATTAATTTAATAATAATTAATTTTAATTATTATTTATTATTATTATTAATTAATTAATAAATAATTAATATAAATTAAAATAATAGTTATTCTTTTAATTTGTCTTTTCTATTTTTTATAACAATATTCTGTAATTTTTTTCATCATTCTTATTTTGTTATTTCTTAAAGTATACAGGGAACATGGAACAAATTGGCAATTGCATATCCTTATTTCCTGTGTTTCCTTTTTGAAACATTATGCTTCTAAAGTTATAATTTAACAGCATTTTTTCCCCAGTTATCAAGTACTGATAATAATCATCATTTATATACAGTTTACAACATGGTGAAGGTGAAAGATGCTGATTTTGATGTCACCACATCAACAAGAAAAAAGCATAAGAAATTAAGGGATAGCACAAGTCCAGATATTTATTGTCCAATCCTTGTGCAATACTTACATCCCTTCTACTTTTTCCTTGTGGAAGTGGTGACATCAGGATCAGTGTCTTACACCTTCTTAATATTGTAAACAGTATGTATGTAAAGGAATGTTGTTGGTCTGCAATTGTTTTAGTAGTTACCCAGCATGCAGAAATTTCTATCATTTCGTATTTCTTCGTCATGATGATTACTATCAGCATTTAACACTTATATCTGAAAAAAAGGTAATGTTAAATAACCTAAGAAACATAGTTTTTCAAAATTAATAAGAAGCATGTGAAATAAAGAGATACAAATTTATTTTCAATTTTTCGCATGCACCCTGTATAATTTAAAGTGACATCTCATTTTATTAGTGATTGCATTGAAATGCCTTTCCCTGTTTTGCCTCTTGTTTTAAATAATTTGATGAAAATTTTTATGTTCTTATATGTCTTTTGACTATTTTTGATAGCTTCTAATTATGCTAAACGAGCATATGAATTGGACCAAGATAACCCAGAAGTTCATAAATGGTATGCTATAACTATTGGTTCTTTGGGAGATTATGTTGGAACTCAAGAAAAAATATTGAATGGTTTTATCTTTAAAGTGAGCATTTTGATATTGTTACATTGCATAACTTTTTAAGAAACCATTATAATAAATGTTATAAATATTTATTTCACTAAGATATCTTATATAGTTGAAATAATAACAAAAAATCAGATTTTATTTCTTTTGGGATATCAGATTTAAATGATTTAAAAAACAACAAGAACAACTCTGATATGAAAATTCAAGGTTTGTCAATTGTAATTAAATAAACCTTTATATAAAATTCATTTTCTGTATTTTTCTCGATAAAATATTACTTAGAGATAACATTTAACAAGTGTAAAAACAAATCTTTGTGATTATTGATATAAAAGCATACTGTAGTGAATATGCATCCAATTGTGACTTTTGTGTTGTGTTACTATTATGGTTTATTTTCTATTAATTTACTCCTGATCTGTTTTTTTGTTTTTTCTTTTTAGAATTTTACACAAGATATTGTTTTAAAAAATGTATTATATTAATTAAAAACAAAAGAATTGCAGAATTCATCGAATATTCAGTATATATTTGGTATTCGGCCATACTACCAAATATTTGGTTTGGACGAATATCAAAATATTCATCCAAACCAAATACTTAAAAAAAAAATTAAGTATTTTTTTAAATTCTTGCACAATTTTTTCTTTTAATTGTGAATTAATAAAGATATTTAGAATAACTAAGAAATAGAATCATATTTAAATAAAAGAGAATGTTTTTACATTATTTATTTGTTGGTTGAAAAGTGATACTTAAAAAAATTAACCATTAATGACAACCTTCATGGGAATTAATGATGTACAATTGTAATAATCTATTTCTTGCTTTTTCACAAACAGGGTGTTTCTAAACAAAATAGAACAAATTTTCAGGGGTAATAATAGGCATCAAGATAGACAACATTTGTCCAGGAAACCAAGATTGCAATCCACCAAAAATACAGTGTACCTCACTCCAGGCAGAGCTTGGATGTATATATATATATATAATTGTGACTGTAACAATAATGAAGATATTATAATAATATTTTCAACAGACTTACTTTGATTTCTGTGAAATATGATGACATGATGAGGCATGCTGGAAATTGCCATCATTCATATCTAAACAACACTGAGCTAGACATTCCATTATTCAGAATGCATCTGACAGTACATATACTGTGTCTCTGATCAAAATTCAGTCACTTCCAATGATGTCATCATATTTCAATCAAGCAAGGTTAATATGATGAAAATCGTGCCAAAATATCTTCATTGTTGTTAAAGGTGTGAATTCAAATCCAGTTTCATCTTGTAGTGACACACTCTGTATTTTTAATTAATGTGTTGTATTTTTGATGGAATAAGTTTTTTAATAAACTGGTTTTCTGTATAAAATAATGTTTGTTTTGACCATATTACCTCCCCTGAAAGTTTGTTTCAAGATTTTAGGAACATCTCTGTATGTTTCTAACTTTAGAAAATGATCGCCTACTCCAAACACTGCTCTCTGGTGCATTTGAAAAATTCTTTGTTAAATCAAAAAGAGCAGGAAAGTTATTCTTGCTGAGTTGCTACCATTTGAATAGATTGTATTTATTTTTCACTTTAGCCCGTTCCTGACAAATAAACACTATATGACTGTAAAATTTCCCTTCTAATACCTCTAAAAATTTCTCTTCGATTTAAAAATATATGTTTTAGAATGTATGAAAATTTTATTTTAAGTCACATAAGAAGCTATGAAGTTTAAAAAAATGAATGTAAAATTAAATCATAGACTTAAAATAAACAAATGTTGAAGATAAATTACTGTACTTACTGGCATATTTCTTACTGAAAAAGCTTATCTTATTGAGCACATGATTCTATGATTTTTACTTTTCAGAAACACAAGCACATTTTGCAATAAAAATTCAGCTGGATTATTAAATGTGTTTGGAAAATTTAGTTTTAAACAGTAAAAACTTTACATTTATTTTTTTATATTTCAAACACAAAATTGATTATTTACAGATCTTTTATTATATATAATCAGTTTAATCAATTCTTTAAATAACAATCCTTTTAAACATGTTAAAATTGTGTTAAAAAAATAGTTATTCTGATTTATTATAATTAAAAAAAATTAAGTGTCCCATAATTTATATATTATCAAAAATAATTTTACAAATAGTATAATTATTTTTAGGAACATGTAGACAAAGCAATAGAACTCAAGCCTTCAGATCCTTCTTTATACTACATGCTTGGTAGATGGTGCTATGAGGTTAGTTGTTATATTAATTTTGTACTATTATTTCTTTATGTTTATTTTGTAAACTTTGCAATTTATTAAAAAAAAAAAAAAAAAAAAAAAGATAGCTGTTATTCCCTGATTAGATTTATATATTTTTAATGTAGTGTAATTTAGAAATAATTCTTTTCCCACTAATCTTTATACAGTAAACTCCCGACTATCCGGCTAAGTAAAAAAATGAGGAATGTTGCAACCGGCCGAGACAGGCAGGTTCCCGTCTGTAGGAAAGTGCTGACTCACGACAGGAAGGAGCAAGAAGGGATTGCAGAATGCAATAGCAGAACAATGACAGGCAGGAAAGGAGGTGGGGTTAAGGCTTGATAACCTGTTTCGTCAGTTGTGCTTTGGATGTTAACAAGTGCAGACGTTATTTGCCGCTGTTCTTAGTTACGTTCATATAGTCTTTTGGTGTGCTTTGTGTTTATCTATTGAAGATTAACGAAATGGGTGATAAATGAAAAACAGGTTGTAGTGACTATGGAGGAGTAACTACGCGCTGTAAGTCGACTGCAGTCTGTGGTAACGGGAAAACTATTGCTTCACAGGGGTGCAGAAAATGTTTTTACCCCCAACATTTCCCCCAATCCATATGAAAATTTCCCCAAAATTAATTCTGTATTACCGTAGGTATAGAAAATTTTGCAATATATAAGTCACCGCTTTAAAAACCTATAGACTGAACTTATAACATGTCTAGTTATTGGAAAGGTAAGTTAATGCATGTAAGTTTTAATCTAATTCTTATGCTTAATATTTATTAATAAATGCACCATTTTAACCAACAAATACAATGTTTTTGATTACCTTTTCTGATAAACTGTCAATTATTGAGAAACTGCTATCTTCCACTGTCTTTGTGGATGTTGTCAATCACTTTTGATGCTTTGTAGATCTCGAGTTTGTTTCTTGGAGATAATATAGTGAAATGATAATTTCCACCATGAAAATTATGTCTGTTTAAGGACGCTTTTAATAATTCCGTAGCTTTATGCACTGGAGGTCCATTTCATGATATAAACACTTCATGAGAGAGATTATCAGATTTTAGGGTTCGGTTATAAATGTGATTTCCAATAATAGAGTCAACAGATTCACAAACACATTCACAGCAAATTTTCAAGCAGTTTTCAAGGAGGTAAACTATTTCTGGTACATTAGCATACACATCAGGACTGGTAAAAGCTTCTTTTTCTTTTATAATACCGCTACCTTGATCTAGAAGTGGTGGTTTCTTTTCGAATTTTTTTTTATTAAATTCAGCTTTTAGAATGTTTTTCTTCAAAGTTGTCCATTGATTAAGAAGACTTTTCTCATTATTAAATTTAAATTCTTTTATATTCTTGCTCACACATTCTGTGAGAGCTTGTAGTGAGTTTTCCCCAATGGTGGTGTGAGATCTTGATTTAATTCTCTTTCTAAAGATAAGGTAGAGCTCAAAATGAGTTTACTACTGAAGCATTGTCTCATATGTTTTTCAATTTTTAGTTCACATATTCTTTCTTTAAGCTGTTTAAGCTGAGCAGAGGTTTTTAATATTTTCCACCGATGGTGGTGTGGGATCTTCTTGATTTGATTCTTTTTCTAAAATTCAGCAATAGTAGTTATGAATTTCAAGCGCAACAAATATTATAGTTAGCATTAATATATACATATGTATATATATATATATATATATTACATCAGTTTAGCTTTGAGTAAATTAAAAAGAAATTATTTACTGACTAATAAAAAGTCTATTTTACCAAGATACAGCACATTAATAAAATCTTTCATTGGCTTTAACATTTTTTAATTGAAATTTTGAAAATAGTAAGACACCTTTCTTGAAACAGCAAATCAAGTATATGCTAATAATTGCAACCACCTTAAATAAATGATAGACCAGAGTTCCCACTCTTTTTAAAAATAAAAAATAGGTTTTTAAGTAATTAAATAGATTTTCTAAGGACATTATCAGTGGCACCAACTAATCAGTGCATGGTTATTGCAGATTCCAGGACATTCATTTTTACCAGTCAGCTTAAAGCCAGTTTTTGGATTTTCTGCATAATTTTTTAAAATTTATTTTGTTTTAGCATTTTGTGGCGATTTTTCTATATTACTAAAAGAAATCTGATTCCAATCTTTCTATCCAAAGCAGTAAATTTGAAGAAATTCACGCTTTTCCAACAATCATTTGAGAAAGTTTGAGTTTTTTTCAGCAATCCTTTGACGAAATTCGTGTTATCTCTGCGATCTTTTGTCCAATTTTGGCAGGTTTTTTCCCGATCTTTTGGCGAATTTCGCGTTTATTTAGCGTTCCTTTGACGAAATACGCGTTTTTCCAGCGATGCTTTTGAAGAAATTCGTGTTTTACCCGCGATCTTTTGATGAAATGCGCGTCTTTTCGTGATCTTTTGACGAAATTAGCATTTTTTCTGAGATCTTTTGGCTAAATTAGTATTTTTTTCGCGATCTTTTGACTAAATTATCGTTTTTCGGGAAAAAAACGAAAAATGACAAAAAAGCAGAAAACCGCGGATCCGCGGAAGAATCTCATGCCTGTTGCAAAACAAAACTACGATTTTCATCAAGTGATCGTGAAATAAAACCGTGAATTCCATCAGACGACATCGAAATAAAATCACAATTTTCGTAAGACGATCGCGAAATCAAACTTTTATTTTCGTCAGACGATTGCGAAATAAAACCACAATTTTCTTCAAACGATCGCGAAATAAAACCACGATTTTCTTCAAACGATCACGAAATAAAACCACGATTTTCAGCAAGTGATAGCGAAATAAAGCTGCAATTTTCAACAAACAATCGCGAAATAAAAATGGGATTTTCGTCAAACAACCGCGAAATAAAACCACGATTTTCATCAGACGATCGCAAAATAAAACCACGATTTTTGGCAAGGGACTGCGAAATAAAACTGGAATTTTCGACAAAAGATCGCGAAATAAAACCGCAATTTTCTATTTCGGAAAATTATGCAATTCATTGTTAAAATCGAAATCAATTGTATATTTTTCCACAAAATTTCCCCCGATCCTAGATCACCGGATCAGACATATTCTGCACCCCTGTTGCTTCAGAGTTAGGAGTTGGTAAAAGTACAGTGGGTGACAGCAAGAAAAATCGAGCAGAAATTGAAAAGTGATGTGCTGCCAAAGCCACTGGAAGTGGAATGAAAAACAGAAAAACCATGCTGAAAGGTAAGTATAAAGAAGTTGAGGAAGCTTTATTTTTGTGGCATTAACACTTAAGAAGAGATGGTTTGCCTGTTACTGGGCCGATATTGCAGGAAAAGGCATTGCGATTTTCCCAACTATTAGAAGGAGAAGATTCAGAATTTACTGCCAGTGAAGGATGGTTAGATCACTTTAAAAATAGATTCGGTATTCGTCAGATTACAATAAGTGGGGAAGCTTTATCTGCTGATTAAAAGGCTGCACCTTTGTTCATAGAGTATCTTGCTAAGCTTATTCAACAGGAGGTAATTTCTCAGGAGCAGTTGTACAACTGCGATGAGACCGATTTAAATTACAAGATTCTCCCTATAAAAATGCTTGCATCAAGGAAAGAATCCGCTCATGCGGGATACAAAAAAGCAAGGAATGAGTCACCATATTGGCTTGCAGTAATGCAACCAACAACCCTAAGCTTAGGTTGAATTTAATAGGAATGTCAAACAATCCTAGAGCTTTTAAAAAGCTGAAAAATCAGGAAACACTACCCTTATATTACCCGCATCAAAGAAAGCAAGGATGAATTCAGATATCTTTAAAAGCTGGTTCCAAAATGAATTCGTACTGACTGTAGAAAAACATTTGAAAGACAACAATTTGCCGAGAAAAGCTGTTCTAATTCTTGACAATGTACCTTCGCATCCATCCATTGATAAATTCGCAGATGGAGACATCAAAGCTGAATTTTTACCACCCAATGTGACGGCTATTTGTCAGCCGATGGACCAGTACGTCCTTGAAATGATAAAGAAAAAGTATCGCCAGTGTTTTCTCCGTTCATTGATAATAATGAAGACTACATAACCACTCTGAAAGAGATTGACATGCTAGATGTCATAAGAAGGGTGGCAGAAGCATGAGAAGAAATTCCAAACATAGTAATTGCAAGGCCTTGGAACATTCTTTTGGACCATAAAGGTGAACATAAATCTGTGTGGGAAACTGAAGTGGAGGATGAGAATGATAAGCTTCTATCATTGCTGAAAAATATACGGGCTCTGACGATGGCAGTGTAGAGGACATTACAGAATGGATGACAACGATATTGGTAGAAATGATGACACAAGGAGAAGTAACAGAAAAATAAACCAGGAAGATTGCAGGAAAAATCTCAGCCTACATTCGGAAGGGTTCATGACGATTGAGGCGGCATTGGGTCTGGGGTACATTAGTCAGAAGGAGGAAGCGACGCCAGCTGATATCATCTGCTTGCGTAAATGGAGAAATGTTGCTTCGTGGAAGGGGACTATAGGAAGAAGCAGTCATCTATCAAGGACTTTTTCAAAAACTAAAAACTGTAAGATTTGACTCTTATATTATGCATAACTTTTCATATTTGTGCTATCATTTATTAATAAACAGTAAAATAAGATTTACTCATTTTCTTATGAATTAGGCTTACGTTTTGTGTTGAGGTTTTGCTTACTTTGAAACTCTGTATGTACTGTATATTTAAAATTTACCTTAAAATGTGTAACATGTGTTTTTAATATCATGGTGGGAGAAGGGCAAGAAGTGAGTAAATATTTATAGAACTCCGGCCTATCCGGTTTTTTTGTTATCTGGCCTACCCTTCCGCCGCATTAGGCTGGATAGTCAGGCGTTTACTGTATAATCATTTGAAAAAATAAAAGATAACTGGAATTTCTTCCTTGATAAAAGTTTTTTTTTTTTTTTTTTTTCATTTAAAAGATAATTAAGGTTTGAATTTGTGCTGGAAAAAAGTTGTGCTTTTTTCCTAAAACATCAAACATAATAAAATTCATTTTTATTTATTTTTATTTGTATGTAATAATACTCTTTGAATTATGACACAATCCTTCAAAATATTCCTTTCTTTACTTTCCCCCCCCCCCCCCACCATTTTAGGTGTTTGTAATTATTTTGATATTCTGAGTTTTTTCTCTTTCTAAATTTTCCACAAATATGAATATTTAGGAAAATCATGCAGCAGAACTAGCAGTATAAAAAAAAACACTTAAAAATAAGCTGTTATCTTGCATTTTATTAATTTGTTGAGTTTGTCAAAGTTACGACCATGGCTGTGGAGTTGGAGTTAGGCAGATTTTTGGATAAAAAGAGTTTGAGTTAGAGTCCCTAAAAATATGTTGACTCTAGCCTTTTGTTGAACAGTTTGGAGTAAAATAAAACCAGTTATATTTCATTTTAAATTTTTAAACAGAATAGTTATTTTTATTTTTGGACTATATCTATTATAAAGAAAAAATGTGTCTGTCAGTAATGCTGGCATCATATGGATGGTGGTAACAGCCTAAGCAATCAAATTTGCTTTAATAAGAAATTTATTAATTTTTAAACATTGCACAATTTTAATTTTTTCACCATCAAATAGGTGACAAAATGTACTTTTAAATGCAATTTGTTTCAAACTGTATCTCAGTTTATTGATTTTTTATAGTTTAAAAAATAATTTTCAAGAATGTTTTTAAATCTATTGTGTGCAGTCTGATTACAAATTATCCCATTTGCACTTAAAACAATATGGATAATTCAGCATTTGTTTCCAATTAATTTTCCATAACGAAAATAAAACTTCATCAATAAATAAATAAATAAAACACAAGTTTAACAGATATGTAATTGAATGATGTGTATAAACACTCAAGTAATCATAATCTAAAAGGTTGTAATAAATGTTGAAATCTTTGGCAACTTCTTTGGCTGTTAACCGTTAGCATGTGGCTAATATGTATCATTTTTTAATAAATTTTAAACTTTAGTCGAATTAGTGATGGGCATAACGATTATTTTGATTATTCAAATGAATCATTTGAGCATGCGCAGAAGCATATTGCCAAACTTCAATTTTTTTTTATTATTCATTTACTACCAGAAATTTTGAAGAAAAAAAAAAGAAGTTTCTGATTTTAATTAGAATTAGATTAGATGCCAGATAAAAATTAAAAATGTGTTTCATAAATAAAATAAGCCTGAAAAACATACAACTTATGGGGAAAACATACAATCTGGCAATCGTAACAGGAAATAAAAATTAAACTCCTTAATTTTTTTTGTGAGTTTACATTTTGTAAAGCAAAGTTATCTGCATTTTAAATATTACCTTGTTATTATCTTTAATTGAATTAAAAAGTGTTTAAATCAATATCACATTCTTTTAATTACTGGTAAGTAAAACAATATGATATTAAATGTCATGAAATGCCTTACTATAATTATGTTTTTAGCTTAATTGGTATTCATGTTGCAAAATATAACATTTTCTAGCATTGCTATCTGGCCTTTTATAAATCATATAATACTGAATTTTTTAAATATATATTTATAGTTTTTATTAGTAGTCACAGAAAATACCTTTTGAACATTTAATAGTAATACAAATAGATTCTTGCTAATTTTTCAGTTCAACTACCTTTCCATAGCTATCCAAGATTTTAAAATAGTTATGTACTAGTTTATTGTATTTTTATTTAAAGATCTGAAATTCATGCATATAATTAGTTACTTGAGTTCTTCCTTTTTCACACATTAGTTTTCCTTGTAGGTTGCAATGTTGTCCTGGTTAGAAAGAAGAGTAGCATCTACTTTGTTTTCATCTCCTCCTGAAGCTACTCTTGAAGAAGCTAGGTCTTATTTGTTAGAAGTAATTTAGTTTACTTTTTAGGTTAACATGTTATTATCAGAATAGTTCAAAATTTAATTAGATTAACTAATGAAAATTAACGATTAGATTTTTAATCATGACTAAAGATTGACCAATTAAAGTTCATTTCAATCCTACTCATACACTAATGATTAATTTCATTTCAATTGCTTTCTTTGATTAACAAATAAATCAATTCTCAATTTAATTGGTTAATCTAGTTAATGATTGACCAATTAAAGTTCATTTCAATCCTACTCATACACTAATGATTAATTTCATTTCAATTGCTTTCTTTGATTAACAAATAAATCAATTCTCAATTTAATTGGTTAATCTAGTTAATGATTGAAAACGTCATGTGTTATTTTTCTAGAACTGATTGGGGAAATTAAATATCTCTAACTTTCTGTCTGCTTGGTATTCTTACCTTTTTTGTTGTTTTTCTCATTCATATGGCAACTATATTGAAGATAAAAAAAGGTAGGACAGAATTAACTCAACTCTCATGGAATTTCTAGTGCCTACTACTGTGAAACATAACTGAATTTAATAAATATTGATTTTTTATGGTTTCTTGAATGGGTTGTCAGAACCAAATTAATAATAATTAAGACAGATTCAACTCAACTTCCTTTTATGCTGTTAGTGCTACCTAGCAAAAATCAGAGTAACTAAAATATTTTAAAATTGCTTTTTCATATTTTCTCATATGGCAATCATACCCAAATAAAAATAGATAGGACAGCTTAAACTCAACTTTCACTTACACTGATAGTGCTACCTATTGTGACGTAGAGTAATAAAGTATTTGAAATATTGTTTTTAATTTTCTCATGTGGGAATCATAACCAAATAAAAACAAGAACGAAAAATCATGCGTCAAGCATAGATTATATAGCACTTTCCAACGCTTCCGAAATAATTTTACAAATCATACCGTTTAATAAGCTAAAAACTAACATCTAAGTAAACAATTTAGAAAACGCATAACATATTTAAAAACATAATTTCAGGAATTTCCAACATATACAATATTCGGAAAAATATCCGAATACTTTTATTCAACCCTGTATAGGATCTATAGATTTGTATATATACTACATAGGATGATAATTTTAGTTCAGTTAGGAAACGCGTAGCACAGTTTAAAATTCTCCATCTGGAGTTTGTCAATAAACAGAAATGTGTTCGCGAACTTTTGTGCTGCCCTGTATAGGATCTACAGAATTTATACACACCACGTAATAGACAAAAAGCAAGTAAAAATTAAAATCGCGTTCAATAACTTAAAACGCACTTCCAGGAATTATTGTTAACAGACAGTAGAGAATTCTTTTGCGTGTCCCTGTAAATGAACGATGACTGCTATACACACAATATTCCGTAGTAAGTCTCTTGTAATGCACCTTAGTGATCTATATAAATTTCAATGCGTTTAAAATAGTGAAACATTATTTAAATAAACCGCAGACGATTTTTCTCCATAGACGTAATGTAACAGAATTATTTTTACTGTCCCTGTAAAGTAACTATAAGTGCTATGCACACCCTGTTCCATATTAAGCTTCTTCTAATGCACCTTAGTAATATATATAAATTACAATGCGTTTAAATTAGTGAAACATTATTTAAATAAACCGCAAATGATTTTTCCCCATAGACCGCAATGTAACGGAATTCTTTTGAGTGTCCCTGTAAAAAAACTATAACTACACACTTCCGTTGAAATAGGGAACATGCTATAGATAACGACAATAACATATAAAAATTGCAGAGCAATCCGAGCATATTTACGGGAGTTAGAGCACGGACAGGCGGCCAGACGGCAGACGGCCAGACAAACCGAAGTCATAAGCACTTTTCAACTAGGTTGGAAAGTGCTAAAAAAGGATAGGAACGATTCTACTAAACTTTCTTTTACACTGGTAGTACTTACTAGTGGAAAATAGAGGAACTAAATTTAATAAAACTGATTTTTGTGTTTTCTTGAATGACAATCGAACCCAAATTAAAAATTAGAACAGATTCAACTTTATTTTCTTTTATGCTGTTAGTGCCACCTAGCAAGAATGATAGTAACAAAAATATTTGACATTTTTTTTATGTTTTCTGATATGGCAGTAATATTCATAAGTAAAACACATGAAACTCAATTTTTACTTGCACTGTTAATGCTACATAATGTGAAGTAAATTTACTAAATTATTTGAAAAATAGTTTTGAATTTTCTCATATGGGAACCATAAACAAATTAGAGAAAAAAAAGTTAGGACAGCTCCTACTCAACTTTCTTTTGCACTTGATTTCCCCTACTAGTGAGAAAAAAAGGAACTAAATGTTAATATTGATTTTTATCTTTTCTTGATTTGAAACAAAGATAAAAATAATTAGAACAGATTCAACTCAAGTTTCTCTTACATTGCTAATGCCACCTAGTGGGAAATAGAGAAAATAAAATATTTGAAAATCTTGTTATGCTTTCTTATTCGGGATACAGTTCCAGCTTTGTGGTCTTTTATTTTCTTTCATTTCTCTCTAGATTTTGCTGGTTTTATCATCCTGCATCACTATCCAAAGTGGATTTATCTTGTTGCATGCATATGCATTTTTTATAGGTGCACCTTTCCTTTTTCAGCGTTAGCCCTGTTTTTTCCAGTTGTTTTTCAGTTGCCTTTTCCCCCTTTCCTATAGATTTTCTCTTTTTCATCTCTTGCTCCTCTTTGTTACCTTTCCTCCCTTCCCTTTTCTCTGTTATCACAGCCATGATAGCTTGCCCCTACTTTAATCCCTCTTGGCCCCTCCCTACCCTTATATATATTTTAACACTATCTTTATCCTTCACTCCACTCTGCTTGTGGAATATCCCAAACTGGTAGATTAGGTCATTGTCCTTAAATCTGCTCTTTTAGGTAGATTTCGTAAGAAATACTACCTATTACATTCTCACCTAAGTTGGAAATTTTGAAAAATTTTTGCAGATCTACGCCGATCATGACTCCCAGAACCCAAAACCACCCCCAGTTCAAAAGTTTATCTATCTATCTATCTATCTATCTATCTATCTATCTATCTATCTATCTATGTCACTTTTTTCTGACCACGATAACTGGAAAAATTCTGCATAAATCTCTTCCAAACTGATACATAAAATCAAGGGTCATAAAATCTCGGTCAAGTTCGTTAATGGGCAAAATCGGACCAAAGGGGGGGGGGGGGGAATGGGGGGGCTTTTTGTGAAAACAGAAAAATCCTCATAATTTCTTTATTATTATACGTATCGAATCCGTTTAAAGTTATTATTACTTCTAGGAGAAGGGCCAAAAATGTATGTATGACAGATTTTTGATATAATTAAAAATGGCCCCAAGGGGGGAAAAAGGGGGGGTTTTAGAAGAAAAAAAATCATAGCTTCGTCAATTCACAAGATATCAAATCCGCGTAAATTTATTATTAATCCTCTTAGTATTATCTAAAACTTTTATATTGACAAGTTTTTTATAGGACCAACCGTTATAGCAAAAAAAAATTAAAAAAAAAAAAAATCCCTGCCGGCTCCGCCTGCAAACAAGTTATTTTTCAAAGTAGGCGGTTCCAACTCCCGCATCTTTTCGAAACTGATACATAAAATCAAGGGACATAAAATCTCGGTCAAGTTCGTTAATAGGCAAAATCAAACCATGGGGGGGGGGGGGGCTTTTTGTGAAAACAGAAAAAAAAAACATAATTTCTTAATTATGATACGTATCGAATCCGTTTAAAGTTATTATTACTTCTAGGAACAGGGCCAAAAACTTATGTATGACAGATTTTTGATATAATTAAAAATTGCCTTAAGGGGGGGAGGGAAGGGGGGTTTTAGAAGAAACAAATTCATAACTTCGTCAATTCTCAAGATTTTAAATCCGCTTAAATTTATTATAAATCTTCTTAATATTATCTAAAACTTTTATATTGACAAGTTTTTTATAGGACTAACCGTTATAGCAAAAACAAATTAAAAACAAAAAAATCCCTGCCGGCTCCGCCTACAAACAAGTTGTTTTTCGAAGTAGGCGGTTCCAACTCCCGCATCTTTTCGAAACTGATACATAAAATCAAGTGGCGTAAAATCTTGGTCAAGTTCGTTAATGGGCAAAATCGAACCAAGGGGGGGGGGGATTGGGGGGGGGACTTTTTGTGAAAACAGAAAAAAACCATAATTTCTTAATTATGATACGTATCGAATCCGTTTGAAGTTATTATTACTTCTAGGAGAAGGGCCGAAAATTTATGTATGACAGATTTTTGATATAATTAAAAATTGCCTTAAGAGGAGGGGGGGAAGGGGGGTTTTAGAAGAAAAAAATTCATAACTTCGTCAATTCCCAAGATTTCAAATCCGCTTAAATTTATTATAAATCCTCTTAATATTATCTAAAACTTTTATATTGACATGTTTTTTATAGGACCAACTGTTATAGCAAAAAAAAAATCCTTGCTGGCTCCGCCTGCAAACAAGTTTCGTTTCGAAGTAGGCGGTTCCAACTGCAGCATCATCACAAAAAGGTCATTTCTTCCGCAATTCCTGACAAACAGGCACCCCACGTTCTGCGTCTTCGAAATCTACCTGTGCCTGTAGGCCGAGCCGTCAGGGATTTTTTTTTATTAGGTAGCTTACTTACAAAAGGTAAAAAGCTATCTATTGCAGTAATTTGGAAGAAAACAATTCAGGAAAGTTTTGGTATATTTTCATCGATCATGACCCCCAGACCCCAAAACCACTCTCCTTCCAAATGTTGATATATATATATATCTGATAGTGCTCGTATTTATAAACCAATTTGGATGTAAATAAGTATGTGTAGTGGGCTTACCAAGATCTTGACCAAGTTCATTGGCCAGCTTGCTCTGCCATCTTATTTAAAAATAACAGCCACTTAAAGATTTTAAACCTAAAAAATATATACATAAAATTTTGAAATCCAAATTTATTTTTTACTTAAGTGTTAGGCCTTGATATAAGGATTCAAGAGTATTTTTTGTTTTGCCTCTATCTTAAAAAATACTGAGATATAGCAGTTTGAAATTCTAGGGTGGCTGACATTTTGAAACAAGACAACAGATTTAAAAAAATCAGGTATTAAGGTATTTGTTTTAGTAAAAGTGATTTCTCACAAATTATCTTTCATTGTTGTAACCATTTTCCTAATCATATTTACAAAACTAAAACTATATATTCATATCCGTTAGCATCAAAATTCTCATCTAGCTTAGTGATATATGGTGAAATATCTTTAAATTTGGCAACCAAAAATAAGTTACATAAATTAAGTCATCTTGGCTATAGCTGAATAATTTGCTGAAATTCTCATTCAAATTCAGTATTAGAAAATCTTTTCTAATCGGGTTCTTCTGACTTCAGCTTCATGTTTTGAAGTAATTTTAGCTAAAATCTTAAAACCAAGAAATAGGGAAGCTACCTTTTCCTCCCAGTACAGGCCGGAAGGACTTTTTTGATAGGGGCCACAGTTTCTGAGTTATTAAGGCCTTTTGTCCCTCATTTTCAAGTTTCTCCTGTTTCCCCCTTTATATTGTTTTTCTAGTCTGGGTTTTTACCTTTTTAGGCTCCTAGGCCTATCCTCTATCTTTTAACCATATCGCGCTTTTGTTACTATACTGACAGTATTGCTTAGTTTTCTTACCTTCTAATTATCTCATTTTCATGCAATTTCACCTTTGTACATGTAATCATTTCCTTCTTCGTTTCAGTTCCCATCTTCTCTGATATCACCATGCATATTTTCCCCACACACAGGTCTTAATTTCTAACAAAAAAAGTATCAAAGCTCTAATGTTCTTCTGTAATAGCAACGGTAATGTATCCACCCCGTCCCTTCTTTCGCATATTTATATTTCATATATTATTTGCAAAATTTAAAACATTCAATTTTTCATCTTCAGCAAAATAAAGTTTTTAATATATTTTGATTATATCTGTATGCATTTATATACTAGGACTTCCCTCAAAGGGATTAGTCTGAGTGATATTGCTGAGAACATAGGGTTAACTATTACAATATAATGAAAAAGAGCAAATTAAATAATAGAATTACAAAATATCATATATAAATTCATATACACAGTTATGTTTTCATATATTTATTTTTAATAACATTTGGCAAAGAATCTCATTTTCTTAAACGGGAATTGCTCAAAACTTTAAAAAACAAAAATGTCGGATCTTTTAAAACGCCAAGCTTTTTAACCACTTTACTGGCGACAGGTATGGGGAAACAGTGCTTTTACCCCCGACTTATCTCGGGGCAAGCGGTGAAGTGGTTAAAGGAATGTATTCGAATTTGCAGCCAATAGCATATTTTAGCAAACGTAGTTTAACACATTTAATTTCATTGTTGCAAAATTTTCTTTGTGACAAATATTTACATTTGAATTTTAAAATTTTCCTTCTTGTTTATTTGTATAACTATTTATAGAAACTCGTGCACTTCAAATCACATTGATAACATGATTTGCTACAAACCTGATTGCAAAACTGTAGCCTAGATTCCTACTAAAGTATATAAAAAATCTTTCAATGACTTCTGTAAAAATAAATTTTAGGTTAAATCTCCATATCGGTGAAATTGAAAAAAAAAAAAAAAATCAAAGTTAATACTTTTTGATTGTTTTCTGGGAGGCTCTTCCCCCTATGCCTTTGCTGCGCCAAACCCCAGACTTTTCTTTTGCCTGTATGTTTGTCTCTCTCTACAATCTGTTTTTCTATATGTTCTTCTCCCCGTCTCTCTACACATCTGGCTAGCTGTCTGTATATTTCTCTACTTGTCTCGTTATCCGCTTGTCTGTTTCTCTAACCATCTGTCTACCCGTCTAACTACTCGTATGTCTATACCGTGTCTCCATACCCATCTGTCTACTGTCTCTCTACTCGTCTGTATACCCATCTCACTATCTGTCTGTCTTTCTAACCGACTCTTTAACCATCTCGCTACCCATCTGTCTATCCGTCTCTCTACCTGTCTTGCTTCATTTCACTACCCATCTCTCGACACATCTGTCTATCTATATTCCACTCTCTCTACCCGTCTGTCAACTTTTCTCTCTATCCACCACGCTACCCGTCTCTCAACCTTTCTCTCTACATGCCTGTCTAACGGTCTCGCTACCCATCTCTCAACCCTCTTTTTTATGTCTTGCTACCCGTTAGGTTATCTATGTCGCTATCCGTCTCTTTACCCATCTCTGTACCCGTTTGTTTACTCGTCTCTTTACCTCTTGCCACCTCTTCCCAATATTTAAACAATTCATTTAGTATACAGAAGCCGTTTATCTGTTATTAAATGCAAACAGAAGTAATTCATCTAATAAGTGTAATCAGATGCAATTTTTTTTAAATACATACATAAACCAACATAATAATTCATCAGTTTTATTTTCATAGTAGTTTATATCATTTGGCAGTAAATCTCAACCTCTTAAACCCGAATTGCGTCAAGCTTTTTAAAAAAGCCCCAAGGTCTGTATAACTGGGAAAGGGAAGTACCCTCAGGGCTATTAGATACATGTTATTAAGTTAAGTGAAAGTTTCGTAATCGGGTTCGCAGCCAATTGCTTATGTCAGAAAGTGTGGCTTAATGCCATTTTAAATTCATTTCTGTAACTTTCTTTTTCTTTTTCTTTTCTTTTCTTTTCTTTTTTTTTTTTTTTTTTTTGGGTGGGGGTTAAATATTTACATTTAAATTCAAACTTTTGTCCCCCATGTTAATATTAGTGTTATTTGTATTATTAATTAATACTTTTTTGATCTCGCTTCATTCGAAACAAATGTAAAAGACTTCTACAGTTTTTTTTCTGGGATAAACTTCCTTAATCGGGCCCAAAGCTAATCGGAGCATCAGTGCTGTAGTTGGAAAAAAATATTTGTGGGAACTCACCTTTTCATAGAGTAGATATGGATGCTACTGAATTTTAGCAAAGCAAAAGTCAATTTAAAACATTTAGCCAAAAGTCGACTTTTTTTAATTAGCAGTTATAATTATTATATTCTAGTTTTTATAGTGTTGTATTTGTATAGCAATCACCTAAAAGCAATATTTAATCAATCTCATAGTAACATTTTCCATTATTAATCAAAATTTAATTGAAATAACAGAAATAATTCCATATATAGATTATTGGCATATCTATCCTAGAAGTTTCATAAAGAACCATAATGAGAGGTGTTTTCTACCCCCTCTGATTTACAAGTTGTCTCATCTGAAAATCTTCTTCTGATCGCAATCAAGATTTCATATATGGTTCAAGACAAAATTATTTTAAGGGAGGTCCGACACGGCTTATGAATATAAGTAAACTGGCTCTTTCAATAAGGAGTGAATTTTTCGCATCGGTCATGATGTTGATCATACAGCTGAATGCTCTTTCGCATTCAGACATTGAAATGGGTATAGCTTTCACAGTCTGAAGAAAAAAAGGCTTGTACTCGTACGCGATATATATTTTTTTACAGTAACAAACCAAATATTTCTGGGAACGGCGTTCCCACCCAACTACAGCATTGCGGAGCATTCAATATCATTATTGTTTGTAACTCTTATAGAGTTAACACAATATTGTTGCTAGCATTACTCTTGTTTGAGACCATCCTTGCCAGTGTATCTGAATGGGGAAAATTTCCGTATCCTGTACCAGTTGGTGCGATTAGCAAAAAAATTAAAAATGGTGACAAAAAGCAGTTTTAGCATCTTACCATATTTTTCTATAGAGCGGAAAAACATGTTTTTCAAATATTTACAAACATATGTTTATTAAACCATGTTTTTGCACCATCTTAAAAAATTAAGTATGATGCTAAAATAAAATTTTATTGCCATTTTCAATATTTTAATAAGTAATGAAAATACATAAGAAACCTAAGAGGCATTTTTGTGATAAATAATTTTTATTGTCAGGGGGAAAATTGTAAACAATTACTGAAAATAATTTGTGGGAATCTCAGGAAAGAAATATCTGATATAAATAGCATTTAAAATCATGAAGTAAAGAAGTGGTCCATGTAAAAATGCAAAACATTATATGCTTGATATAAATCATCTTTTTTAATTTTTTAATATTTCCGAAAGCACAGATAAAAGGATAAAAATCCCGACACAGATGTCATATACGCACCACATTGGCGCAATTGTTTTCCAACGCCGATTTGACGAAAACTGTTTGTTGTGTTTATTAACTTTTATTTTC
The DNA here is from genome assembly GCA_963931845.1 of Maratus michaelseni. Taxonomy (NCBI): domain Eukaryota; kingdom Metazoa; phylum Arthropoda; class Arachnida; order Araneae; family Salticidae; genus Maratus; species Maratus michaelseni. The sequence continues at coordinate 155,854,585 of OZ007591.1, read as the reverse complement.
TATTTTAATTCTATAAATTATTTTTATTACGTGTATCAATATTTGTTTATATCAAACTATCATTTATTAGGGTTTCGTTCAACTCACGAAACCCTATTACTCCCGCTTTGTTGTCTGTCCGTCACAGAGCCGTTTTTCAGAAACCATGTAACTTACAGTCATGAAATTTTGTGTACTTATAACTAAATGCCTATTATGAAGCTCAAAATCATAAAATTAAAAAAAATCGTATTATTTTAATATATAGAGATAAAAAATCAAAAATCTAACCGCTTTTTCCTATTAAATTTAAACCTTTTTCGTTATAGCAGTTGCCAACAATTAAACATCCACAATAAAATTCTTTCTACAATAATAAATTTTCTATTGAAAGATTTCCACGTGACAAATGAAAATGAAATAAAATTTTTCACCAATTGAAAAAGGATTAATATGACGTCATATTGGTAATAAAACAGAAATTTTCAAACATTTCTCAATAATACAAGGAGTATGAGTATGTGTAAATACAGAAAGCAGCTTAATATGTCATTAGAGAATTAAAAAGAAATTTAATCTGACGTCTAACATTTTGAAGGTTTCTTTCTATACAACATGTTTAATTTTAAAATTGATTTTTTTTTTAATATCGCATTTAGTCCCCATGACAGATATTATTATGACAAAGTATAATAGCGGGCTTTGCCCCCTATCGGACCGGTTCAGATTTTTAAAAAAATGAGAAAAATAGACCAGTAAATTTTTATTTTATAAAAAACATGACTTTTTTCTTTTTTTTTTGGAAAATGAAATTTATTTAGATTTATTAAAAGAAGGATATAGTGTTTTGAAAGGAATATTAAACGAAACCCTTTGTGCGATCATCGATCACACTTACCCACTTGTTTATTTTTATTTCCTTTTTCAAAATAATAGTAGCTATTTCATTTATTACATTATTTTATTTTTATATTGAAATAAAAAATCACAAGCTCTTATTGCACGCTATTTGTAACTAATATTCAAAAACAAAGTTTTCGTCAAATTGGCAGGGGAAAAGAATCGCGCCAATGTGGTACGTATATGACATCTGTCCCTTGTTTCATTTCACATACTACATACCATTTGATGTATTGGTACTTTTATGTTAACTTGGCGCAGTTGATAAATTGTCAGATATTGTTCTCATAACATCTTCATATTGCATTCATTTCATTTAAATATAAACCTTTCACTCATTTCATTTGAAATACATACTTTAAAAATACATGTCTTTCACTCATTTAATTAAAAATACATGCTTTTCAATAATTCCATTTAAAATAATAAAAAGGAAAAAAAAAATTGTAATTTAACAATTCACAACAACCATTGGAAAAATGTTCCTGAAGCTTAAAAAAAAAAAAAATCGTCATTTGATTGTAAGCAATGCGCCATTCCATCATCGCATGTCGATGTCGCAGATGTTTCAACCAGCTAACGATAAATGTTGTGCGATACATAATAATATTTAACAACGACAAACAACTATGTAAAAAACATTTCGGCTGAACCATTGCCGCAGTTATCATACCGTTGCATACTGCTATAAATAAACACATTTTCCATTACTACAGTTGAAGAGATCCTGGCATTCTCTGCCCTCGCAAAATTATTCGTCGGAACCATCTACAGAATACACATTTTCTATTACTACAGTTGAAGAGATCCTGGCATTCTCTGCCCTCGCAAAAATATTCGTCTGAACAATCTAGAGATAAACACATTTTCCATTATTACAGTTGAAGAGATCCTGGTATTCTCTGCCCTTGAAAAAATATTCATCTGATCCATCTACACAATCAATCTCTCCATTGCACCCCTGACAGCGTTGAATACATTCGTCATTCGATTGTAAGCAATGAGCCTTTCCATCATCGCACGTCGATGTCGCAGATTGTTTCAACCAGCAAGCGATAAATGTTGCGCGATACATGTTAATATTTAACAGCATACTGTCTGGAAGAATTGTTTAACCCTTTGCGGCGCAGAGCATTTCCATTGCTTAACTATTGAAATTAATGAATGACACCAGAATTTGAAAACGAACTTTCTTGTAAATACGAAAAAGCTATATTTCACGCAACTAATAAACCGTATTTTTTTTTACCAAAATTCTGGTACCAGTGAGGGTTTTGGGAATTAAAATTAAGTGGTTTCATAGACATACCACCGCGCCTCAAGGGGTTAAATGAGTAGGTTGATAAGAACGCTATTGAGTAACATTAAGTCGTGCAAATAAAGGGAAAGTGTTACCAATATACCTTTATATTTTATTGGGTCCTGTAACGACAAAAAGAAATGGTACCGGGGATGAATTAAAATTACATTAAAATTTTGAGAATTACTTGAAAGTGGGGGGAAAGTAAAAGAGAGGGGGAATGTTTAAAATTTGGAATATCAAAAAGGAGAAGAATTTGAGATTTTTGAAGAGCCAGTGATCTAAATAATTATTATAAGTATAGTGGTAATACATGGAAAATATAGATTAAAAGAAAGTTCATGGCGAAATAACATAAAATATGTCTTACCTGATTCAAAATAATACATACATCAAATGTACCTATCTCCTATGCTGAAATACACACTTAAATTATAACAAAGATGTGCCTGATAATATGTAAGATATATTTTATTTATGTTACTGTAGATAAATCTTAATTAGAGTTGGTATTATAATGTATTCATATTATTTGTTATAAATATCTAACCAACGAGTCCTAAAAAGATTCCATTTATTGAATTATCATTTAATTAATTTAATTATCAATTTAATTAATTTTAATTATCATTTAATCATTGAATTCTTAATCATATCTTTACTTTAAATTTAAGGCACATAAAAATATATCTTGAAATTAGTGTATATAAATCACACAACTAAAATAAATAAAACAAATAAATATTTCAAGATAATTATATTTATTGTATGATATTATTAATCATCATAATAAAGAAATCTGCGCAGACCCCTATCAAGAACTTAATTAATACAATATTTAAATAGTATGACAATCATATTTTCTGAAAATACTTTCACAAGTCAGGCTAACATCAAACTAAATCGTTGCATCGCTACAATGAAAAAAGGATTTTCTTCAAACAATATTCTCCAATAATTCAGAATTGTTCAAATGAACGTCTTAAACCATATCCACCAATGAATAGAATTGTTCCAAAATGAACGTCCTACTCAAATCTCAATTGTGCTGAAGGAAGTCCACAGAGTTGCATAAATACATATGCTAATTAATCGCTTATCTCTGGTACATATTTGCACATATCACTCCGTGCTGTGTTCATATTGGAATATAAAATAAAATAGTAACATACCAGAGTACACTCCAATGAGAACCTATTACGCAAACATCGTACTTAGATTAGCAAACCACACTCATTCACGGGAGCTTAGCGTCATCGTAACATAATGGCACGGCATTCCGCATCTTCACGATCTACGGCACTCTGCATCATCACGAACTGTGGCATCCGGATCACATAGTTGATAAGCAGACTTGTGAAGGCTCAAATAAACCACGTATCATACAGAATTCTTTGGGATTTTTATATTTATATTGTTTTATAATTTTAATTAATAAGTTATTATTTACATGGCTATATCGGACGAGAACCCGTTTAGTCCCCGCCCGATATGCATAAAATTTCGTAGACGCGGACAAAACTACGTCCGATCGTCTTGAAGATTTTTAGGAAGAGAGAGAGATAACGCTCAGATCATCCCGAATTCAAAGAATCGGCGGGAAACTCGAGCCGTTAAAAGGGCCAGTTAAAATATCTCAACCACTGGAACTGAAGACTTCCACCAATCAAAAAAAAGTATACGCGATCGGGTTAATCGCAATTAACCGATGCTGTGTTCAAAATCCCCGAACGGGTGGATGTCGCTGAAGCAGTGAACCGTAAGTCAATGACCTCAGCAGCCACCCAGACACGCTAGGATGAAAGGAATTTTAACTGAGAGGCCAAAAAGGGGGATTCTTCCTTTGTAGACTAAACAGAAACGTTAGATAAGATATTGAAAAAGGAAGATGCAGAAATATTATGAATGTAATAGTATTTTATAAAGGACTATCTTTTAAAGTGAAAATTGAATAATAATATTAGAAATAAATAATTTAAAATGATTTAAATTAGGACTTAATAAAATATTGAGTTTAAAATATTTAAATTGCAAAAGATTTAAATTAAAGATATTTAAATTTTAAAATAGAATTAATACACAGCCGTCGCGTAACATTTTCCTTCCCCGAATGGAAAAAAAAATGAAGAAAAAAAAAATTTTAGCCTATGGAGTCAAACCAGCGAAAAATTATACAAAAATCCTAAAAGTATCCCTGAACCAAGCGTATAACCATTGCTTCTGGTGCGGGATATCTAAAGCTGTAAATACACTATAAAACACAATATACAAAAATAGGAAACACTAAACATCAACATCTACGATATTATATATCTTAGGATAAATCGTATACCATACTTTACTTGGTATATAAAATTTATAAACATAAACACAAACAACACCTATATACAAAACAATTGCAGACGTCTGACTTTTAATACATAAAACTATACAACAAATGATTATCAGGTAAGAAAAAAAAAATTTCACCATGAAGAGTAAAGAGAACATCCAAGACTTCAAGAGTACAGATAAAAAGGTAGGTGACATTTGGTTTAGTTAAAGTAAATAAAATATGAGAATATAACAACAATAGTATATAGATTGCATAGACTTGAAATTAACATAACAAATTGAATTGCATATCTTTTAAACAAATCAAGTATTTGATAATAAATATATATATGTATATAGATTGCTCTCAATGAAAATATTTATAAAATTTAAAGTTATATCATCAGGAAATATTTTTTCAAATAGTACATGTCCTTTAAACATGTTTAATTTATTATATAATGATTATAGTCATTGTTTTAAACTAAAATTTCTGTGAGGAGATGCTGAGGAAAAAAAAAAAATAAACAAAACTGAGACAATTATATAATTAAATTACTATTAAGCATTGTGTCGTTCAAAACGTGTAAGGAAGTTTCCTCATAACATTGAACTGACAACAGTGGGCAAAAGATGACATGATTTCCAAAAAAAATTTCCTATCTATTTCATTTCCAATCTTTCTTTCTATATACACTACTCCTCTATATACAACAACCACCAATTCTGTGCATCATCTCTAGAGTCTCACATAAACCATATAGGCATGCGCATTCGAGACAAAAAAAATGACCATGTTAAAAAAAATAAATCTCACTTATAATCTTTCCATTATTAAAGCTCACATAAATCACAAGGCTGCACCGTGAAGGATTGACAGAGGGAGAAGAATCTGGGATTCCTCTTTTAAATTCCCATATAGACTGAGATTAACCTTCTGTGTGTACTGCCCATAATTCTAGCAAACAAATAATAGAGACCTGCGCATCTATTGAGATTTATCCACCAAAAAAATTTGGTCAAGCTTAAGCAAAACCTTCAAAAAAAAAAAATGGTGAAATTTCCACAATTTGATAATTACTCATCTGCGACATCATGAGAGAGCGAGAGAGCCTGTGGTGAATTTAAAAAATATAAGAAATCATGCTCTTTTCTAAATATCAAAATCAAATTTCATTTCATATATCTTTGATATTTCATTTCAATGTATTATTTTTCATTTCATAATTTTATTTTTCATATTATTTCATTTCATATATTTTTATTTTTCATTTTCAATTTTATTTTGTCTCAAATCAATAAGTATTTATAATAATATATGATCATTTGATGTTAAATGGGCCCATGATCATTTAAAAGTTTTGTTTTTGATAATTTAAAGTTATTCCCCAGCACATAATTTACAGATTTATGACAGATTGATGTTCTTTTAATGTGACTATAAAAACTAGAGAGAATATGTCAACCAAATGGAAAACATAACACTGCAAAATGATATAAAATTTTTAAAAATAAACAAAAAATAAATTTAGACTATAGCAAATAAATAAAATTTTGAAAAATAAGATTTTGCCAATATACAATAATCCTGCGTAAGCTATACCGGTGAGTGTATGAGGCATTTTGCTCATTGTGACACATCTCATTGATTCCGGCCAGAAAGATTCATTTCTTAAGCTTCGGGTTAATACGAAAAAAAAAAAAAAAATAGCTATCGACAACCCCTAGGAAAATTAATATATGACAAAATAGGTAAATTTAGAATAAATTATTGCGTACAAAAATTTTGCCAGAATTTCTTCCTGCCTGAGTAAACTCAAAGTCACTAGCCTACTAAACTTTTTGGACGTTTAAGCAGAAATAGATACACAAAATTTCCAAATGAAGTTTAAATTAAATTGGGAGGGTGAATAAAATTTTTGCTATAGTGAAATAAAATTTAAGGGAGAGGGTAAGGTGTAACAAGAGCTGATAAGAAGACATTTTTTGTAGAAGCAATTTCATAACTCTTATAAATAATAGCAATATGAATTTGTAAAATTGAATATATAAAATTTTATAATGTATTAAGAAAGTAATGATAAAAATTTCCAAAGCAGCAGAGTTAAAATAGGCATAGTAAAATTTCAAATTCTAAAATAATAAGGAAATTGTTATGGCGATAGGCCTTAGCATCATTTCATAATACCATCAAGGGTATTAATAAATAAAATAAAATGATTAGTAGCAACAGAATTAATATAAACATAAAAGGATCAATTGAAGTTGATAAATTAAGAAATTTAATGATAAAATCAAAATAACTTAAATCAATTATGAATGTGAATATACAACATGATGAATAGCTCCTGAGGTAATGTGTGATAGCTAGTCACACACACACTACAAGGGCAATTACATTGATATCAAATGCAAATTTTTTATGTCAAACCCGTTGTATAAGTAGTTTCTACTTACTATTGCAAAATTTTAAAATAAAATGTGCATAAATATAAATTTAGGAATTAACTCATTACTCGCAAACCAAAAGTAAAAACAGAAACTAAAAATTTTATAAAACTGTCTCAAAACACAAACTAAAAAATAATATCAGAAACAGAAAATCCTACTGAATCAGTAACATCGATTCCTACATTCAGAAATTCCAAATGATAATAAATAATAGTCAGTAAGAAGATTCAGTAAATAAAATAAATTAATATTTTTTATAAGTTAATGTAAATATTTTTATTCATCAATTTATAGTAAATGCTGCAGATAATAAATTTGTTTATTTAAAACAGAGTAATTTGAAGAAGTATAAATATTTAATAAGAGAATCAAAAGCATTCATAAAATGTAAATATTTTAAAAAGTAATTTGTCAAATTTAATATAAAATTGTTGATGAATATATAGAGAGTTATCTTTATCAAAGAGAGTCAATAATCAAGGTTGTTCTAATAATTAAATTATATTGTAATTATTGTATAAATCTTGATAATAGAAATTTGTATAGAATATAACTTCTTATTTAAATTATGAGAATGTAAATAAATTTGATAACATTCTTAATCATTAAATGAATCATCAATACCAAGTTACCAAGAGCATAAAATGCATTATGAAAATTTTAACATGAAATTATATAAAGTTCTTATCAGTAAAATGATTATTTAATATTTAAATAGATATAATCTGTGAAAAATTATAGAATAACCATATTTGTGAAACTTAATAAATCAGAAACATAATTGGCCAGATTATGTGTTATAAGAAATATATTGCATTTTGTAAAAATATAGATACCAATAAACAGAACAATTTCATTCCTGAATGATGTAAATTAAAAAAAAATTGCGGATGTATTCAGATTTTCAGAAACCACAAAAGTTCCTATTAAACTAATCAATTGGTTGCTCTAAAAATAAATAGCCACACAAAATATTTATTCAATAAATAAATCAGGAAACTCAAAGTTTGTAAAAATTAATATCATATTGCAAAAATATATATATTTTTTATATGACTAAGTGTCATATTTAATTAATAACATAATAATAAATAAATCTTTGTTTATAGATTGTAAGTAATATTCTAAATAATAACAATCAACACTAGAAAACCAAAAAAGATTTGAAGTCTTGGAATGTCTAAAAGATATTAGAAAACTGCTGTGACCGAATAAACCAGAAAGAAATCCGTTGGAGGGGGGGGGGGGGGGGGGGGAGGAGAAACGAAAGTACGTTAAATTCAAAAAGAGGGGAAGTTCTTTGGTTTGGAAGGCACCATAAATGTAACGATAAGAATGGCTGGCAATGGGGTTAAATTAAAATTACATTAAAATTTAGAGAATTACTTGAAAGTGGGGGGAAAGTAAAAGAGAGGGGGGAATGTTTAAAATTTGGAATATCAAAAAGGAGAAGAATTTGAGATTTTTGAAGAGCCAGTGATCTAAATAATTATTATAAGTATAGTGGTAATACATGGAAAATATAGATTAAAAGAAAGTTCATGGCGAAATAACATAAAATATGTCTTACCTGATTCAAAATAATACATACATCAAATGTACCTATCTCCTATGCTGAAATACACACTTAAATTATAACAAAGATGTGCCTGATAATATGTAAGATATATTTTATTTATGTTACTGTAGATAAATCTTAATTAGAGTTGGTATTATAATGTATTCATATTATTTGTTATAAATATCTAACCAACGAGTCCTAAAAAGATTCCATTTATTGAATTATCATTTAATTAATTTAATTATCAATTTAATTAATTTTAATTATCATTTATTCATTGAATTCTTAATCATATCTTTACTTTAAATTTAAGGCACATAAAAATATATCTTGAAATTAGTGTATATAAATCACACAACTAAAATAAATAAAACAAATAAATATTTCAAGATAATTATATTTATTGTATGATATTATTAATCATCATAATAAAGAAATCTGCGCAGACCCCTATCAAGAACTTAATTAATACAATATTTAAATAGTATGACAATCATATTTTCTGAAAATACTTTCACAAGTCAGGCTAACATCAAACTAAATCGTTGCATCGCTACAATGAAAAAAGGATTTTCTTCAAACAATATTCTCCAATAATTCAGAATTGTTCAAATGAACGTCTTAAACCATATCCACCAATGAATAGAATTGTTCCAAAATGAACGTCCTACTCAAATCTCAATTGTGCTGAAGGAAGTCCACAGAGTTGCATAAATACATATGCTAATTAATCGCTTATCTCTGGTACATATTTGCACATATCACTCCGTGCTGTGTTCATATTGGAATATAAAATAAAATAGTAACATACCAGAGTACACTCCAATGAGAACCTATTACGCAAACATCGTACTTAGATTAGCAAACCACACTCATTCACGGGAGCTTAGCGTCATCGTAACATAACGGCACGGCATTCCGCATCTTCACGATCTACGGCACTCTGCATCATCACGAACTGTGGCATCCGGATCACATAGTTGATAAGCAGACTTGTGAAGGCTCAAATAAACCACGTATCATACAGAATTCTTTGGGATTTTTATATTTATATTGTTTTATAATTTTAATTAATAAGTTATTATTTACATGGCTATATCGGACGAGAACCCGTTTAGTCCCCGCCCGATATGCCTAAAATTTCGTAGACGCGGACAAAACTACGTCCGATCGTCTTGAAGATTTTTAGGAAGAGAGAGAGATAACGCTCAGATCATCCCGAATTCAAAGAATCGGCGGGAAACTCGAGCCGTTAAAAGGGCCAGTTAAAATATCTCAACCGCTGGAACTGAAGACTTCCACCAATCAAAAAAAAGTATACGCGATCGGGTTAATCGCAATTAACCGATGCTGTGTTCAAAATCCCCGAACGGGTGGATGTCGCTGAAGCAGTGAACCGTAAGTCAATGACCTCAGCAGCCACCCAGACACGCTAGGATGAAAGGAATTTTAACTGAGAGGCCAAAAAGGGGGATTCTTCCTTTGTAGACTAAACAGAAACGTTAGATAAGATATTGAAAAAGGAAGATGCAGAAATATTATGAATGTAATAGTATTTTATAAAGGACTATCTTTTAAAGTGAAAATTGAATAATAATATTAGAAATAAATAATTTAAAATGATTTAAATTAGGACTTAATAAAATATTGAGTTTAAAATATTTAAATTGCAAAAGATTTAAATTAAAGATATTTAAATTTTAAAATAGAATTAATACACAGCCGTCGCGTAACAGGTCCTTCCTACAATAACTTTAACTCTTGTTTAGATTGATGTCTGAGCTAAAAGTATTTTGAGGAAATTAAAGTTGAAGACCACGTTTTTTTGCTTTATAAGACAATTTCTCATTCGACGTCAATTTTTGAATTCGGCTTTTTTTCATATCTGATAGTTTGCATCTATCCTTTTTTGTAACTTTAACGTTTTTGTAACGATTTTATGCATTTCTGTTGCCTATTCAAAGAAAAATTCTTCTAAAGTTACAGAATTTCGTTAAAAATTCTTCTAAAATTACAGAATTTCCTTAAAAATGCTTAAAGAAATAAGGTGACGACCACAAGAGGTCCATTCCTGACCGAAAACAACAACCATTTTCCCAATGGTTGATAAGAAGAAATAATGCCTCAAATCAAAACCTTTTATTTAAACATCAAAGAATTGTTTCTAATTTAGACGCACAAAATAAAAGAGCTGCTATTGGTGAGATTTGCACCAAATCTCTAATACTAAGTTATTGCAGTTTTTTTCTTTCAAACAGAAAAAATTCCAGATTTTTTCCATTTTTATTAAATGGAAATGTGTTTTATTGTATTGAATATTAGTGCGTGCATATTTTTTTTGCTCCATGTACTCCATGAACTTTTGAAATCCGATTATTTATGAAAATCTCTGCCGGTGAAAATGACGTACGCACTAAATTTTCGTGACGTATGTACTTTAATTGTGCTTTTTTTTAATCCATTTTTTTAATATAATTTAGTTTGAAATTTATTCTTGGTAATAAATAGGTGTCGTTGTCCACCTTTATAGGTACCTACTGTGAAAATTTGAACGACATCCGTCAGATATTTTTTTAGTTATGTTTGTCAAAAGGTTTCAATTTCCATTGTAGCTATATATGGGGCAAAGTAATATTGCGCTGTGTATGAGTCTTCGTTTTCACTCAGACAATAATAAAATCTAATAAATGAATAGAGCAAAAATATTAAAATCAGGAGTGGGGCATTTTCAGAAAATCCTACTCACCAAGGATTTTTTTGTATTAACTAGCAAAACACAACACACAGTGCTGTTCCGGTGGGCTCTGCAGTGCAGTATTTATGAGCTTTGGTGAATTCTGACCAATATTTAAATATTCATTAAAGTCAAAGATGTCCGGAACTGAGTTTGGTCATACCTAGTAGAAAATCGTATGATTAAAGTGTGAAGGTATGACCAAACGAATGTTTTTTGAGAGATTAAAAGAGCATATGAATGATATTAAAATTAATTTCAGTAAAGCTAAAATTATCTCTAAAAATAACAACCCATTTAAAGCTATAGGTAGAGAATCAATAGAAATTAATTTAAGAAATAGTGATACTTGTAATGATAATTTTTCATTTAGCATAACAAATATATGGATTAACCTTTTGAAAATAAATTATCCCCCCCTTCCCCCTTTTTTTTTTTTCACTGCATGGTTGGTTTTAGTTTACCTTTTAATCGGTAGATAGCTCCAGCTTATGTGTTTTCCCCTTTTTCTTACTTGGTTTTCTCTACGTGTTCCCTCTCATTTTTCATTTCTCTCATGTCAAGATGTAAAGATCACCAGTTGTGTCTTTTGTTTCCTCGATGATGGCTTTATAGTTTTAAGCCGAAGCTGTTGGAAGATGACTTGTAACTAAGTTTTAATTTTTCTATGTGTAATGAAAAAAAAAAAAGGAAAAAAAGAAAAAGGAAGAAATAGGAAAGATGGAATTAACGGTTTTTACTGACATAGATGTTAACAGAGAATTTTGAATATAATCAACGTAATTTTAAATTTTGTATTTTCCTAAAATAGATGAATGATAATTTAGCCAATGATCGAAAGTGGGAGTAAATAAAATTAAAAACAATGCGTTGTGAAAAGAAAGAAATTTAGAATATAATAAAATCAATTAATGATTTCTTCATGATAAAATATAAAAACAATTCTTACCTGAACTGAGAAAAACTGCTACACTGAAAACATATATAAGGTCAACCCTTTTAATAGTGCCATTATTGAATTTAAATTTAAAGAATGTAAGTGTGAAAATTGAATTGTCAAAATCCAAATTAAATATTTACTGTATAAATATAAATCAGTGTTAAATTAAATCTTCATATTGTTAAACCATATTTGTTCATGAGGTATTAAATTGTTTTTAAGTTTATAAAGTTATCTTTTAATTTTAAAGGCACTCTGTAAGAAAAATACGTTATATATATTCATTAAATAAGAAATGTTAACAGACACAATAAAAACACATTTTTGTGCAACCAATAATTTCTATATTTATTGCTCAAATTATATATACATATTTAATTATCGTATTGTCTGCACAGACCTGATACAAACATCATAATAAGACTATTGACAACATAAAATTTTCAAAAAAAAAAAAGAAAAATTAAAATGTAAAAACATCGTTTCACTTAGATTGGCAGAATTTAACAACTTTTTGGTATCCAATATAACATAATTAAAATTATTGCCATTGCTATCAAAATTAAGGAAACAGATTCAATATGATGAATTCAATTTAAGCTTTGGAGATACAGTTCATATACGATGAAGGTAGATGAAAAAAGGTATATCGAATTGTGGAAACAGTTCTAACATGATGAACTCAATTTAAGCCTTGGAGATATAGTTCAAATACGATGAAGGTAGATGAAAAAAGGCATATCTAAAGTTCCTTGCTACATCCTTCCCAAGGTACTAAATTTTTCTCTTTAAAATAGAGCAGACCCTTCGGGGCAACATGACTTTGCCAAAACGATCTGTACACGAAATATACTGAAGAAAGTTCTACCTTACCATGGCTGTCATCTTTAGTATGGATCACATGATGATCAAAAGAAATAGACATCAGCAGCAATGTTCAGCATTTGTCTGAAAGGAATCATGGATCTCCGTCTGCCAGTCTGCCTCTTGGATTCAACATCGTTTCACATCAACAAACTTTACATGAATATCCTCATATTGAATGGATTAATGATTGTATAAATTAATTTACTATAATAAAATATTAATTGATCTATTTATAAGGAATAGACCTGAACCTGTATAGTTCAAGTCTACACTTGTAGTAAAAGGAATGAAAAAGTAATTTGTGGAGCGTCGAGACATCCTTGTTGACACCTCTACGTCCAAAGCAGAAAAAGAGAATCCTCCGACGCTAACGCCTAAGTCGACGTTCGCGTGCCAAAACTCCCTAGCCAATCGGAAGACTCCACGCTGTTACGCCGTTCAAATCTCTCCGAATACGATGCCACAGAGGAATGCTTAAAAATTTGAAAGAACGATTCGCAACGCAAGTTTGCGATCGCTAAAGCTAGTGCGTTGATGGAAAAAGGTTAATATATGATTGGCAACCGCTGAATGAATTAAAGTGGCGTTTGTTTACAATTAAAAGAATACAGAAATTAACGTTATGGTTGCCGATCAAATGAAAATAAATTTAGAAAATGGGAATTAACCAGTTCACCGGCGACAGATATTGTGAAACAGTGCTTTTACCCCCGACTTATCTCGGGGCAAACGGTGAAGTGGTTAATTAAAAATGAGAGATAAATCATTTAATTTAAAAATAAATAAATTAATCTAGCATAAATAAATTTTAATACTTAAAAAAAAAGCAGATGTTATGTTCGTGTCATAACACTATGTACACTGATTTAGCAAAAAACAAGTGCAGTTTTGTGCTGTTTGTATTTTAATTTGTATAGTAATCAGTGGTATAACTTCCATGTTTAATACTTTTATTTAGAAAGATTACCCTTTTTAAACTTCTACTGCACAGATTTTGATGCGAGTTTCACAATTAGATAATATTTCAGGGATTGATTTTCTACATTGTTTAGTTATGGAGCAAGGAGAGAATGTTGTCAGTGGTGTAGTTATAAAAAACCAGAGGGTATATACTAAAGAGTACATGTTATAGCTACGAGGGGTGTGTAGAGTTTCTTTAAAATTCTTAAAGTTGGACAGCATACACTCTCTACAGCATCCCTGAAAGTTCTACAATCAGGTGAAGATGATTATGAAAGATACATTTATCTATGTACTATATATATACATATAATGCAAAGGGGAATTTCGTTCCGACTGCTTATAACTTGAATTCTGCTGAATGGATTTTGATGGAACTTGCACTGTTAGATAATTTTTGAGGGAAGGTTTTAGTGTATAGCAACACATTGTTCTACATTGCTTAGTTATAGAATTTGGAGAGAAAGTTCCAAAATCAGTTGAACCTGATTATGAAACATTAGCCTTTTTAAAAGATTCTGCTGAATGGATTTCGATGGAGCATCGAGTTGGTCTTTAACAGCCTAAGTTTTGTGTATTACATCAGAAAATATGACAGCGCAATGGCGTTTGTATGGTTTTAAAGCAATGCAGACGGACATTCAAGGTAAAGGTTCATATTGTTTTAAAACACAACATCAAATTCACCGGTATATTTTGTTTCATTCAAGGTTTGTTTGGAGAAACCAACCAGCGTAGCAGATAAAACCTGCTAGTTTGTTAATAAAACATTTGTTTTGGTTATAATAAAATAGTATTTATTTATAATTTTATTTTAATAATTCAACTTGAACTTAATGGTCATTAAAGATTAAAAAAAAAGTCAATTAAGAAATTAACTTTTTAAAAAGTTACAAAATTAAAATACAGTTTATTAATACATAAAAACAAATAATTTTAAATATAAATATTTTTATTGTAATTACCACTTCTAACCGAAAAATAAAAGCCTCATATAATGATAAATTAGTCGAAAGAATGTGGGTGGCATAGCTGCCAATTCTCCCAAATTCTTTAATCTTTCACACACACACAAAAAAAAAAATCTATTACATATATAAAAAGTTATCTATTTACAATAATAATCTTCAATCGAAAGGAGTGAAAATGTAAAAGGGTGAATACTGGTCACAAGAAGTCATGAATTCATTGATCACTATGAATTTTGGTAACTGATAAATTGATTTTCTCAAACAAACCTAATGTTGAGGGTTCAACTGACTTCGGCAGTATACACTCTTGAATTTGTACGATTTTATATTTTTAAATAAAAATCTATTCAAACAAATCTAGAGTTGGGGACTCCCATTGCCTTCGGCAGTGTGCACCGGTCTGTTTTTGCAAATGAACCTCGAATTTGTATGATTTTATATTAATGAAAATCTATCCAAATAAATCTGCTGAAGGCAGGTTATTTTAGTTAAATTTTAATATGTAGGAAAAAATATTTTGTACATTTTTTAATAAAAGTTGGTATTTGGCTGCATATTCAGCCTAAAATTTGACTCAATATTCGATATTTGGAAAAATCATTATTCGTTACATCCCTAATTCGTTGATTACTATGAATTTTGATAACTGATCAATTGATTTTCCCAAATGAACCTAATGTTGGGTGCTTTTGTGACAGTATTGTGCCTTTTCACTATTAAAATTTATTAAATTTGGAGTTTGATTATCTTGGGAACTAAAGTCTGTCACTTAAAACCCCTTAACATGGATACTTGAGTGATTGATAAATATATAACAATTACAGTGAAACCTGTAAAGTTGACCACCCTTGTAAGTTGACCACCTGTCTATGTTGACCTCTGTTGTCCGGAACCAAATTTATCCTATACAAAACTATAAGACAAACCCTTTGTAACCTGACCACCTGTCTATCTTGTATCTTGACCACTGAAATTATTCAGATTAGACTAGAACTATTATAAAGTGCCCATCAAAACCCTTTATAACTTGACCACCCAAAAAGCTAACAAATCATGAATTAAAAAAAAAGTAACTCTGCAAGTATTTTTCTATTTTTTTTTCTTTTTAACTAGAATTTCTGGAAGGGTGAAATAGTATTAACCTGGGAAATGCTTTTAGTAATGATAGGTGTAGGGAAATATAATTCAAGGCTTATCTATTCTTACATTGTTGCTCTTGTGGATTTGGCTTTTCAACCCTCCCCCTCCATTCTTTGATTCTAGATTTCTTTCTTCTATTCCCCATTCTCTTATCATTCCTTCCCTTCTTTCAATAACCCCAGGTGTTAGTTGGTAAGCAGAAATATTTCCACAAGTTGCAAAAGTCTGTGGCAATTGTAACAACCCAGTTAAGAAAATTGTTTGTGATGAGTTACACTAGAACTGTGTTGTAGTACAGAAGGATTATTATTTTCATCCAGTGAACTGGGTGTTGAGGTAGTACAGGGCATTTATATTTTGTAATTGCTTTTTAACAAGGAAGATTTTGTTAACCTAAAATGGCTGCAAAAAGAAAATTAGTTGAACTTTCAAATGATAAAAAATATGAAATATTAAATTTAATTAGAAAAGGAGAAAGCCAGAGAAAATTAGCTGATAGATATGGAATTTCAAAAACTACAGTGTCTAACATATCAAAGAATGGGAAAGAAATAACTAAATTGTGGTTAGAGAACTGTAGTGGTGATAGAAAAAGAAAATTGAGAAAAACATCAAATGAAGAAATTAATCTGGCAGTTTGGGAGTTTTTTAAGCTATGTCGTTCCAAAAATATTCCAGTTTCAGGACCTATGCTACAGGCTAAAGCTAAAGATATTGCAAATGAATTGGGAATTTCTGAATTTAATGCAAGTAATGGATGGCTAGAATCCTTCAGATCAAGAAACAATATAAATTTCCGTACTCTTTGTGGTGAATCTGCTTCAGCAGATTGTAATGCTGCAGAAAACTGGAAAGCAAAATTAACTGAAATTGTGAAAGATTATCCTCCTGAAAACCAATTCAATGCAGATGAAACAGGGCTGTTTTTCCGTCAATTGCCTACAAAATCCCTTGTATCAAAAAATGAAAAATGTTTTGGAGGTAAAATGCCGAAAGAAAGACTAACTGTTTTACTTTGCTGTAGTGTCACAGGGGAAAAATTGAAACCCGTTGTAATTGGAAACGCTGCTAACCCTCGTGCTTTTAAAAGAAATGGTGTTAAAGTTGAGATTCTACCTGTGACATGGAAATATAATAAAAAAGCCTGGATGAATTCATCCATTTTTGAAGAATGGCTTCGCGATATTAATTCCCAAATGAAAAAACAGGGTAGGAGGATAATTTTATTTATTGACAATGTATCCAGTCATAAAATTTCCAAATCTTTCACCAATATTGAAATAGTATTTTTGCCTCCAAATTTAACGTCACTCGTGCAACCTCTAGATCAAGGCATTATTTGTGCAGTTAAGTTGCATTATCGTAAACTAATGTTGAAGTGCCTCATTACAAAAATTGACCACTGCAATGATGTTTCAGACTTTACTAAATCAGTAAATGTTTGGGACGCAATTCGTTGGCTTAATGATTCTTGGAAAAACTTATCTTCTTCAACTATTTCCAAATCATTTTATAAAGCAGGATTTGAAAGTGTGGATGAAATATTGAACGAAGAAGAGACTGAATTTTGTTTGAAGAGTGATATTCAAGCTTTGTCAGTAAGTATTCAGCAAGAGCTGGTCGATGAAAAATCATTTCTCTCATTTGACAATGACATCATTGTGCATGAAGAAGTTGCAGAGAATGCAGAGGACATAGCTGCTAATATCTTATCAAAGATGAAAAAACCTCTAGAACTAGAAGATGATCAAGAAGAAGACAGTGAAGAGGAGATCGTTAATGAAAACACAAGGAAGACTCCTTTAACTTTTTCAGAAGCTTTAGACTGTGTACAAAATTTAATGTGCTATGCTTCTGATAAGCAGCCTGATATTTCTGAAAAGATAATGGATCTGCATGTTTGCATTGAACATTGGGCTGATGTAAAGTCCAAAAACCAGCGTCAAACTACAATAACAGAGTTTTTCTTGGACAAATAGGTAATGTACTTAAATTTTAAATTTTAGAATGTGTATGTGTCTTAACATGTTAAAAAAAACAAGTGTTTTTTTTTAATGTTTTTTTTATAAATTATGTGTAATAACTAGTATAGTTTGCAGAATCACTAATTGACTGTATATTGATTGATTGTTTTTTAAATAAATAGTAGTATATTAATTGATTTTAAAATTGATACAAAACTATTAATTCATTCTTGTAGTTAATCTTTTCTTTTATAAGGTGTTAGAAATATGCATGGAAATAGGGCTATAAAAAATACAATATTATTTTATAGCCCTGTCAATAAATGAAATTTTTGTGTTAAAGAATGATATGGTGTGAATATTACGTTAAAAAAAGTAAATTTATCATCATCCTTTATAAGTTGACCACCTCTCTAAGTTGACCACTGAAGTGTGGCACCGCAAGTGGTCAACTTACACAGGTTTTACTGTATTAACATCAAGAATCTACAAGGTATAGCTTCTTCTTATTAGTTAATAAAGAGTGTGTGATGTTTTGCATTTTTAAAAATGATTATTTATAGTGATTTACTGATTTTAAAACTGCCATTGTTTATTTTAAATACTCTGTTATAATTTATTTATTTTGTTTTGTTTTATTTTATAGGCAGACAAATTAAAACCTGACTGGAAAGAAAATTTACTTTATCTTGCTAAGGTAAGTAATTAAATTTGAATTATACCTTATAATCGGAAAATAAATATAATTCATTTTAAATTATACTCATTAACGGGGGGGGGGGGGGGGGGGGGGGGACATTATGGAGTTCCGGGGTGGGAAATTGCACTTTTTGACCATTGAAGGCACAAATTTTTCGGGGGAAGGAGTCTCTTCCTGGCTACCCCCTGAGTCCAGCTCTCTAAGGCATCGTGGAAACTGGTTTGCTCACTTTTCATTAAAAAAATGTAACTAAAATTGACATTTTTATCTTTCAGCCTTGTCGATACCTCCAACATCAATAATTGTTGATATTCTCTCACAAAAAGGCCGTGTGTAAATATAGTACAACTTTGTTAATACGAGCTAATATGAAGGCACAGTTAAACAATCAATTTTCACATTAAGAAAAATTCGTCCTTTAAACTGTATTAAGATTTTCTTGCTTATTATGACCTACAAAAGTAGGATAATGGCTAATACGAGCAAAACATTGTTCACTTCAGTGTGAGTTTCAGTGAAAAAGCAGGCTAGGATTAATAAAGGAATTCCATCACATGACTGTAAGATCCACAACGCAGAACATGCTTCATTGAATTTCCATTTCACAATTCTATCTTAATTTTTTATTGATGGAATGAAAACAAAGTTCCCAAAAAAGTAATCAGTGCCTTTGATATTAAATTAATTTTAGCATTTAAAGGATCAGAGTAATTAATAATAGTTATTAAAAGATCTTAAAAAGTAGCTAATAATAATAATAAATTGATAATTCAAAATAATTAATAATAGTTGTTAATTTAATTATGTGTGTGTTTTTAAGATTTTTATTATCTTTCAGGGTATTATGAGTAACGGTTAATACAAGAACTTTTATAATTCCCTTGCTTCTTATATTAAGAGAGTTCTACTGTAAATTGTCAAATTTTTAATTTGGATTACAATTTATATTGTAATATTTCATTAATATGGGATAGTTTGATATTTTTTTAATAGCGTCTTGAACTGAAAGGAATTTTGAATGTCCAGTTTGTTAAAATATTTTTTGACTATATCATTGTTATGTGGCATATTTTTTTGTGCTATGTAATCAGTATTTTACTATCTGTCTCCCATTACAATATTTGTATCAGGTTTTTTAAAAATGAGATAAACGCAAATCTAAAATTGAGAAAAGGAAGTCTCCAGTGATATCATCATTTTGTAGTAAGAAACAGAAAATGTAATTTTAAAACTGTCATTGTAAAGTTAAAATAAAATTTTGTAAAGCCATACCCCATCCTAGATCAAATCTCAGTTCTTGTAAAAAAAAAAAGTCATTTCTATCATTAAAATTCTTAGAAAAAGTTCAAATAAAATGTATCAAAGGGCTTACAGGTGCATATAAAAATATTTAAAATGGATTAAGAATCTATTAAACTCCAGTTTGTCCTGCAGACTGTCCAGATCCTGCAGACTGTTTCAACTGATGCACCCAACCATCATCAGTGGAAAATTAAATGCTGTCATGTCTCTTTTCATCTACTCGAGAATTGTCAGGTTCCCCCCCCCCCCCCTTGCCTTATTTTCCGTACTACCCTTAATCTAGAATGGTCTCTCTAAGACTATTCTCAAGTAGGAGCAAAGAGACATGATGGCATTTAATTTTCCACTGATGATGGCCAAGTGCATCAGTTGAAACAGTTCTGGAGTTATGGATTTTTAATATATTTAAAAATATTTTTAATATTTATATAATATTTATATGCACCTGTAAGCAATTTCGTACATTTTATTTGTGCTTTCTCTAAGAGTTTTAATTATTTACTCAGGATGAATTTAGCCCTCGAATTTTAACTTTTCTTTATTTGCATGATTTTTTCTTAAATGTCTAGTTTCTTTTTGTATAATTAGTTGCAGTTATAATTTGAATTTGTTGCTTAAAATATTGCAATGATCCTACCAATCACCTTTTTAAATATCCTTATTTGCAATCAGTAGATTTTCCATTGCAAATATTGTAAAAATAAAATGAAGATTGTTCTTTAGAAATAGATGTAATTAAAGTGATAGATAGCCACCCCTGCCTGACATTTTTTTGTGACACCAGCTTACTTATTATAATTAAAAGTTTATTATGCTAATATTGTACTCTTTTGTTTTATATGAGTAAATAAAACTGAGGTTTAATCTTATCTGGCATTTTGGTAAGGGATTTTTATTAACAAAGCAAAAATGTGTTTTATTTATATAATTTAACTTACAAATTGAAAGAAAAAAAAAAATCTTCGTCTTGTACCATTCGTCACTTTTTTTTGGGCTTTAGGCTTTTTTTTGACATGTTTTAGTCAATTTTTTGACACGTTTTAGTCACTTTTTTGACGTACTTTAGTCACTTTTTTGTCACTTTTTTTGGCTAAAAATAGGCCTACAGCAAAACTAGTTATAACAATAGATAGAATAACTCAAATAGTTTTTTCCTACAGTATGTTTCTGGTCATAGATAGCACTGCACAACACATAAACAATTATTAAACAATTCAGTTATTCAAAATGGCGGATCCTGTGAAGAAAGCTCAATCTGACAAGTGGTTTATTGAAACAAAATTCGATACTCAAATGCAAAGAAATTATTGAATGTAGTACAAGGAAACGCCACCATCTCGTTTAAGCGGCAGGGATGGCCCCATAGCATGGCTGCCCCAGTCTCCTGACATTACTCCGCTAGAGTTTTTCTTTTGGGGTTATGTAAAAGATACTGTGTACCGAACAAAAGTTAACAGTCTCATGGAATTGAAACAAAAGATCCAAACAGCTGTAGCTACTGTTGATGTTAGCATGCTAAAACGTTCGTGGATTGAATTGGAATATCACCTTGATATTCTTTGTGCTACAGAATAATCTCATGTTGAAGGTTACTAAGGCAGTAGAAAAAACTTTCTGAGTTATTCTATCTATTGTTGTAACTAATTTTGCTGTAGGTCTCTTCTTCTTTTTTTTTCTTTTTTTTTTTTTTTTTTAAATAAAATTTTGAAGTTGTACGGATCTTTTTCAGACACCCTGTATATTCAATTCCTGCTTTTTTTTAAAAAACCTGCACAATATGGGATGACTATTTTTCATAGGGTTAAATTTCATACTCTACTCCAACAACATAGTTAAATATCATACTAATATGAATATTTTTTTCAGTTAATATAGATCACAATTTGAGCAAACTTTAGAATTGGCCCTATAGAAATCTTTATGCAATATGAAAACCCTTTTGAAGAGAAAATTTTTCAATCTCAATAATAGATTCAAATATCATTATTTCAAAGAATATACTGCTTCACCATCAGAAATCATTTAACGATTTTTTTAAAAAAGTGATCATCGAGTTGAGTTGTCTGGAATAACAAGATATCGGGAGGCGAGTTAGCGATATTCTCTACTGTATTAAAACATTCATTTTAAATATATTTTTTCTGTATAAGTTATCAAAAATTTCTTGGTAAAGAAATCATTTGGAAGCATTTTCTTAGTTTTTGTTGCATTTAATCATAAATTATTAAATGGAATTTCTTTTAATGTTCATCTGATTTGATTTCATTTGGAGATAAAATATCTTTACAATAATTATCTGTATAATACTCAAATACCATATTTCATTTTATTGTAATTAAAATTGTTTCTTTGAATTTTGTATAGATATATATTTAAATTCTATCAATTAAATTTGATCTTTCTATTAGCCTCTCAAGTGTAATAATTCTGCCGAAAAATTATCTGGTTATAATTTTAATTTTACTGTTATTTTCTTTTAGAGCTATATTGGAGAAGGTGATTACTCTAATGGTATTTCAGTTATTGATCGAGCTTTGAAAATTCCTTCTGTAACTGAAGATGTAAGTGCTTTCCATTATTTTATCCAATATTTTTCCATTAATGAAATTTTCTGTTGAGTAAAGAAAAAAAAAAGTTTATTGAATGTGTTTATTCATCCGTCCTTTCATTTTTGTTTAGTGATCTGCTCATTTAATCTTTATCTTTAAAATGTCAATATATGTTAAAATGCATAAAATTAATGAAAAAAAAGGATCATTGAAAATTTTTGTCATACATTTTGTTTTTGCCTTGACTGAGTATAACGACAGTCGGTACAACGACGTAGTTTACGACGACAGCTGGTGGCTGTTTTCATAATTACGTAAAGATCAGTTGCATATTTGAAAATTAGCTTAATCACTTAAAAAAATTATCATTGCTTTCCTGACTATTATACTGTGTGATCAAAGGCTAAACTTGGTATAACCTCTGCCCCAAATATTATGTTGTTTTGTAATACAGGGAAAACCAGTATGTTTTGATGCACATTACTGGACATTTAATTTAATCAAAATAGTTTAACAGTTATTGGCTAACCAATTTTAATCACTCTCCTTAGAGAAAACTGACTGAAATATTTGTTTTATAAAGATAAAAAGCTTTGATTGGTATTTTCCTTTTTTATACATTGTATGTCTAGTTCACCACTGCTATGTGTTTTTGCACACCTGAAGAAAAACTTTAAATTTTTCGTAAAATTCTTTTATTTAAAGTGTAATTTCTTTCCAACTTTTTTATGTTATATGTTGCTGTTAATTCATAATTTAGGTATTGTAGGCTTTAATAATAATAATAATAATAATAATAATTTAAAAAGAAAATGTGCTGAAAGAAATTGAAGGACAAGTATGATGAATTTATATTTAATGTATAAATTTATCTGTAATGGTTTGCTGGAGTAATAAATTGGAAATTCAAAATTAAGAATATAAATATAATATTATAAAAATAGTTATTGCACAATTAACGCTTATTAAATATTTGATAAGTAGTTAAAATGTATATAATATCCAATTCCTTACTACAACACACCAAAACTGGCCAAAATGATATTAGTATAGTGGTTGAGAAAATTAATTAAATTCATTGCGTTTAAAAACTTGTCGTTGGGGGCCACCGTATAACTTACCCATCATGGATATGCATAATATAAAATATTAAAATTAAAATGTGTAAACTACTTATAAAATGCATTGCAATTCAAATAAAATTGTGGCTTGATGATATCATAAACTTTAAAGCGAGGCTAACGAAACAGACAGGCTACCGCGGTGCATTCCACTTATCTTTTTTTACAGACCGCTAGAGTGACGTGATGCTCTTTTCGTACACCTGCATTGGTGGATTCGAGCAACACGTGACTCCCGCGGTCTGTAAAAAAAGATACGCGTAAAGCACCGCAGTAGCCTTTCTTTTTCGTTAGCCTCGCTTTAAAGGCTCGATTACTGAATTGCTTGAAACAGGTTTTTGGTTTTCCTTATAACTCCAAGAATAATTAACCTATTAACTAGCGGTTTATTGCATCTGATTAAGCGTCAAATTTCCAATTAAAATATATCTTTGAAGTGAAATTTGGATGAAATACAGGTCATGAAAAATCGAAGAGTGTGGAAAATAGAATTCCAAATATCTCGGCAACTCATTATCCGATCGACTTCATGCTTTATGCAAAATTTATGTTTTTTTATTGTCTTTTATATTCATTTCTTAAAATAAACAATTTCGAAAATTTTTATATACCTTTTATCAGAACGAATATTTCAAGAGTCTGAAAACAATTGTTCCGGTTAATCGAGGTTATTGAAATGAAATAGGCTTCTTCCCATTACTACATACTAAGTACATACCAAATTGCAAGTCTCTATCTCAATTTTTTTGGGAGATAGAGCATTTACAGACACACAGACGGACGGCAAATTTTTTTTCTAAAAATATGTTTTTCGGAATCTCCAGTGCCTGAAACGTGTAAATCCGTCAAAAAAAAATTTCGATTTTCAAAACGATTACAAGACTTACCCTATACTACGTATGATGGGTAAGTAAAATTAAATTTCAAATTAAATTGGAAATTTATCTTATTTTCTTTTATTAAAAATTTGTAAAAAAACTAAGTGTGGGTACTTAAGGTCAACGAACGATATCTGAAAATGGTGTTCAGAACTGACATCATAGCATGCAAAAATTATTCTTTCAACCGAGGAAGAAGGCAAATCTAAGATGGTGTGAGCAGAATACATGATCTGCAAATGGCGCCATACCGATCTTAAAAGCAAAAATAAGGAAAGTTAATTATTTTTGCATCTGCACTTTATTTTTTGATTAAAAATACAGAAATTTTATCAGTGAAATGAGGGGAAATTAATTAAACTTGCTGAAAAAGAAATAAAAGTGATCAAAAATATATTTTAAATAAAAAAAGAGATAATTTTTTTAGCAACTTAGTAAAATATTGTTTATTTGTAAAGGATAGTTTTAAAAAGTAAATTATTGATAATTTTGTTTAGAATGAAGTGAGTATATTTAATGAATGATTTCAAAAGATTAATCGAAAAGGAAATTAATATAATTTTTTAATGAAATCGATAAAACATATAATAATGTTTATTTGAAAAAGATCTTTTTTTTTTAAAGTAAATTATTGATAATTTAATTTATATTTAATGAATGATTTGAAAAGATTAATAATGAAAGAAATTAATGTAATTTTAGTAACAAAATTAATAAATATTAATGAAGAAACTGAAATTTATTTTAAATATTTGTTAAACTATTAATTTCTTTTTCAATCTAAGTAAATATGATTTTAAATGAATATTGTTAAAAGAATTTAAGAAACAATTTCATTTTATTATGGAAATAATAATGAAAATAAAAATTTTAATTTGATGATGTAAATAAATAAAAGTAAATGATAAAAGTTTATCTTAAAAGTAATGTAATTATAAAATTTTTGATAGTTTATTTGAATGAATGCTATGGTTTATAAGAACCTATAACCTGGACTAAAGGGAAGTTCTACAAATCGTAACATTATCAATTTATAGTTTTGTATAAATTTACTCTTTTGATTTCTTTTAAATGCAATGTTTAAGCTTTTATATGATTCAAAATGCTTGATTTGATTATAGATGCAGAAACAAAAACTAATTTTAATTGATGCGAATTATTTCAGTAATGTTATTTAATTACCTGTATCAGAAAGTAGAGGCAAAGGTAAAATACCCTTGTGGTATTTTATGAAGTATTCCTTTTTCTTTACAAAATCATGCATTATTTTTTTTTCTGGC
This sequence comes from Maratus michaelseni, assembly GCA_963931845.1. Lineage (NCBI taxonomy): Eukaryota > Metazoa > Arthropoda > Arachnida > Araneae > Salticidae > Maratus > Maratus michaelseni. Next base: position 155,828,675 of record OZ007591.1, on the reverse strand, counting down.
AAATTGCTTGATATGAATATAATTTGTATAATGTTATTGTTTATTAATTTTGTAAACATACAGTTATTAGATTGTTCTGTTTTTCTGAATTTTTAAAATAATTAAACTGTCTTCAATAGTTATTATAACCATTGTAATTGAGAATTCTAACAACAGTGTAGATTATATGAGCACATTATCTTATTTAGCTTGCTTAAACTAAATTTATTGAGTTGTTAAATTGAAATAACTTACAAGGCACTTTAATATCCTAAATTCATTTTTTATTACTTTAATTTACCCTGAAAACAGGCTAAGTTAAAAAATATACTAATTAAATTGATTCATTCTTAGTAAATCTGAGAGTAACATATGAAAAAAAGAAAACAAAAAGAGTCAATTTGAGTCATCAACTAATGCTTTTTGTTTGAATGCAATAAAAAATGCTTATCCACACATATATGTATGTAATCCAAGTGCAAATCTAGGTATTAATTCGTCAGCTATTTTCCCAGAATTATTGAGTCTGAGATCTTGGCATTTAACATGGAGTTTTACTACTCATTATATGGAGGAAATAATCGGTTAAGTGCAAGTTTTACTCGTGTATAAAGGGTTCTGTACTTTCTGACTCATTTTTAAATATAAAAGCATGATACTTACAGGCATGATTATTGAAGTGATTTGTAGTCGAAAAGTTTTTTCATTATAAACAAATTACATATTGAGTTATAAGCGATTGTTGTCTCAAAACTACAGACTTTTAACGTCTTGGAATTATTCTATGAAGTTTTTTTCAATTATTGAATTCAATTAGAATGAGAAACGTTGACTATTTATCACTATAATATGCCTAAAACAAAGACCTTGTACAAAGTTTAAACTTGGCATTGTACTAAACATGCTTTAAGAGGAGGTTGCAAAGTTGCAATGCTGCTTTGGTCCATGCCACATTTTTCTAGATAGCTTTTTATTTAATATCTTCTAATTATCGACAATTTTTTAAAAAAAACTATTAGCAACAATCCTTGGATGATTGCATGTTGATAGGTACCTCGAGCACCCCTCAACTCCCCCACTGATCATTCACAAAGTAAAGCTTGTGTGTAATGAAAAGTGCCATTTTCTCTAAAGCTATGTGACCTAGGATAATTGCTGTAGTTTTCCTGCAAGATTTAAATAAACTCCTACCACCCCTAATTCTTTCATAATTTTAGTTTCAGTGCATTCGGAAATAAGGTGGGTGACATATTTTTTAAGTACATTTTCGACGGTATCTCTGAAAATATAATACCTAAATTAAAACAAATATATTTTTGTGTTCGGTGTTAAGATATCTTTTGAACAATTAATTCCCCACACAATATACAAACATGCAAAAAAAAATAATAATATAAAAAAAATAATAAAAAATAAATAAATAAATAATAATAATAATAAAATAATAAGTAACTTAATTAGCTTCCCTAAAATTTTCCTAAAAATATTTGGGAATAGCTAATAATCTATAAATATGTGAGTCCTGCAAGACTTGCAGGCCTTTATAACTCTTCCAAGTTTGAACTTTCTACATTCTGTAGTTTTCAAGAAAAATAGCTACGGAACTAATTAAGGAATGGAATTAAGTATGGAACCCTAAAAAGATCTTGTTCTATACAGATATTATACACCTCCAGTTAATATAATTTCAGATTAAAAAATTATATTTACAAGTTTGTAATTTTAGTGGCTTGCTTTCTTCAATTTTAAAAACAAAATCTGTAAAATTATCCAAAGTACTTTTGTCATTGCTATGACTATGTAAGAAGAATTGCAAATGAATAAATAAATAGATAAAACTAAGTACAAAATAAAGCTTAGAATTTTAATATTTTTATCTATTTAACTTTCCCACCTCTCCCCATAACAAAACACTGAACCATTAAGGTAAAATTATTTTGAAGTCATTTAATATTGCTGCCAATTTGAAGAAGCGATGATAAAAGGTTTAAGAAATAAAAGCTCTTTAAGAGTTGTGAGAATTATAAATGAAGATTGTTGAGAATTCTGTTATTGTAGAAAAGGAGGGTCATATAGGTTTTAAGTTGTTGTGAATTAATAAGTGGAGAAATAACCTGTACCAATGTACTAACTCTTTGTAATCATGTAAAGAGAAAGTATAATTAATTTTTTTATTGGAGACTATTAATGTCCGACTGAGAAAAGAAATGACATTTCTGATAAACAAATTTTCTTTTTCTTTCCATCTTTGAAAAGAAGAAATTCCTTTTGGCCACCTTAAACAAAATTGTTAATTCAATTAAACTAATATCGGAGGAATGAAAATACAAAGGCGTTTTCAACATCTTCATTTGAAAAATAAAACATCCCAGCAAATCTTTAAGATTCATTGATCCTCAATGGATTCCCCTCAGAAACAAACTGGTTTGAAATCGTATGCTCAGAACTTAAATTCCTTAAAAGGAGGCCTCCGAAAACAGTAGCAAATGAAATTGAAAATGCTTTGTAAAAATTAAACGGCTGAGAATTCAAAGGAAGCCATAAAAACATCATGACAGAAGAATGTTCCCTGTTATGTAATTGCTCAAAACTCTCAGAGTATATGTTATTCAATGATGCAATTTGGCCACCTGCCTCGGAGAAGCAAAATGCCAGAGATGAATGAAAATAGCTCGTGGAAAACAATGCGATCTGCATGGGAGGAAGCAAAACGCTTGGGGCAGGAAAAGGAAAGTGCCCATAAAATGATAACTCTGAAAATAAACAATGTGAGGCCTAATATTAAAATGTTTCCTTTAAATATTTCCTTTAAAAAAATTATTTCAGTTTCTCAATTTCTGTTGTCATCTAATTCCGCTAGTGATTCAAAAGATTTAGAAACTGAAATTGAACTTTATTTAGAAAACTTTCCTTATACATCTGATCTTCTGTAATTCAAAAAAGGTAGAAAAGATATGATGACAGCATGCTTAACAACAGCGTTAGACAAATGCGAGTAGCAACAGCCTGTTAAGAAGCAGTAAATTTAAATCCAAATGACTTTGTAATAAATTATGTATTCTTTAAGAAAGCTCAAGAATTTTTTTTTACAAAACTCACAAAAGGTCAGATAATTTTTTTAAAATCTAAATTAAAACTTTGTACCTATCCATTGGGATGCAAAGTTGCTCCTCAATATTGCTGGCCAAAAAAATATTGATAAATATTCTGTGATCTCTGAATGTAAAACAACTATTAGAGATTTTTAAAATTCTATCAGGAATATGTAGTTTTTGTAGTTTTTTGACATAGTGCAACAAATGTAGGGGACGCTGCAATTTTATTTCCCAAAAACAATTTTTTACATATAAATAAGGTTCACACTGATGTGTGGTAAATGTAAAATTGCACTTTTATCACAATTTCTCTTAAACTATTAGGTCTTGAAATTTGAAAATTGGTTTGGAGATTATGGTATTAACATGTAAAGAATTCCCAAGAACAGTTTTTTTTCCCTAATAACTAGAGGCCTCTGCCACCTACGAGCTATACTTGCCAACCCCCATTCAGACACCGCAGGCTGTAAAAATATGCTAATTTGGTCTGTTTTAAAAAGATTACCGAAGATTGAATTATAATTAGACAACCAGTGGTGATCTTCTGTAATCAAGTTTCCATTCATTTAAATTGTTTTAAATATATTATTTTCAATATAACATAATTTTCACCAAACTTTTCTTCCTCTTTTTAATATTAACATGAAAATACAGTTTTTGATTGAAAGGAAATATTATTACAGTAGACTCTCTCAAATTCGCAATCCTAAAATCCGCATAACATTTCAGATGTAAACAATGAAGCTTACAATTAAGATGTAAGTGAAAAATTTAAGTTTTAAAAATTTTTTATATCATTCTGTACACATTTTAATATGGGATTCTGGTTAATATGATTGAGCTCATGTTTAATCATGAAGGAAGCATAAATTTATTTCTGAAAATTTCAAGATAGCGCTGATATCAGTGGCGATCACAATCTTTTTACCAAATACATTTACGTATTAATCAAGCTTTTTGGTTATTAAGTAAGGCTAAACATGAAATAAAACTTCGTTATTTTAAGAATTTTATGTGAATTATTAATGTATATTTATAAGGAGAGTTTCATTGAATAAGTCAAGAAAAAATTATCTCATCATTATGCATATTTAGTTATGCATTATTAATTATTTACTTAACCTTTACTTTTAATATTAAAAAAAATAATAATAAATGTTCTTAATTTTTATATTTTACTTTATTGTAAGCATTCATTATAATTCCGAATGCATTATTAAATTAAAATTACTGTTTAAAAATGTAAACGAAACAGTGACCAGAAATCCACAAAGTTCTAAAATCTGCACAACCTCTTGTTTTAAGGGTGTATTCAAATCCAAACTGCTTATTTTGAGACACATTCGTAAATTCATTTTTGCTCTAAAATGCATCTAATTGGCAGGTTCTCTTATTCAGAAACTTTATAATGTCCCTACTGTCTCGATTTTTTGATAAAGGCAGAATATATTTCAAAAAATGCTGTCAAAGTGGACATTTTGAACCGAATTTCCCGAAGCGATAGCGCTGGAAACAAAAAAAAAATTATTGTACTGTGACAATAATTGTCTGTAAATCAATTTCTAATTAATTGAACGAAAAATAAAAACATGGGTCCTTATAAATGTCTTTATAAATCACGCCACCAAGTTTCCTGTTGTTACTTTTAAAAATGAGTCTGGGAATGTGTCTCAAAATTTTGAGTTGTTGAGCGTGGAAAAATATTTTTTTTGAATACCGCCTTAAGCTATGCAGATTTAAGGGAGTCTATTGTATTTCCGCTGTTTCAAAATTTACAACAATAGGTAAAAAGAGTTTTTCAAAATAAATAAATCTCTTGTGTAAATATATTTTTAAATTGAAACTATTTGTAAATATTGAGCATTTAAAATAAGGCGTAATTTTCTCCATTTACTGCTTTAATTGTGTAATAATTTAATTATTACTTTAAAGTTTTATCTCTTTTTAATATTCATGTGCAAGTATATTTTTTCCGACATAATTTTCCCCATTTACTGCTTTTAACACGTGATCATTTAATTATTATGTTGAAATTTTATTTCTATTTTTAATAGTCACATGTAGATACATTTTTTAATTGAAAGAGAATATTATTCTTTGCACTATTTTACAAATTGGCAACAGTATAAAAATTAGTCTTTTCGAAATATGAAATAAATATCAATTAAAATGAGGAAATTTTAAATAAAGTATTGAAAAAACCCTCAAAAGATTAGTAAAAAAAAAAAAAAATAATTACACACTACACACCGCAAGCTTATCAGCTATATCCCTTCAAAATATTATTAAATTCCTATGCATAGTTTTTGTTCCTATAAAACTTTTTTGACCGACTTCAACATTAAATATCTCTTAAAATACTTCTTTTATTGAACTGTCTGTTTCAGCATGTTTATTGAACATTTCTCTATAAAACTCAATTTTCATATTACTTACCCATCATACGTAGTATAGGGTAAGTAATCTTGTAATCGTTTTGAAAATCGAAAAAAAAATGTTGGCGGATTTACACGTTTCAGACACTGGAGCTTCCAAAAAACATATTTTTAGAAAAAAAAAATTTGCCATCCGTCTGTGTGTCTGTAAACGCTCTATCTCCCGAACAAATTGAGATAGAGACTTGAAATTTGGTATGTACATAGTATGTAATAATGGGAAGAAGCCTATTGAATTTCAGTAACCTCGATTAACCAGAAGTATTTTTTCGGACACTCAAAATATTCGTTCTGATAAAAGGTATATAAAAATTTTCGAAATTGTTTATTTTAAGGAGTGAATATAAAAGACAATAAAAAAACATAAATTTTGCATAAAGTATGAAATCGATCGGATAATGAGTTACCGAGATATTTGTAATCTTATTTTCCACACCACACTCTTCGATTTTTCATGACCCTGTATTTCATCCAAATTTCAAGTCAAAGATATATTTTAATTGGAAATGAGACGCTTAATCAGATGCAATAAACCACTAGTTAATAGGATTATTGTTTTTGGAGTTATAAGGATGTTTCTTTTAAGCAATTCAGTAATCGAGCCTTCAAAGTTTATGACGTCATCAAACCACGATTTTATTCGAATTGCAATGCATTTTATAAGTAGTTTACACATTTTTTATTTTAATATTTTACATTATGCATATCCATGATGGGTAAGTATTACAGTGGCCCCCAGCGACTAGTTTTTATATGCAATAGTTTTCTTAATATTAGCTGAGAAAAACCTCTGGGCACAAAAAATTCATTGGCAGCGGTGGTTACTTTTTTTTAGAACAGAGAGAAACAAAATTTAAAAGTATAAAATGCGACGAATTCATCATTTTTGGAACGACTTTAGAAACTTGAAAGTTACTATGAAGTTAATGTTAACATTTAAATTGTAAGTGTTAAGTAAGACTACTTTTTAAAACATTAGTTTCTAAAGTGGTTAAATGAGGGGAAAAAATATTTTCCAGTTTGTTGAAAATATGAAATTTACAAACATAAAATTTGATATGGAGATTAATTTTAGAATCCAGATTCATACTAAGAATGATTTTTAGAAAATTAAAATATCTTCAAAGAAAAAAATTTTGGAGGGCTAATATCCCTGACATAAGTATTATTTTGTGTAAGTACATACCACAATGGAAGATTATGTTATGCCACTTTAATTTTTTTCCTCATATCTAGCATCATCTGTAATGTGAAATTATGCATCTCACATTAATATTATCACGATGTTGCTTGCAGAACGTCATGCTGCATTAGACATTGGAAGGATTACATTATTATTATTATGTAAATTATTTTTGATTAGCTATTTATGTTTTATTAATTGATTTCCTTTTGTTATTTTAATAAATGCAATAATTTTAAAATATTCTTTAGGATGTGCTTTCTCACACTGAACTTCAAGCTCTTGAATATAAGTATCAAACATATCGGACAACAGAAACAAACTGATAGGATCACCTTAGCTTAATCAATTCGCAAGTAAAATGTGAACAATAAGATTATTTTGTTATTTATACAATTTGTTTTTATATATAATTTTATCTTATTTAATCTCATTATGAACTGATTTATTGTTGAGTTTCTTTATAGATATCTGCTATTTTCCCCCTTGTTTTGTGAAATATTTATAAAGTGTTGTTGATTTCATCTTTTATTAGGTGAAAGCATTCCAAATTTTGTGATATGTAATTTGGATAAAAGTGTACAATTTGTAATTAAGTTTTACATTTTTACTTTGTGTACCCATAATGGGGAAATTGCACATTTTAAAATTTAACTTGCATTTTATAGAGTATAAAAAAAAAGAGCATTTTGATACCATTTTTACGTATATTTGAAACTCAGATAATTAATTACATTAACTTATTGTCTTGGCAATGTCATGTGACAAAAGCAGTTCTGATGTCAAAATGCACATGTAAACAATCCCTTGTTGCATTTTCTGCTGTACTTTTTTATGGATATTTCTTACGTTACAAATATTTTCTCTCTTTTATTAAAAAGGATTAGTAATACAAATTAAAAGTACTATAAATTTCTGTAATGAATAAATAATACTGTGAATTCGAGTGAGATTTTTTCTTTCACATTTCAAAGGATTTTCATTTTTGTATCTCAATGTAGAAATAAAATATTGGTGCAGGTTAATAACTACAATTGTATTTTATAGAATAATGTACTTTTACTTGTTTCATATTAATTTTGTACAATATATAAAAAACTGGTGTATATAAGATTTCTTTCATTAGGAAGGGGTCAGCCTATAAGTGGCTTTTTGTATTTGTGTTATATATTTGAATTAAGCATTTGGGCAATCAGAAAGGTTTCTGAAAGGGTTTTATCTGTTGAATCTTTGAAAAACAGCTAAACTTAGAAAGAGAGCAATTTGTAGAGATAGCCTTAAAGCAGCCTACAAATTTTTTATATAAATTGATGCAAGAAAAGTCTAATAACTGCTTAAAATAAAGCAATTATTTTAAATACTGTGAATTTTATTAAATCTGCTGAATTTGGAATTGGAGGTTTTAGAATTAGATTACAAATCGTTGTTTTGTTTATAAATTCTCATTTTCATTTTTGTTATAAATTAACATTTCTTTGGAAATAAAAATGCAAAAAAAGAAATATTATGCAGAAGTAATTTAATAATTTTAAATGTATTTGAAGCAAAATTATGTATGTTCAAATTTTATTGTTTTTATTAACCTTTTAAACATTGGAAGAGTAGTTTTATGTAAAATTTTTAATGATAAATCAATACTCAATTCATACCTTCCAAATAATTAAACATAATAATCATGCAAATTTATGCCTTACTATGAATTGAATTTAGAATCCTTAGCACTGGCTGACTGTGACTATTATAATATTATAGTACAATATCTCTTAACACTATGCTCTTATGATGCCAATGCATTATTCAAACAAAGAATTATCATTAGATGATAATATCTGCTAATATTTTTATATGTCAATGCAAAAACTTTATGTGTAACAGGATGGCTGTTTTCAAAAGTTGAAGAAAAAAATGTGCTTTACTGGAACAACATATTCAAATTCTCAGTACATCTCCCTCTTTTTAAAAAGCTATGTACAATATAATGGCTGACTATTGTAACACTTATCAAATGTGCCATTTAGCTTAGCTTCCTGTATTTTTATCCCCATGAAAACCAGTTTTTCTGCCCTAAAAGTAAATTTGTATAAAACAACTGTTTCCGGAAGATACAATTTTGTATTTTTCGAATCTGACCAACTTCAGCACTTTTCTAAATGAAAATTAATGCAAAATATAAACTAATAATACATTATATTTAGAGATGTTAAAATAATCTTTTGACTTGAATCTGTGTTTCATGTGTAGTCACGTCATACCTATCCCATTGTTTTTTCAGATCACATGTGTTTATTATGCTTTTTATGGAGTTTAAAACTTCAATAACTAATTATTTAAAATTATTTATGCGATTCTGAGTTAAGGTTTGAGGAATCTAATATCATCTTCATCAATTAAACATAAAAGAAAGCATAATCTAAAATGAGTGCAACTTCCCCATTGTTTTGTACTAGAAATAAGACTGAATGATACTTAAATTTAATTTAATTTTTAAAAAATATTAGTGTTTTTAAGTCTACAAGTCTGTAAATTACAGTTTCTGCATTAAGTCTTATAAGATATTATTTAGTCAAAGATTTGTTTTACTGCTACTATAACAAAAATTCATCATTTATATGCAATTTTCAAAAGAATATTTACTTAATAATTATATGCTTCGTGTACTGCAATTATAAAATCTTAAGGTACATTAAAAAGAAAATTCTTTCTCATTAAAACAATATTGACAAACCAGTTTTTGTGAAAATAGTTATGCTGTTATCAAATGAAGTTAGTGGTTTTGAAAGAAAAAAAATATATATATATATATAAATGTTATAAATTAAAGTTGTATATGAAATAATAGTTCTGAGCAAGAGTGTTACTTTTGCTTTTTCTATGTTATAAAATTTTACCTATATTATAAATTGGTATTTTGCACTTTTAGTATATATTATGGTGTAATTGTTACTATAGCAATGTTTTAAAAAAGAATTCTGATATCATTTTTGAAAAAGCAATTATTTAAATGAATCAAAATTGTTGGACTGTTAATTACACTTTGTTATCATGTGATAGATTGTTTGAAAAAATTTGATATTAAATAACAATGGCAATTATATATCTTAGATATTAATATACATGTATATTTCTAAACTTCCATTACATTAAAAACTGGGAAAATCAGTAAGTAATGAAAAAAAATCATTGCATTTAAGGCTATCTTATATAAGATACAAACATTCTGGTTTTTAAAAGTTAAATACTTTAAAATTTTAAATGATACATTTTTTACATAATACTTGATTTTAATATTTAGGCAAATTTGTATACCTAAAGTTAGAAGTAAGCTTGCAAAAATATTTGTCAGCAGGAGTTGAATTGGAAAAATATAATTCCATAATTAGTTTTTATTGCCTGCATACTTTTATAAATTGTCTTCACTTATATTTTCTGTTTTTCCTTTCTTTTTTAAAACTCATTACTGTATAAACAGTGCATCTTAAGGCACAAATTTCATTAATTCTGGCTATCCCATTACTTAACTTTCTTTTTAATAGATATATAATGCTGTTATATGTTGAAATATTTTATTAGTGTTACAGTGAAATATGCATGAATGAAATTACTTAATTTAAATTTAATATTTGAGTTTTCATATTTGAGATTGTACATTTCCATTAATTAATTCTTTATTTTTTACATATTTGCTATTCCATCTTTTCACTTAGATTGCTTTCAAAGAAAGGTGCTACATAGTTTGTTTTTTTTCTTTAATAAATGACATGCCAACTTTGCATAAAAGTCAAAACTTTTTAGAACAATCTTTAAGGTCTTAACAAAACTGATTTTAAATTTATTGCTATGTTTAAATCTAACTCATTAAGAGTTTTGTCACCATACATGTAAGAAGAGTTTGCTTGCTTCGTTATTCAAAGCAGTTTGATACCACTAATTTTTAATTGTAATTAAATAAGCCAAATATCTTAATTCAGAAAACAGTTTTTTGTTTGTGTGTCTAAACAAACAAACACCCTTTCCCTTTTAACAAGGAGTTAAAGAGCAAAGTCAGCATTGCTTAAAGAGCTTGAGTGTTTATACAGATATGCAGTAAAACCTCTGAAAAAATAATCTGTCTTAAATGGAAATTTCTCATGGTCCTGATGAAGAAACTACCATGCGATTATACCTATTAAGATGGAAACCTAACTAAAATGGAAATTTTGATATTAACAGTTCTTTTTAACAGGTTTTACTGTATTAATTTAAATTCTAAATGATTCAAGTTTATAAAATTTAATTTTACCTTCATTAGTTGTTTCTGCTAATTACACCTTTCCTAAACATTTTCTTTTAACCTTTTATGTCCTAGGCAAAGGTAATATGAATTATTTTTGTAATTATTTCACCAATGTAACATAACTTTGAACTGAATCTCCAAACTTAAGGCTTTTTTACAAACCAATACTGTTTTAACATAAATGTTAATTCTAGTTTTTTTTCAGTTTTTAAGTTAGTTCAAGCAGTCTAAAATTTTAATGACATTTAAAAAAAAAGTCCTATTTCATTTATGTAAAAAAAAAAAAAAAAAAAAAAAAAGTCAAGGTAGCTTAAATTTTATTATTATTTTGAAGTCTTGGCTTTTCATCATTTATAGAAATGTATACTGCACAGAGAATTAGTTTGATAACAGCTGATAACCATTTTTTTTTTCTTGTTATTACACTAACCACTTTAAGTTATCCACAGTTTTATATTATTTTGTATTAGTTCCTCATTCTTCAGGACTTGAAATTCAGGGTGAGATATCAAGATTCAGTCTAGAAATTTGGAAGTCTTATCTAAAAGAATTTTGTAGGCAGGAACCTTCTTCACAAGAAATTATCAATTTTTAGAATATTTGCTTTTTTGGAACAAAAATGGGAGAAATAATTCACTGCCCACTAGAAATTGGAACTGATAAAAACTGAATGAACCCTTCTTATTAGGGCCATGTAATATTTGCTTAAAGTTTGAAAATAGATGCCTATAAAGTTTTATTAAAATGATAATAATAATATAGACATTTAGCATTGTTAGTCTGAATTTTTAATTTAGATTCATCCAGTAGTATTTTGTTATATATCAATACTTATTAAATAACTGTTAAAATTACAGTGAATTTTTGTTAGTGTGGACTTCCAAGGGCAGGCATTTTTTGTTTGTACTAACTGAAATCTGCATTAAATGAGGTAAACATAGTGCACAAGTAATTCCTTGCTTGAATTAACTGTTGAAAGCTTTTAACAGAAATAAAATACAGTAAAACCTCTTTAAAGCGACCGCACACACAAGGAAGGTCTCCTTAAAGTGCATACTCAGAAAATTTTGAAAAAAAATGCTAATGTTTTTACTTATTAGAGTAACATATTTATGTATGTAAAAAAGGAACAGTCAAATTTAGCTGTAGAATCCCAGTAGAAAATCTGCCAAAAAATTAAAGTACTTTTGAGTATTTGGCACAAAAAAGATGTGATTTGGCTAGCAACATTTTTTCCTCGCCAAATGCGACTGATCGTTTGCATTTTGCGTTCAACATTTTCAATTCTCTGTACATTTCCAGTAATATTAATTTAAAATATTCTTTAAATCAGGTTAAATAATCTCCTTCTTTTTTTCTCTACTTATTACCGATTGAATGAAATTTTACCATTGTTTTATCCTCCATTCCACGATTTAATTTAAACGGTTTCACCGATTATATGAGTAATTTTTAAGTGTATTTTAAAAGAAAAAACCCGATGACGAACACATTTGTTATGCATTTCCATATCGAAGAAGTCGTTTCCATAGCAACAGTACTTTTATTTTTGACTGACAATGTTCAGAATCTGGCTTATTTTTGAGCTTGAAACAATTTCAATCAATTTAAATTTTGTTTTAAATCGTAAAATACAGTCATTAAATTTCATTATATATACATATAAATGTATAAACAAAACTGTAGTTATAAAAATTTATTTATTAAGTGAGTTAAACTTACTTAAAGAAGTACAGCATGAAAAAAATTTTCCCTAAAGGGTATTTGACATAAAAGCATATTTTTTGTGTGTTATTATTCCAACCGGTGATTAATCGCTAAATAAACGAAATTTTCATAATTTTTTTACAGACGTTATATCAAGGTTCCACAGCAATTTTTTTTATAAATGTATATACCCTCATGAGAAAAATATTCTATAATTTATTCAAAATTTTCTGAGTATGCGCTTATGGAGACCTTCCTCGTCAGTTCCATTATAATTTTATTGCTCCAAGTGGCAGTCTCTAATGAAGATCATGTTTAAATCTGGTTTTTGGTTGTTGAAAATAAGGTGTCAAATAGTGTTATGAAAGTTTATCTTTCACATTAGGAAAAAAAAAATTAAATACCAAAATAAAACTTTAATTTAAATTCATAAGTTAAATTACCACAAGGGTTTGAAAAATGTCTCTTTTGATTTTGCAATTTTATCTTTTATAACTTTTATTTCTAAACCCTTTTGAAGTTCAGTCAATTAATACAAAATTTTTTCGTCTTGAACAGATAATAAAGATTCCATTAATTTATCTACTTCTTTGAGAGTTTCTTGCCAGGAAAGGGCAGGAAGTTTATTTTGCGGCACTCTTTTGATTTACCATCAGAATTGGATTCATTACCTGAAAAGGTACAAAAAGGGTTTAAATACTTAAAGATTACTGGAATATAATATATATCTATATATATAAAAGATAAAATTAAATTCATACATACCTTGTTCAGAATTTTCACGAATGATGCACTTTTCTAATTTTCGGACAAATCATCATAACATTCAAGTGGTGTGTGTTTCAAAACACAGATGCTTAGATATCTAAGTGAAATTTTCAGAAGCTTTGGGATCATATTCTATTTCAGCTACTTTAGATAGTTCGATGGCTTCTTCTTTTACAGAATCGAAGTCTGCCGAGTCAAGAACATTTTCTTTGATTCATTTGACAGTCTAAAAGCTTTAAAATATCTCATGAGTGATTGGACTTTCACATTATTTCCAAGATGATGTTATCAATGAAACTGTTTTGCGTACCATAATGGTTTTTGCGAACTCTGAAGCACTTTTAGAGTCATCATCTATTAGACTTCCTGTCTAATAGATGTGTAAAAGAAGTTCCTGTAAGATGAAATGGTGGTTTTCTAATTTGAAGCTTTCAATAATATTATGATTCAAAGGTTGGAGTCGTGACTGTTGTATTTGGTGGTAAAAACTGAAGTTTTACACTGCCTAATTTTTTTCAGTTAACACAACATGGGGCACTGTCCAAAAATAGGATGACGTATCTTTGCTGAATGCTCATTTTTTATCAAATTCACCTACCATTCTTTGAATATCGACGATGTCATCCATTCTTTTGTGTTTGATTTTCATGTTATATGCATTTTAGTCATATTCACATTTTTAAGGCACACTGGTTGTTGAGATTTCCAAATTTATTGAGGTTTTTCCTTTTCACCAATAGCATTAGCACAAAAACTACGGTTAGTCATTCTTTTGTCTTTTCCCCCTAATTTAGCTTATTTTGACTTTTCAATCAAACTTTTTGTATATAATGCACAAAAGAAAAGTCCCGTTTCATCCATGTTATAAAAATTTTGATCTTCATATTCAGCACGAATCAAGGGAAGTCCCATTTCTCAATTTTTGCATAGCATTGTCCACATTTGCAGCTTCTTCATAAATTTATTTAAAAACAATATTATTTCGGTTACAAAATTTCTCTAGCCAACCATGATTTGCACAAAAATCTTGGAATCCGAAGACTTCAGCTGTTTGAATGCTTTTCTCTTTTATTAAAGTTCCACTAAGTGGGATATTTTTGGCACTTGCTGCTCAAAACCATTCAATCAAAGCGTCGAAACAGATCTGCACTGCGAGAACAGTGGAAGCAAGCGGTCACACTCTCAAATGTATTTCGTAACATGGTGCCTCGATCACAATAACAAAGAAAGAAGTAGTAACTTCCCTATAGCAAGAAGGCCATAAAAGACTTCTCTCTGGCATTCATTAAGCATGCTGTTCTAGGAAGCTGGGATGATCGATATTCCATTCCAGGTGTGGGAACATATACACATCAGTCAAGCTAAAGGTCAAATGACCAGGAAAGCATGATATTTCTTTCCATTTATTTTTTATTCAAACAAATTGGTCACTCATGGAGGGGAGTTCCTTTGAGAATGGTATCTGAATGGAATTAAAATTAGCATTGAGCCTATAGGAATGAATTTTTCGTTCCATGAAAAAATGGCCGCTGAGAGAGCTGATCGCATAGGGAGGTTTCACTGTATGTTAATAGCAAGTTTATACTAAAAGTAGAATTTACCAATTTTAGTAAAAAAGCATGTTAATGACAATTTGTTAACACAAAAGAATTAATTGCTCAAGACAAACAAATTATGTAAAAAAAAGTTCTGTATTTATGTAATTTAATTTTATTTAAAGTAATATGTCACTTTTATTTCTGTAATTAAACAAATCATATATATATATATTGCTACATAATTTTCCAGTTTTGAAAAACACTTTAAACTCTAGTTTGTTATGTCACATTTTAATTGGTAACATTTGAAAGTAGCTGGCATTACTAATTTGAACTTTTCACATTGTTGGTGGTGGATTGTTTTCTTTCTGTTTACCACTGTTATTGATAATTTATAACCGAAGTGCGATCAAAATTGTTCTTGAAGAAGTAATTTACAAAACCAGTTTCAATTTTGCCCAGTCAATTTGTGAAAAATATGTCCATGCTATTCAATGAGTATGCATTAAGTGATATGTATAACATTAACTGCAAATAGAAAATGTCGGGGAAAACGAAATTCTCCTCCTTCACCAGAAATACATCTTAAGCGGAGACACATTAACGATAGTCCACGGCATACATACTACTTATATTTATTTATTATTACTACTATATACACAATATTTATTAAATGATATGTTAAAAAGTAAATGTGTTGTTAAAGATTTCTTTACTACCTCCCAAACAGTTCTGCCCTCCATCAGATATAAATGTTGGTAAAGAGGCTCCCCTCCAAGAAAAAATATATTGAATTTCAAACCCTGGAAAATCTTAATGTGCTCAATAATATTTCAATATATTATTAAATTAATAACAGTTGAGAGTTAAGGACTGTTTCTTACATGAATACTCATTAGAAAAAAAAAACTTTTAAATTAATTGTTAACATTGAGAATTATGATTTAGTGTAACTTTTTAGCCTTTTTCCCCCTTTTTTAATTAAAAAAAGTTATAATTTTTTTTCTTCTGATAGTGTTTAGACTGTGCATATAATATACTTTATCACATATACATACATATCTACATAAATATATTCACATAATTTATTGACTTTTGCTGATGCTGTTATACTTTTAAACTTTTGTGCTATATCTTTAGCAAGAAAGCATTGTAGCGATATTTAATTTATCTTAAATTTTAAATACATTAGTATGCAATACTTTAAAACACATTCTGATTAATACTTTTTAGTACAAATGTTTTTTTGTTTTATTTATTAAATTTACATGTTAAAAATAGTAAATAGTAAATACCTCAAAAATGAAAAAATAAGTTGTCATGTGTATATTTGTGATTTGTATATATTGTTATATACGAGTATGTTATAAGTATTTCAGTTATTTTCCATATCAAATAATATAATATTTAATGTATGTTTTTTTTTTTTGTAAGTTAATATCAATTTCCACTGTTGTTACACCTTTTGTTGTTTGAATTAAACAATTTCCTATTGTAATTGTTATCTTTTTTTATATAGATATCATGCAAATATCCTGTTGGTATTTTTACATGAATTCAAATCTTTTTGAGACTGTTTAGAAAATTTTATTGTATATTTTTGAGTACTTTTATAATTTATTTTAGATAGCTGATATTTTGTACAGTAATATTAATATAGCATGAAAATAAATTTGGTGAATAAAGTTGTGTTTTGAACTATATTGTGTTAATCAAAATTTAGGTAAATAATAATTTAATAAATCATGTCAGTTCAAACAAATCATGACAAATTTGTTAACAATATATCCTTCCTAGTTTCTTCTTAATTTATAAATGTGAGTTAACTTTCTATTTTATTATATTGAATTTTACAATGTCATTGTATTAATTAAGGCTTATATTTTCTATAATTTCTACTGATCCATAGTAATTTGATTTTTATGCATAAAAAAACAACTTAAAAAAAATTAGAGGTAGGTAAAATAAAATTTAAAATTCTTCTAATCCAAAATCTTAAGGTTTTTAATTTTCTTGAAATTTTTGTGCAAAAAAACAAAACAAAAAGGGAATTTTTTCACCCTTAATAATTAATGAATTGTTATTAAGAAAAAATAATGGAGGACAAACTTAAAAACAGTATTATACAACTAAAGCTTAACAATGAATTTCCAGATTCAGAATAAAATATCTAAAATTCAGCTGTTAACAGAGAATAATAGCATAATTTGTCTTAGTAAATTAATTGTAGTAAAATTATCTTATTTTATAAAGTAAAAGCTTCTTAAACACACTGCATGAAGTAATGATTTCATCTTATATATACAATACATATAATGCACATACAATTACTGCAAGAATAGAGGCCTGAATATTACATCAGCTCTTGTATTTGTTTCTTGTATTTGCTCTTTCCATACTTTTATAGTATTTCAAAAACTTCTGTCATATAAAGTATGTTTGTGCCAGTTTTTTATAATTTATTTGACAGAAGTATCATGAATTAAAATTAAGAAAAAATAAACAGCAAAATGGATAGTGTTAAGAACTGTTAAAAAATACATTACTCAAATTTTAAACTACAAATGGGATTTAACTTTTATAATCACCTGTCGCTTATTTAAAAAAAAAATGTTTCTTTAAAAATTATCCATACTTATTTTCTGGCTTATATTAAGCCAATAAAATAAAATTTATAGAACCACAACAAAATCATATCGGTAAAGTCCAATACAGTAACCTTGGAAAATACACACACACAAAAAAAAGTTGTCTTTGGTCATGTAAGAGACAAGTGTGATGTTTTAAGTAATTTCAGGTTAGCTTTTATACTTTTGAGAGTTTTAAGCGAATGCAATTCACCTATTGGTAGAATATTTTACCACATTATATTATATGACATACTGAACCATTTTGGCGTTCAGAACTACCTCACAGAATATGTTTTTCCCATATTTCTATTTGACATTATTGAAATTAATCACTTGGTACTTTTGAATTCAAAGGTTTTATTTTATTTATTTTATATTGAAATATAAAAATATTCAAATGCTGAGAATGTACAAAAATTCAACTTTAAAAATCTTCAACCTTTACAGGATTGCAGGATTTAAAATTTAAATGTTCCATCCTTATAAGAAATATAACATGTTTCATTGTTAAAATCACAGTAGATTTTCATTTGTACATTATCTCACAATTTACAACAAAAATTTCACCTATTTATATGTTCCTGAATTAATCCCTCCCCTTCTTTTCATGTTTATATTTTTTTGTTCCTGCAAAATTGTAAAAATTAACTTCTAGTATATCATCATACTATTAATATATATCTAACTATTGATTGAATAAATAAAAAATAAAATAAAAATTCTATGTATGTTATTTAATTTTACATCTCTCAGTAATGTGACATTTTTAGATCCATCTAAACAAAACACCATAACATTATCTATCATTATTTTTGAATAATTGTGCCTAAGGTATTATAAACAGTCACTGAGCTCTCATATATAATGGAGGTCTAACCATTAGGCCGGGCCAGAAAAATCGAATTTTGGATTATAGAATTTTAATAGTGCAGGAAAGTTACATTATCCCGTCAATAGTAAGAGTGCAAAATTTCATTTTCATTGGTTAATATCTTTTGCCTCCTCAATACGGCCAAAGTTTTAAAAAAACAACAGCCATTTTTTACTAAAAATAATAAAATTTAAGAAAAAGAACAATCGTTTTCTAATAGTGTGCAAATGGTCTATTCAGTACCAGTCCATCATGATTAACTGTAAAAAAAAAAATAACCAGATCGATTAATAACTTTTGCCTCCTCAAGACGGCCAAAGTTTCGAAAAACTGCCTAAAACGGCAATTTTTAACTAAAATTAATAAAAATTATGAAAAAGGACAATTATTTTCTAAAATTAGCCAAATGGTCTACCATTCCATAATAATTAACTGTAAAAAAATAACCAGATCGGTTAATAATTTTTCCTTCCTCAAGACAGCTAAAGTTTAAAAAAACTGCCACAAGCAGCCATTTTTTACAAAAATTAATAAAAATTAGGTTATTAACCAATTCAGTTATAATTTTTACATGTGTAAAAATGTATGGGTGTGTAAAAGTGTACAGTTAGTTACTCAGGGTTGGCAAAAAACCGGGTTTTTTTGAAAAAACCCAAAAAAAACGTTTTTTTTGGTTTAAACCAGGTTTTTTTGGTTTAAACCGGGGTTTTTTGTATCTTTTTTAATTACTTATATGCACATCAGTAAATAAAATTTAACATTGACAAGAATGATTAATATTAGAATAACAATATATATATATATATATATTGTTATTATATTAGTATTAGGCTATTATATTAGTAATAAAATTTAATGATTTGAATTTGTACATAATTAATAACAATTGTTTATTTATTTTGTTTAAACTGTTTTCAGAATATATATATATTAAATTTTATTTAGAGCTGAGCTAACACCATTTACATTCAAATTCAAAACAGTTATACAGGGTGAATCTAAACTCTTGGGCAAAATTTTAAGGGGTGATAGTACACATCAAGACAAACAATATTAAATAGGAAACTAAGGCTCCCAAACGTCTTCCGAAGGAGATAGGCGCCATTAAAGTTTAGGATCCAAAAATTCAAATGATTATAAAAAACGGGAAAATTGGTCGATTCGTTTGCGGTTTTCGCTAAAACTATTCTTTATGGCAGTATTTTCTTTAAAATAAATTTTAAAGACAAAGTTCAAAAAATGCCGATAGAGGGCGCTTTAGACTTTGGAGTAACGAAAAACTATTTTTTACCGTTATTTTTTGTATCTCATTAAATGCTTTCAAAAGCTTAGACTTAAACTTAAATTTTGAGCTCAAAATCGGAATTGTTGGGAGTGATTAAGTAGCGCAAACTGAACTGCATTCAGGAGTTGAAATTTGAAACACCTCTTCCCCCTCCTCATCACAGTTCAGTTATTCCCGATCTTGGTGTAGTAGACCAGGCAGAAACAATATGAGTTGTAATTTTCCAACTGGACGAAAAATGTTCGGGCCAGGGTTCGAACCTGGGATCTCTTGAAGCTGCCATGATCTACCAACTGAGCTATCCCGGTTGAATCTGGAGGGCATAATTCATCCAGTTAATGCCGGGATAGCTCGGTTGGTAGAGCATGGCAGCTTCAGCCAAGAAATCGCAGGTTCGAATCCTGGCCCGGACATTTTTCGTGCAGTTGAAAAATTACAACTCATATGATTTATTTACCAATTTGAATAATTGTGTTAAAATTAATCCAGGCAGAAACTACTACCCCCTACACGTAAAATAAACGATAGAGTAATGACAAAATTAAATAGAAAATTTATTCATAACACACATGAGCAATTTCTCCGCACAATAAAAAGAAACAATTTGATGTATGCATGTAAGTGCGCAATATGAATGAAGGTTGACACGTAGAAAATGGTACACGCATGATGTTCGTGAAGAATCACAAAAACTGCTCGAAAGAGTGCCCACCAGCAACGATGCAGGCCTCACGCCGCCGGCGGAGGGAGTTGCGAACATTAGTCAATACCCCGGGCATCTCCCGGAAATCGCCTGCTACGACAGCAATCCTCGCAACCAGGTCCTCGTAGGAGTCGATGGTAAAAAATAGTTGTTTATTACTCTAAAGTCTAAAGCGCCCTCTATCGGCATTTTTGAACTTTATCTTTAAAAATTATTTTTAAAATAATTTTTTTATTTAATTTTGTCATCCCTCTATCGTTTATTTTAAGTGTAGAGGTAGTAGTTACTGCCTGGTCTACGACACCAAGATCGGGAATAACTGAACTGTGTTCAGGGGGGTTCAAATTTCAACTCCTGAATACAGTTCAGTTTGCGCTACTTAACCACTCCCAACGATTCAGATTTTGAGCTCAAAATTTAAGTTGAAGTCTAAGCTTTTGAAAGCATTTAATCAGATACAAAAAATAACGGTAAAAAGTAGTTGTTTGTTACTCCAAAGTCTAAAGCGTCCTCTATCGACATTTTTTAAAACTTTTTCTTTAAAATTTATTTTTAAGAAAATACTGACATAAAGAATAGTTTTAGTGAAAACCGCAAACGAATCGACCAATTTTTCCGTTCTTTATAATTATTTGAAATTTTGGACCCTAAACTTTAATGGCTAAAGATTACTTTTTAAAAAAGTTGAAGAAATAATTGCTGTTTTATATATACATATTTCCAAATGCAACCTGTAATTCATGTTTACCAAATGATTTAGCACACTTATAAAACATATTAATATGTTTATGTATTTCATATTGCATTCATAGAATGGATTCTGTATCTTAATGTTGATACTTAAAAGTTTTTAATAGTATTTAATTGCAAGATTTATATTAAATTCTTTAAAGACTTAATCTATTGCCTTCCTATATTTTTTCATTTTAATAAGCAACACTTAGTTGTGTTACATAAGAATATAAAGATATAATGTAGAATTTTACCTTGGTATGCTATACTAATTTTTTTTTTAAATAAAAATAATGCAAAGAAAAGAAAGTGAGACTTACTTTTTTATTCAATTTAAAAAAACAAATTGAATTTCAGTAAGAAAATTAAATTGAAATATATTTAAAAAATATATATAAAAGAAACATTTTAAAAACATGGAAATTGAATAAATTTTCAAAATTTTAAGAAAATGGAAGTACGACACATGTCTATAAAGATTCTATGTTAATAAACAGGATTATTAGGGTTTAATGTTTTAAACAAAAAAACAAGTTTTGCCGCTTTTTGTAAACCCAGTCTGTTGTGTAACTTTGATTGTACAACACCAAATGAAGAAAAAATTCTCTCTACATTTGCAGTAGTCGCTTTTGCAGTAAGAATCGTTTCAACTTCTTTCAACACACCATCATTGAACTTTTTGATTTCATTTTCTTGAATATGCCACCATTCTATAGCTGATACATCTTTACTAAAATCATTCTCAAAAAGATATCTTTGAAATGGAGAACTTCTGGCACAAAATTTTAGTATCAGAGATAATAAATTGTTTTTGGGAAATTTTGTTTTAGCATATTCCAATGCTTCTTTTTTTTCCTCCGATGACAATTCGAGATCAGCATCCTTGGCTCTTGGATCCAACAGATAAGCAAGAAGATGGGCTGGTGTTATTGCCATTTTATAACGAGTATCTAGTTTTTTCATAATGTCTTTATTCAGTTTCAAATCTTCCATCTGTTTTTTTAAATTTTTAAAAAGAAAAACAGTTTCTCCAATTGTACAATTTTGGCTTTGTACTTTATCTAAAGCTACACTAATTGGCTTTAATTGTTGAAAATAGTCTTCAGCATTTCTTTTCAATGAAATGTTTGAAACTAGACTTTGGATATTTTTATCAATTTTGTCTTTATTATTTTCGCATATAGTTACAAGAACTGACCATGATTTCAGATAGCCGTCTAAAGCGTCAGCAAATGAGTTCCAGCGAACTTCACAAGGCATTATTAGTTTTGATGTACTTGCATCTTTTCTGAAGCACGCATTTGCATATTGGTTGTTTCTGAAGTATTTGATTACATGCAAAATTTGTTCTTTTACATTTGGATAACTTATATCATTTGCCAGTAAATTTAAAATATGGGCTGCACATCCATAAGTAATAATATTAAACTCTTCTTTTTCATCAAACATATCCCTCATTTTTCGGACATTTCCAGTATTGTCTGTCACTAATGCTTGTATTAAACATTGAAATTCCGATCGGCATTTATTAATGGTTGTAGTCGCAATATCATACAGATTTTCACTTGTATGAGCAATTCCCGATGTATCAATAGTGTCTGCTAAGTATGTATTCCCGTCTTTTGTTGTTAAAGTAACACAGATCACAGGTTCGTTGTGAATGTTTGACCATCCATCTAATCCTAATGTGACAACTTCATTTTTTAATATATTTGCACATTTTTCTTTTTCTTTGCTGTAAGTATGATCTAATAAATCCCCAGCAATTTGTTTTTTTGATGGTGGAGAATATTCTGGGCGGAAACTCTGAACCATTTTAATAAACTCAGGATGCTCTACAGTGCTAAATGCCATATTTGTAGCATATATAAACCTAGCAACTTGTTCATCAAACATTTGCTTTTGAGATGGTGTTGATTTACTGACAAAAAAGTCCATAGTATCTCTTTTCCTTTTTAAAGAACCAATTTCACTTGTTGCTCTTTGTGTTATTGCTGAATCCAAAGAACTTGAAATACTGGATAGTGACACTGACACATCATCTACACAAAAATAAAAATAAGAATTGCTTAATGATACAGAACATATTACTTCAAAAATCATAATCATATAATTAACAATAATTCAATACAAAGACATTTTTTTTTCTTTGTTTTACTGCAAAGTAAACATCTCTATCATATTGATATATTTATTTTTGATAATTTATTTAATACTCGAGATAAAATTACCATGTCTTTTATAATTTTGGATATTTATGATTGGTGAAAACTTAGTTAATCTCTAAGAGCCATGCATAAATTAAAAATTAACAATTTCATTTAATAACAGTTCTGATCACATAATTTGTTCTTAATAATATGATTAATTTGTAAAACTTTCAAACTTTTATCAAATGTAATTTTAAGATTATCAAAATAAAGTTCTCTAACAAAAAAATGTCTATTTAAAATTTTCTTGTTTTTTTTCCAAAATTTCATTACTTAGAATTACATAAATATTTTTTATTTCATAGAATATAACTTTCTAAAATCAAATAGCATATGCAAATTAAATAATAATATATGTGATTTTTATAATTTATCTTCTCAATCAAATAGCATTTCAAATAATAATGTAATTTTTTATAAGAGTTTAGAATCATCTGAATGAAGATATACATAATGTGTTCTCAATATGCATTACTTGTAATTTTACAGATAAATTAAAAATTTTGAATTTAACAAATATTTAACTTATTAACAAATTTTTAACAATTTTCTTTCAAAATTAAAAATAATAGCAGCAATAATAATGATAAAATAAGTACTTACCATTATCAACAGAATCAGAATCAGAATGATGATGAGAATTATTACAAGTTTCAATGTGTTTCTTCATCCTAGCTACTTGACCTTCCATTTCTTTATTACAATTTTTGCATCTAGCTCTACAACCTTTCCTTTTATCATTTTTTACTTCATTAAAATATAACCAAACTAAATCTTTTCTTCTACCAAAATTAGACATTTTTTGTTCTCAAATGCTAACTCTTGGACCATTCATACACAGGTGCAACTATGATGTAACTGTCAGCCCAATTCTTGCAACATACGAGTACGAAAACTCGGTGGAAACGCCTCCTCCGTGACAACATTTTGATGTCACCGTATCATACGGGAAGGAAATCGGTATTCTAGGGCACTTATTTTCGTACATTGTGAAAAGTTAGATGCGAAATATTATTTCGAATGTTTACAAAATTTCGGACGTTGATTTCACCCTCTCAAAGTAGGTGAAAAGCCCTTTTCGGACACAACTTTTGTGATTGTTTACATTGGATAGGGCAATTTAATAAGAAAGTTTCTAGTATTTTTCAATATTAAAAGACTCTTTTATCCCATTTGTGAGGAGTATTATAGTATATTTTGTTAATATTTTGTTTAAAAACTAAGTATTTATTACGATATTTTTGACCTGTCCAGTTTTTGCTGATATTTTGCTTACAAATATCTGAATTTTGCTAATAAAAAACTTTTTTTTAATTATTAAATAAATTACGTATATTCTAAAAATTGCTTGTACATTTAAAGGCAGGTGGGAGATGATTTTAAAGTTGTAGTATTCTTTTTAAAGGTAGATTAATATGCACCATGGATTGCAGGAATTAAAGGTGCATATATATTTATCAAATAAAAATTGTGTATGTTTATAAAGACACATGTTTGAATATAAAAAGTTTTGGTACCCATCTAGAGTAGATAAATATGAATTGTAACATATATTAATGAATTATTTTTAGTTTTGAAAAGATTATATGAATGTCATGATCACTTGAGAATCACATTTTAGTTACAGTTTTATAATGTTATGTTAGTAATGTACAGATTTTTAATGTTTTTTGCAACCTCAATTTAATTTTGAGATAACAAGCAGTTTACTTGAAATATTTATTTCGACCATTAGATGATATTTTTTAAACGTTTAATAACTGTTTTTTTTTTTTTTTTTTAAATAATTAGAAGTACCTAGGATATTCTCATAGCATTGGTATCAATTCAGCAAAATCCTTGGAAGTGGAGGAGGGGCGGGGGGCAATAAATTGATGATTACTACTATTATAATATATAAAAAGCACTTTTACATTCAAATATAACTGCTCTCTCTAAGTGTTTAACTATTTTAAAGTCACATGTGTTAAGTAAATTTAAACATTTTTGTCTAGATGTCAAAGTTAAAAAAACAAATATTTAAAGCTTCAAAATTCAGGGGGGTTGGAATTGATTCTCTTCTTATGTCTTTATACAAAGAGCTACTAATTAAATTGTTATGTGCTGCATATATTTTAAACATAATACTTGTTTCAAGAAATACATGCTATTAAAATGCGATTTTATTTAGTTATTTTACATATAACCGTAGGTTTTGATGAATGCTTAGCTGAAAATTTTCTCCTATGCTGCATCTTTTTTCATTGCAGTAATTATTAATTATAATATAATTTTTTAAACTACATGTGTATTATCTACTAAAAAAAATATATATATATAGGCACTTTCTTGTATTTTTGAAAAATGTTGAAGAATAAATTTTTTTTTAATTTAATTTCATTTTATTTGTGTATTATTATATATTCAAATTGTTTATTCATTAATTAGCTTATACACACTTTTTATATATTTTATACTTTTTATATATACTCACTTTTTAACTTGAATAGCCAAAAACTCAGTCAAAAAGATTTGAAATTTAATTACTGAT
Source organism: Maratus michaelseni (assembly GCA_963931845.1). Classification (NCBI taxonomy): domain Eukaryota; kingdom Metazoa; phylum Arthropoda; class Arachnida; order Araneae; family Salticidae; genus Maratus; species Maratus michaelseni. The sequence goes on along the minus strand of OZ007591.1, from coordinate 155,802,736 downwards.
TAATAATGCATTAATTTGAATTTAATAGGTAAGGTACATAAACAGGGTTGCCACTGGTGGTTTTTATTATTTTCTCTACCACTATTTCTAAATCAATCTACCCCAAAAATTTGTGATGAAGGTCATTGTTTTGAAATAGTGGTGGATAAAATAATAATAATAATTGCCAGTGGCAGCGATTTATAAATGATAAGTTAGAGATTTTTTCTTTCTTTTTAAATCCTTATCCATCTTTTGCTGTTCTTATCTTACATAACTTGTGCTTTTTAAAATTTTTTATCTTTTAAATAATTATACATTAGATAAAGTTAGAAGGAATAATCAATTTCTTTTACTTTTTATTGGACTTTCTTTTAAAAAAAAAAATATGTAGCAGTTATGTAAAAAAAAAAAGTCGTAGTTCCAGGACAGTTAAAATTTACATTTTTCTTTTATAATCTGCTTCGAATCTTATTAAGAGAATAATTAATCAATGTGTCAGAATTATATTCGAATACATTTTAAAAGGAATAAAGGGTACTTTTCGGTTAGCCGGGCGCCAGTGATATATATACATGTATATATACACACATATGTATATATATACACATATAGCTACATGTACATATATATACACATATATGTATGTATATGTATATACAGGGTGATTCATAAAAGATGGGCAGAACTTTAAGGGGTTATAGTACACTTAAAGACAAATAATATTAAATAGGAGACTAAGGGTCCCAGACGTATTCCCAAGGAGATAGGGGGCATTAAAGTTTAGGGTCCGAAATTTCAAATGATTATAAAACATGGAAAAATTGGCCTATTCGTTTGCGGTTTTTGCAAAAAATTTTCTTTATGCCAGAAATAAAATTGAAAAGTTCAATTTCAAAAAATGCCGATAGGGGGCGCTTTAGACTTTGGAGTAACAAACAACTATTTTTTAACGTTATTTTTTGTATTTCTTTAAATGATTTCGAAAGCTTAGACTTAAACTTAAATTTTGATCTAAAAATCTGAGTCCTAACGAGTAGTTAAGTAGCGTAAACTGAAATTTGAAATTTGAAACCCTTCTCCCCCCAGAACAAAAATCAGTTATTCCCGATCTTTGTGTCGTAGATTAGGCTCTAACTACTGCCGCGTTTTGCTAAAATTATTCTTTATGTCAGTATTTTCTTGAAAATAAATTTTAAAGAAAATTTTCAAAAAATTCCGATAGAGGGCGCTTTAGACTTTGGAGTAACGAACAACTATTTTATACCGTTATTTTTTGTGTCTCATTAAATGCTTTCTAAAGCTTAGACTTAAACTTAAATTTTCAGCTCAAAATCTGAATCGCTGAGCGTGGTTCAGTAGCGAGGGGAGGGGGTTCAAACTTCAACTTCTGAACATAGTTCAGTTTGCACTACTTAACCATGCCCAACGATTCTGTGCTGTGATACGAGGCAAAAATACAACTTTCGTCAAGGACTGCATAGTCGGAATTCACTCATAAAGGCACTGGCACAGTTGGAAACGTCGCTCATGCAAACGTTAAAGCTCCATTCCTGACGCTAGTCACCGGGTGAAGAAGGAAACAGAAAGTATGCAAATGTCAAATGGGGAAGAAGAAGAACACGTATGCAAAATTTCGACACGATTCAGGCATAAAAACCACTGAACGGTGAGTCAAGTGTAAGTCGCTGTAGTAATGAATCGGAAGATGGTCCCCTTCACGAATAAGGAAAAGGCTGAGATGCATTTAATTTACGGAGCGGCAGATGGAAATGGTGCAGAGGCACAACGAATGTACGGAGAGCGATTTCCTAACAGGCGGTTGCCTAACCGCAAAACTTTCGAGCGCTTGCACAGACAGTTGTGTGAGACGGGATCATTTCTCGCTTCCCGGTCGAATGCAGGTCGTGCAAAAAAGGACGAATCAGTAGTTGTTGCAGAAGCCATTCTGGATGTAGTAGCGGCGCAGCCAAGTACAAGTACACGAACAGTGGCTAGCCAGGTGGATACCTCACAGTCCACGACTTGGAGGGTACTGAAGGATGAACATTTGCTCCCGTTTCATGTGCAACAAGTCCAGAAACTGTCTCCAGGGGATTATCCAAATCGTATTGAATTCGCCCGCTGGTTTCTGCAGCAGAACGCGCTAAATCCACATTTTGGACGAACTGTGCTTTTCACCGATGAATGTACCTTCACACGTGAAGGTACATTTAACACACACAATGCACATGTATGGGCGGATGTCAATCCACATGCTACGTATCCACATGCTCATCAGAGACGCTTTTCCATCAATGTTTGGGCAGGAATCCTCGGAGACCACCTAATCGGACCGTACCTTCTTCCTGAACGCCTCAACGGTAAAACATACCTCACATTTCTGCAACATGTGCTGCCAGACCTGTTAAACGTTGTTCCTCCACGCATCCGGCGGGTCATGTGGTTCCAGCACGATGGAGCGCCAGCCCATTACGTACGAGACGTCCGCAACTATCTGGACATCACATTTCCGAACAGATGGATTGGTCGAGGTGGTCCTGTTGCTTGGCCTGCTCGCTCGCCAGATCTTTCACCCCTCGATTTCTTTTTTTGGGGACGATTGAAGGCTCTTATGTATGAGACACCCATTGAATCCCCCGAGGAACTGGTCGCCAGACTTTCCGCCGCTGTAGGGGAAGTGCTCGAAAAGCCTGATGTTTTCGCGAATGTTCGCCGTTCCATTCGTCGCCGTTGTTCTGCGTGCATAACCTCTGGTGGTCACAATTTTGAACATTTATTGTGATTACATGTTAATAAATATGCTTTGGTAACATAATCCTAATTTGTGTCTTTTTACCTCGTATCACAGCACACAATGTGTGGACATGGTAAACTGAACTGTGCTCAGGAGTAGAAATTTCAAACCCCTCTCCCCAGAAACTTAACCACGTCTAACGATTCAGATTTTGGGCTGAAAATTTAAGTCTAAGCTTTAGAAAGCATTTAATGAGACACAAAAAATAATGGTATAAAATAGTTGTTCGTTACTCCAAAGTCTAAAGCGCCCTGTATCGGAATTTTTTGAAAATTTTCTTTAAAATTTATTTTCAAGAAAATACTGACATAAAGAATAATTTTAGCAAAACGCGGCAGTAGTTAGAGCCTAATCTACGACACAAAGATCGGGAATAACTGATTTTTGTTCTGGGGGGAGAAGGGTTTCAAATTTCAAATTTCAGTTTACGCTACTTAACTACTCGTTAGGACTCAGATTTTTAGATCAAAATTTAAGTTTAAGTCTAAGCTTTCGAAATCATTTAAAGAAATACAAAAAATAACGTTAAAAAATAGTTGTTTGTTACTCCAAAGTCTAAAGCGCCCCCTATCGGCATTTTTTGAAATTGAACTTTAAAATTTTATTTCAAGAAAATACTGGCATAAAGAAAATTTTTTGCAAAAACCGCAAACGAATAGACCAATTTTTCCATGTTTTATAATCATTTGAAATTTCGGACCCTAAACTTTAATGCCCCCTATCTCCTTGGGAATACGTCTGGGACCCTTAGTCTCCTATTTAATATTATTTGTCTTTAAGTGTACTATAACCCCTTAAAGTTCTGCCCATCTTTTATGAATCACCCTGTATATATATATATGTATGTGTATACATATATATTTTTATATGTACTTGTACATATATCACTGGCGCCCGGCTAGCCGAAAAGTACCGAATAAAGTTCTTGAAATCATCTTTTCAAATATAGTAGTAATTTTCGGTTAGCCGGGCGCCAGTGATATATATACATGTGTATATATATCACTGGCACACATACACATATATATACATACATATTTAAATATGTACATATATCACTGGCGCCCGGCTAGCCGAAAAGTACCCAATTTTCTATTGTTACTAAATCTGAATGTCTTTGTTATTAAATATTTTATTGCATTTGCAATATTTTTAAAATAACATGCAAAAGAATAAAAAATACATGGTAAAATTTAATTATTGAAGTTTTTTTTTTTTTTTTTTTTTTAAATATTGCATATTATGTGGTATGATAATCTAAACATTAAAATACCAATGAAAAGATACTCAAAAACATAATTTTAGTTACAATCTGTTTACTACAATTGCAAAATCAATTTCAATTCTACATGAATAAAAATTGCAGATTAAAAAAAAATATATATGTTATTTATTCATCATTGATTAAAGTTATTTCATTTTTAGGGTTTTTTTCTCTAAGAATTGTTTTTTTTTATAAACATTTGTTTTCTTCCCTCTTTGGAGGGGGGGGGGGGGGGGCAAATGTTCATGTAATAGGAATGTGAAACTTTTATTCATGTGTTTTATAGCATTAATCACTTATACATCAGAAATTTTATTATTGTATAAAAAATTAAAGTTTGAACTTGAAATTAGTGTTATTAAACGAAAAAAAAAACAAAAACAATAATTATTGATTTCATAAAAATTGTTGAAGTAATTTCAAAAGAAGAAAAATCACCAGTACTTTTCCGTTATACGGACACCATTGTCACCAAGCATACATTTAATACATACATTATACATTATCATACATTTTGGCATGGTGTCCATATAATGGGAAATTACCAAATCACCTACTTGCATGTAATTATAATCTGCATGTTAAATATAAAACAGATAATGAGAAAGTTCAATTTTTTGAGATTTTTATGAACCCACTTTTTTTTTTTTCGTTTACAGTTAAAAATATGCTTTTTATTTTAGATTCATATTTAAAAAAAAAAAGCTGTATTAATTAATAATCTTTGAAAAGAATGTTTGATTTTTTCTTTTTTTAAATTTTTAATCATTATTTTAATAAGATACATAATGAATAAATATTAGCTGATAATTATGTAGAAATATGCTAAGAAAAAAAAGGACATCATGGTATGTTACTATATACCGAAATATAGTGAATAAAAGCTTTTAAACATTTAACTTGTAACTATTTTATTTCATAAAGTTGTATTAATACACTGACTTTACACTTGATTTTTCGTAGAAACCTGAAATTAACATAAGGTAAAAGAATAATTACTAATTTTTTTTCATCAGTTTTGGAGGGTGTAGGGACTTTTTTTTTTTAACTTATGAAAAATATTTTTTAGAAATGAAACATATTTCTTTATTATCTATATTTAAAGATTAAATCCAAAGAGTGAAATAGAAAAAAAAAAACTCGTTTATGTGACCAAATTTTACAAAGAATAGATCTCAAATGCTTTTTATTTGGGGTGGGGGGAGGGGGGGAGGCATATTTATTTTTTTTACTTACTGTGTTTGAAATTGTGTAGATGGCTAGAATGATTTACTAGTTAAGATCATGATCTTTTTTGTTAGTCTTCTTTATTTTATTTAAGCATTGTTCCGTCAGCTGTTTATATTGACAGAACACCGTACCCTAATGACTATGAATGGTTAAAAAAAATGCATTTTTAAAAGTATTTAAGTATATGGATTGCACAATTAAATTGGTACTTGTTTATCTTCCAGTAGCCTATTTACAATAAACAAAATTTATCACCAAACAATGTGATTTAATGTCAAAGCACAATACCATGTTCAATCAAGTGGTGTATTGCATATCATAATACAATGTACATAATTTCATTATTATTTATCTTATTGATAAATCAGTTTAGTTTTTATAATGAAGCATATAAGGTAACTGCTACAATAATGAATCTTGTAATATTAAAGATGAAAAATTGGAAAATAAAAATATTGGTGTTTTTATAAAGTTAAAAAGAAAAAAAAATCGTCAAAGCATGAGCAGCTGAAAACAAAATAAGAAAATACAGAGTTAAGCCATAATAAAAAAATCCTAAACATTAATTCAAAATATTAGCAACATGATTACAATCCAAAATAAATACCGTATTTCTATTAGCTCATCATGCTTTTATGAGTTTAATTAAAAAAAAAAAAAAAGAAATTATACCTTTTAAATACACTAATAAAAGCCAAAAAAAAAAAAAAACTGGTTACTTCGCTGTTATATTTCTTTGGGATTCTTCTTTAAAAGCTTGGCGCAATTTGGGCTTTGGGCCTCAGAACGTGTAATTTATCATCAAATGATATAAACAAAACCAATGAACTAGTATGCATGTTTATGATATGTATTACAAAATTGCTTCTCATTCATATTAGGTAAATCACTTCTGTTTGTATATAATAGATAAGACTTCTATATAAGTAAATAAATTGTATAAGTATTAAAAAAAAATTGTTGCCTTTATAACAAAGAAGTATCAAAATTCTGTATTTCAGATTTGTAATTTCCTACTCTACTAAATCAGACTGGCTTTGTTATTAAATACTTGTGTATTTCTAGTAATCATAATCATTAATATAACAAAAAAAAAAAAAAGAATAAAAAGAGAGAGATAATAACAAATGTTAAAATAACATTTAAATTGTTGATTTTTTTTTTTTTTTAAATATTGCATTTTGCATATGAAAGATGTTAAACTTTAATATACCAATGAAAATAAATAATATTTTGAAAGCTTCTGCTGATTATCTCTGTATAAACAACTCTGGCACTTGATATAAAGTTAAATTTTTAGCAGGTTTTATTTAAAGCCATTCTTTCTATTTTGTGTATAGTTGAAAATATGCATTTTTATTACAGTTATAAATATATAAATAATAAATAAAAAATAAATTGCATTAATGAGTCTTTTGACTTTTAGAACTTTCTATCTCTATTTTAATAAGATGCAAGGAATAAATAAGCATTGTTTACATATAATATTTATACGTTAAATATAATATTAGGGTGGGAAGGGAATATTGAAATGGTGATTAAAAGCTTTCAAGTTTAACTTTCAAGCAGTGGCGTAGCTAAGGGGGGGCGGAGGGGGCGGTCCGCCCCGGGTGTCACCCTCTAAGGGGTGACACCCGATCTTTATTTGCAAAAAATATATATATCTAATCTTATAAGATTTTGGAAAATAATTCTGAGGTAAAATTAAGTTCTAGCGCACCACGTAATACAGTTAATTTTCTTTTCTTGGGAAATTTGAAATTTTACACAGATGGGGGTGTCTAAATTAGATATGCACCAGTGAACAAAAACCTAACTATCCAACGAGTGGGTAGGGAAAGCAAACTTTAAAATAAAAGAATTTTCTTCTACATTATAGGCACCGCATTGACGTATGCGGACTATGGGATCAGTCGTCCCCGAGGTTTCTTACATGGGAGGACAAAAGGCAATGTCTGCATTTGTGAATGGATTTTGAAAGTGGTGGAAGCTAAATCCTAGTGTTTGAACATGATGTCTCAAATGAACATCTCCAAAATCTCGAGAAATGGAAAATTTTAGAAACAAGACTCAGATTTCATTCAACAATAGATCATACAACCTTTCAACAAATAAATGCCGAAAGAAAGTAATGGAAGGATTTGTTGACTAGATTATTAGATATCACACTATTTTTAGCTAAACAAAATCTTTCATTTTGTGGCCGCGATGAAAGCAATATTTTCGCAAATAGAGGTAATTTTCTTGAATTGTTTTAGTTGCTTTCAATGTATGATGCTGTATTGAAAGAATATCCATTGAATTTGGAACATTGTTCTCAACTCAAAACGTTTCTTATCTGTCCCCAGTTATATAAAATGAATTCATATTATCAAGCTACATTAAAAGCAAACTTGTTGAAGAGATAAAATCCGCTGTATATTTTGACATGATGTTTGACAGTACATCAGATATTGCTCATACTGATCAAATGTCTCAGGTGATTTGTTGTGTGAAAATTGATGACAGAAAAGTTGAAATAAAAGAAGCATTTTCAGGATTTTTCCTTTAAAAGGAAAAAAAAGCTGTTGATCTTAGTAAAGAAATTCTAAAAAAAGCTTGATAATGATGGTTTAGATATTATGAGGTGCCGCTCTTAAGGCAATGCTCTTATGACAATGCCGCTCTTATGACAATGCAGAAAATATGAGTGGAATGTATATTCCACTCATATTTTCTGGGGGGGATACAGGATACTTGGTGGGGGATACAAGCCATTATCAAGACTAAGAATAAAAAAGCTGTTTTCTTCGGATGTATTAATCATTCCCTTAACTTATGTGGCCAAAATTTCTCTTGTGTTCCTTTTTTGGAACTTTGGAAGCAGTTTATTCATTTTTCTCTGTATCAGTGGTTTTAATAATCAGTGGAAAGTATTGATAAAATACAGTGGAATATCAGTTAAGAGAGTTTCAACAACATGATGGAGTGCTCATTATGAAGCAGTTAAAGTAATGGCAGAAAAATTTGATGAAGTTTGATGAATAGCAGCAATTGAAGAATTGTGCGATTCACGAGAAAATTTGGACATCACAGAAGCTGCACAAAATCTTCTGCCTGCTCTCCTCAATTTCACTTCCTATGCTATCTTGCTGCTATCTTTTCTTGAATGATGTATTAAAGGAAGCGAATTGTACCCAGGAATCATTGGAAGCCAAAGCCTTAATGAAGCATTAATAAAATTAGAGACATTTTGTCTTTGTACGAGGTTTATTTTTAAAATAAGGTCCGATTGTGAATGAGAGGGAGAATGACCATGAAAATAGCCGCAGTGCGCATGCACGTCTGCTCCCAGCATACTTTGCGGGCGTTTTGACGCCATTTGCAGCCATTTTGTTTGTATGTGTGCTGAACTGTAGAAGTTTATAATGTTTAAGAAAATTGATTCGCCCGACGACTATGAGATACGATCTGTAATTCGATTCTTGAGTGCAAGAAACTTAGCAATAGCGGAAATTCACCGTGAGATTTGGGATGTCTAAGGTGATAATATGAGTGATAGTAAAGTTCGAAAGTGGGGGAGAATGTTCAAGGACGGGCGGGTTAATGTGCATGATGACGAGCCTCTCCCAGGCCGACTTTCTCTGATTTCTGAAGATGTGGTTCCTGATGCGGACATCAAAATTCGAGAGATCTGACGATTCACTATTTCACAGTTATCAGTTGATTTTCCCCAGGTTTCAAGGTCAATTTTGTGCACCATTGTTTCGGAGAAACTGGAGTATCGGTGGCAGATTTCTTTGACGTCTGAATTCAAAAACGTGTTGAACGGTATGACAAATGTTTGATAAAAAAATGAAAATTGTTTAAAAAAGTACATGAAAACATGTAGAATATGGAAATAAATATATTTTAATGATATTTACAATATTTTTCTTCTTATTAAAAAACGGACCTTATTTAAAAAATAACAATCGTATATACGGGAAAAAGGACTGAAATTGTAGAAAAAGCGATTGAAAATGCATTCAAGACATCTGAATATAACGATATTCCAATTGAGCGCAAAATACGCCGCAAAAAGAAAATGGCTGGGGAACTAGGTAGAGATGAAGGAGATTGAGGCTATGCAAGATGAAAACAGAAAAGACATGTTGGAATGCCTCGATCGATTTCATTCTGAAATTCAGACTCGTTCAAATGCCATTCAAGATATAGCTTGAAGTTTTGAAGTGCTAAAAATCAACAATTTATTATTGACAAGTGGGGAACAGTTAAAAAACCGTGTACCAAAACTAACTTCCTTCTATGACGAAGTGTCTGTAAGAGAAATTTGCCTTCAAATACCAAGGTTAAGAAGACATTTCATAGCTGCCGCTCTTGATGTTCCATAAACCAAAGATTGGGTTACCTTAGACTTTTTGAAGTTTATTCTTGAATGGGGATTTATAGAATATCTTTCAAACTTAGTTTTATCGTTAAAGTTATTTTTAACGAAATGCGTGTCAGTCGCATCTTGTGAGAAGAGTGTTAATAAAATGAAGCTGATTAAAACTATTTGCGGTCAACAATGAGTGACAGCTGGTTGAGCAACTTGGCTACGTTGACCATAGACCATGAGGCCGCATAAAATATAGACTTCGACGAAGTAATTTCCAACTTTTCTTGTATGAAAACAAAGACAGAAAATATTTAAAATATATTAAGTTGTGCACAGTTAATTACTTTTAATTTAAGATTAGTTAAACTGTGTTTACAGCTGTTAATTTGATTATTGTGTAAAAAAAAGTAAACCTAAATAAAAGAAAATTAAAGTTGAGGTTTTACTTTTATTTTTGTTATAAATAGGTACATTAGTATGTAGTGTTAATTATTGTAACAGATAAATTTTTACTGTATTTGAAATTTGAAATATAATAAATAATTATTTTCTTTCTGCTCGTATTGGTGATATTGGTGTGTGTGTGTGTGGGGGGGGGGGGTGACACCATTTACATCCGCCCCGGGTGTCACCCATCCAAGCTACGCCACTGCTTTCAAGCATTTTATTTCTTACAGAATTTTTCACAGAAATCTCAAATTAATGTAATAATTTAAATTTTTATCACAATCTTAGACAAAAACAACAACAACAACAAAAAAAAAAACAGAGCTCTATACATTTTGTTTGACATATGAAAATAAGTAATTAGAAATAAAATAAATTTCTTTTTAAAATGCAAATTTAAGAAATGAAATTTTAAAAAAGCCAGTTCATGTGATGATTCATTTTTACAAAGAATTTTTTTAAGTGGGGGGGGGGGGGGGGGGGGGATTTTATTTACCAATTTAATCACATTAGAGGAGGTACCTTTGATAACAGTAAAAATAATGTGGCAAATGTAAATGTTTTATTCTTTAAATATATTAGACAGCCTGACACATTCATAATTTTTTAAAAGAGATGATTCATTTTAGCCACTAAGTAAAATATACCTAAACATTCAATAAAATATTAACGATTGGCATTTAGGAGTAACATGACATTATAATCAATGAATAAAAAATAAATAAATTATATAGGCATTTTTTCTTATCCCATCAGAAAATTATTTCATCAGTAGCGAGTAAATTGATGTAATTTTCCTGACCCCCTCACCATAAACATCTTAGTTCGTTATTTTCCCTTGCAGAAGCTTACAAACTTTAAATAGTGTCAAAAAGAGAAAATCTTTACTTTAATTTGTTTCTGAAAGCATAACTTTCTACTACATTGTAAAATATTGAATAAACAATAAACAAATTTCCTTCTAGTTTTCTCTTAATCAAAACTGCATTTCTCTGTATACTATCTCAGAATAAAAAAGTTCCATACTTTATTATTAAAAAATGAACATCTCACTGAAATTCAATATTCTTCAGTTATTCACAGAAAAGATTTGAAAATCTGAGCTTCATTAATTTGGTTTTTATAACTTTCAAAGGGGAAAAAAAATGTTAAGATTTAGAAAATCTGAATGTATATTATTTTCATATATGAATCTGCAGTATATCAAATATATATTAATTATATAAAGCATGAAATAAATAATAATAATAAAGTAATCTATAAATTCAAGAAAGCTGATAGCTTAAAATAAAGCTGCTTTGTAAAGATCATTTGTATATGTTAAATTTGAACATTCACACATTCATTTTTTTTTCTAAATTATAAAAAATACTGTTATATACTAAAACTGAAAACTTTCCCTGAAGCAGTCGGTTCTTAAGTAAATACTAATTAAAATGTCAGTTGCTGGCTTCCTACCTATTAAGGCCTGTACGGTTCTGGAAATTTGCCAAGTGTTCCTTGTATAATGGCATAGAATAGAACATTCTATTCTTATAAACTTGCCTCTGATGCTGGAGGATCCTAGCTGCAAATCAGTCGTAGTAAAAACTGAATCATTATTGCCAAAGTATGTGTCTTATAATAAACACACATACATATGGCAATACTTATTCAGTAAAAGTTTTATTTCTCGGAAAATATACACAGCTCACTTAATTATTTAATAGACAGACATTCTGAAACAGCTACCTTTTCATTATAACAGGAATTCCATTACAATTGAACATTACATTATCAATAAGACGAAAATTATCCTCGCCAAGTGAATTATAAACATCGCAGCCATTGAAAGTTTTATGTCAACTATTGAAACTACGATACGATAATGATTATTTCGATTAAAATATGACGGATTCTCATTGGTTAACTCTTAATATCGGTCATCGTAATCGGTAAAACTGACGTGGATTTGGGAGGAGCTATTCCGCGACGGTCACACCTTTTCGAACCCTGGATAGCATACGTAATTGCTTACGAACGTACGGAAACCTGATCCCAGAATAGCACTTTTTCCCAGATGCGAAATGGATCGCATGCGAAAAGAGAGTTTTCACCTGACGTCATGTGTCCGCCATCTTTTCGTTTCGTATCCTGCCGGAATTGGGCACATGTCACAGTAGGAATAATTTGGCTTAAAAATAGCGGGAAGCTCTTTTGTTTACATTTTGCATCGTTTGATGCAGCATGTTGTTGTTGAATGTTGTTGTTGTTGAAATGACCCAAAGGGCCCAGTTTTGCAGCTTTCTATTTCTATATAGCTGTCATAATCCACTACGCTAATTCCATAATCCTGACACCTAAATCTCCTAATTTTGAACCAATTCCAGATGAGAGATTTGCATCTGGATTGGCACCCCCAGAGGTAGCGCTTATATAGAACTTGGAGGACTTTGGAGCCACGAACAGATTTAACGTGCACCAGCTCCCATTAACGTACACGGTCCCACAGCAGTGACAGACGAGAGAGGATAGACGATGCACCCTCCCAAACACTGACCTTGGTCGATGCTGCTTGGCTTTCGGCGATCTTACGAGAGCCGAGCTTTTACCGTCCGCGCCACTGCGGGACTTGATGCAGCATAAATATAGATATAAGGACGGATCGTCACAGGAGACAGAGTAAACAGAAATTCTTAAAATGCCTAAAAATAAGCCAGAGAAACAGAATAAATATATATGTTATTTATTCATCATTGATTAAAGTTATTTCATTTTTAGGGTTTTTTTCTCTAAGAATTGTTTTTTTTATAAACATTTGTTTTCTGCCCTCTTAGGAGGGGGGGGGGGCAAATGTTCATGTAATAGGAATGTGAAACTTTTATTCATGTGTTTTATAGCATTAATCACTTATACATCAGAAATTTTATTATTGTATAAAAAATTAAAGTTTGAACTTGAAATTAGTGTTATTAAACGAAAAAAAAAAAAAAACAATAATTATTGATTTCATAAAAATTGTTGAAGTAATTTCAAAAGAAGAAAAATCACCAGTACTTTTCCGTTATACGGACACCATTGTCACCAAGCATACATTTAATACATACATTATACATTATCATACATTTTGGCATGGTGTCCATATAATGGGAAATTACCAAATCACCTACTTGCATGTAATTGTAATCTGCATGTTAAATATAAAACAGATAATGAGAAAGTTCAATTTTTTGAGATTTTTATGAACCCACTTTTAGGTAGATTTCATAAGAAATACTACCTATTACATTCTCACCTAAGTTGGAAATTTTGAAAAATTTTTGCAGATCTACGCCGATCATGACTCCCAGAACCCAAAACCACCCCCAGTTCAAAACTTTATATATCTATCTATCTATCTATCTATCTATGTCACTTTTTTCTGACCACGATAACTGGAAAAATTCTGCATTAATCTTTTACAAACTGATACATAAAATCAAGGGGCATAAAATCTCGGTCAAGTTCGTTAATGGGCAAAATCGAACCAAGGGGGGGAGGGTGGGGGGGCTTTTTGTGAAAACAGAAAAAACCCCATAATTTCTTAATTATTATACGTATCGAATCCATTTAAAGTTATTAATACTTCTAGGAGAAGGGCCGAAAATTTATGTATGACAGATTTTTGATATAATTAAAAATGGCTCCAAAGGGGGGGGGGGGTTTAGAAGAAAAAAAATCATAGCTCCGTCAATTCACAAGATATCAAATCCGCGTAAATTTATTATTAATCCTCTTATTATTATCTAAAACTTTTATATTGACAAGTTTTTTATAGGACCAACCGTTATAGCAAAAAAAAATTAAAAACAAAAAATAATCCCTGCCGGCTCCGCCTGCAAACAAGTTACTTTTTGAAGTAGGCTGTTCCAACTCACGCATCTTTTCGAAACTGATACATAAAATCAAGGGGCATAAAATCTCGGTCAAGTTCGTTAATGGGCAAAATCGAACCAAGGGGGGAGATGGGGGGGGGGGCTTTTTGTGAAAACAGAAAAAAAACAATTTCTTAATTATGATACGTATCGAATCCGTTTGACGTTATTATTACTTCTAGGAGAAGGGCCGAAAATTTATGTATGACAGATTTTTGATATAATTAAAAATTGCCTTAAGCGGGGGAAGGGGGGGGTGTTTAGAAGAAAAAAATTCATAACTTCATCAATTCCCAAGATTTCAAATTCGCTTAAATTTATTATAAATCCTCTTAATATTATCTAAAACTTTTATATTGACAAGTTTTTTATAGGACCAACCGTTATAGCAAAAAAAATTAAAAACAAAAAAAACCCTGCCGGCTCCGCCTGCAAACAAGTTATTTTTCGAAATAAGCGGTTCCAACTCCCGCATCTGTTCGAAACTGATACATAAAATCAAGAGGCATAAAATCTCGGTCAAGTTCGTTAATGGGCAAAATCTAACCAGGGGGGGGGATGGGGGGACCTTTTTGTGGAAACAGAAAAAAAACCATAATTTCTTAATTATGATACGTATCGAATCCGTTTGAAGTTATTATTACTTCTAGGAGAAGGGCCGAAAATTTATGTATGACAGATTTTTGATATAATTAAAAATTGCCTTAGAGGGGGGGAAGGGGGGTTTTAGAAGAAAAAAATTCATAACTTCGTCAATTCCCAAGATTTCAAATCCGCTTAAATTTATTATAAATCCTCTTAATATTATCTAAAACTTTTATATTGACAAGTTTTTTATAGGACCAACCGTTATACCAAAAAAAAAAAAATTAAAAACAAAAAAATCCCTGCCGGATCCGCCTGCAAACAAGTTAGGTTTCGAAGTAGGCGGTTCAAACTGAAAGCTACTGAAAGCCCCCACCTCAGAAACCCGCTTTTGGCATATGGTTGGGACAAGCCCCAAAGCCTGAGGTAGGAAAATAGCTACTACTAGCGTCTTCAGTCACGGGAACGCCCTTCGAAAAACCCCCCAGGCAGAGCCGGCCCTGATTTATTGAAAAGAAAAATTTTTGGCTTTTTACATTGAGGGTTACAATTTCTGAAGTCCTCATTCGGACTTAGACAAGTTGTTAAAATGCCACATGGCATATTGTTGAAGTTTCTTCTTTTCTTTTATACATACTATTGCCCAGTGGCAAGATAATCGCATTATTTAATGCCACATGGCATATTGTCTGAGTTTCTTCTTTTTATGGAAGATCTTATTTGACATACTTTTGCCAGTTGGCAAGAGGGTGGGCATTATAAGGGGTTAATATATATTAGTTGATTTGATTATTACTTGTAGTTACATTTGCATTATTCTTGAGTATAAATATAATATTTACAGTTTAAGATGAGTTGATTGCTTATTTACAGTTTATCGGTTAGTATTTACAATTTGTTATTGATAGTGCAGTCTTGATCACAGGTATTTATTAAATTTGAGATGTAATTATTTATTTTAAGTTTATTTAAGTTAGATATTTGTATCTGATAAATGAGTATTTTTCGTTTAGAATGTTATAGTTTTCATATAGTTTTTTAAGTTTAGTATTGTCTTTGAGGATTTCCATTATGTTTTGTTGGAAGGTTTTACTTGTGTCTTGTGGGAATTTATGTTTCATGTAGCGACACTTACCAAAAAGATAGTGAGTCGGGTCTCCACGTTGACCACATTGACAGAGGTCATCATCTTTCTTGCCTATTCTGTGTAGAAATGATGGAAAGCTACCACAGCCTGATAGAAAGAACATGGAGACCCTGTCGCTACATATGAGTGAGAAATGAGCTTTCGGTATTAATGAGTATGTGTGTCTGCCACTTTCCGAGTGGTCCCAGTTATATTGCCATTTATCCAGGAGACTTTGTTTAATTATTTTATTGAGGTATGATTTTGGGAGTTTAAAGTCTCTGGATAATGGGTGATCACAGTAAGTGGCAGCCTCATTTGCCAGTTTGTCTGCAAGCTCATTTCCCTTGTTCCCAGCGTGGCCCTTCACCCATGTGAGGTAAAAGAGTTTGTTTTTGTTTTGTTTTATTGTTTGATGTATGTCGTATATGTTCTGGATTGTTGGGAATATGTTAGTTAAGGCTAGTATTGATGATTGGCTGTCGCTGAAAATTTGGAATATTGATTCTGTTCGGTTTATGGCCCATTTTATTGTGTTTATTATTGCTAGGAGTTCTGCTTGGAATACCGTGTTGTTGTTTTGTAACTTGTGTACTTGTTCATGGATTTTAATATCATTTTTAAAAGCTATTAATGCACATGCCGTGTTTGTTTCTATCTTTGAACCATCTGTGTAGATGTGTATTGTATTGTGTTGTTTTATTATGGATTCTGTCGTTATTAAGTTATTTATGTGGTTTTCTGGGTTTATTTGATATCTATGGATTTTTTGTTCTATTTTTTCTTTTGTTATTATTTCGTTATTGTGTATTAGGATTCCTTGTTTCGTGTTTATATTATTTTTGATGTTTTTATATTCTAAAGTTATGAGTAGCGGTGGTATTCCGAGCAGAATTTGTAGGGACGGTGTTGATACGTTTTTGTAGCATTTTGTTATGGATGTGAGACATAGTCTTTGAATTGATTGGATTTTTCTCTTGTCGATTATTCGTAGGTGGTTAAACCACACCTCTGAGCCGTAATCAATGATTTTTTCAAGCACGGTGAGGTACCATTCTCTGAGGAATGCTCGATTCACCCCCCAGTTTGCCGAAAAAACCCTTTTGATTGAAGATGTTATTGATAATAGTTTGTTGTTGATGTTTTGGAGGTGGGTTTGCCATATAAGTTTTTGTTCAAAGACTATGCCTAGGAGGTTTATGTTTTCTACTTGTTTTATTGTAGTGTTATTAAGTTTTAGTGTTGGTGGGCGGGCTTTTAGGATGTTGTTACCAAACATTATGTACACTGTTTTTTCTGTAGATAGTGTGAGGTTTAAGTTGTTGCATATGTTTAGGAATAGTTTTATTCTTTTGTTAGCTCTTAATTCTAGATCGCGACGACTGTTCGCATGGATTATCATGTTAAAGTCGTCGCAGAAACATCTAAGGTTTTTAAATTTTTTATAGAATTCTATTAGTATTTTGTTAGCTATGAGTAGCCACAGCAGGGGTCCAAGGCACGAACCTTGTGGACAGCCCTGGTGGACTTTTCGTTTTGATGTGTTGTCTGTGTAGTCTGTTATTACATGTCTATTGGTTAGAAAACTTAGTAGTTGTTTCTTGATATATGTGGGAAGTGGAGAATTTATTATTGTTTCTCCCAGTACCTGCCAGTCTATGCTGTCAAAGGCTCCCTTTATGTCGAATGATATTAGGATGCAATATTTATATGTTTTTAGGAGGTCTTTTATTTTTGTGTGTGTTAATTTTAATAGTTGTGTTGTGTTTTCGCCCTCTCTGAATCCATATTGGGATGGGTGAAGATAGTTTAGATTTTCTAGATGGTGTGTTATTCTGTGTTTTAGGAGCCTCTCCAGTATTTTACCGAGCATCGGGAGGAGACAGATGGGGCGATATGATGTAGGTAGTTTTGGGTCTTTGTTCTTCTTAGTGAAAAATACTACTTGGGCTATTTTCCAGTTTGTTGGGAAGTGATTAAGGGTAAGGCATTTATTTAGTAGGTCTCTTATTATGTGTTTAAAGTTTTTGAATAGATTTTTTATGATGAATGCGTCTATTTTATCATAGCCGGGAGCTTTAAGATTATTTTGTTCTTTTATTGCGTTTTTGATTTCTTTAAATGTGAATAGTGGAGGGGATGTAGAGTGTGCGTCTTCTCCCGTTGTCAGGTCTGTTAGTTGTTGTTGTGTGACTACAGGCACTGGGAAGTGATGTGTTGTTAGATCTTTAAAGATATCTGATTTTGTCGCGTATGTGTGAGAGTCCTCTAGTGTTGTGTGTATAAAGTGTTTATTAGTTATGTTTTTGGATGTTGCAATTTTGAAGGTTTGGCCAAATTTATCTTTTGTTTGTGTGCAGAAGGTTTGCCACGATTTTAGTTTTTCTGATTTAATATGTTTTTTGTAGAGGGCTCTCTCTTTGTTAAGTTGAATTTTCCATTTAGTTTCGCCTGTTTTATTAAACCTTTTTCTGAGTGCCGAAATTTTGTTTCTGTGTGTTTTTAGTTTGTTGTTCCACCAGTTGAATTCTGGGTAGAGTTTGAGTTTTTTGGTTTTTAGTGTTTCATTTGCTGTTGCTGTTATTGTATCGTTAAAGTTTTCTAACCAGGTGTCTAGATGTTCTTGTGTAAGTGTGTCTTGTAGTTTTGTTTGTAAGTTATTTAGCTTATTTTTTATATGTTTGTTGAATTTTTTAAAAGTTGTGTGTTTAGTTTTGTATCTTTCTAATTCTATTTTTTTTGTTTGGAGTTTAATTGTAAAATAGATATACCTGTGATCTGAGTGGCTATCATTAGTGACGTCTACGTTCCAGGATTGGATTGTTTCTGCCACATCTTCGGTACATAACGTCACATCAGGCGTACTTGAGCACTTCCTGTTTGGTTGTCCAACAAAAGTCTCTGGGGCCTCCGTGTCGTTTATTAGTATTAGTCCTTTTGACATTATTAGGTATGTTAGGAGGGTACCTCTACTGTCCTCTTTGAGGTATCCCAACGAGGAGAGACGGGCGTTGAGATCTGCTCCTACTATGATGTTCTGTAGTGGTGTGTAATTGTCGATCCATTTCATGTCTTGTGTTATGTCTGATGTTGGTTTTGAATATATCGATCCGATGGTGATGTGTCCTGTTGTTGTGGTTATGTTTGTGAAGCTGGAGTTTTCATCCGTATATGAGTGTAGTGCTTCTATGTCCGGTCTTGTTATTATTATTGCTGCTGTGTTATTTTTACTTTCGAAGATTTGCCATCTTTTTGATGGTACTCCCCAGATCATGTTTTTGTGTTTGTAATGGTCCTGTATGAGCAGAATGGTTATTTTTTCTTGATTGGCTCTGCCCATCAGGTTGCTTGTAGCTGCTTTGGAACCCTGTAGATTAATTTGGATGCATTTTATTGTGTCGTTTTCTTGTATTGGATTTTTGGGGATGTCTTCTTCTGTGTGTTGGCTGTTATCTGTAGGTGTGTCTTGTTGGGAGTTGTTGCCTGTGTTACTTGTTTGCGTCATCGGATCGAATATGTTTGGATGTTATGTTTGTAGTTACTTGTATTTGTTGTGTCACTTCTTCTCTTCAGGTAATGTTGGTATACCGGGCATTTACTTGAGGAGGCTCTGTGATAGTCATCTTCGCCTGCGACTTTGCAGTGTATGCACCGGTGTGAGCGTGGGTAGTCTTTGTTTGGGCATAAGTTTGAATTGTGGAATCTGGTGCAGAATTCGCACACTGCGCGTGTTCTGCACCGATCTCCTGTGTGTCCGTATTTCTGGCAGTTGTTGCATCTGATGAGTGGACGGTATGATTCTATTTTACAAGTGTTGAAACAGATGGTGATTTTTCCTATTGATAGTAGTTTTATAGCTTGCTGTGCATTGGTTTGGATCACCATCTGTTTTGTTTTTGCACGTGGGTTATCTATTATCTTGTGTGTTTCTATGGAGGTGTTGTTGTTTATTTCTTGTAATATTCGTTTTATTTCTTCTTCTGTAGTTTGTTTTGGTATACCCAGTAGTATTAATTTTTTGTTGTTAGATGGTTTGGTGGTAACTTCTATTATTCCTTTTAATTTGCGTATTTTGTTTATGAAGTCTGTGATCTTGTTCATGTTGTTTTCGGTTTCTGTCGTGAATATTAGTGTTTCTTTGTCTCGTGATATGAAGCATTGGACTGGTGGCAGATTTATTTGTTTTCTTGCTTCCTGGTTAAGTATTTCTCGGATGCTGTGTAGTGTTAGGTTTGTGTCCCTTGTTCTTCTTACAAGTATTGCTGATGATGTTGCTGTTTTTGTTTGCATCGTATCTATTATCTTTTCTTTTTGTGTGATTCTTGCATATGTTGTGTTGTTGTTGTTTTCTACTGTGATTTCCTCTTCTTCATCTGTATTACGTTTTTCTTTCTTGTCTTTTTCTTGCTTTATGTGGTTAAACATTTCAAATACTTTTTGCAGTTCTTCTGTTCTATTGTTTACTTCTGTGTATCGATGTTTTATTTCATGTCTTAGGTTTTTGTTATTTTCGTTTAATTTCGCGTATTCTATTTTCAGATTTTCAAGGTTTATTTCTTCTAGGTTTATTTCTTCTTCTCCTCTTAGCTTTTGTTCTTCTTCTCTTAGCTTTTGTTCTTCTTCTCTTAGCTTTTGTGCTTGTTCTCTTATTTGTGTCTGTAGTTGTTTGTTCTCTTCAGTTTGATTTTCTAGGTGGTCTTTTGTGATTTCCTGTATCTTGCTAATATGTGTGATTTCTTTATTTAAGTCTGCTATCGCTTTTAGTTGGACTTCTATCTGTGTTGACATTTCTTTTATTCTTTGGTGTTCTTTTCTGTTTTTCTCTGTTTCATCAATCTGTGTTTGTGTGTGTTTGTGAATTTTGGTTGTATTGGTTATTTTTTCCCTTAGTTTTTTGTTCTCTTCTTTCAATTTTGGTATCTCTTCTTTTTGTTCATCGATTTGTAGTTGCAGTTGTCTATTCACTTTTCTAATCGTTTCTATTTCTTGTTGTTGTGTTACGTTTTTCTGTTTTATTATTTCTGTGTTTATATCACTTGCTTTTATGACTTCTTTTAGCCTTTCGTTTTCAACAGTTATTTCTCGTTGCATTTGTAGTTGGTCTTGTTCGCTTTTCTTCAATTCTTTTTTTTTTTTTTTTTCTCTCTATGTTTTTGATGTTCTCGTCGTATTTCTCCAGTCTTTCCATCAGTTCTTCTTTGTATGAAGCTGCTTCATCTGCGTCACCTCTATCCCTTCTTCTCAAGAAGTCATTGTGTTGTTGTAAGAGTTGTGTTAAATTCATTCGTGTAGCTGTTATATGGTTGTATTTTATGTATTTCTTTTCTTTTTTGGTAGATTTTGGTTTTCTTGGGTTGGTTCTTGATGCATTGGATGATATAGATGTTGTTGTTTGTTTCGATATGTTGGAAGTGTCAGAGTCCGGTGATTCGGAACAGTCCGTTTCCTTATTCATTGAGTGTACGGTGCGTTTTTCACTGTCGCTCGACATTTTGCAATTTTTTTTTTCTCTTCTTTGTGCTCTGTAATAACTCTATTTCTAGACTATGGATTTTAAAAATATTTTTTTTTAAATCTAATTAAAGCTAGAGGTTCGTGGGAGGCTCTCTCCGGTCAAGGCATGTGGACTGTAAGTACTAATACAAAAGATGCAAGAGTTATAAATTAATTTAAGAGAACGTAAGATGTGAGGATATTAAGACAATTATTCAACTATGAGATCTAGAATGCCTTAGGGGCTTAAGATTATTATTATTAAGATTGAGGAAGATGTAGATTGTGTATATTCTCACGGGAGATGGTTATTGACAATATCTATACTATGATAATAAGGGTGCCTTATGGGCTTAAGATTGTATGAAGAATATGAGGCCAGCCGAGGTATGTGATGAATAGTTATGGGTATGAGTTATTGATTAAAGTATGTGGAGAAGACAAAAGGGCATTGATTCTGAGAGAAACTATAAAAAAATTTGGAGTTTCCCCATTGGAGTGTAGTTAAATTATAAGTTCTTAACGTTGGAACATGAAATATGTGAGATTTTAAGATGCAGAGAGGAGTTTAGAATTTTGAAGATGCCTAAATGCAATGATTATGGAAGATTATGAATTTATTAGTATGAGATAATGCCGTTTTGAGAAATATAGTTTAAGGAGTGTCCGCCATGGACGTAAAAAAATAAATAAATAAATAAAAAAAAAAAAAAAAAAAAAAAAAAAAAAAAAAAAAAAAATTTAATGTATATTTCGTGTTGTTGTCGAAATACACATTGAAGGAGTTGAGAGGGGGCACCCTACGCCCACAAATTGGGTGGGAGAGATTTGTACTTATTTTAGTGGATGTAGAATTGAAATACCTATATGCAGATATGCTACACTTGATTATTTTAATAGATTTTAAAAACTTCAAAATTTTATTAAAAGTTAAAAAAAAGGGGGCTAGGGGCTTAGAAATGACAAATTGGTTTTGAAACAATGTGTAATAGATGTAGAATGAAATTACCTATGAAATGATATCCAACACCGGTATGCTGGAGGATAAAACTTATGATTTTAAAATTTAAATTAAAGTTTAAAAAGTGGAACCTGGGGCTAAAAATTGAAAGTAATTTAAAAAAGAGCTACGGGAATGAAAAGCCCTCTTGAGGACCTATAAATTGACATAATGCACTGGTGATTTCAAGTAGATATAAATTTGGCCCTAGAGGGGGCCCTGGGGCCCTCCCTGTAAGTCTGAGTTTGAGGAGGACCACGGAATCGGAAAGCCCACGAAAATTCCATTCCGAATAGGGAAGACAGGGCGATCCGAGCATTTAATTTAAGATTTTATTAGTTTAAAGATAGACCAGACCTGGTTACGGGAAAAGGAGGCCCCCTGCGCCCCTGAGTGAATGAATGAAATAGTTACTAAGAATAGAAGATGTAGAATGTAATTGCCTACGAAACAATATGCGACACGGGCGTGCTGAGAGCATTATTGAAGAATTTAAAATTTTAATTTAAAGTTTAAAAATAGGGCCAGGGGCGTAAAAATGAGAATTGCTGAGAATGGGCTACGGGGATGTATAGCCCTCTTGAAAAACTGTTTTTTATATATTGCATTAGTGAAATGGAGTTGAAATTAATTTGTAATTTGGCCCTTGAGGGGGCCCCAGGGCCCTTTCTTGTGGGGTCTGAGCTTTATGAAGGCCTCAGAATCGTAAAGCCCACGAAATTTCCATTACGAATAGGGAAGACGGGGCGCGATCTGAGCTGTTTAAAAACTAGTTAAAAAAAAAAAAAAAAAAAAAGGCCTGAGTTCGCAGGTTTGAGTCTGGGATATAACTATATTAACATCTACACCTATGCTTGGGTTTGATGATATTACCCAGGATGCAATGGGAGACAGATTTCTAAATTAAGACAAACAATTTTATTGAAAGCTGGGCTAGTGTGTTCAAAGCCTCTAGCACTAGATACTGGTTGCCTAGTAACCAACTCATCCGCCACTACTCTCCATAAAGGCATCCCAGTTCTTATTGAGTTTGCCTACTCGAGTTTTATGCAGCGTCATGTTACAGCCAACCAACCAATCGTTGGGAAAATTTGGCGTGAATCTGTTATAATGGCCGCCATTTATAATAAATATGAACATTAGGCGGTTCAAACTGCCGCATCATCGTAAAAAAGGTCATTTCTTCCGCAATTCCCGACAAACAGGCGCCCCACGGTCTGCGTCTTCGAAATCTACCTGTGCCTGTAGGCCGAGCCGTCAGGGATTTTTTTTTTTTCGTTTACAGTTAAAAATATGCTTTTTATTTTAGATTCATATTTAAAAAAAAAAAAAAGCTGTATTAATTAATCTTTGAAAAGAATGTTTGATTTTTTCTTTTTTTAAATTTTTAATCATTATTTTAATAAGATACATAATGAATAAATATTAGCTGATAATTATGTAGAAATATGCTAAGAAAAAAAAGGACATCATGGTATGTTACTATATACCGAAATATAGTGAATAAAAGCTTTTAAACATTTAACTTGTAACTATTTTATTTCATAAAGTGAAATAGAAAAAAAAAAAAACTCGTTTATGTGACCAAATTTTACAAAGAATAGATCTCAAATGCTTTTTATTTGGGGTGGGGGGAGGGGGGGGGAGGCATATTTATTTTTTTTACTTACTGTGTTTGAAATTGTGTAGATGGCTAGAATGATTTACTAGTTAAGATCATGATCTTTTTTGTTAGTCTTCTTTATTTTATTTAAGCATTGTTCCGTCAGCTGTTTATATTGACAGAACACCGTACCCTAATGACTATGAATGGTTAAAAAAAAAATGCATTTTTAAAAGTATTTAAGTATATGGATTGCACAATTAAATTGGTACTTGTTTATCTTCCAGTAGCCTATTTACAATAAACAAAATTTATCACCAAACAATGTGATTTAATGTCAAAGCACAATACCATGTTCAATCAAGTGGTGTATTGCATATCATAATACAATGTACATAATTTCATTATTATTTATCTTATTGATAAATCAGTTTAGTTTTTATAATGAAGCATATAAGGTAACTGCTACAATAATGAATCTTGTAATATTAAAGATGAAAAATTGGAAAATAAAAATATTGGTGTTTTTATAAAGTTAAAAAGAAAAAAAAATCGTCAAAGCATGAGCAGCTGAAAACAAAATAAGAAAATACAGAGTTAAGCCATAATAAAAAAATCCTAAACATTAATTCAAAATATTAGCAACATGATTACAATCCAAAATAAATACCGTATTTCTATTAGCTCATCATGCTTTTATGAGTTTAATTAAAAAAAAAAAAAAAGAAATTATACCTTTTAAATACACTAATAAAAGCCAAAAAAAAAAAAAAAAAACTGGTTACTTCGCTGTTATATTTCTTTGGGATTCTTCTTAAAAAGCTTGGCGCAATTTGGGCTTTGGGCCTCAGAACGTGTAATTTATCATCAAATGATATAAACAAAACCAATGAACTAGTATGCATGTTTATGATATGTATTACAAAATTGCTTCTCATTCATATTAGGTAAATCACTTCTGTTTGTATATAATAGATAAGACTTCTATATAAGTAAATAAATTGTATAAGTATTAAAAAAAAAATTGTTGCCTTTATAACAAATAAGTATCAAAATTCTGTATTTCAGATTTGTAATTTCCTACTCTACTAAATCAGACTGGCTTTGTTATTAAATACTTGTGTATTTCTAGTAATCATAATCATTAATATAACAAAAAAAAAAAAAGAATAAAAAGAGAGAGATAATAACAAATGTTAAAATAACATTTAAATTGTTGATTTTTTTTTTTAAATATTGCATTTTGCATATGAAAGATGTTAAACTTTAATATACCAATGAAAATAAATAATATTTTGAAAGCTTCTGCTGATTATCTCTGTATAAACAACTCTGGCACTTGATATAAAGTTAAATTTTTAGCAGGTTTTATTTAAAGCCATTCTTTCTATTTTGTGTATTGGGAATTCAAGCGCTCGAATACGCCATCTGGTGGAAAAAAGATATAACTGCTCCCTTCAGGAAAATCCCGTGCAATTCCATTGCGTTACATGCATTTTTAATTTGTTCATAATGATTATTTTTATGCACAATTTCAGATTTCATGTGCTATTTGTGTTCTGTGTTTATATGTCAAAGTAAAAATTATCCGAATTTGAATATCTAACACTTTCAAACGCGTTTACAATAAATAATGGTTTCAATGGCACTTTAGCATTAGTTAAAGGGCCAATTTTCCTGTACCGACGGCTACAACCAGCGCCTCTATAGGCCGTTTTAAGTCCCATTACAGTTATAAATATATAAATAATAAATAAAAAATAAATTGCATTAATGAGTCTTTTGACTTTTAGAACTTTCTATCTCTATTTTAATAAGATGCAAGGAATAAATAAGCATTGTTTACATATAATATTTATACGTTAAATATAATATTAGGGTGGGAAGGGAATATTGAAATGGTGATTAAAAGCTTTCTACAAGTTTAACTTTCAAGCATTTTATTTCTTACAGAATTTTTCACAGAAATCTCAAATTAATGTAATAATTTAAATTTTTATCACAATCTTAGACAAAAACAAAAACAAAAAAAAAAAAAAAAAAAAAAAAAAAAAAACAGAGCTCTATACATTTTGTTTGACGTATGAAAATAAGTAATTAGAAATAAAATAAATTTCTTTATCATTTCTTTTTAAAATGCAAATTTAAGAAATGAAATTTTAAAAAAGCCAGTTCATGTGATGATTCATTTTTACAAAGAATTTTTTTTAAGTGGGCGGGAGTGGGGGGGGGATTTTATTTACCAATTTAATCACATTAGAGGAGGTACCTTTGATAACAGTAAAAATAATGTGGCAAATGTAAATGTTTTATTCTTTAAATATATTAGACAGCCTGACACATTCATAATTTTTTAAAAGAGATGATTCATTTTAGCCACTAAGTAAAATATACCTAAACATTCAATAAAATATTAACGATTGGCATTTAGGAGTAACATGACATTATAATCAATGAATAAAAAATAAATAAATTATATAGGCATTTTTTCTTATCCCATCAGAAAATTATTTCATCAGTAGCGAGTAAATTGATGTAATTTTCCTGACCCCCTCACCATAAACATCTTAGTTCGTTATTTTCCCTTGCAGAAGCTTACAAACTTTAAATAGTGTCAAAAAGAGAAAATCTTTACTTTAATTTGTTTCTGAAAGCATAACTTTCTACTACATTGTAAAATATTGAATAAACAATAAACAAATTTCCTTCTAGTTTTCTCTTAATCAAAACTGCATTTCTCTGTATACTATCTCAGAATAAAAAAGTTCCATACTTTATTATTAAAAAATGAACATCTCACTGAAATTCAATATTCTTCAGTTATTCACAGAAAAGATTTGAAAATCTGAGCTTCATTAATTTGGTTTTTATAACTTTCAAAGGGGAAAAAAAATGTTAAGATTTAGAAAATCTGAATGTATATTATTTTCATATATGAATCTGCAGTATATCAAATATATATTAATTATATAAAGCATGAAATAAATAATAATAATAAAGTAATCTATAAATTCAAGAAAGCTGATAGCTTAAAATAAAGCTGCTTTGTAAAGATCATTTGTATATGTTAAATTTGAACATTCACACATTCATTTTTTTTTTCTAAATTATAAAAAATACTGTTATATACTAAAACTGAAAACTTTCCCTGAAGCAGTCTGTTCTTAAG
Organism: Maratus michaelseni; assembly: GCA_963931845.1. Taxonomy (NCBI): domain Eukaryota; kingdom Metazoa; phylum Arthropoda; class Arachnida; order Araneae; family Salticidae; genus Maratus; species Maratus michaelseni. The sequence goes on along the minus strand of OZ007591.1, from coordinate 155,775,790 downwards.
TAAATACTAATTAAAATGTCAGTTGCTGGCTTCCTACCTATTAAGGCCTGTACGGTTCTGGAAATTTGCCAAGTGTTCCTTGTATAATGGTATAGAATAGAACATTCTATTCTTATAAACTTGCCTCTGATGCTGGAGGATCCTAGCTGCAAATCAGTCGTAGTAAAAACTGAATCATTATTGCCAAAGTATGTGTCTTATAATAAACACACATACATATGGCAATACTTATTCAGTAAAAGTTTTATTTCTCGGAAAATATACACAGCTCACTTAATTATTTAATAGACAGACATTCTGAAACAGCTACCTTTTCATTATAACAGGAATTCCATTACAATTGAACATTACATTATCAATAAGACGAAAATTATCCTCGCCAAGTGAATTATAAACATCGCAGCCATTGAAAGTTTTATGTCAACTATTGAAACTACGATACGATAATGATTATTTCGATTAAAATATGACGGATTCTCATTGGTTATCTCTTAATATCGGTCATCGTAATCGGTAAAACTGACGTGGATTTGGGAGGAGCTATTCCGCGACGGTCACACCTTTTCGAACCCTGGATAGCATACGTAATTGCTTACGAACGTACGGAAACCTGATCCCAGAATAGCACTTTTTCCCAGATGCGAAATGGATCGCATGCGAAAAGAGAGTTTTCACCTGACGTTATGTGTCCGCCATCTTTTCGTTTCGTATCCTGCCGGAATTGGGCACCTACAGAGTTACAGACCCGCGAAAAGTTATTCGCTCTTTTCAGTTCAGTTCGGACTTGGCAAAATATCTGCCAAAAGTGGCAATAGCGCCATCTATACGTTGTTTCATTTAGGGAAAGGCAGTTATTTTGTTATAAACTTCTTTTTTTTTTGATGGAATTTTACATTTTGGGATGTCCTAAGCACAATTTTACTATTTTTGGAAAATGTGTGCCTGTCTGTTAGTCTGTGTGTAACACAATTTTTGTGGCTTCTGTATCTCAAGAACTAAAGCACAGAATTTCATCAAATTGCATATTCTGTCAGACCTTGTCTTAAATGACTGTTGATTGGGTTTTGGTGCATATCGCCCAAGAAGTGATGCTACTATGGTATGTTTTTCACAATTTCCACAACAACTATATCTCTAGAACTAATTAACGGAATATAATCAAACTTCATATTCAGTTAGACTGACATAAATTAATGCAGATTACATTTTGGCATATACTGTCCAAAAGTGGCACAGCTATGTTGTGTTTTCCAGGATTTCCACATACCTATAACTCAGCATCTCATGGTAGGAATTACACAAAATTTTATATATAAGCTGCTTTTCTGAAAATCTATGCTGATTTAATTTTGACTCTGACCACTCAACAAGGGACACAACTATTCTATGTTTGAGGAAAGTTTCATAATCGGGTGCTCACAACTAATTGATGCAATTTACTGGCTGGCTGGTTTTGCCATATATTTAACTACATTCTTATAACTCTCATACACTTGTAACCATATTGTTACCAGTATCTCATATTTTATATGCTAACTTTGGCTGTAGATTCGATTATGAAATATTGGTTCTATGATTTTTGCGATGAACTTTATAATTATATCTCATTTTGTCATTTTCTACTGTGTAGAAATGCACCACATTTTATATTTGAGATAGTGATTAAAACCAGGGCTACGGAGTCGGAGTCGGGCCCATTTTTGGGCAAAAGAGTCGGAGTCGGAGTCACTAAAATACAGGCCGACTCCGACTCCAGCTTGTTTTTTAGACAGTTTGAAGTGAAATTAAACCAACTCCATGTAATTTTAAATTTATAAACCGAGTTATTATTTTTATTTTTGGACTATATATATCAGGCAACCCAGGTTAAACAGACCCAATATACTATGATTGAAACCTCCAGTTGATATTTTATATTTACAAGGAGACCGCCAAACATGATGCGCACAGATTTTGATGATTTTAAAGTATGTTGTAGGGATCATACCCCTAACTATTCAGGTCAAAGGTTTCCTTCAAATGGGCTTTAAGTTTTCGAGAAATTTCGTTTTAAAGTTAAGCATGCATTTCAAATGCCATTACTTCGCGATCCTGTACAAGGTCTCAGTGGTTCCGTGGTAGCATTCGCGATTTGAGAGCCGCAGATGGGTGTTCTGTCCTCTCCTGTGGCTTTTACCTTTTTTAACAAATTTTATATATTTGTCGCGTTATAAGTTGTATGCAGAATTATGAATTCTGCATCTTTGAACTTTTTGATATTTTCCTAATAAATTCCATTTACATTTTCGAATATTTCGTAAAAAATTACGTTTTTTTTTTTTTTTTTTTTTTTTTTCCTTGTGCAGTTTTGAAATTAATATTTCTATTGACGAAATTCCAAACTAACTAATTCCAAAAACATATCTTGAAAGGAGTAATAAAATATTAAGGCCATAACGATTATATCCAAGTTAGCCAGTTATATATATGTATTTTTTTATGTTATTTAAATACATTTAACTGTAAAGTTCAAACTTACCGTCATTTTTAATTTGCACAAATAAAAAATAATGTATTACAATTAATTTTTTTTTCAGTCTAACAAGTCGATGCCATAGAAAAAAATTCAACTAGAAATGAAAAATCGTTTGTAAATTACAATACATATAAAAAATATCTGAAAAATAAAATCGTCTGCAACGACTTTTACGGTAATATCAGAATAAATAAAATTTTCTTTTTATCAATTTCGTTTCACTTCCTTTGCAGACAAATACCACGTTTGAAATAATTTCTTTTTCAAATTTAATGCATTTTTAAATATATTTATCACAATTTAAGTATTTAAAGAATATATAATATGCTAATTTATACATTCTTCCAATATTGTTAAAACAATTATTTAAAGGCGATTTTTAATGCGAAATTTGTTTAGAACATTTTTGCGATAGGTATAACACAATTAGTTCCATATTTAATAAACTAAAAATGTCGATGTCGGTGATGATAAATATTTTAGTATTTCAGCAGTTTCAATATTTCAATATTTCACTATTTCATTCAATATTTCATTCAATATTTCAATATATTTAGAACAAATCAAATATTAAAAAGATATATTATTTTGTTAATTTTTTCTTAATCATTTAATTTTTTTAAATAGAAAATGTAAATTAAAAAAATGTATTATTTCATAAATACAATAAATAAATAAGTAAATATACATGAATGTAAACAATAATCATTTTAAAAAGACGAGATATCAAGACATAAATTAGTTTGGATTTTCGTCAGCAGAAATATTCGAATAAAAATTGCGCAAAAAACTATAAATTTTCACTCAATATTCGAAAATGTAAATGGAATTTATTAGGAAAATATCAAAAAGTTCAAAGATGCAGAATTCATAATTCTGCATACAACTTATAACGCGACAAATATATAAAATTTGTTAAAAAAAGGTAAAAGTCACAGGAGAGGACAGAATACCCGTCTGCGGCTCTCAAATCGCGAACGCTACCACGGCACCACGGAGACCACGTCCAGGATCGCAAAGTAATGGCATTTGAAATGCATGCTGAACTTTAACCCGAAATTTCTCGAAAACTAAAGCCCATTTGAAGGAAATCTTTGACCTGAATAGTTAGGGGTATGATCCCTACAACATACTTCAAAATCATCAAAATCTGTGCGCATCATGTTTGGTGGTCTCCTTGTTAGTATACTAGGGGGCTCTGCCCCCTGCTCGCTACGCTCACCAACCCCCGTTCTGATTTCACAGCTTCTTAAAACCTGGTAATGTATCCTGTTTTAAAAAAGATGATGATGATATCACGAACGGCGACTATCTTCTGCAATCAGGTTATAATGCTTTTTCATTTTATTCATCTTTTTTATTTTTAATATTCCTGTGTAAACACGATTTTTATGACATAATTTTCTTTATTTCCTGCTTTCAACATGTGATCATTTAATTATTATTTTAAACTCATTATTGTTTTTAATAGTCTAGCGCAAATAAATTTTTTATTTGAGATAAAATATAATCCTTTGCGCTTATTTAGAAATTGGCAACAATATAAAAAATCGACTTTTTCAATAAAAGATTTTTTACTTGATTTTTAAGGATTTTTTGAGTTTTTATTGTCCGACCGTGATAATTTTTTGAATTTCTGAAAGCTTGTTATATTTCGCGTCTGGTGGTATGATTTTCGAATCCGTAGGGTGGCTAGAAAAAAGTAATCGCTCCTCAAAAAAGTCCCTAGTAAAAAAGCAATGAGAATAACCCGGAATATATACGCAGATTTTCATTGGTCCATTTTTAAACCATTACTTTTTTTTATATATAGAAGGATAGTCCTTTCTCTCGTTTTTTTGGGATTTGCAGAACCCGAGATAATGCAAAAATTGGAAATATTTGCTATTTTTGGAGTTTACAGAACACAAAATATCATAATAATAGAAACCTCCCCCCCCCCCTTCTTTCCTTATTTTTCCTCAGATTCTTTGGGTCTGTGAGACCAGGAGTAACGCCAAAATTGTAAATCCCCTCCCCTTTTTTTCGTGTGCATGGAACTCCTCAAAATATGTGATTTTTTTTTTTTCTGTTGAGTCTGCGGTATCCAAAATAATGATGAAATAGTAAAATTTCTGTTCTTTCTCCTTTTGATGTTCGTGTCTTGCAGCCCCGAAATAAAGCTGAAACTATAAGATTAATGCCGGAAATATAAAATTTTCATATTTCCTTTAAAAAGGCACAGAACCCAAATTATTTCTAAAATTGTAAAATTTTGATCTTTATTTTTCTTCCTTTAAATCGGAATTTTTTGGGGATGGAAGATACACAATAACTCCAAAATTGCAACTTTTTGCATTTTCTTTTCCATGTCAGCGGGATCTGAAATAGTAAAATTTCCATTTTATTTACTTCTTTAGATTCCGCAGAACCCAAAATTGTACAATTAATAATGCTGAAAATACGAAATTCCCCCCCCCCCCTTTTTTTTTTTTACGAAGTCATGAGAACAGAATTAATGCCAAAATAGTAAAATTTTCACTTTTATTTTTGTTGCATTTCCTCATAATTTTTCGTGTTCTTAATAGCCCAAATGACGCTTAAATTGTAAAATTTTCACCTGCTATTTTTTGGGTCTGTGGGAATGGGTATAAAATCAAAATGAAACATTCTTCCGCCCATAATTTGGTATAATGTACATTTGATATTACGCCCCATATTTGGCATAAAATATTTTGGTTATTGTCTGAAAATGACATATCAGCATAATATATGTTGTTTGGATTCAACTGATAGATCTTTGTGTGTGTTGTTTAAAGTAAATTTTGGAGATTTATTAGATTTCAACTGTTGTTTCTATCTAAATAGCTTCAAATTTAACTTTTCGATTGAAATTTACATTACATGCATATATATATTATACATACAGTTTTTGCACAGTTTTGACGTAATTAAATTATACCACATGTAAAATTTAATGCACTTTGTGTTTTTGTGTGAATGTGCATAGTATCTAACCAGAGTATCGACCAGTCTTGACCAGAATCGATTAATGCAGGGCAAAGTTCCACACACATTTTATAAGAGTATTTATGCTCATTTTTAAAAAATAATTCGCATTTAAAAAAGGTGAAACTTTTTATACTAATATACCAATACTGTTGCAAGTTTGCCTCTGCAGTAATCGTATGCTTCAAGGTCAAACAGGAATGTGCCAATAGGTTGCAGTGTTGCCAGTTTTTTTTTCTGATTGCTTGATTGCTGCCACTTTTTTTAAATAGTAATTTGCCCTTTATTTAATAACAAATTTAATAAAGCAACTATTACTGTTTCAAAACAAATGATATCAATGAAGCAATCTGAATAATGGGAATCAACAGGCATTACTAGTACTTTAGCTGTCCCGGAGTCGGAGTCGGATCCTTTAAAATTTCAGGAGTCGGAGTCGTTCATTTTTCCCACCGACTCCGCAACCCTGATTAAAACTATATATGTTAATATTATTTAAAATTTTAGTACTCAGCAAGAAGCATTGTTGTGCCGAGTTTCTTCAAATTACTGATCACAGTAGCTATATTAAAATTTAATAAAAATAAAAGTGCCCAGTTGAACTGATAGCATTGAGCTCATAGGTTATTCACACTAATTATATATTATATTCTTATTTCAAAGAATAATGCCCCTCAAAAAATAAAGAAATCAACAATAAATTAAAAGGTATTAGCCACCCTTTCCCACCCTTTATACTGAACCAATGAACCCCCAAAATTAATCAGCGAAGCGCCTTATCACAATGACCTTATATACAAAATTTAAAGCAAATTGGATAATTCTGCCTGAAAAATCCATTTATCTAAATTAAGGGGGATTTCACCCCTTTATGCTTAACCAATGAACCCCCAAAACTGATCAGGGAAGTGCCTTATCACAATGAACCCATATACAAAATTTGAAGCAAATCAGATACTTCTATCAAGAGTTATCTCGTTACATACATACAGAACCTGCGGGCACATTAGCTTTCAGGCTTTGATAGCCTATGAACTAAAAAATGCACTATAATTTATATTCATAATTGTTGGTGCTATTAAAAATTAATGTATTACAATGATATAGTAAAAAGTTTTGTGATGACCACAGTATACTAGTTTACACAGGGTTTCAAATTTTTGACTTGATATACAGGGTGGCCATAATTAAAGTGACAGCACTCAGCTTGCTCTGTAGTGCGATCCAATTGCAAGAATGGAGCCAAATATTGTATTATGATTAAAAAAGATAGGGGACGAAGGATTTGGCAAAAAAGTAGTTCGATAGAAATGTGGCGCTGTGTAATAGAAAAGAGAGTTTAATTGCCATTGATTTTAATCGTTAAATGTGCTAAATAAAAATTAATTTTATTTCAGTATTGATTCTGCATTTTTAAAACTATCTTTTTTATTACATAACACATTTCCACCTAGCAGTGACTTTTGGATTTTTTTTTTTCGGAACCCCAAGTCTGCAGTCTTGTTTAATCATATGTTTTTTTTTTTTTTTTTTTTTTTTTTAAACATATTTAATATATAAAACATTTTTAAATTATATAATTTAATATATAAAACTTGTTTTAAAACATTTAATTTTTTTCTAGTTTAAACAAAGATATACCATTTTCATTCATTAAAAAAGAAAATATTTTCTTGTAAAGGAGAAAGAACTAAATAATTTAAAGCAGTAGTTATCTTTATTTAAAAAAAAAGATAAAAATAAAATGCATGACAAAATAATACATACCAACAAGTGCTAATATAACAGTAAGCAATGAACCTGCAGGAAAATTAAATGAAGACTGAAATTCAAACATATGTAGAAGCTCAACTGAAAAACAAGCACATAGTACATCAAAGTACATTGATTACATTAAGAAAAGCTGATCTGCTTCAAATAGGGTGGTAAAAAGGGCCTAAAACCCTTTTAAAAAATCCCAATGTGTATTTATATAGCAAAACTTTACCCAGGGTTCATACAGACTTGAGAAGGAAGAATCAAGGAGTCTAGAAAAATTCTAAGGAGTACAAGAATTTTAAAGAATTCACCATATTTTTTTCATGCATTCCATATCGTCGTGCAGCATGAAAACCCATCCTAATTTTTAATACCTCATTTAGACAGAAAATTGATTTTATTCAATTGAAATCTAATAGCTAGTGCTAAAATTACAAAGTATTCACAATGCATTGATAATTGTTTTTGTAAATTTGAATATAAAAGTGTTAGCGAACTATTTTATGCAGTAACCATACATATATACAGAGGACAGTCAAATCCCAAATATTCGTCATATGAGGAGGTCGGGGCAACAAAGTGCCAAGCCACATTTTTGGTGAAATAAATCTAACACTGTAATCTGTTGCTTATTATCGTAAGTTATAATATCTGACATATTATTTGTTTCTAATGTCACTTGGTGGCAGCATATGTCCCAGGTTTCATTTTTGCTCCCAATGAAGATAGCTAATTTACAAAGTAATATCATTAAAGTAATGCCATATTGTTATTCAGAATATCTCAAATGTTACTAAGACATTGACAAAAAAACTTTATGTTATGTATCTTGATTTGCATATTTGATATAACTTTCAAACTGATATATCTCAGAAGTTTGCAAATGTGGCTTAACACTTTCTTGCCCCGACCCTACCTCATATATCACATGCATATAGATTTTTAAAAGTAAATTTTGAGGGGAAAAACCACGCAGTATATACAAAATTTTTTTTTAGAGTGGCAGTAATCACTTGAACGTTACCTTTAGAAACATTACAATATTTTTATTTTACTTCCTTCAAAAGGTTAATCTAGTCTACCTAAAGTTTTAAGGTAAAAGATGATGTCTAAGTAACTAAATCTCTTCCAAGCCATACAAAGCTTAAGTAGTATTATCCACCGTGTAATATGTTTCCATTTTCTACTCTTGTATACTTCAATTAAATCATTGGTCAATTCTAAATTATACTTTTGATAATTTACGTAGTTTTTAAGGAGTATTTTGCTTATTTAAGGAGCTCTAAGTACTGCTTGGGACCTTTTTCATTTCTAAGGAGCTTCCCAGAAGTCTAATGAGTCTGCATGAACCCCTTTTTAAAAAAAATAGAAGATGACCAACTTTATATATTGAACAGAAAAGGTTGGTTAATATTTCTGTAATTAACAGAAAAGGTTGTCTCTAACCAATCAAGACAAGATTTTAAAATTGAAGCAAGATTCAAACAGCAAAATCTATGTTGTATTAAATATGAAAGGCTTTTTGAACTGATAAACAAGCATAGTTCAGATCTAATGCAGCAGTTTTTAGTAGCAATATCAAGGTAAGGGAGAGAGAGAATATATATATATAAAATTACAATCTTGTCATTAAACTAAGGTAGTGAAAAAATAAATATTCACAAGCATTTTAATCATTTTAAGCATTCATCATTTTCAATGCATAAAATATAATACAAATTACAATTATTGGTACATACAAAAATATAAATGTTAATCTCATACCAGTTACAAATAATCCAAAAATATATATATGATTCTCCCAAAATTAAAAAAAAAACTAATTGTGACTCAATCTGCTTGCTGTTATGAATTAAACAAGAAAGAAAAATCACATTTCAAACATAGATTACAAAACACTTTCCAACACATTCAGAATACTGTAACAAAACTTCACCATTTAATAAGGTAAAAGATTATGTCTAAGTAACTAATTTGGAAAACACATAACACATTTGAAAACTGAATTTCGGCAACTAGATCTATAGTCAGAAAAAATCTGAATTCTTTAGCGTAGCCATGTATATAATTTATACATTTGTATATGTACTACATAGTATGCAAAAATTTAGTTCAGTAGGAAAACGCATAACACACTTGAATATTCCCTTTCAGTAAGTGAAAATGTACTCTAATTCTTTCGTGCAGCCCTGCATATGAGCTATAAAATTTATACATGCCAAATAATATGCAAAAAATTAATTAAATTTAAAAACACATACCAGCAATTATTGCTCAGAAAGTACTGTAACCAAATTCTTTTGTATGTCCCTGTAAATAAACGATAAATGCTATGCACACCATATTGTATAGTAAGCATCATGTAGTGCACCTCAGAGATGTATATCAATTTTAAAACATTTGAAATAGTATAATATCAATAAATACATTGAAAACGATTTTTTCCCCCATGGACCATAATGTAATTAATTTCTTTTGAGTGTCCCTGTAAATAAACTTTTAATGCTACACACTTCATTTTCAATATCAAACATGCCATGGTAAACCCTAATAACATATATTAATTACATGGCACTTCGAGTATACTTACGCAACTTAGAGCACGATCAGACAGACCGTATAAATAAATATTTTTCAAGCTAAGAGAGGAAATATGAATAAAATGTTATAGCAAAATGCTAATAAAAATTATGAAATAGATTCTTTAATCACAAAAATATCACTTTCAAAATCTGCTTACTACATAGTTAAGACAACTAAATATTCAAAATTTAAACATTTATTTACTAAACGTGTGAAAATATTAAAGTTTTTTATTTACCCTTTTCTTAAATATAAAGAACAATAAAATATAACAGAAAATGAAAATGAATTTAAAAAAATTACCTATAAATGTAAAGATTTGGTGATGAGAGTATCTTAGAAGAATAGATATTGATATAGTCTGAAAAAAGAATATGAAATTCTGCATTAAACACATAAAACTTAAAATCTATTGAGAAAATTCAAGATTATTTTTTAAATTTTTACATGAGAGATAATAAAAGGAATTAAAATGCAAAATATTCTGTATAGAAGACAAAAAAAAAAAAAAAAAAAAGAAAAAAAAAAGCACAATAGATAAACAATGGATTAATAGCAATATATTATTTTTGTTCTCTGCAGCAATAAGATTTTAGAATTTTTAAAGCCATATGAGACATGGAAGACTCTGTTTGCCATTTGATACTCAGACTAAGATCATGTACCAAGAATCAAAGCAAGCCAACATATTAAAAAATTTTGAAATCCAATCACTCTGTTGAGTAACAGATTAATTAAACAAAAAGTTCTTCTAAACTGTACTGGGGGGGGGGGGGGGGGTTCCCTATTATTTGGTTTTAAGATTTTAGCTAATTTTACTCGAAAACAAGAAGCTAAAAATGCGAAGAGACCGATTAGAGAAGATTCCTCCAAACAGAATTTGAATGAGAATTTTGCCAAATTACTCAGCTATAGCCAAGTTGGCTTCATTTATGATGACTTATTTTTGGTGACCATATTTGGTGATATTTCACTAAGCATTATCATGCTTGGAGAGAATTTGATGTATAGTTTATCTATATGATATATGGATATGAATATATAGTTTTATGTGTACGATTTGGAAGTCACAACAATGAAAGATAATTTGCGAGAAATCCCGTTCACTATAACTCATAAATTAATGCCGGATCTGCTGTCTTGTTTCAAAATGTCAGCCACTCTAGAATTTCAAATTGCTGTATCTCAGCCTTTTTAGGTGCGTTCGTAATTATATAAATACTTAGCACCTATTGTCGTCGTCTGGTCCGTCCGTCTGCATATAACAACGCAAAAACTACCCAACCGAATGGTTTAAAATTTAAAATATATTATCTTTGCAAAATTTTGTCGAGACATTTCAAATTTTTTAAAAATCGAATCAAAACTTTTGAAAATATTAATAAAAACATTTATTAAGAAATTTGATTTTTTTTTTAAATCGGTGCTTTCTTTTTATAGGAGCTTTCGAAGTTTAACCGTCAAGCGACCGAGATGCTTATTTTATTACAGAAATTAATCTGCAGACGATATAATACAGAATTAAAAATAATCAAGATCTAAATATTTATATAACTAGCTGATACATATATATCTGAATATTTATATAACTAGTTAAGATATTTGTATGAACAGTGTCATAAAATATATACTTAACTAGCTGTTTAACCCGTTCTACGCACGGGAGATCATGAATTTAATTCTAAAACGTGTAACGTTTGACGTACAATTTCCAACTTGTTTTAAGATAGAGGAAAAACAAAAAATGCTCTGGAATCCTTTTACCAAGGCCTAACACTTAAGCAAAATAAAATTTTTGATGTATATATATATATATATTTTGTATATGTTTTGAGTTTTAAATTTTTATGTGGTGCCATTTTGAAACAAGATGGCAGATCAAGCTGGCCAACAAACTCTGTTGAGATCTTAGTAAGCCTAATACATATGTTTAGTTACGTCTAAATCTGTTTACAAATACGAGTGCTATCACATGACAAAAATCAGGTATATGTATGTAAATCAACATTTGAATGGAGTTTGGCTTTGGGGTCATGAGATCGGAGAAAATATACCGAAATTTTACGGAAATTGCTTCCTCTAAACGGTTGCAATAGATAGCTTTTTACTTTTTGTAATGAAAGCTACCTAAAACATATGACAATAATGAATACCTCCAAAGTAACAGAATTTAGAGTCCAATGTCATAGCACTAATTTTCCAGTAATCATGAGTATGCTTTACAACAGGGCTTCCCAACTTTTACACTGGTGTACACTCCACCGAGATCCATAAAATTTAAAATTACACGTTAACATATTAACACATGCTTTCTGGTCGTAGTGTTTAGTGCCCATCTAAAATGGCCCTGCCGGTAACAACACTGGCTGGCTGAGTGACGGCAAATGAAATCAAAGTATATAGCATAATGTATCATTCTTCTTTCTATACGGAACGAAATTCCATTCACACACTGTTACGTGGACTTTTAACTTCTAAAGAGGAGTGTATGTCTTGCTCCTAACTTTTAATGTAGGTGACACCAATATTGATTATTATTATTTATTTATTTATTTATTTATTTATTTTTTAATTTCTTCAGTCACTACAGTTTTAGCTAGCTTTGCAAACTAAGATTCTAATTAGTTTGTGAATTTCTGTTTATAATTTATAAATTCTTTTTAAGGAAAAATCTGTTTTGTACAGTGTCTCACATAAGTGATGGGACACTTGTGCTTTACAAAAGGAAACTAATCAAATAAATTAAAAAAACATGTACACATTTTTTTGTGGGTGTGTTTCATACTTAAATTTAGTAAAGATTATTACATAACTTACATTTTGTCAAAATATTAAAATATTAATTTAATAAAAATACAAATGTTTAGAACGGAGCAAAAAATAGATCACATAAGTGATGGGACACCATTATTATGCAACAAAAATCGTCTGAAATAAGCAATAAAAATATTTTTGGGGGTTTTATTTTTACTTAAAAGCAATTGGCAATAATTTCTAAAATCGTCTGCAGTATTTCTCTCCAGTTTGTTTTGGAATTTTTGTGTTTTTTAACTCTGTGTAGCCATGAATGCTAAACGAAAAGAAACTTCGCTTGAAATTCGAAAATTAGTTATTAATTTGCATATTGAACGTGGAAAATCTATTAGAAAAACTGCTGAAACAGTTAACTTGAGTCGTTCAACAGTTTTCAATATCATTAAACGATATAAAAAGAATCATATGATTCAGGATAAAAGAAGACCTGGCCGACCATCAAAGCTATCCAATAGAATAAAGCGAATTATCGTTCGAAATATTAAAACAAGAGGGGAAAATTCTGCTATAAGGCCGAATATAAATTGCCACACACGGCTTTTATTTAAAAAATAAATAAACTAGCTGTAACTCAGAATAAAAACGCAATGACAACAAACAATTTTAAAATATCTAAATAACAAATAAAAATTCCCCTGTTAAAGTGTTGAGTTGTTCAATAACCATTCGATTTAGAAAAATATTTTTCTACCACTGAGCAATTTTTTTTAATGAAATTTAATTCATGTTGCTATGGCAGCAGACGATAAAACGATATCTTTGGAATAAGGGAATAAATAGAAGAAAATTTTTTGTTGATGTTTGTGATAAAATGTTTTTCTTTATTTTTTAAAAATGTATATACATAATTCACTTTTATATTTTAACAGAATAATAAGTTTACTATAATTCGTTACTCATGCTATGGCCAGTATACACGATACACGTCGAGCCACAATGCCTTTATCATTATCTTTTTACGCGTAAAAGTTTCGCTACGGTACTCCATTGTGAAGTTTTGTAATTTTTGAAATCTAATATTTGAAAAAGGACGTAATCATTAGATTTGAAATTTATATCAAGAAAAATACAATTTTTTACCATTCTAACGCAGTTTGTAAAACAATTTTGTGACAAATACTTTTCGAGTTATTAATTTTTTAAGTAACTTCAAATGTTTCATTTTCCGAGATTAATCTGTGGCAACGATGGATTGCTGTGACTTTTCATAAACATGAAAAATGATAGAGATTGAAAGAATAAGCCACCCTGTGTGTGGCTAAAAAATCCAAGAATTAGTGCTTCAAAAGTTGCTGCTGATTTACAAGCATTATATGGAATAATTGTTAATCCTGAGACTATTAGAAGGGTAATTCGATCTGCTGGATATCACGGTAGAGTAGCCAGGAAAAAATTCTTCGTAAGTGAAAAGAATAGAAAACTCAGACTAGCTTTCGCAAAATCCAACATAAATAAGAATTCTGATTACTGGAATAAAGTTATATTTGCTGATGAGAGTAAATTTAATATATTTGGTTCTGACGGTAGAATCTTGGTGTGGAGAAAACCCAGGGAAGAATTTCGCAAACAGAACTTGGTACCAACAGTAAAACATGGTGGAGGAGGAGTTATGGTATGGGGGTGTATGTCGTCCGCTGGAGTTGGTAATCTTGTTTTTATTGACAGTATAATGGATCAGTACAAGTATATTAATATTTTAAAGCAAAATTTGAAATCTTCAGCACGAAAATTGAACCTTCATAACGATTTTAAATTCTACCAGGACAATGACCCCCAAGCGCACTGCTCTGAACGTTAGACTCTGGCTGCTATATAACTGTCCTGAAATAATAAAAACACCACCACAATCTCCAGACTTAAATCCCATAGAGAATATTTGGCAAGAATTGGAATCAAGAATTCGCAAACACACCATTTCTTCAAAACAACAACTAAAATCGGTGCTTCAAGAAGAATGGAGTAAAATCACTCCAGAAATCACAAAAAAATTAGTCGAATCCATCCCAAAAAGATTAAATCATGTTTTAAAAGTAAAAGGAAATCCAACAAAATATTAAAACCTTTTAAAAAGTAAAATTTTTGGATAAATATTTGATGGAAAAGTAAGTGTCCCATCACTTATGTGAGCCATTTTTTGCTCCGTTCTGAACAATTGTATTTTTACTAAATTAATATTTTAATATTTTGACAAAATGTATGTTATGTAATAATTGTTACTAACTTTAAATATGAAACACACCCAAAAAATTTTTGCACATGTTTGTTTATTTATTTTATTGCAGTTTCTTTTTATAAAGCACAAGTGTCCCATCACTTTTGTGAGACACTGTATATCTTTCAGTATAATTTGAATATCTCAGTATTAATTTATTGTTTTGGATTTAATTAAAATTCTTAAAATTTAGAAGAGTCTTGCATTGGGCGAGATAATCTGATTTTAATACTTTATTTATTTTTATTTTTTACACTCTTATTTAACTCAACTTCGTTTTTGTATGTAAAGATAGAATTTTATAATTTATTTTTAAATTACTTCCTGATATGCTAGAATTATAAAACTTATATACAAAGGTGTGTTTCTGATGACACACAACATTTTAATATTTTTAGAACTTAATTATAAATTAACAACTTAATTTTAAGGTATGTTTCCATTAGGTGATAAATTGCCAATTTTTATTTATTTATTGCCGAAACGTCAGTTGAGGCTCACTGTGGAGACCCGAAAAGTTTTTGGTTTCTGTCTGTCTGTCTGTTTGTCTGTCTGTCTGTTCCGCGATAACTGCCTTAAAAATGATCCGATTAGTTTGATTTTTGGTAGGTATATTGGTGAGATACCCGGAATTAGCTGTATAGCTTTTAGTTACATTTGGTTCATTCGTTCGGAAAATATAGAACATTTCTTTTTTGATCATAATGCTTTCCTATGGGATTTCAGACGATTTTGAAATTTTTCAGTCGTTGAAAATAAAATGTCGCATTTGATTAATGTATTTAAACGGTAAGTTATGAAGGCTAAAATTTATCAAGTCAGGTGTTAAATTATTCAAATTAATTTGAAATTTTGTTTATACATTCGTCAGATTTTTTAAATTAGGTGTATAATTTTTGGTGCAATTTTATACATCTGCTCTAATAATATAATACTTTTATTAGCCACCCACAGGGAGGCTTATTCTTTCAATCTCTATCATTTTTCATGTTTATGAAAAGTCACAGCAATCCATCGTTGCCACAGGTTAATCTCGGAAAATGAAACATTTGAAGTTACTGAAAAAATTAATAACTCAAAAAGTATTTATCACAAAATGATTAGACAAACTGCGTTAGAAAGGAAAAAAATTGTATTTTTCTTGATATAAATTTAAAATCGAATGATTATGCCGTTTTTCAAATAATGAATTTCAAAAATTACCAAATTTTACAATGAAGTACCATAACGAAACCTTCACGCGGAAAAAGATAATGATAACGGCTGTTGCTTTCGGTCGAGAATGGACCAAACGATGTCCGCATTTTACTATTTTTACCGTTTTTAACGAAATTCTGTAACTTTAGAAGAATTTTTCTTTGAATAGGCAATAGAAATGCATAAAATCGTTACAAAAATTTTAAAATTACAAAAAAGGATAGATGCAAATTATCAGATATGAAAAATAAAGAAGAATTTTGGTACTTTCGTTCTTTCGTGTTGTAGCAGCCACCAAGCATGAAATATTTTTGTTTCTGTTTTCATTAATACAAGGGCATCCAACCCGGGCTTCCCGGGATTACAGGATATAGGTAAAAACCTTTTTTTTTAAATTAAAAACTCTAATAGATTTTTTACATTTAATATATATATATATATATATATATATATATATATATATATATATATATATATATATATATATATATATATATATATATAGATTGTCCCCTAACAACACCAAAGAGCATTTTTATATGAAATATGCCAATTATATATTTTTGAAATTGTCGAAGAAATCGCTGAAAATTTCTTTATATACACAACAGATTTTCTTATTCTGATAATTTCGGTGGTTTTAAGCGCTTATTTCGATTAGATGTTTGTTAAATTTGTGTTTTATATGTAGTATTTTATTTATTGCTTAATGAAATTTTAACTTCGTTATGGAATATTAGATCGAAACAAATGCTGAACTATTTATATTATTTAAAATGCAAACGGATTAATATTTTGTAATCGTCTGCAAGCGATAGAGATTTTTAAAAAAATCGTGCTTGAAATTTAATTTAAATGCTATAATAAATGAGAAAATCGTGATACAGTTTTCAAACAAATTGCATTTGAATGTAGATTTTTTTCCCTATCTAACGGTGTAAAAATTGAAAATGTGCGATGTTTAGAAATAAACAAAAACTGCAGTAGCAAAAATCTCAAAGCTAAAATTTCATCGTCAGCTGTTGCCATTCGCAAAATGACGTCAGCGTTACGCACGGACACGTTTGTCCTTTATAATATAGATAGATAGATAGATAGATAGATATTGTAAATTTGGTACTTTCGTGTTATAGCGGCTTCCAAGGATGAACTGCCAAGCGGTCAAGATTTATCGCCAAATTATAAAGCATGTATGACATTATAATAATATATGATATATATGTAACATTTCTGTACGTATGTGGCCAAGTTATAGTCATATAGGATGCATATATGATGTATATATATGACATGTGTATATGATGTATATACGACATATAAGACATAAATAATATGTGTATAATGACGTATATGACACATATAGGAGTGTTTGGAATATATATATGCATATATAGGATGCCTATATAAGCTTTGCGATGATCTTGGCGAAATATCATAACTGCAACCTTGGTATAATCATAATTGTGGGAGCCGCTATAACACGAAAGTACGGTAATTTTTTTTTTTTTTTTTTTTTTTTTTTTTTTTTTTTTTTTTATTGCCACACACAGGGCTAATTCTTTCAGTTTACAGTAAAATTCATGTTTATGAAAAGTCACAGCCACTCCATATATAAAGGAGGACACCCTTTATGCATAGCTATACAAATGGTTGTTACTGACGATATTAAAAATCAAATTGTCTCTCTGTATTATGCCGATACTTCGGCTTGTATTTCCTTTCTCAGTACCTAATTGCCATACAGCGGGCGCAGACCCCATTTAAACAATAATATAAAGGATCCAACAAAGTTAAACCCGTCGTGGCGGACATTTCTAAGGGGACCCGTGGCCCTATCTCCAGTAGTAATGAAGTTACCTCTGGGGGGGGGGGTAAGTTCTTGTAAGTTCCTGGGGGGAAAGGTTCAGTAAGACCTTTTTGGTGTTCCTCCCTCATGTAAACCCCTTCATGTAACATATCAACAATTGATAGATCTCGTCAAGCACTATGGTCTGGTCCTACTCTCCGCCTCTCACTCGCCCCCTCCCTTAAGAAGCATATTTCTCTGTTTCAACTCTTTCTAAATTTTAGTTTTTCCCATCTTTCTCAGCCCCTTTAAGCCCCACAGAGGGCGTAGGCCTCTTCTAAAAGATCCAGCGAAATTAAAATCGTCGAGGCCGACATTTCTAAGAGGGTCCCGAGGCCCTATATCCCATAGGACCGGAGTTACCCCCCCCCCTCACGGTGGAGACATTCAAGGTGCTCAAACCCCGTCATGTAACATATAAAAAGTTTGATCTCATCAAGCGCTTTTGTCTGGTTTTACTTTCCCCCTCCTTCTCTCCCGTCTCCTGTCAGGAGCACTTTTCTTATTTATGTTTTTCAATTTTTCATATTTATTTTAGTTTTTCCCATTTTTCTCTGTTCCTATGGACCGGACTTCTCCAAAATTTTACCAAAATTAGCTGTAAACTGCCTAAAGGTATTCCCCCCCTTCTTTTGGCGCCCTCGGTTTTCAGGTATCTCTCGAGGGGGCCCGTCAGAAGGGCGAAAAGGGGATCCCTTTTAAAGTCCTATCTCTCAATTTCAAGTGAGGATTCATTTTAAAGGTCTCGTAGAGCACTTGTGTTTTGTATAGCTCCCCCTCCCTTCCCCCCACCTCTCCCCAAGATCCCGTCAATTAATGCTAACTCATCATTTGTTAAACAACTTCTCTTAGCTTTATCCATCATAAAAGCTGCTATCATAGAACTTTTCATTATCTTTTTTAGGTTACCTATTAAGTGCTAAAATGCCTTGAATGATTAAAAATAATTTAAAGGATGTAATTAAGCCAGCACATTTGTAAACAACAACTACCTCGCCACGTCTCAGCCCATTGAAGCCACGTCTTTTTACTATTATAGTTATTAAAAATACTTCTAGTCACCGAATCCTTTTAAAATTTGGTGTGCTCGTGCCTAATATATTCCGCCAGCTCACAAAAAATCTTAGAGCGCTAACTAAATTCTAAAGTGGAGAAGCTGGCTTATGCTAACAAACACTTTTTTTGACGAGTTGGACTTGGCTGAAAAAATCTCAACGATAAAAGTCGTGGGTGGCCAATCTATATTCTGCCGTAAGGTAGAATTTTTCCCGCTTGTTTTATCATTTTTTGCAAATATTAAAATGCATTCATTTTTATTTTCCTTTTCAATTTAACCGTAACCTAGCAACCATGTTTAAAGAATATCAAAATGATAAAATTCAAGTAACTCAGACGATTTTGCTTATTCGCAAAATAAAATATTATTGGGTGATTTTATATTTTATTGAAATAAATGAGAATTTATTTTGGTACAAGTTACCTTTTAACTACTATAGAATGATAGCCGAAACATTTTTATATGAGATATTATAAATTTTCTGGAAGAGATGCGGATTTTTCGTGGTTGAAAATTAGTATTATTTTAAAAATATAATGTAATATCTCGTACAACGAGGTAGTTAATCTAAAGAAATTAGCGTAGTAAAACGAATCCATACAGCCTGAAATAGCACAATTATTGGTACCTGAGATCATAAAAAGTTATCACAAAAAATACTTTATAGCGCCAAATCAAGATTGCTATTTAGTGAATTGGCAGTGGGCACGATTATGAAGGATTACACAATAAAAGTTTTCAGGTTTAAAAGTTTCCAAATAAGCCTATTTTGGGGAGATTTTAGTATGCTATTGCCATCGAATTAAATCAGGATGTACTAAGGTCAAATAAATATTGTACAATGGCCATCAAAACTGTTTTTCCGAAACAAAAATTGTAATAATACTAGATTTCTGAAATAGATAAGTGAATATATAGTAGATTCAGTTTACATTTCCATAAGTTGATTTTGTACACGAGATATTATTCAACTTATCTATCAGATGCGAGTGCTTCGTGGTTGGAAGGTAAGTAAATATTGCTATTTAGGTATTACATGAAATTATTTTCGAAATTTTTGCTTTTCATAATAAAACCAATGTGTAGAACGAAATCCAATATGTACTAGAATCATTCACACAAACAATAGGAAACCACGAATATAAATTTAATAAGATTACGGGGGGTTCAGGGGGGCAGAGCCCCTCTGAAGAAATGTATTTTTTTACCTAAAAAATAAAATAAGAAGTTCATAAGAATGTCAGAATATTATTGCATAAACCGTGTTTAATTTAATGTTCCTAATTTCTGAAACCTTCGAATTATTTTATATGCGTATAAATATACATGTAATAATTTAAAAAATTTAATTTGCGTATTATAAGATGTTAAATATTATGAGAAATGAGATTAAAAAACATTGACTTTCATATAGCTGACGTTGAGGCTCCTGATCTGTAGATTTACTAGTTTATTTATTTTTGTTGCAATTGTAATAAAAGCTACAACAACAATGGAGTTAATGATGCGCTAAACCACACTCGCCAAAAAAGGCAAACTGGCTGTGAAACTGCAACAATGCAATATTTAAAGCACTACAAAGTAGAAAATTAAATTAAAAAAAAAATAATAAAGAGAAATATATATATCTACTATATATATATAAAACACAAACGGAAATTTCGTTCCATTCCTTTATAACTCAAGTTCTGCTGAATGGAATTTGATGGAACTTGCACTGTTGGATAGATAATTTTTCAGGGAAGGTTTTAGTATATAACACATAGTTCTGCGTATATTAGTTATAGAATTATGACGGAAAGTTCTGTTATTTTGGACGATAAGGTTACCATAGGTCATTTTTTTGGCGAGCATTATCGTTGCTGAAAGAATTGAAACGGCTATATCAGAAAATAATGCAAACACATAGAAAAATAAAATAAAAATTCTGTTATTAATTTTATTTAACCACCCCCCCCCCCCGCAAAAAAAGAAAAAGAAAGAAAAACTGTTTTAATGAGGCATAATATTTAATTT
This sequence comes from Maratus michaelseni, assembly GCA_963931845.1. Lineage (NCBI taxonomy): Eukaryota > Metazoa > Arthropoda > Arachnida > Araneae > Salticidae > Maratus > Maratus michaelseni. Next base: position 155,754,804 of record OZ007591.1, on the reverse strand, counting down.
GTAATAGTTTTTGTAATGCTTAAAAATATTTGCTATGCATGAGATTGCAATTCAGATTAAGTCAATATTTGGCGATTTATCGTTTGCGTCAGGTTAACAAAGATGCGTCTGATAATTTGATTTAATAAAATATGAGTAATTTTTTTTCCTTTTTTTCTATCTGTTAATTTTTTTTATATAACTCCCCTATCATGTGTCTTATAGGAGGAACTAGCAGATGTAATTGTAAAAATGACTGCATTTATGAATTACATGTTATTTGTTTATTTATGGTTTTGATTTTACTTTTGTCGCCAAGCAATGTGATTTTAAGCCAAAAATGCATAAGCGTGACATCAGCTTGAGCAGCATTAGCAATAAAAGTGTTTTTTCGTGTATACAAGATCCTTTTTGGAGTAAATTTTTATATTCAAATGCAAATTATATAAATAGCAGTTATTGTTATGACTATGGGATCAAATATTTAAATTTTAGTGAATGTCTGCCACTCAAACACACATTGTAAAATAATTAAATTTTAGACATTTAAAAATTTACTACGGAAACATGCCGCTTTGTTTTCACCAAACATATTATTTTTATAGCCTCGAATTCAGACTAGCGAATATTGTCTATTCTTTTATTTTTATTTTACTAGGGGGTTCTGCCCCCTGCTCGTTGCGCTCACCAACCCCCGTTTTGATTTCACAGCCTCTTAAAACCTGGTAATGTATCCTGTTTTAAAAGACGATGATGATATCACGAACGGCGATCTGTAATCAGGTTATAATGCTTTTTCATTTAACTGGTTATAATGCTTTTTCATTTAATTCATCTTTTTTATTTTTAACTAGCTAACTCGCCCGGCGTTGCCCGGGCCCGAGATAATTACAATCTCGGAGAAAGGCGTTAACCCCCTCCCTCCCTCCTCATACCCGCAAATATAATGAATAATTTGTTCAAGAGAACCACCGTCATCTACATGAACGCGATCATTAAAAAAAAAGAGTTACATTTTTCTGATAATTAGAACATAACGAAGACGCTACGCTAAAATGGCCGGCAGATGACACCCCTTCCCGACCTCAATTTCAAATCTATATCTTAATTAGTTACCTAAATTTTTGTTCGTTAGTAAAAGTTGGCCATTATTTCCTTTCATTTTCACAAACTAAATTAAAGGGATCGGCCAGAGAAACAGATCTCTTTGTAGTTCAGTTTTTAATGAAAGCCGATCCCTGTCTGAAACTTTCTCGGATTTATTTCACTGGCGCCAGCAGATTTTAAGCAGTTTTTTGCATAAATTAAGAAAAATTACCAGCCGAATTTTTCAAAAATTGCATAGACGGATGCAGATTTTTTTTTTTTACATCTGCTCAGAAATTTTCAAATTGATATCTCAATTAGTTTTCTTAAAATTCGCTAATTAGTAAAATAATTTCGAATTCGTTCATTTCGGCTTGGAAATCCACAACAACAGTTCTTTTCTTTAGCCATTTTGATTTAAAAGATGGCATTTTTGATGCGATGTTTAATGATATTCTAATTAATATCTAGATTAATTATCAAAATATTAAAATTCTGAGACTCAGGTGCACATGGTCAAACCTTGGACTATCCACACCTAAATTTCCAGACTTCTAGGTGGTCTAGATTTTGCTAGCCATCGCCAACAGACACACACACACACACACACACACAGAGCGAAACTTTCTTTTATTAGTATAGATATTCATGTGTAAACACAATTTTTATGACGTAATTTTCTTTATTTCCTGCTTTCAACACGTGATCATTTAATTATTATTTTTAATAGTCTCGCGCAAATACATTTTTTATTTGAGATAAAACATAATCCTTTGCGCTTATTTAGAAATTGGCAACAATATAAAAAAATGACTTTTTCAATAAAAGATTTTTTACTCGATTTTTAAATAGTTTTTGAGTTTTTATTGTCCGACCGTGATAATTTTTTTAATTTCTGAAAGCTTGTTATATTTCGCGTCTGGTGGTATGATTTTCGAATCCGTAGGATGGCTAGAAAAAAAGTAATAGCTCCTCAAAAAAGTCCCTAGTAAAAAAGCGATGAGAATAACCCGGAATATCTACGCAGAATTTGATTGGTTCATTTTATTTTTGGCTCAGTTCCAGATTACTTTTCTTTAATATTTTTATTTTATTATTTTTTAATATATCGCCAATTTTACTTATAGAAATATTCACTGTTTCAAAAGTTAGGAACCAAAGAATATTCATAAGGACATGTGTGCATTTATGCGTTATTACTATCACAAAAGGAAACATTTTGCAATAAAAATTGTTTGCTGAAATAAATTTTCGATGCTCTTTTGGATTCGTCATTTCTTTGTAGTTTTTTCTGCATATCTTTCTTCCCTTCTTTCAGGAAGGTTTTTAAAAGACATTGGACTAATTGTCCGTATTCCGGTCACCTGCCAGTGTGCATTTTTACAATATTGTTGGATGTTTCGTTTATGTTTGAAGGTTACTTTGGACGACGATTCAGATTACAGAAGATTAGACGACTTTTGAAATTAGCGATTGCTAAATTTATGGGTTTTTTTCATTATGAAGCAAAGTTTTACCAAAAAAGCAATGCTTCCAATGTACGTTTAGTTGATTTTATGACGGCCGATTATCTAACGAGGGATATAGACCCTGGAGGGAGTGCCCTCCGTGGGGGTCTTTCTAAGGGATCCTAACCCATATTTATGGCAAGGTTCGAAGAAAACCACGGAAAACTCCGAACGGTTAGGTCAACGAGCGCGACAGGGGTTTGAACCCAGCACTTCCCGTATGCCAGCTTTGAGAGGAACATCTCAGCCACTGTTTTGGCGGTTTCAATGTACAGAAAAACTTTGTAATGTCAATGGTGGCGAATGGAATAAATAATATTTGTCGATTTATCATTTCAGGCTGGATAAGAAAAAACGAGTACCTGAAATTCTGATTAGATAATTTTTCGATCATTATAAAGCCTTTTCGACCTACACACAGCCCTAGCAGAAAAACATAGTGAGAAATGAATTTATTTCTGCGTGTTATTATGCTCTTTAGAGAAATATAAAAAAATCTTCAGTTTAAGTATTCACCAAAAATAATATTACTAAACATTTTGCATAACTAACTTTATCATTGTCAGTTTTATTTAAGCTATGGAATTTTGTTAATGAAAGATCTATGATTGAATTAACAGTAATTTGACATTATTTAATGGAACATAGCTTGGCGCGTAACTAACTCTGGTACATTAGTAACCATATCGTTTCAAACACTTCTAATGTTTGACATCAAACTTGGATATCGGCAAGATTATGGAAGATTTGGGAGATTTTATTGGATACAAACTAGAGGTTTATTCTTCGACCAGAGTTAATCATTGGGGTTTTTTCAGATTAACGGTTACACGAATGCAACTGGTCTAAAAAATGGAAATACAGTGAAAATGGTGTCATTTTAATTTTATTCATATTCAGCTTTAAAAATTCACTTTTTTATGTTTCACCATTTTTTTAAATATGAAAGTTAAACACTGTTCTTTATGTGCAAACAATTTATTACAATTTTCACTTTATTTACTCTACTGGAATTGAAAGATGAAAAACCGTAGTAGACTTGCCAGAAGAGGACGTATATTGCGAAATATAACGTAACATAGAGTGAGATTATACAGGGTGATTTTTTTTAAAGTTGTGAAAGTAAAACCCTATAAAAAAAGAACCATTGAAGCAAATGACCTGAAATTTCACCAGTATGCTCCCAAAGCAATGGGAATTTTTTAGGCGTGGTTAAAAAAAAACTTAAAATCGCACCGACAGATGGCGCTGTAGGTTAACATCAACTGTTTTTCTTCCTTACCGGGTTTTAGGCTCAATGAAGTCTGCTCAAATTTCAAAACCCTCTTCCGTAGGTCTTCTGTCGTCATTGGACCTTTTCTTAAATTCTTATGTGTCTTAAATCTCCTAAGAGCAGTTGCTGCACTGTATTTATTCTGATAATACAGTTTCACTAACAACGCACGGTGCGTCAATGGCACAGTCATTGCGAGGATATCCGTAGAATAATAAACACGAGGTGTGCGTGCTTCACGTTTTTAACGCCACTGTACGTATGTCGTGCACAAGATCGGCTTCGAACTTTACTGCATATACAGCGCCATCTGTCGGTGGGATTTTAAGTTTTTTTTTAACCACGTCTAAAAAATTCCCATTGCTTTGGGAGTACACTAGTGAAATTTCAGGTAATTTGTGTAGAAAACTAATCCATTCATTTCAATCACTTAATATTTTCCACTCAAAGTAAAATAAATAAATAAAGAAAATGATGAAGCACGCAGATAAAAACCCAACGATAATTTTTCTCTCATCTCTTCAAAACAAGTGACCTAATTTATGACTCTTAAGTTTCAAGTTTATCAAGCAATAGATATTTATTACCTCGTTATAATCGTTCTCTTCTAATAATGTGAAGTATGTTTATAATTTGTTATTTGTGATTATGCCATTATAAACTTATTACAGAACTAAAACATTTAAAAGGACAATTATTCAACGTCAATTTGTTTCAAAGAAATGATGCAACTTTACTCGTAACTTTCCAAACTTTGTGAAAATGAGTCAGTGTATTACTATCCTTCATTCTGTAAAGTCACAGGAAAAAATGTTTCCTGATGTTAAAATTAATCTAAATGTAAACCTTTTAAAATTTTAAGTAATGTAAAATATAATTTTTTAAAATCAATCCAAACGTGAACTTATTTATTCAATGTGAATTGTGCATTAATATAATTTTTTTACAAGTCTTATTTCAGCAGTGGTACATCTACACGATTATTCAAGAAGTGTTTATAATAAATTCTCAAATAGTTGAAATATATAAACCAGTGGATATTTCATAAATTGGATAGACCTTAGAAAAGGTAAGCAATTCCTTTTCTTTCTGCATGTTGAAGACCAGAGTTAATTTTAATTTGAAGAATTTAATATTCTGATGTTACGCGCTTACCTCGTTGGCCTCGCCCCTTCAACAGTGATGATGAGACTGATGAATATATGAACTCAGAATTTATTCTTAAGGATTAATAATTGACTCTAATTAATAAAAATAATACTCAGCTCTTATGCTAGATTAAAAATTCAAGAAAACATAATTGAATTTAATAAACTATTTAAACTAATAAAAACTTTAAAAACTGTATAAACAAGTTCTCCGAGATGGCGACAATAAAGAAAATGCAAATAGTAGATAAATTAAACAATAATAATTATTCTATATGGAAGTTTAAAATTAATATGTTGTTAATTAAGGAAGATTTGTACGAACTCGTAACTCAGGAACCCCCTACACCAATTAACGAAGATTGGAGAAAAAAGGATGCAAAAGCTCGCGCTTTAATAAACCTGAGTTTAGACGATACGCAAATAGTTCATGTAAAACATTTAGAAACAGCAAAACAGACATGGGATAGTTTAAAAAATATTCACGAGAGAGCCAATTTGTCCAGTAAATTGTATTTGTTACGAAAATTGTATAGTGCAAAACTTCCCGAAAATGGGAACATGCACAAACACATTACTAATATACTGGAAATAAAAGATAAGCTCTCCGCAATAGGAGAGAACATAACCGACTCGCATTTATCTGCACTTCTATTGTGCTCGTTACCTGCGAGTTATAATACTCTAATAACAGCTCTCGAAGCCCGAAATGAAATTGAATTAACTCCCGAATTCATCAAGAGCAAACTTACTGATGAATTTAATAAACGGGTAGAAAATAGTGAGCAAGTTGAAAACTCACAAAAGGTGTTTAAAACACAAAAGAAATACACTCAAGATTATAAAGGGCAAAACAAATATTGTACCTACTGTAAACAATCAAATCACACTTACAAACAATGCTGGCATCTCAAGAACAGAAACACACAGACCACTACACCTAAAACACAATACAAATACAAAAAGTACACATCGTTGTGTTTTGAAAATACAAAAGGTGATAGTAAAAATAAAATGAATGAATCAAAAACAGATGAACAGGTACAAATAAATAAAAGTGAACATAAAGATGCAGCATTCATAATTGTCAATCCCGCTAATAAAACCTGGTTAATTGACTCAGGAGCGTCTTCGCATATAGCGAACGATAGGGATATATTTACAAAATTCAACGATACTGAAAAAACTACAGTAACAATTGCTAATGGGAATACATTAAATTCTTACGGAACCGGCGAAACACAAATAATGACAAAAACATCTGATGGATGTATAAATAGAATTACACTCAAAAATGTGTTATTTGTTCCACAATTGGAATCAAATTTAATTTCCGTAAGTAAAGCCACAGAACATGGCTACAAAGTATTTTTCGAAAATGAAAAATGCATTCTATCGTGCAATGGAAAAATATACTTAGAAGCATTAAAGAAACATAACTTATATCAAGTTGAAACACTAGAAGAAAGTTCTCAAAATAAAATAAACATTGCACATGATTGCAGAAATAAAGATTGCCTCGAAATTTGGCATAAACGCCTTGGCCACAGAAATAATGAAAGTATAAAAGAATTAGTCAAAAATGACTTGGCCAGTGGGATAAAAATAAATAACTGTAATCATAAAACAAACTGTGAAACCTGTATAAAAACAAAGTCAACAAATGCACCGTACTCTAAATCTATCGAAAATAAAACAACAAAAGTATTAGATTTAGTACATACTGATTTATGTGGGCCTTTTAAAACACCCACAATAGGAGGAAAAAATTACTTCCTTACATTCATAGATGACAGTTCTAGATTCACAGTTATTTACTTATTAAAAAGTAAAGATGAAGTTTATGAAAAAATAAAAGACTATGTACAAATGGTCAAAACCAGACAAGGAAAATATCCGACGGCGATTAGATCGGATAACGGTGGGGAATACATAGGAAATAAAACAGAAGCCTTTCTAAGGGAACATGGTATAAAACATGAATACACAGTTCCATTTTGTCCCAGCCAGAATGGCATTGCTGAGAGAAAAAACAGAAGTTTAATTGAAATGACACGAAGCCTATTATCCGAAGCAAATTTACCTCATAGGTTCTGGGGTGAAGCGATAAATACTGCTAATCACCTCCAAAATAGGCTCCCCACTAAATTGACAAATAAAACGCCATATGAAATTTGGTTCAAAAGAAAACCAAATCTCTATTATTTACGTGTATTTGGCTGTAAAGTATACACTTACATAAACAAACACAAAAGATCTAAACTAGATGACACAGCAGAAGAGGGTATCTTCATGGGCTATGATAATAATACAAAGGGATACCGCGTTTTCACTAAAAATGGTGAAATAATAATTTCCAGATCTGTAAAATTTCTGGAAGAAAAACTGAACAATTTAAACGAGAAAATTAATGATCACGAACAATTAATTGAAGATAAAAAATACATTGAAATAGAAATAGGTGACACACCCTGTACACCTGACGCGCCCAAACAATCAGAAACACATCAACCTCGTAGATCTGAAAGACAAAACAGAGGAGTACCACCTCAAAGATATACTTCCGACAATTTTATTGCTTTAGCAAATGATTGCGATACAACAGAACCTGAAAACTGGAAACAGCTTATCAAAATAAACAATCCACTAGAAAAGAAAACTGGCTTAAAGCCACTGAAAATGAAATACAATCATTAATGAAAAATAATACATGGGATCTAGTCGATCCTCCTCTTAATAAAAGAATCATAGGAAGTAGATGGATTTTCAAACGAAAAATTGATAGTTCAGGAAATACACAAAAATATAAAGCACGTTTTGTTGCCAAAGGTTTCAGTCAAAAATATGGGGAAGATTATCAAGAAACATTTTCACCAGTAGCACAACATTGTACCATCAAAACACTTCTTTTAGCAGCAGCTTATAATAATTTGAATGTGCGACATGTAGATATTGACACCGCTTTTCTTCATGGGAACTTAAATGAAGAAATATATATAAATCAACCTGAAGGCTATGTAAACGAACAGTTTCCTGAAAAAGTTTGCAAGCTCAAAAAGGCAATCTATGGCCTCAAACAGGCCGCCAGAGCTTGGCATATTAAAATCGCTGAAACACTAGACAAATTGAACTTTATCCAAAGTACAGCAGACACATGTCTTTTCACTAGAAAAGAAAAAGATCATACATCATACATAATAATATATGTTGATGATATACTCATCGCCAGCAAAGATGAAATAATAGTAGAAATCGTAAATTCTCTAAAACAAGAATACGAATTAAAGGATCTAGGCAATATTAGTAACTATTTAGGTACTCAAATTCAGAAATTACCTAACGGTTATTCTCTTGATCAAAAAATTAAGATTGAAAATTTAGCGAAAAAGTTCAATCTTGAAAACTCCAAACCGTGCAAAACTCCAATGGAACCAGGATATAACAAATTAAATGATGATGATAATTTAATGCCAAATAATATTAAATATCGCCAGGCACTTGGTTCATTGCTTTATATAACAACCATAACGAGACCTGACATTTCAGCAGCAGTAAACATTTTAAGCAGAAGAAATGAGAATCCTCGCGAAAAAGACTGGCAAGCCGTAAAAAGAATAATAAGATATCTATATCATACTAAAGAACTAAAATTAATAATTAACACTAATGAAGAACCAATATTAAAGGTATTCGCTGATGCCGATTGGGCAGGTGATACCAAAACCCGTAGATCAACATCGGGAATATTATATATGTTGGGCAACAACCCAATTCAGTGGACGACGAAAAGGCAAAGTTGCATTGCCTTATCTTCAGCAGAGGCTGAATATGTGTCCGCAGCACATGCTAGCCAAGAAATAATTTGGTTATTGAAGTTACTTGACGATCTAGGCTTTCCACAGCAAAAACCAATCACTTTATATGAAGACAATCAAAGTACCATAAAAATGGTTGAATCAGAAAAATTCACGAAAAGATCAAAGCACATCGACGTCAAATTTAATGCCATTAAACAATATAGCGAAGAAGGCCTAATTGAGTTAAGATATCTTCCAACAGAAAAAATGATAGCTGATGCACTTACCAAACCTTTACCCAAGCCTCGATTCATCGAACACAGAAATTCAATGAAAATATTAGTTAATCCCCATGAACGGATTAAGGGGGAAATTGTAGAAAACTAATCCATTCATTTCAATCACTTAATATTTTCCACTCAAAGTAAAATAAATAAATAAAGAAAATGATGAAGCACGCAGATAAAAACCCAACGATAATTTTTCTCTCATCTCTTCAAAACAAGTGACCTAATTTATGACTCTTAAGTTTCAAGTTTATCAAGCAATAGATATTTATTACCTCGTTATAATCGTTCTCTTCTAATAATGTGAAGTATGTTTATAATTTGTTATTTGTGATTATGCCATTATAAACTTATTACAGAACTAAAACATTTAAAAGGACAATTATTCAACGTCAATTTGTTTCAAAGAAATGATGCAACTTTACTCGTAACTTTCCAAACTTTGTGAAAATGAGTCAGTGTATTACTATCCTTCATTCTGTAAAGTCACAGGAAAAAATGTTTCCTGATGTTAAAATTAATCTAAATGTAAACCTTTTAAAATTTTAAGTAATGTAAAATATAATTTTTTAAAATCAATCCAAACGTGAACTTATTTATTCAATGTGAATTGTGCATTAATATAATTTTTTTACAAGTCTTATTTCAGCAGTGGTACATCTACACGATTATTCAAGAAGTGTTTATAATAAATTCTCAAATAGTTGAAATATATAAACCAGTGGATATTTCATAAATTGGATAGACCTTAGAAAAGGTAAGCAATTCCTTTTCTTTCTGCATGTTGAAGACCAGAGTTAATTTTAATTTGAAGAATTTAATATTCTGATGTTACGCGCTTACCTCGTTGGCCTCGCCCCTTCAACAATTTGGATCAGTGGTTCTTTTGTTATAGGGTTTTACTTTCACAACTTTAAAAAAAATCACCCTGTACTTACGTTACCAGAATCTCACATGGAGACAAGAAAGAGGGACGGTGTTCAAGAACTTACAGACGAAAATGAATCACCCGAACATTCAATGGTCACAAGTTCAATGGTCAATCTATGCAATCATGCTTTCTCTTTTAGTAGTATGTCGACTAGAGAACATGTTAGTTCCTGCTGTCATAATCTCATAATGGCCTCATTTCCCTACCAAACTCTACTATAAATGATCAACTAAATGAGTTGCTTCTTTTAGCCCAAATTTTGTCCAATGTATGATATAATATAACGCAATGTCGTTCACATTGTTTACAGTAATATTGAAGGAAAATCCAGGTGAACGTCCCTATTGCTTTAAAATACAAGCTCAAATCCATGGATATAATTTGTTTGATTCAAGGTTCGTTTGAAAATATTTACTAAGGTAGAATCTGTAAGTGAAGATCCACATTCCTTTAAAATATAAAGCCATTTCGTTTGATTTAAGGTACATTTAGAAAAATGGCCCAGCGCAGCGGGCGTAGCATGCTAGTATATAGTATATAAAAACACTTATCAATTAGAAGTTTAATATTAATTATATTATGATTATATGTTGAGAAAACAATATAAAAATCCCGAATGGGTAGTTTAAATCAGTGGCGCAGCCAAGGGGGGGGGGGTTGGGGGTTAAAACCCCTCCCAGAGCTAAAAAAACTACTATAATTGCCGCTTATATGAATCAAAACTAAAGTTAAAATTAAATTTTTTGACCTTTCCACCTTGGCGGAATCCGTCGTCTTGTTAAATCAAATTCTATTCAAGAATGTTATTCAATTAAACGGCGAAAATTCTACTTAAAACTGAGAAAGCGCATATTACATGCATCGGTTAAGTCAAAACTGGTTATATGGACTGCGTCACTTTGTCGAGACGTCTTAAAGTAAAAGAGGGGTTATATAGTGCCACACAGACGCTTTGAGTTGTTATATAGTATACAGTGGGCCGTTTCTTAATTGCATTTCAGTCTTTGTTCCATGTTTGAAACAATAACAGACCATCGAATTCCAGGGAAAAATAAAACATACTGTTTCTAAGTCTCTCTCAGTTTCAAACGGCTTTTATTTGCGTTTTTTGCTCTCAGTTATATCTAAGACCAAGCTATGTGCGTACCCTTGAAAAAATCTTTGCAAAAGTAAGAATTTAAAAAAAAGTACTTTAAAGCTATAAAAAGCTATTTTTTGATTGTGAACAGATTTTTGCAATCAGTGTTTCTTTCGAACCATTTGTTTCGTAGGGGGTATGTGCACAAATTTAAAGACTATACTAGCTGGCTTCGCCCGCCAGCGGGCCCCTAATTTACATCGGTGCCTCGAATTGTAGAAAATCTCGAATCTTGTAAAACCTCAAACCGGACGAACCACCGACCCGGGTCCCCGCTGCCTTCGGCACCGTATACCGGTCGTGCTACGCACGCACCGGGTAATCCCTTAATTAGCACATTGAATTGTACAAACCTCTAACCGAACGAACCTCCGAAGGGTAATTCTTATTATACAGTTTTGCATATCATGGCAATTTGTTATTCATGTATAGAAGAAAAAAAAATTGTACAAACACCTATAGCATTGTCCTTCCTTATTATTGTAAATTATTGAATATTATTTCTGGCATGAAAATTCCTGGTATGAGCACGGGGAGTTCTTTCCGGTTTGGACGTGGGGGTACCATTTTTCTTTGGCTTATTCTTTTGGCTTTTATTTTGATCTTTCTTCTACAAAATTTTCTTCAAAATTCAAAATTCTTCCTCATATGTGGGGTGCCCGTATTCCTGGTTCTAGATTGATTAGAGGCATAAGTAGTTAAAAGGGAAATAAAAATAGTTATAAGATAGTCATAGTTTTATAATCATAGAAAGAGGTATATTAATCAGTTTGCAAATAAAAGTTAGAATGGTGGATTCAGATAGACAACAATCCCATGCTGAGATAAAAATGAACTCATATGTCGACACCTCTCATACTTATGCATATGTTGACGTCGTCCCAATCAGTTCAATCTCTAGAACTGTAGACAAAAATCAGACTGAAAAGTTGACTTTCAATGATGCATTCACGAAGAATTTAAATCTTAGCGATATAGCACAACAATACTATATTCATATAAAGAAAAGCAAAAAAAGGTGCTATCCAACCAATGGCATTTTTGGAATGGTTTATAGTAAAACTAGAAAAATATACAAGCTATATAAGCTACTACACCAACTCAAAAGGAATCAAAAACAAACTCTCATGCCTAGAAATAGACCTAAAATCAATTTCAAAACATTATGCCATAGAGGACGACCATCTGTCAAAAGGTATAGTCAACATGATAATCGATGAAATTACCGACAAAGGAGAATTTCAAGAATATGACAGCCAAGAGGCAAGTTGTTCACAAGATGTTATCGATCTAATTACGCAGTTGACAAGGGGTGTAAGAAAACGCACTAAAGGAACATCTGCAATAGTCCACCTATACTTAGACGAATTAAAAAGACGACTTAAACTAATACAGACAGATTTCACCAATATCTATATACTAAAGGCACCATCCTCAGAGATATCCCCAAAAATGGCATTAAATATAGCTGAATTACAAAATGCTTCTTACAGTCTAACACATATTGAAGATGAAAAACTGATACACAGTGGAAAATCCATACAAGATAAAGACAAAGGAAATGAAGGTGGTGATAAAAGTGTTTTAAGTAAGGAAGACTGTGGAAAAGAAATGATTCAGGAAGAGTTGGAAACAGCCCATCTGAATTTACAGGTACTTTCTGGAGAGAGTTCCACTCTTAGTATACCAATGACATTGCAAGAACTAACGAGCTTAACACAAGAGAAATCTCCACTACATCAATTGGAAGATATCCTAAATCAAATTGAAAGTAATTCAAAAATTTATGATGAAGACATCCGAACACAAATAGCGAACTCAATACAGCAGATAAAAGAATATCTATACTTTGAACAAGAAGAAAATAACGTCCTGAAAACTACGACAAACGAACAAGAGCATCAAATAAAGGAAATGAAAACTCAAATCACTCAACAATCAAAAATAATTGACAAAATGGAAAAAGAACTTCAGAGCAAAGAGATTGAAATAACCGAAAAAATTAAACAAACATCACTTATAGAAGAAATGTTTCATACCATAAAAAATCAACAAAACTTAGTTAATAATCAAGACCATCTGGAAGATGGAATCGATTCCGAAATATCGAAAAGAGCACAACTCAAGAGTTATGCTGCTGCAATTACATCCGATCAACCTATAAAAACACCTTGCTTTAAGTACTCTAAATCAGCAATAATAATAAGAAGAAGTCAATCAACGAATATTCCCATTAATGTAATACGAAACATGTTAAATGACAAAATAAAAGGGAATAAAAAATTTAAATACATCTCATGTTCGTTAGGAAGAGATAAGAACTCGCTCATAGTCCAAACAGAATCGGACGAAAAAACAGCGGTTTTAATTGATTTTATAAATCAAATAGAAGGTTTCAGAGACTTGGCCGAAGCAGATCTTAGAGATGCTAAAAGAAAAAAAGTCATTATACTGGGAATTCCAGTAGATGTGACTGAGACTGAAGTAATTGATAAGATACATCAAGAACTGGGACAGAATATTCCTCTAGGAATAGCAAAAGTTCTCAAAAAACAAAAAATGAAAACATACCAAATAGTACTTGATGCAGAAGAACATTACGCGAAAGCATTATTTTCAAGAAGAAAATTACCTATTCATTTTAATTTATGCCGTATAGAATATTACAATCCAGTGGTTAGGTGTAATAAATGTCAACGTTATGGCCATACAGTTGATAATTGTAGAAGTTATTACTTAACATGCGCATATTGCACAGGTAACCACAAAACAGACACATGCAAAATAAAAGAAAATTATGAACGTCATCGTTGCATCAACTGTGAAAGAGAATATAAAACCGCAGTAAAACCTGAAAAGATTGAAAGGCATAGTGCAAATTCTAGATTCTGCCCAATTTTTCAAAGATTGTTGCAACGAAAACAAAATATTACTATCTCCTATGATCCTTCAAAAATATGTTCTCAGAACTAAAATCACTCAATATCTCTGATGACTCTATAGAAGATTCAACTGTAGAACCTCCAACCAATGCTACATATATAATAAATCAGACTATCCCATTGGACAATAGATATTATTTCGGAGAATCCAAGACCCCACCAAATCATTTAAAAATAGTTCAAATAAACCTTAATAATTGTAAGGCTGCAAATCTCCAATTGCTGAAGTACATACATGAAAATAAAGTAGATTTAGCTTTAGTTCAGGATTATCACAAAAGTAATAAAACCTTCACGGGAATCCCAATTTCATGTTCTTTCTACCATTCAATAAATCAGACGTCGGGAATACTCGTATCCAATCCCTTATTAATTCATATTCAGACTCTACAAACAAATAACAGTGTATTTATAAACCTATCACTGTCATCAAAATTCATTAAAGTCGGATCACAATATTCAAAACCGAGTGGAAATCTTGATGAAGACTTCCGAGAATGGACCAGAGTCATAGAAGATACATCGAACCTTATCCTTGGGGGTGATTTCAATGCACACCTCCAGGCGTGGGGTTATAAAAGAAATAATGCTAGAGGATATATCCTACTTGACTATCTAGCAATGAGCAGATTAACTATTATTAATGATCCTGATTCAGAATGTTCTTTTGCGCGAGACAAGTTTAAAGGCAAACCAGATTTGACCCTCTGCGGTGAACATTCAAAAAATATTATAGATTCATGGAAAATAGACTCGACATTTAAATCACTAAGTGACCATCAATATATTACTTTTACTCTGAATGTCACACCCACAATAAGAAATTTATACCGTTTCAAAACCAAATATGAAACGTTTAAAAAATTCAATAAACTGTTTCAAAAACATGAAGAAACATTACTTTCAACACTTAAAGCAGTCAATTCTGTTCCAGAGTTAGAGAAGTGGACAGAGGAATTTAATGTTATCCTTTTAAACATCATGCAAAAATCACTTAAAAAGAAAAAGTTGTCTCATGAAATTAATGTATCCTGGTATACTGACAAACTTAAAGTACAGCGAAGCCACCTAAATGCTATATATAAACTACATAAAAGAAATCCAGATTCTGTAGAACTCAAGATTAAATATAAAAAAGCCAAAGCAAAATACAAATTAGATATTAAAAAAGCTAAAATTGATTCTTGGATAACATTTTGTTCGGAAACAAACAGTAAGTATGGTACTGCTTTTAAAATTCTGAAGCAGAAATATTTAAAAAATACAGATCTCATCCACTCTGTCATGGAATCTTCAACTCAAAATGATACATACAAAGAGATTCAAGAAACGTTACTTCATTACCATTACAATACAAGCCCAGAATTCGAATCATCATTTCAAAACACAAACACACTATCAATAAAAGAATGCAACAATTTTAAATTTACCCATAGAGAAATTCAATATGCAATTAACCAACAAAATAAAAAGAAAGCCCCAGGATATGATCGGGTAGATGGCAGAATTTTAGAAAATTTGATAAAAAATAATATGAAGCTTATAAAGTTATTATATAACAAATGTCTCTACCTTGGACACTTTCCAGAAACGTGGAAGAAAGGAGTAGTCATCTATTTTAGAAAGAAAAACAAAGATCCATCAAAACCTGATTCATACCGTCCAATTACACTACTACCCATGATTGGTAAAATCCTAGAAAGATTAATAAAAAATAGAACTTTAACTTATCTTGAAGCAATAAACTATCTAAAAGATGAACAGTTCGGCTTCCGTGAAAACAGAAGCACTATATCAGCTCTGGAGAGACTTAAAGAGAAAATTGCACAATTATTACAAAAACATACTTATGTGGGCATCATATCATTTGATATTACAGGTGCTTTCGATTCAATAAACTGGCACCAATTATCAGAAATAATTGATGACTCACCGTTACCCAGATACCTCAAAACCTTATTAAAAAGTTATATAAGCAAAAGAAGTATAGGCTTAAATCAATATGAATATATAGAGTGGTTCAGGGTATTTAAAGGATGCCCTCAGGGATCCTGTCTTGGACCACTCTTATGGCTTCTTATAGCTAACTACATAATAAAAAATTATAAAAATCTATATGAAGATATTATTGTTTACGCAGATGATTTTTTGATTCCAATAGAGGGAAATACCGTAATAGACCTGGAAGTTACAACCAACAACAAAATAGTCCATTTTAAGAATATATGTGATGAACTCGGTTTAAAAATATCAACTCAGAAAACGCAATCAATGCTTTTCGGTAGCAATCTCCTCGAAAGAAGACTTCCGAGATTTAAATTAGAAAATATAAAAATAAAAGTAGTAAAAAATATTAAATATCTTGGCGTACTGTTAGATTCTAAATTCAATTTTACAGATCACATGAAAGACCTTCGAACAAAGATTGCAAACTTTGTAAACGGATTTAGAGGATTTCGATTCTTTAATAAAGGTATCAAACCAGACATCCTGAAAATATGGTATCAAACAGTCATAGAACGCCAAATACTATATGCTTACGAAATTTGGTATCCAAACTTGAATACTGATGGCCGCAAATTACTACGTTCAACTCAGCGTTTGGCATTATTAAACTTAATACGGACCTATAGGACTATCTCTCACGAAGCTCTGTATCTTCTTACAGGAACTCCACCAATCCTAATAAAAATACAGAATGAATTTCAGTACTACCAACTGAAAATAGGAAATAGAAATTTGTTAATCAATAACACACAGCTAAACATTAACAATATAATGCAGAAAGAAAAATCGTATCGATTCCTCAATTACTACAGAGTCCAAAATATCAGAATTATAGAAGATAGAAAATCCATCCATCCAAAAGAATACGATGTGGAAGCCTACACAGATGGTTCTGTCATGCCAGGGGGTGTAGCCAGTGCTTTCACCATATATAAAGATGGAAATAATATACATGATGAAGCAATACGACATCATCCACTGAATAACATATATCAAGCAGAATTAATGGCAATTTATAAAGCAATAAAATGGTTCTCTACCTCCGACTACAATAAACTACTAATTATTACAGATAGTTACTCTTCTATGGAAGTATTAAAAGTTGCTTTTCCTAGAAACTACATTATCAAAAACATTTACAATCAATTACTTCAAATTCCTGATAAATCCATTATAATAACATGGACTAAATCTCATGTGGGTGATACTGGCAACGAAAGAGCTGATCTCCTAGCAAAGCAAGCCATCTTACAAGACCAATATCAATCAAGAAAAGATCTGTTGTTCCCCATTTCAATAGCAAAATTGTATTTTAAAAAGAAAACCATCTCTGACTGGCAAGCCATTTGGGACTCATGTAATAAGGGCAGAGATACCTATAAAATTATAAATAAAGTCGATCCAAATTATCTCTGCAAACAGCCAACACTGCCGTATTATCTGAGTAACCATGGCAGTTTCCCACAATACTTACATAAAATAAGAAAAAGAGCCTCACCTAGATGTCCATGCGATAAAGCAGAAGGAGATGCAGTTCACTACATATTCGGATGCTGCCCTCTTATGATCCATCACTTCCCTTTTGATAAGAACGAAACTCTCAGATATAACCTTCGTAATATCATTTTCAATCCTTCAAACTCTCAAAAGTTAAAAGAGAATTATAATATTCTCAATAAAAATTTCTCTTTCATTACGAAAGAATTTTAAGAAAAAAATTGACTGAACTGACCATTGACTTTCTGAACTAAAATACCATAAATTTAGGACATTATGAACTTATAGTACTTCGAAAATATTTTATATTTAACTTTCAATTTGCAAAAAATTGTTATTTTTTACCTTTTATATTTTATTATTGTTATGTAATTATATTCATTGTTTCAAATCTAATAAACAGGCGCCTCCTGCGGTGGGGGTTGGAACGGATGGGTGCTATCGGTGCCGGGTAGCGTTTATTTTTCCCCTCGTGGACTTATTGTTCCTATACCTCACGGGTGGCTGTCCACGAGTGGGTGATTTCGGTCCCCGCTGCCTACTACAATAAACTACTAATTATTACAGATAGTTACTCTTCTATGGAAGTATTAAAAGTTGCTTTTCCTAGAAACTACATTATCAAAAACATTTACAATCAATTACTTCAAATTCCTGATAAATCCATTATAATAACATGGACTAAATCTCATGTGGGTGATACTGGCAACGAAAGAGCTGATCTCCTAGCAAAGCAAGCCATCTTACAAGACCAATATCAATCAAGAAAAGATATGTTGTTCCCCATTTCAATAGCAAAATTGTATTTTAAAAAGAAAACCATCTCTGACTGGCAAGCCATTTGGGACTCATGTAATAAGGGCAGAGATACCTATAAAATTATAAATAAAGTCGATCCAAATTATCTCTGCAAACAGCCAACACTGCCGTATTATCTGAGTAACCATGGCAGTTTCCCACAATACTTACATAAAATAAGAAAAAGAGCCTCACCTAGATGTCCATGCGATAAAGCAGAAGGAGATGCAGTTCACTACATATTCGGATGCTGCCCTCTTATGATCCATCACTTCCCTTTTGATAAGAACGAAACTCTCAGATATAACCTTCGTAATATCATTTTCAATCCTTCAAACTCTCAAAAGTTAAAAGAGAATTATAATATTCTCAATAAAAATTTCTCTTTCATTACGAAAGAATTTAAAAAAAAAAATTGACTGAACTGACCATTGACTTTCTGAACTAAAATACCATAAATTTAGGACATTATGAACTTATAGTACTTCGAAAATATTTTATATTTAACTTTCAATTTGCAAAAAATTGTTATTTTTTACCTTTTATATTTTATTATTGTTATGTAATTATATTCATTGTTTCAAATCTAATAAACAGGCGCCTCCTGCGGTGGGGGTTGGAACGGATGGGTGCTATCGGTGCCGGGTAGCGTTTATTTTTCCCCTCGTGGACTTATTGTTCCTATACCTCACGGGTGGCTGTCCACGAGTGGGTGATTTCGGTCCCCGCTGCCTTCGGCACCGTATACCGGTCGTGCTGCGCACGCACCGGATAATCCCTTAAATTGCACATAGAATAGTATAAACCTCTAACTGAACGAACCTCCGGCTCGGGTCCCCGCTGCCTGCGGCACCGTATAGCAGTCGTTCCGACCCTGGTCCCCGCTGCCTTCGGCACCGTATGACGGTCGTGCTACGCATGCACCGGATAATCCCTTAAATTGCACATGGAATAGTATAAACCTCTAACTGAACGAAAACCTGCGGCTCGGGTCCCCGCTGCCTGCGGCACCGTATAGCAGTCGTGCTGCGCACGCGCTGCAGTATACGTTAGTTCCACCTTCCGCCACCAGGTGGCGCAATCTGTTTATATGATCATAACTGAAATCGTTAAGACTTTCGATGTCGAGTCGAATGAGCCATACCCCGTCGTTTTCATACCCGTAGAACCGAAGATAGGAAAGCGCCCCCTAGTGGTGAAAAAACGAAATAAAATCGGTAAGCTGTATCGATGTCGAGTCGAATTTATTTAGACTACCTGAGTTCTAGTTCAAAGACAGGGACCTGTAGAAAAACTTAAAACTTAAAAAAAAAAAAAATCGATAACGGGCGAAGCCCGCTTTTCCCTATCATAATATCTGGATAGGGGGTCCTTATTACTTTAATTATGATGTTTGGAATCAGTTTGGTGGACATCCGTAACACAGTTTCTTAGTTATAGAAACGGACCACAGTTAAAAGAAAAAAGCGGGGGGGGGGGGTTTGGCGATGACACTGCTTTTCCTCAAACAACTTATGTAGACTACCTGTGTTCTAGTTCAAAGACAGTGAGCTGTAGAAAAACTTAAAACTAAAAAAAAAAAAAAAAAAAAAAAATCGATAACGGGCGAAGCCCGCTTTTTCCTATCATAATATGTGGTTTCCACTCTAAAACAAAAACTTAAGATACTCGTTATGGCAGTTTTTAGACGCGGCCTACTTCTTAAAATCGTAATATCTAGCCGGCACTGTAATAGAAATCTTTCTTTTGCTTTAATTATACAAATAACGATGATTAATTATACAATAAAATAATATATCGGCTCCTAATGAAGATATGAGAATAATTTTTAGATATTCTGAAAGCAGAATCCATTTTGAGTCGCCCTGTCAAAGTTTGAAATTAATGCGCCCCTTAGATTCGGAAATGAGTCCCCCCTCTGAAAAAACGCAGTTGAACGTCACGTGACCACGTCCTCCTTGCCTCTTGAAAATCGATCCAGACAATCGTCTGCCTTCTGGCATTCGCAGCGCCGAAAGAAATGAAAAATAATTTTTTATAGATCGATTTTTAAAGAATTTTTTCGGTTCTAATGGTCGTACGGGAATGATTTTTCGATTTTCTGAAAGCAAATGCTCTCGTGAATCTGTCTGTACGATTTTCGAATTTCTGGTCCCCCGACTTCATTGTTTTTCGAAAGCGCACTGGAGCGATGAATACAGGCCGGTCACGTGAAAATCCTCCGGAACACCTGTGGTGGCGGAGAATGAAATCGTTTTGCAGCCGTGTCTCCGGCTGTCTGCTGTCTGACATTCCCAGCGGTGAAAAAGAATTCGAAAATTACATTTTATCGATCGATTTTTAAAGGATTTTTTCGGTTCTAATCGTCGTACGGAAAAGATTTTTCGAATTTATCAAACCTGACGACGTCCCGGTTCCGTACGTACGACTTTCGAATTTCTGGCCCTCCGACTTACGGAGATACGGGTCGGACCTGCACTGCGGTTTGGGGCTTAAATCGCTCCCTGGGAACCCCGCCGTCTTTTCCTTCCCGGACCCGACGGAGACTGGCAACCCTGTTCGGAGGCGAAAATGTTTGCTGTTTTGACTTCTCTTCCGACTTCGGTTTCGGTCGGTAATTAAAACACTTTCGCTCATTAATAACGCCCCGGGTCCGGGTCGGAGGCCCGACCCGATCGAAACTTGAGCGTCGCGCCTTTTTTGCGAATTTTTCGGTACGCGTCCGCCGTCGGTGAGTCGATTAGTCCGGGAGCCTTTGCGGGTACAAAGGCGGAGTGCACAGACAGACACACACACACACACACAGACGTTTACGGCGCTTAATGTTAGGGACTGTCTGGCTTCGCCCGCCAGCCGGCCCCTAATTTACATCGGTGCCTCGAATTGTAGAAAATCTCGAATCTTGTAAAACCTCAAACCGGACGAACCGCCTACCCGGGTCCCCGCTGCCTTCGGCACCGTATACCGGTCGTGCTACGCACGCACCGGGTAATCCCTTAATTAGCACATTGAATTGTACAAACCTCTAACCGAACGAACCTCCGACCATGGTCCCCGCTGCCTTCGGCACCGTATACCGGTCGTGCTGCGCACGCACCGGATAATCCCTTAAATTGCACATAGAATAGTATAAACCTCTAACTGAACGAATCTCCGGCTCGGGACCCCGCTGCCTGCGGCACCGTATAGCAGTCGTTCCGACCCTGGTCCCCGCTGCCTTCGGCACCGTATGACGGTCGTGCTACGCATGCACCGGATAATCCCTTAAATTGCACATGGAATAGTATAAACCTCTAACTGAACGAACCTGCGGCTCGGGTGCCCGCTGCCTGCGGCACCGTATAGCAGTCGTGCTGCGCACGCGCTGCAGTATACGTTAGTTCCACCTTCCGCCACCAGGTGGCGCAATCTGTTTATATGATCATAACTGAAATCGTTAAGACTTTCGATGTCTAGTCGAATGAGCCATACCCCGTCGTTTTCATGCCCGTAGAACCGAAGATAGGAAAGCGCCCCCTAGTGGTGAAAAAACGAAATAAAATCGGTAAGCTCTATCGATGTCGAGTCGAATTGATTTAGACTACCTGAGTTCTAGTTCAAAGACAGGGACCTGTAGAAAAACTTAAAACTTAAAAAAAAAAAAATCGATAACGGGCGAAGCCCGCTTTTCCCTATCATAATATCTGGATAGGGGGTCCTTATTACTTCAATTATGATGTTTGGAATCAGTTTGGTGGACATCCGTAACATAGTTTCTTAGTTATAGAAACGGACCACAGTTAAAAGAAAAAAGCGGGGGGGGGGGGGGGTTGGCGATGACACTGCTTTTCCTCAAACAACTTATGTAGACTACCTGAGTTCTAGTTAAAAGACAGTGAGCTGTAGAAAAACTTAAAACTAAAAAAAAAAAAAAAAAAAAAAAAAAATCGATAACGGGCGAAGCCCGCTTTTTCCTATCATAATATCTGGTTGCCACTCTAAAACAAAAACTGAAAATACTCGTAATGCAGTTTTTAGACGCGGCCTACTTCTTAAAATCGTAATATCTAGCCGGCACTGTAATGGAAATCTTTCTTTTGCTTTAATTATACAAATAACGATGATTAATTATACAATAAAATAATATATCGGCTCGTAATGAAGATATGACAATAATTTTTAGATATTCTGAAAGCAGAATCCATTTAGCGTCGCCCTGTCAAAGTTTGGAATTTCTGCGCCTCTTAGAATCAGAGATTGGGACCCCTCTGAAAAAAAACCCAATTGAACGTCACGTGACCACCGTAAAAAAATTGCGCCTCTACTCTTTAAAATATTCCTCTTGTCTGAAAATATCCGGTCACGTGTCGTTTTTCTGCATTGGTTACAAATGATTAGAAATAGATTGCTTCATTAACCGGTTTTTAATTCATATCTTCTGATTTTGCTGGTCGAATTGTACAATCTTTTTTTTGTTGAAATCAGGATTTTTTTTTACGTGTGATGGCCGATTTGGGGGTCCAGCAGTGGCGTAGCTAAGGGGGGGCGTGGAGGGCGGTCCGCCCCGGGTGTCACCCTCTAAGAGGGTGACACCCGATCTTTATTTGCAAAAAAATATATATAATCTTATAAGATTTTGGAAAATAATTCTGACATAAAATGAAATTTCTAGCGCACCAGGCAACATAGTTAATTTTCTTTTCTTGGAAAATCTGAAATTTTATACAGAATGGGGTGTCTAAATTAGATATACGCCAGTGAGCAAAAACCTTCATGCTCAGAATCATTGTAATATTCAACCATCAGGAGAAGGCGGCTGTGACGTATGAGTCACGTGTGTGGTCAGAAAAGTTTATTTCAGCAATTTAGAAAACGTAGGAATGGGAAGAGAACTTTTTGACAAAGCAACTTTGATTTGGGATTACCTTATTTGGCTAGTCAGATTTCATTCAGCAATAGATTATACAACCTTGCAACAAATGAATGCTTAAAGTAAGAAATGGAAGTATTTGTTGACTAGATTATTGGATATCACACTATTTTTTGCTAAACAAAATCTGCCACTTCGTGGACGCGATGAAAGCAATACTTAATACTTCCGCAAATACCAGTAATTTTCTTGAATTGGTGCAGTTGCTTTCACCGTATGATGCTGTACTGAAAGAACATCTATTGAATTTGGAACATTGTTTGTCTCAAAAAGTTTCTTATCTGTCGCCGGTAGGGCTGGATGATATCAAAAATTTAATATCGCAATATATCAACGAATTAATATTGATATTGGTGATGTATCGCGATAACTACCTTAAAGTGTGTGGGAATAGAAAAATTATTAATTTCCATTGATAAATAGTATGGTATCAGCAATTTAAGTACAAACAGGAGTACAAAGCAACGAATCAATGCTCTATACCTATTTGCTCACACAGCATCTTCTATACATTATAATTTCATATTTGTACAAAATAGAAATATTTTAGGATAAGGACGCTTTTTTTTAATATCTATTTAGCTTATACCATTGCTTGGATAATGCTTTTCTTTAAAAATAGTATGTTCCCTATTCTTCCTGTTTTATACACTATTTTAACTATTCCCTCGTGTATAACTGAGAATATCATCTACACTGTAAAAAATGACCAATGTTTCTTATGAAAATATGCTATAACCACGAACGAAAATATAATATAATCTTCTGAGTTATCCGAAATTTTAAATAGCACGTTACATTGTCTTTTGAATCCCCAGAAACGAATACATTTTCAAAATTAAAAAAATGATTTATAAAAACAAATTATTTTTAGCTGCCCGGATTTTTCAGAAACGTTTCCGAAGGGTTTTTATAGTGTATTAATGAGTGTCCTCAGGCTGGAATACCTGTTTTTCGAATGTTATCCATTCTCAAGTACACGTTTTCA
Source organism: Maratus michaelseni (assembly GCA_963931845.1). NCBI lineage: Eukaryota > Metazoa > Arthropoda > Arachnida > Araneae > Salticidae > Maratus > Maratus michaelseni. The sequence goes on along the minus strand of OZ007591.1, from coordinate 155,730,516 downwards.
GCCGCATAAGTTACTTTATACATGAAACAGTAAAGAAATAATCTTAATTTTAATGTTATTGCTAACGCTGTTAATTTTTTATGTTTGTCTCTTAAACATTTTTTTGAGCATGAAAATGTTTACTTCAGAATTGATAGCATTCGAAAAACAGGTATTCCAGGCTGCGGACACTAATTAATACACTATAAAAAGCCTTCGGAAACGTTTCTGAAAAATTCGGGCAGCTAAAAATAATTTATTTTTATAATTTATTCTTTAAATTTTGAAAATGTATTCGTTTCTGGGGATTCAAAAGACAATGTACCATGCTATTTGAAATTTCGGATAACTCAGAACATTATATTATATTTTCGTTGGCGCATGAAGCTGGCCAATAAACTCGTTCGAGACCTTGGTATGTTCTATACACATGATCAGTCACATTAATATCGGTTCATAAATACGAGAGTTACAGCATAGCAAATATCAGGTTGATTAAAAATCTCAGCCACCCTAGAATTTCAAACTGCTATATCTCATCCATTTTTTAAGATATAGCCAAAACAAAAAATAATCCAGAATCCTTGTATCACGCTCTAACACTTAATAAATCAATGTTTTCAATTTATAATTTTTTGTACATCTTTTTGAATTAAAAAATAAATAATAATTGGACGCCATTTTGAAACAAGATGGCGGATGAAGCTGGCCAATGAACTCGGTCGAGACCTTGGTATGTCCTATACACATACTCAGTCGACGTTGATCATAGAGCACGACGTCACACAAAATATAGACTTTGACGAAGTAATTTCTGACTTTGCTACTATGAAAACGAAGAAAGGGAAATTTTAAAATATACTAAGTGGTGTACAGTTAATTATTTTTAATTTAAGTTTAGTTAAACTATGTTTAGTGCTGTTTATTTGATTATTGTGTAAAGAGAAAGTAAACATAAATAAAAATTATTCCAGTTTAGGTTTTACTTTTATTTTTGTTATAAATATTTACATTAATAAAACAAAAAGGTTTAATTTATTTTTGTTATAACTAGTTACATTACTATGTAGTATTAATTATTGTAAGGCTAATGTATAACAGATAAATTTTTACTGTTTTTGAAAAAAAAAATCTTTTATTTCTATTTGCATTGGTGGTGGCGGTGTGTGGGGGTGACACCATTTACATCCGCCCCGGGTGTCACCCATCCTAGTTACGCCACTGGTCCAGAGATTAATTCTTTCATTGTTTTTCGAAAACGGACTTTAGCATTACATGAAAGCTGTCAGGTGAATTTGCTCTTTCTTCCTTCCAAACATCTGCGTTCCAGGCAGTCTGCGGTCTCGACATGCCGCGCCGAAAGAATTAAAAAATTATTTTTTATTGATCGATTTTTAAAGGATTTTTTAAGTTCTAATGGTCGTACGGGAATGATTTTTCGAATTTCTGAAAGCAAATGCTCTCCTGAATCTGTCTGTCCCGTTTCCGAATTTCTGACCCCCCGACTTCCGTAGATCCGGGTCGGTTTAAAAACCCGCACTGCGGTTTGGGGCTTAATTTGCTCCTGGCAACCCTGCCTTTTTCGAGAATCGTCTCCACCGGCAACCCTCGGCGGAGGCGAAGTTTTCGCTGTTTTGACTTCTCTTCCGACTTCGGTTTCGGTCGGTAATAAAAACAGTTTCGTCGGTTAATAACGCCCCGGGTCCGGGTCGGAGGCCCGACCCGATCGAAACTTGAGCGTCGCGCCTTTTTTGCGAATTTTTCGGTCCGCGTCCGCCGTCGGTGCGTCGATTAGTCCGGGAGCCTTTGCGGGTACAAAGGCGGAGTGCACAGACACACACACACACAGACGTTTACCGCGCTTAATATTAGTGACTAGCTGGCTTCGCCCGCCAGCGGGCCCCTAATTTACATCGGTGCCTCGAATTGTAGAAAATCTCGAATCTTGTAAAACCTCAAACATGACGAACCGCCGACCCGGGTCCCCGCTGCCTTCGGCACCGTATACCGGTCGTGCTACGCACGCACCGGGTAATCCCTTAATTAGCACATTGAATTGTACAAACCTCTAACCGAACGAACCTCCGACCGTATACCGGTCGTGCTGCGCACGCACCGGATAATCCCTTAAATTGCACATAGAATAGTATAAACCTATAACTGAACGAACCTCCGGCTCGGGTCCCCGCTGCCTGCGGCACCGTATAGCAGTCGTTCCGACCCTGGTCCCCGCTGCCTTCGGCACCGTATGACGGTCGTGCTACGCATGCACCGGATAATCCCTTAAATTGCACATGGAATAGTATAAACCTCTAACTGAACGAAAACCTGCGGCTCGGGTCCCCGCTGCTGCGGCACCGTATAGCAGTCGTGCTGCGCACGCGCTGCAGTATACGTTAGTTCCACCTTCCGCCACCAGGTGGCGCAATCTGTTTATATGATCATAACTGAAATCGTTAAGACTTTCGATGTCGAGTCGAATGAGCCATACCCCGTAGTTTTCATGCCCGTAGAACCGAAGATAGGAAAGCGCCCCCTAGTGGTGAAAAAACGAAATAAAATCGGTAAGCTGTATCGATGTCGAGTCGAATTTATTTAGACTACCTGAGTTCTAGTTCAAAGACAGGGACCTGTAGAAAAACTTAAAACTTAAAAAAAAAAAAATCGATAACGGGCGAAGCCCGCTTTTCCCTATCATAATATCTGGATAGGGGGTCCTTATTACTTTAATTATGATGTTTGGAATCAGTTTGGTGGACATCCGTAACACAGTTTCTTAGTTATAGAAACGGACCACAGTTAAAAGAAAAAGGCGGGGGGGGGGGGGGTTGGCGATGACACTGCTTTTCCTCAAACAACTTATGTAGACTACCTGTGTTCTAGTTCAAAGACAGTGAGCTGTAGAAAAACTTAAAACTAAAAAAAAAAAAAAAAAAAAAAAAAATCGATAACGGGCGAAGCCCGCTTTTTCCTATCATAATATGTGGTTTCCACTCTAAAACAAAAACTTAAGATACTCGTTATGGCAGTTTTTAGACGCGGCCTACTTCTTAAAATCGTAATATCTAGCCGGCACTGTAATAGAAATCTTTCTTTTGCTTTAATTATACAAATAACGATGATTAATTATACAATAAAATAATATATCGGCTCCTAATGAAGATATGAGAATAATTTTTAGATATTCTGAAAGCAGAATCCATTTTGAGTCGCCCTGTCAAAGTTTGAAATTAATGCGCCCCTTAGATTCGGAAATGAGTCCCCCCTCTGAAAAAACGCAGTTGAACGTCACGTGACCACGTCCTCCTTGCCTCTTGAAAATCGATCCAGACAATCGTCTGCCTTCTGGCATTCGCAGCGCCGAAAGAAATGAAAAATAATTTTTTATAGATCGATTTTTAAAGAATTTTTTCGGTTCTAATGGTCGTACGGGAATGATTTTTCGATTTTCTGAAGGCAAATGCTCTCGTGAATCTGTCTGTACGATTTTCGAATTTCTGGTCCCCCGACTTCATTGTTTTTCGAAAGCGCACTGGAGCGATGAATACAGGCTGGTCACGTGAAAATCCTCCGGAACACCTGCGGTGGCGGAGAATGAAATCGTTTTGCAGCCGTGTCTCCGGCTGTCTGCTGTCTGACATTCCCAGCGGTGAAAAAGAATTCGAAAATTACATTTTATCGATCGATTTTTAAAGGATTTTTTCGGTTCTAATCGTCGTACGGAAAAGATTTTTCGAATTTATCAAACCTGACGACGTCCCGGTTCCGTACGTACGACTTTCGAATTTCTGGCCCTCCGACTTACGGAGATACGGGTCGGACCTGCACTGCGGTTTGGGGCTTAAATCGCTCCCTGGGAACCCCGCCGTCTTTTCCTTCCCGGACCCGACGGAGACTGGCAACCCTGTTCGGAGGCGAAAATGTTTGCTGTTTTGCTTTCCTTTCCGAGTTGGGTTTCGGTCGGTAATTAAAACACTTTCGCTCATTAATAACGCCCCGGGTCCGGGTCGGAGGCCCGACCCGATCGAAACTTGAGCGTCGCGCCTTTTTTGCGAATTTTTCGGTCCGCGTCCGCCGTCGGTGCGTCGATTAGTCCGGGAGCCTTTGCGGGTACAAAGGCGGAGTGCACAGACAGACACACACACACACACACAGACGTTTACCGTCCTTAATATTAGTGACTAGCTGGCTTCGCCCGCCAGCGGGCCCCTAATTTACATCGGTGCCTCGAATTGTAGAAAATCTCGAATCTTGTAAAACCTCAAACCGGACAAACCGCCGACCCGGGTCCCCGCTGCCTTCGGCACCGTATACCGGTCGTGCTACGCACGCACCGGGTAATCCCTTAATTAGCACATTGAATTGTACAAACCTCTAACCGAACGAACCTCCGACCCTGATTCTCAATAAAAATTTCTCTTTCATTACGAAAGAATTTTAAAAAAAATTGACTGAACTGACCATTGACTTTCTGAACTAAAATACCATAAATTTAGGACATCATGAACTTATAGTACTTCGAAAATATTTTATATTTAACTTTCAATTTGCAAAAAATTGTTATTTTTTACCTTTTATACTTTATTATTGTTATGTAATTATATTCATTGTTTCAAATCTAATAAACAGGCGCCTCCTGCGGTGGGGGTTGGAACGGATGGGTGCTATCGGTGTCGGGTAGCGTTTATTTTTCCCCTCGTGGACTTATTGTTCCTATACCTCACGGGTGGCTGTCCACGAGTGGGTGATTTCGGTCCCCGCTGCCTTCGGCACCGTATACCGGTCGTGCTGCGCACGCACCGGATAATCCCTTAAATTGCACATAGAATAGTATAAACCTCTAACTGAACGAACCTCCGGCTTGGCTCCCCGCTGCCTGCGGCACCGTATAGCAGTCGTTCCGACCCTGGTCCCCGCTGCCTTCGGCACCGTATGACGGTCGTGCTACGCATGCACCGGATAATCCCTTAAATTGCACATGGAATAGTATAAACCTCTAACTGAACGAACCTGCGGCTCGGGTCCCCGCTGCCTGCGGCACCGTATAGCAGTCGTGCTGCGCACGCGCTGCAGTATACGTCAGTTCAACCTTCCGCCACCAGGTGGCGCAATCTGTTTATATGATCATAACTGAAATCGTTAAGACTTTCGATGTCGAGTCGAATGAGCCATACCCCGTCGTTTTCATGCCCGTAGAACCGAATATAGGAAAGCGCCCCCTAGTGGTGAAAAAACGAAATAAAATCGGTAAGCTCTATCGATGTCGAGTCGAATTGATTTAGACTACCTGAGTTCTAGTTCAAAGACAGGGACCTGTAGAAAAACTTAAAACTTAAAAAAAAACAAATCGATAACGGGCGAAGCCCGCTTTTCCCTATCATAATATCTGGATAGGGGGTCCTTATTACTTTAATTATGATGTTTGGAATCAGTTTGGTGGACATCCGTAACATAGTTTCTTAGTTATAGAAACGAACCACAGTTAAAAGAAAAAAGCGGGGGGGGGGGGGGGGTTGGCGATGACACTGCTTTTCCTCAAACAACTTATGTAGACTACCTGTGTTCTAGTTCAAAGACAGTGAGATGTAGAAAAACTTAAAACTAAAAAAAAAAAAAAATCGATAACAGGCGAAGCCCGCTTTTCCCTATCGTAATATCTGGTTGCCACTCTAAAACAAAAACTTAAATTACTAAAGAACCTGCGGCTCGGGTCCCCGCTGCCTGCGGCACCGTATAGCAGTCGTGCTGCGCACGCGCTGCAGTATACGTTAGTTCCACCTTCCGCCACCAGGTGGCGCAATCTGTTTATATGATCATAACTGAAATCGTTAAGACTTTCGATGTCTAGTCGAATGAGCCATAACCCGTCATTTTCATGCCCGTAGAACCGAAGATAGGAAAGCACCCCCTAGTGGTGAAAAAACGAAATAAAATCGGTAAGCTCTATCGATGTCGAGTCGAATTGATTTAGACTACCTGAGTTCTAGTTCAAAGACAGGGACCTGTAGAAAAACTTAAAACTTAAAAAAAAAAAAATCGATAACGGGCGAAGCCCGCTTTTCCCTAACATAATATCTGGATAGGGGGTCCTTATTACTTTAATTATGATGTTTGGAAACTTAAGATACTCGTTATGGCAGTTTTTAGACGCGCCTACTTCTTAAAATCGTACGGCACTGTAATTGAAATCTTTCTTTTGCTTTAATTATACAAATAACGATGATTAATTATACAATAAAATAATATATCGGCTCCTAATGAAGATATGAGAATAACTTTTAGATATTCTGAAAGCAGAATCCATTTTGAGTCGCCCTGTCAAAGTTTGAAATTAATGCGCCCCTTAGATTCGGAAATGCCCCCCCCCCCCTCTGAAAAAACGCAGTTGACTATTTTATCTCTTTCAGAAATGACTTATCCACAGACGATTTGTCTCCGTTGAATGTTGAAATAAAAAAGAAGCTGTCTCTTCGGAATAGAAATAAATTCATTTGCCGTGTCATTAATGAGTTTTAATTGATATCGATATCTTCAAAAATTACTGGTCGATTTTTACGAATTTTTTTTTGTTGAATTCGCGATTTTTTTATACACGTGTTAGCAAATTTTCGCGAATGTAGAATCATTATTTCCACTTGTTTCAAAAAGGACTGGGGCGATTCGATCTCGGATCTGTCGACCTGCATTCTTTACGGCAACTTCTTTTTACGTCTGGGGTCGATGTTGGATGTCTGGTCAGTTTTTGGCCGAAATAAAGAAAAGTTACGGTCCGAATTTCAAAAAATTTGACGTTTTGCAACGACAAAAATCGGCCGCGTGTGTATCCCGATTTTTGGACCGATACCTCCGGTACATTTTTTTTTATTCGATGATGCGTTAAAAAGCGACGATTTGGATGTCTGCGATTATCAAAACGGAAGGCGAACTTTTCGCTGTTTTGACTTCTCTTCCAACTTCGGTTTCGGTCGGTAATTAAAACACTTTTGCTCATTAATAACTCCCCGGGTCCGGGTCGGAATCCCGACCCGATCGAAACTTGAGCGTCGCGCCTTTTTTGCGAATTTTTCGGTCCGCGTCCGCCGTCGGTGCGTCGATTAGTCCAGGAGCCTTTGCGAGTACAAAGGCGGTGTGCACAGACACACACACAGACGTTTACCGCACTTAATATTAGGGACTAGCTGGCTTCGCCCGCCAGCGGGCCCCTAATTTACATCGGTGCCTCGAAACTTTTGTATTCTCCGGCTCGCATCCCCCTCGAACCGAACGAACCTCCGACCCGGGTCCCCGCTGCCTTCGGCACCGTACACCGGTCGTGCTACGCACGCAGCGGATAATCCCATAATTTGCATAATCACTTAATTTGCACATCGAATAGTATAAACCTCTAACTGAACTAATCTCCGACCCTGGTCCCCGCTGCCTTCGGCACCGTATACCGATCGTGCTACGCACGCACCGGATAATCCCTTAAATTGCACATAGAATACTATAAACCTGTCAGTGAACGAACCTCCGGCTCTGGACCCCGCTGCCTGCGGCACCGTATAGCAGTCGTTCCGACCCTGGTCCCCGCTGCCTTCGGCACCGTATACCGGTCGTGCTACGCACGCACCGGATAATCCCTTAAATTGCACATAGAATAGTATAAACCTGTCACTGGCTTCGCCCGCCAGCGGGCCCCTAATTTACATCGGTGCCTCGAATTGTAGAAAATCTCGAATCTTCTAAAACCTCAAACATGACGAACCGCCGACCCGGGTCCCCGCTGCCTTCGGCACCGTATACCGGTCGTGCTACGCACGCACCGGGTAATCCCTTAATTAGCACATTGAATTGTACAAACCTCTAACCGAACGAACCTCCGACCGTATACCGGTCGTGCAGCGCACGCACCGGATAATCCCTTAAATTGCACATAGAATAGTATAAACCTCTAACTGAACGAACCTCCGGCTCGGGTCCCCGCTGCCTGCGGCACCGTATAGCAGTCGTTCCGACCCTGGTCCCCGCTGCCTTCGGCACCGTATGACGGTCGTGCTACGCATGCACCGGATAATCCCTTAAATTGCACATGGAATAGTATAAACCTCTAACTGAACGAAAACCTGCGGCTCGGGTCCCCGCTGCCTGCGGCACCGTATAGCAGTCGTGCTGCGCACGCGCTGCAGTATACGTTAGTTCCACCTTCCGCCACCAGGTGGCGCAATCTGTTTATATGGTCATAACTGAAATCGTTAAGACTTTCGATGTCGAGTCGAATGAGCCATACCCCGTCGTTTTCATGCCCGTAGAACCGAAGATAGGAAAGCGCCCCCTAGTGGCGAAAAAACGAAATAAAATCGGTAAGCTGTATCGATGTCGAGTCGAATTTATTTAGACTACCTGAGTTCTAGTTCAAAGACAGGGACCTGTAGAAAAACTTAAAACTTAAAAAAAAAAAAATCGATAACGGGCGAAGCCCGCTTTTCCCTATCATAATATCTGGATAGGGGGTCCTTATTACTTTAATTATGATGTTTGGAATCAGTTTGGTGGACATCCGTAACACAGTTTCTTAGTTATAGAAACAGACCACAGTTAAAAGAAAAAAGCGGGGGGGGGGGGTTTGGCGATGACACTGCTTTTCCTCAAACAACTTATGTAGACTACCTGTGTTCTAGTTCAAAGACAGTGAGCTGTAGAAAAACTTAAAACTAAAAAAAAAAAAAAAAAAAAAAAAAATCGATAACGGGCGAAGCCCGCTTTTTCCTATCATAATATCTGGTTTCCACTCTAAAACAAAAACTTAAGATACTCGTTATGGCAGTTTTTAGACGCGGCCTACTTCTTAAAATCGTAATATCTAGCCGGCACTGTAATAGAAATCTTTCTTTTGCTTTAATTATACAAATAACGATGATTAATTATACAATAAAATAATATATCGGCTCCTAATGAAGATATGAGAATAATTTTTAGATATTCTGAAAGCAGAATCCATTTTGAGTCGCCCTGTCAAAGTTTGAAATTAATGCGCCCCTTAGATTCGGAAATGCCCCCCCCCCCCCTCTGAAAAAACGCAGTTGACTATTTTATCTCTTTCAGAAATGACTTATCCACAGACGATTTGTCTCCGTTGAATGTTGAAATAAAAAAGAAGCTGTCTCTTCGGAATAGAAATAAACTCATTTGCCGTGTCATTAATGAGTTTTAATTGATATCTTCAAAAATTACTGGTCGATTTTTACGAATTTTTTTTTGTTGAATTCGCGATTTTTTTATACACGTGTTAGCAAATTTTCGGTACGCGTCCGCCGTCGGTGCGTCGATTAGTCCGGGAGCCTTTGCGGGTACAAAGGCGGAGTGCACAGACACACACACACACACACACACAGACGTTTACGGCGCTTAATATTAGGGACTAGCTGGCTTCGCCCGCCAGCGGGCCCCTAATTTACATCGGTGCCTCGAAACTTTTGTATTCTCCGGCTCGCATCCCCCTCGAACCGAACGAACCTCCGACCCGGGTCCCCGCTGCCTTCGGCAGCGTACACCGGTCGTGCTACGCACGCACCGGATAATCCCATAATTTGCATAATCCCTTATTTTGCACATCGAATAGTATAAACCTCTAACTGAACTAATCTCCGACCCTGGTCCCCGCTGCCTTCGGCACCGTATACCGGTCGTGCTACGCACGCACTGGATAATCCCTTAAATTACACATAGAATAGTATAAACCTGTCACTGAACGAACCTCCGGCTCGTTCAAAATTCTTCCTCATATGCGGGGTGCCCGTATTCCTGGTTCTAGATTGATTAGAGGTATAAGTAGTTAAAAGGGAAATAAAAATAGTTATAAGATAGTCATAGTTTTATAATCATAGAAAGAGGTATATTAATCAGTTTGCAAATAAAAGTTAGAATGGTGGATTCAGATAGACAACAATCCCATGCTGAGATAAAAATGAACTCATATGTCGACACCTCTCATACTTATGCATATGTTGACGTCGTCCCAATCAGTTCAATCTCTAGAACTGTAGACAAAAATCAGACTGAAAAGTTGACTTTCAATGATGCATTCACGAAGAATTTAAATCTTAGCGATATAGCACAACAATACTATATTCATATAAAGAAAAGCAAAAAAGGTGCTATCCAACCCATGGCATTTTTGGAATGGTTTATAGTAAAACTAGAAAAATATACAAGCTATATAAGCTACTACACCAACTCAAAAGGAATCAAAAACAAACTCTCATGCCTAGAAATAGACCTAAAATCAATTTCAAAACATTATGCCACAGAGGACGACCATCTGTCAAAAGGTATAGTCAACATGATAATCGATGAAATTACTGACAAAGGAGAATTTCAAGAATATGACAGCCAAGAGGCAAGTTGTTCACAAGATGTTATCGATCTAATTACGCAGTTGACAAGGGGTCTAAGAAAACGCACTAAAGGAACATCTGCAATAGTCCACCTATACTTAGACGAATTAAAAAGACGACTTAAACTAATACAGACAGATTTCACCAATATCTATATACTAAAGGCACCATCCTCAGAGATATCCCCAAAAATGGCATTAAATATAACTGAATTACAAAATGCCTCAAGTCTAAGACATATTGAAGATGAAAAACTGATACACAGTGGAAAATCCATACAAGATAAAGACAAAGGAAATGAAGGTGGTGATAAAAATGTTTTAAGTAAGGAAGACTGTGGAAAAGAAATGATTCAGGAAGAGTTGGAAACAGCCCATCTGAATTTACAGGTACTTTCTGGAGAGAGTTCCACTCTTAGTATACCAATGACACTGCAAGAACTAACGAGCTTAACACAAGAGAAATCTCCACTACATCAATTGGAAGATATCCTAAATCAAATTGAAAGTAATTCAAAAATTTATGATGAAGACATCCGAACACAAATAGCGAACTCAATACAGCAGATAAAAGAATATCTATACTTTGAACAAGAAGAAAATAACGTCCTGAAAACTACGACAAACGAACAAGAGCATCAAATAAAGGAAATGAAAACTCAAATCACTCAACAATCAAAAATAATTGACAAAATGGAAAAAGAACTTCAGAGCAAAGAGATTGAAATAACCGAAAAAATTAAACAAACATCACTTATAGAAGAAATGTTTCATACCATAAAAAATCAACAAAACTTAGTTAATAATCAAGACCATCTGGAAGATGGAATCAATTCCGAAATATCGAAAAGAGCACAACTCAAGAGTTATGCTGCTGCAATTACATCCGATCAACCTATAAAAACACCTTGCTTTAAGTACTCTAAATCAGCAATAATAATAAGAAGAAGTCAATCAACGAATATTCCCATTAATGTAATACGAAACATGTTAAATGACAAAATAAAAGGGAATAAAAAATTTAAATACATCTCATGTTCGTTAGGAAGAGATAAAAACTCGCTCATAGTCCAAACAGAATCGGACGAAAAAACAGCGGTTTTAATTGATTTTATAAATCAAATAGAAGGTTTCAGAGACTTGGCCGAAGCAGATCTTAGAGATGCTAAAAGAAAAAAAGTCATTATACTGGGAATTCCAGTAGATGTGACTGAGAGTGAAGTAATTGATAAGATACATCAAGAACTGGGACAGAATTTTCCTCTAGGAATAGCAAAAGTTCTCAAAAAACAAAAAATGAAAACATACCAAATAGTACTTGATGCAGAAGAACATTACGCGAAGGCATTATTTTCAAGAAGAAAATTACCTATTCATTTTAATTTATGCCGTATAGAATATTACAATCCAGTGGTTAGGTGTAATAAATGTCAACGTTATGGCCATACAGTTGATAATTGTAGAAGTTATAATTTAACATGCGCATATTGCACAGGTAACCACAAAACAGACACATGCAAAATAAAAGAAAATTATGAACGTCATCGTTGCATCAACTGTGAAAGGGAATATAAAACCGCAGTAAAACCTGAAAAGATTGAAAGGCATAGTGCAAATTCTAGATTCTGCCCAATTTTTCAAAGATTGTTGCAACGAAAACAAAATATTACTATCTCCTATGATCCTTCAAAAGTATGTTCTCAGAACTAAAATCACTCAATATCTCTGATGACTCTATAGAAGATTCAACTGTAGAACCTCCAACCAATGCTACATATGTAATAAATCAGACTATCCCATTGGACAATAGATATTATTTCGGAGAATCCATGACCCCACCTAATCATTTAAAAATAGTTCAAATAAACCTTAATAATTGTAAGGCTGCAAATCTCCAATTGCTGAAGTACATACATGAAAATAAAGTAGATTTAGCTTTAGTTCAGGATTATCACAAAAGTAATAACACCTTCACGGGAATCCCAATTTCATGTTCCTTCTACCATTCAATAAATCAGACGTCGGGAATACTCGTATCCAATCCCTTATTAATTCATATTCAGACTCTACAAACAAATAGCAGTGTATTTATAAACCTATCACTGTCATCAAAATTCATTAAAGTCGGATCACAATATTCAAAACCGAGTGGAAATCTTGATGAAGACTTCCGAGAGTGGACCAGAGTCATAGAAGATACATCGAACCTTATCCTTGGGGGTGATTTCAACGCACACCTCCAGGCGTGGGGTTATAAAAGAAATAATGCTAGAGGATATATCCTACTTGACTATCTAGCAATGAGCAGATTAACTATTATTAATGATCCTGATTCAGAATGTTCTTTTGCGCGAGACAAGTTTAAAGGCAAACCAGATTTGACCCTCTGCGGTGAACATTCAAAAAATATTATAGATTCATGGAAAATAGACTCGACATTTAAATCACTAAGTGACCATCGATATATTACTTTTACTCTGAATGTCACACCCACAATAAGAAATTTATACCGTTTCAAAACCAAATATGAAACTTTTAAAAAATTCAATAAACTGTTTCAAAAACATGAAGAAACATTACTTTCAACACTTAAAGCAGTCAATTCTGTTCCAGAGTTAGAGAAGTGGACAGAGGAATTTAATGTTATCCTTTTAAACATCATGCAAAAATCACTTAAAAAGAAAAAGTTGTCTCATGAAATTAATGTATCCTGGTATACTGACAAACTTAAAGTACAGCGAAGCCACCTAAATGCTATATATAAACTACATAAAAGAAATCCAGATTCTGTAGAACTCAAGATTAAATATAAAAAAGCCAAAGCAAAATACAAATTAGATATTAAAAAAGCTAAAATTGATTCTTGGATAACATTTTGTTCGGAAACAAACAGTAAGTATGGTACTGCTTTTAAAATTCTGAAGCAGAAATATTTAAAAAATACAGATCTCATCCACTCTGTCATGGAATCTTCAACTCAAAATGATACATACAAAGAGATTCAAGAAACGTTACTTCATTACCATTACAATACAAGCCCAGAATTCGAATCATCATTTCAAAACACAAACACACTATCAATAAAAGAATATAACAATTTTAAATTTACCCATAGAGAAATTCAATATGCAATTAACCAACAAAATAAAAAGAAAGCCCCAGGATATGATCGGGTAGATGGCAGAATTTTAGAAAATTTGATAAAAAATAATATGAAGCTTATAAAGTTATTATATAACAAATGTCTCTACCTTGGACACTTTCCTGAAACGTGGAAGAAAGGAGTAGTCATCTATTTTAGAAAGAAAAACAAAGATCCATCAAAACCTGATTCATACCGTCCAATTACACTACTACCCATGATTGGTAAAATCCTAGAAAGATTAATAAAAAATAGAACTTTAACTTATCTTGAAGCAATAAACTATCTAAAAGATGAACAGTTCGGCTTCCGTGAAAACAGAAGCACTATATCAGCTCTGGAGAGACTTAAAGAGAAAATTGCACAATTATTACAAAAACATACTTATGTGGGCATCATATCATTTGATATTACAGGTGCTTTCGATTCAATAAACTGGCACCAATTATCAGAAATAATTGATGACTCACCGTTACCCAGATACCTCAAAACCTTACTAAAAAATTATATAAGCAAAAGAAGTATAGGCTTAAATCAATATGAATATATAGAGTGGTTCAGGGTATTTAAAGGATGCCCTCAGGGATCCTGTCTTGGACCACTCTTATGGCTTCTTATAGCTAACTACATAATAAAAAATTATAAAAATCTATATGAAGATATTATTGTTTACGCAGATGATTTTTTGATTCCAATAGAGGGAAATACCGTAATAGACCTGGAAGTTACAACCAACAACAAAATAGTCCATTTTAAGAATATCTGTGATGAACTCGGATTAAAAATATCAACTCAGAAAACGCAATCAATGCTTTTCGGTAGCAATCTCCTCGAAAGAAGACTTCCGAGATTTAAATTAGAAAATATAAAAATAAAAGTAGTAAAAAATATTAAATATCTTGGCGTATTGTTAGATTCTAAATTCAATTTTACAGATCACATGAAAGACCTTCGAACAAAGATTGCAAACTTTGTAAACGGATTTAGAGGATTTCGATTCTTTAATAAAGGTATCAAACCAGACATCCTGAAAATATGGTATCAAACAGTCATAGAACGCCAAATACTATATGCTTACGAAATTTGGTATCCAAACTTGAATACTGATGGCCGAAAATTACTACGTTCAACTCAGCGTTTGGCATTATTAAACTTAATACGGACCTATAGGACTGTCTCTCACGAAGCTCTGTATCTTCTTACAGGAACTCCACCAATCCTAATAAAAATACAGAATGAATTTCAGTACTACCAACTGAAAATAGGAAATAGAAATTTGTTAATCAATAACACACAGCTAAACATTAACAATATAATGCAGAAAGAAAAATCGTATCGATTCCTCAATTACTACAGAGTCCAAAATATCAGAATTATAGAAGATAGAAAATCCATCCATCCAAAAGAATACGATGTGGAAGCCTACACAGATGGTTCTGTCATGCCAGGGGGTGTAGCCAGTGCTTTCACCATATATAAAGATGGAAATAATATACATGATGAAGCAATACGACATCATCCACTGAATAACATATATCAAGCAGAATTAATGGCAATTTATAAAGCAATAAAATGGTTCTCTACCTCCGACTACAATAAACTACTAATTATTACAGATAGTTACTCTTCTATGGAAGTATTAAAAGTTGCTTTTCCTAGAAACTACATTATCAAAAACATTTACAATCAATTACTTCAAATTCCTGATAAATCCATTATAATAACATGGACTAAATCTCATGTGGGTGATACTGGCAACGAAAGAGCTGATCTCCTAGCAAAGCAAGCCATCTTACAAGACCAATATCAATCAAGAAAAGATCTGTTGTTCCCCATTTCAATAGCAAAATTGTATTTTAAAAAGAAAACCATCTCTGACTGGCAAGCCATTTGGGACTCATGTAATAAGGGCAGAGATACCTATAAAATTATAAATAAAGTCGATCCAAATTATCTCTGCAAACAGCCAACACTGCCGTATTATCTGAGTAACCATGGCAGTTTCCCACAATACTTACATAAAATAAGAAAAAGAGCCTCACCTAGATGTCCATGCGATAAAGCAGAAGGAGATGCAGTTCACTACATATTCGGATGCTGCCCTCTTATGATCCATCACTTCCCTTTTGATAAGAACGAAACTCTCAGATATAACCTTCGTAATATCATTTTCAATCCTTCAAACTCTCAAAAGTTAATAGAGAATTATAATATTCTCAATAAAAATTTCTCTTTCATTACGAAAGAATTTTAAAAAAAAAAATTGACTGAACTGACCATTGACTTTCTGAACTAAAATACCATAAATTTAGGACATTATGAACTTATAGTACTTCAAAAATATTTTATATTTAACTTTCAATTTGCAAAAAATTGTTATTTTTTACCTTTTATATTTTATTATTGTTATGTAATTATATTCATTGTTTCAAATCTAATAAACAGGCGCCTCCTGCGGTGGGGGTTGGAACGGATGGGTGCTATCGGTGCCGGGTAGCGTTTATTTTTCCCCTCGTGGACTTATTGTTCCTATACCTCACGGGTGGCTGTCCACGAGTGGGTGATTTCGGTCCCCGCTGCCTGCGGCACCGTATAGCAGTCGTTCCGACCCTGGTCCCCGCTGCCTTCGGCACCGTATACCGGTCGTGCTACGCACGCACCGGGTAATCCCTTAATTAGCACATTGAATTATACAAACCTCTAACCGAACGAACCTCCGACCCTTGTCCCCGCTGCCTTCGGCACCGTATACCGGTCGTGCTGCGCACGCACCGGATAATCCCTTAAATTGCACATAGATTAGTATAAACCTCTAACTGAACGAACCTCCGGGGTCCCCGCTGCCTTCGGCACCGTATACCGGTCGTGCTGCGCACGCACCGGATAATCCCTTAAATTGCACATAGAATAGTATAAACCTCTAACTGAACGAACCTCCGACTCGGGTCCCCGCTGCCTGCGGCACCGTATAGCAGTCGTTCCGACCCTGGTCCCCGCTGCCTTCGGCACCGTATGACGGTCGTGCTACGCATGCACCGGATAATCCCTTAAATTGCACATGGAATAGTATAAACCTCTAACTGAACGAAAACCTGCGGCTCGGGATTAATGAAGATATGAGAATAATTTTTAGATATTCTGAAAGCAGAATCCATTTTGAGTCGCCCTGTCAAAGTTTGAAATTAATGCGCCCCTTAGATTCGGAAATGCCCCCCCCCCCTCTGAAAAAACGCAGTTGACTATTTTATCTCTTTCAGAAATGACTTATCCACAGACGATTTGTCTCCGTTGAATGTTGAAATAAAAAAGAAGCTGTCTCTTCGGAATAGAAATAAACTCATTTGCCGTGTCATTAATGAGTTTTAATTGATATCTTCAAAAATTACTGGTCGATTTTTACGAATTTTTTTTTGTTGAATTCGCGATTTTTTTATACACGTGTTAGCAAATTTTCGCGAATGTAGAGTCATTATTTCCACTTGTTTCAAAAAGGACTGGGGCGATTCGATCTCGGATCTGTCGACCTGCATTCTTTACGGCAACCTCTTTTTACGTCTGGGGTCGATGTTGGATGTCTGGTCAGTTTTTGGCCGAAATAAAGAAAAGTTACGGTCCGAATTTCAAAAAATTTGACGTTTTGCAACGACAAAAATCGGCCGCGTGTGTACCCCGATTTTTGGATCGATACCTCCGGTACATTTTTTTTTATTCGATGATGCGTTAAAAAGCGACGATTTGGATGTCTGCGATTATCAAAACGGAAGGCGAACTTTTCGCTGTTTTGACTTCTCTTCGGACTTCGGTTTCGGTCGGTAATTAAAACACTTTCGCTCATTAATAACGCCCCGGGTCCGGGTCGGAGGCCCGACCCGATCGAAACTTGAGCGTCGCGCCTTTTTTGCGAATTTTTCGGTACGCGTCCGCCGTCGGTGCGTCGATTAGTCCGGGAGCCTTTGCGGGTACAAAGGCGGAGTGCACAGACACACACACACACACACACACAGACGTTTACGGCGCTTAATATTAGGGACTAGCTGGCTTCGCCCGCCAGCGGGCCCCTAATTTACATCGGTGCCTCGAAACTTTTGTATTCTCCGGCTCGCATCCCCCTCGAACCGAACGAACCTCCGACCCGGGTCCCCGCTGCCTTCGGCAGCGTACACCGGTCGTGCTACGCACGCACCGGATAATCCCATAATTTGCATAATCCCTTATTTTGCACATCGAATAGTATAAACCTCTAACTGAACTAATCTCCGACCCTGGTCCCCGCTGCCTTCGGCACCGTATACCGGTCGTGCTACGCACGCACTGGATAATCCCTTAAATTACACATAGAATAGTATAAACCTGTCACTGAACGAACCTCCGGCTCGGGTCCCCGCTGCCTAGGGTGGACATGGGGTCTAGATTACAGTAGTTACACATTGGTTATTCGGTGTAGACCAATTGGGACTCATTATAAGGGATTATGGGATTTTAAAGGTTTCTGTTAATATGTTAAGGTCTAGGTTCAGTATTTAGTAATAAATATACATTGTTATGGATTAATATATTTAATAACTGAAGTAACATGGAGTTTGATTAAGAGTATAAACATGGTTGTTATATATTACAAGGGTTCTTGAATAATATGTTTATTAAGGGGGCAATGAATATTTCTTGAAAGGAAAGGGAAAGAAAACTTTGTTTTTGTAAAACTTTTGGATAGCAAGGGGGTCTATGAGAAATACTCTATCATCAAGAATGTAGTAATCATAATCTGATTTAACTCTCGGTTTGCCCACAGTATTTTAGGTTTAACATCGTTTTAATAGTATTTCTCTTTTTACCTATTTTGAATTTGTGTTTTTTTTTTTTTTTTTTTTTTTTTTCAATTTTTTCCCTTCCTATGGGAGATAGAGCTTAGATATTTTTCCAAGATTAGCTCTCCGGCGCCTAGGGAACTTTTTACGCTGCATCTTTTGGCATCATCGGTTTTTCTCTATCTCATATAGGGGACCGGCTATGGGGGCAGGGGGGGCACTTTATTATTTTCATTAAACTTTTCACTGTTCTTAAGTAATTATAGAGTTTCTTTCTGCACATTCCTTCTAGTGACTCCCCCTTACACTGTCCCCGCCGGCAGCAGTTCCCTCCCCCTATTTTTATTTCCCTCTAACATTAACAGCTTTTTTGCTTTAATTTCTGTTCTAGTGTTGTAATATTTCATTCTTCTAGTCATAATGTTTAGAATTAGTCCTACCAGCTGTTTATTAGCCATTTGGTTTTAAAGTTTTAACCCTTGTTGCACAGGTAGCCCATCACTGACTCATTCAATAGAAAACATATAGCAATAGAAATACAATGGGGGGCTTATGTGAGGTACTTTATCATTAAGAAATGTTGTACTCATAATCTGTTTTTACCCTTGGTTTGCTCGCAGTAACTTGGGTCTTACATCCAATTATCAGCATTTTTCTTTTCTTTTTTTTTACCAACATCGAAATTCGGTTTTCTCCACTTTTCTCCCTTCCTATGGGAGATAGAGCATAGAATTTTTCCAATTTAGCTCCCCAGCGCCTAGGGAACTTTTTACGCTGCATCTTTTGGCATCATCGGTTTTTCTCTATCTCATATAGGGGACCGGCTTTGGGGGCAGGGAGGGGCACTTTATTATTTTCATTAAACTTTTCACTGTTCTTAAGTAAATAACAGAGTTTCTTTCTGCACATTCCTTCTAGTGACTCCCCCTTACACTGTCCCCGCCGGTAGCAGTTCCCTCCCCCCATTTTTATTTCCCTCTAACATTAACAGCTTTTTTACTTTAATTTCTGTCCTAGTGTTGTAATATATCATTCCTCTAGTCATAATGTTTAGAATTAGTCCTACCAGTTGTTTATTAGCCATTCGGTTTTATTAAAGTTTTAACCCTTGTGGCACCGGTAGCCCATCACTGAACTCATTCAATAGTAAACATTTTGCAAAATAGTAATACCATATTTCGTAGGTTCGGTTGTAAGCACTACACTGATATTTTCACTTCCGGCTTAGGCGGGCGTGTGTGTTTTTTTTTTTTTTTTTTTTTTTTTTTTTTTTTTTTTATTTTGGGGGGGGTGTTATTGCCATACTCTATTTTATAGCTCTATGTAGTTCAAGCGCAGCGAGGAGTATCTATAGCATAGGCCCACATAGGTAAGTTGTGACCCTGTGTGATTCTTTGGTCTGGAGCAATCATTTTTACTTTTAGTTTAGGGCATTTTGATAACTCTTCATAACAAATAATGTAAATAATTATATATAAAAAGTCCAACATTATAACAACAATAATACATCTCAATTTCTCAAATATTGTTATAAGGGTAATTCTTATTATACAGTTTTGCATATCATAGCAACTTGTTATTCATGTATAGAAGAAAAAAAAATTTGTACAAACACCTATAGCATTGTCCTTCCTTATTATTGTAAATTATTGAATATTATTTCTGGCATGAAAATTCCTGGTATGAGCACGGGGAGTTCTTTCCGGTTTGGACGTGGGGGTACCATTTTTCTTTGGCTTATTCTTTTGGCTTTTATTTTGATCTTTCTTCTACAAAATTTTCTTCAAAATTCAAAATTCTTCCTCATATGTGGGGTGCCCGTATTCCTGGTTCTAGATTGATTAGAGGCATAAGTAGTTAAAAGGGAAATAAAAATAGTTATAAGATAGTCCTAGTTTTATAATCATAGAAAGAGGTATATTAATCAGTTTGCAAATAAAAGTTAGAATGGTGGATTCAGATAGACAACAATCCCATGCTGAGATAAAAATGAACTCATATGTCGACATCTCTCATACTTATGCATATGTTGACGTCGTTCCAATCAGTTCAATCTCTAGAACTGTAGACAAAAATCAGACTGAAAAGTTGACTTTCAATGATGCATTCACGAAGAATTTAAATCTTAGCGATATAGCACAACAATACTATATTCATATAAAGAAAAGCAAAAAAGGTGCTATCCAACCAATGGCATTTTTGGAATGGTTTATAGTAAAACTAGAAAAATATACAAGCTATATAAGCTACTACACCAACTCAAAAGGAATCAAAAACAAACTCTCATGCCTAGAAATAGACTTAAAATCAATTTCAAAACATTATGCCACAGAGGACGACCATCTGTCAAAAGGTATAGTCAACATGATAATCGATGAAATTACCGACAAAGGAGAATTTCAAGAATATGACAGCCAAGAGGCAAGTTGTTCACAAGATGTTATCGATCTAATTACGCAGTTGACAAGGGGTGTAAGAAAACGCACTAAAGGAACATCTGCAATAGTCCACCTATACTTAGACGAATTAAAAAGACGACTTAAACTAATACAGACAGATTTCACCAATATCTATATACTAAAGGCACCATCCTCAGAGATATCCCCAAAAATGGCATTAAATATAGCTGAATTACAAAATGCCTCTTACAGTCTAACACATATTGAAGATGAAAAACTGATACACAGTGGAAAATCGATACAAGATAAAGACAAAGGAAATGAAGGTGGTGATAAAAGTGTTTTAAGTAAGGAAGACTGTGGAAAAGAAATGATTCAGGAAGAGTTGGAAACAGCCCATCTGAATTTACAGGTACTTTCTGGAGAGAGTTCCACTCTTAGTATACCAATGACATTGCAAGAACTAACGAGCTTAACACAAGAGAAATCTCCACTACATCAATTGGAAGATATCCTAAATCAAATTGAAAGTAATTCAAAAATTTATGATGAAGACATCCGAACACAAATAGCGAACTCAATACAGCAGATAAAAGAATATCTATACTTTGAACAAGAAGAAAATAACGTCCTGAAAACTACGACAAACGAACAAGAGCATCAAATAAAGGAAATGAAAACTCAAATCACTCAACAATCAAAAATAATTGACAAAATGGAAAAAGAACTTCAGAGCAAAGAGATTGAAATAACCGAAAAAATTAAACAAACATCACTTATAGAAGAAATGTTTCATACCATAAAAAATCAACAAAACTTAGTTAATAATCAAGACCATCTGGAAGATGGAATCGATTCCGAAATATCGAAAAGAGCACAACTCAAGAGTTATGCTGCTGCAATTACATCCGATCAACCTATAAAAACACCTTGCTTTAAGTACTCTAAATCAGCAATAATAATAAGAAGAAGTCAATCAACGAATATTCCCATTAATGTAATACGAAACATGTTAAATGACAAAATAAAAGGGAATAAAAAATTTAAATACATCTCATGTTCGTTAGGAAGAGATAAAAACTCGCTCATAGTCCAAACAGAATCGGACGAAAAAACAGCGGTTTTAATTGATTTTATAAATCAAATAGAAGGTTTCAGAGATTTGGCCGAAGCAGATCTTAGAGATGCTAAAAGAAAAAAAGTCATTATACTGGGAATTCCAGTAGATGTGACTCAGACTGAAGTAATTGATAAGATACATCAAGAACTGGGACAGAATTTTCCTCTAGGAATAGCAAAAGTTCTCAAAAAACAAAAAATGAAAACATACCAAATAGTACTTGATGCAGAAGAACATTACGCGAAAGCATTATTTTCAAGAAGAAAATTACCTATTCATTTTAATTTATGCCGTATAGAATATTACAATCCAGTGGTTAGGTGTAATAAATGTCAACGTTATGGCCATACAGTTGATAATTGTAGAAGTTATTACTTAACATGCGCATATTGCACAGGTAACCACAAAACAGACACATGCAAAATAAAAGAAAATTATGAACGTCATCGTTGCATCAACTGTGAAAGAGAATATAAAACCGCAGTAAAACCTGAAAAGATTGAAAGGCATAGTGCAAATTCTAGATTCTGCCCAATTTTTCAAAGATTGTTGCAAGGAAAACAAAATATTACTATCTCCTATGATCCTTCAAAAGTATGTTCTCAGAACTAAAATCACTCAATATCTCTGATGACTCTATAGAAGATTCAACTGTAGAACCTCCAACCAATGCTACATATATAATAAATCAGACTATCCCATTGGACAATAGATATTATTTCGGAGAATCCAAGACCCCACCAAATCATTTAAAAATAGTTCAAATAAACCTTAATAATTGTAAGGCTGCAAATCTCCAATTGCTGAAGCACATACATGAAAATAAAGTAGATTTAGCTTTAGTTCAGGATTATCACAAAAGTAATAACACCTTCACGGGAATCCCAATTTCATGTTCTTTCTACCATTCAATAAATCAGACGTCGGGAATACTCGTATCCAATCCCTTATTAATTCATATTCAGACTCTACAAACAAATAACAGTGTATTTATAAACCTATCACTGTCATCAAAATTCATTAAAGTCGGATCACAATATTCAAAACCGAGTGGAAATCTTGATGAAGACTTTCGAGAATGGACCACAGTCATAGAAGATACATCGAACCTTATCCTTGGGGGTGATTTCAATGCACACCTCCAGGCGTGGGGTTATAAAAGAAATAATGCTAGAGGATATATCCTACTTGACTATCTAGCAATGAGCAGATTAACTATTATTAATGATCCTGATTCAGAATGTTCTTTTGCGCGAGACAAGTTTAAAGGCAAACCAGATTTGACCCTCTGCGGTGAACATTCAAAAAATATTATAGATTCATGGAAAATAGACTCGACATTTAAATCACTAAGTGACCATCAATATATTACTTTTACTCTGAATGTCACACCCACAATAAGAAATTTATACCGTTTCAAAACCAAATATGAAACGTTTAAAAAATTCAATAAACTGTTTCAAAAACATGAAGAAACATTACTTTCAACACTTAAAGCAGTCAATTCTGTTCCAGAGTTAGAGAAGTGGACAGAGGAATTTAATGTTATCCTTTTAAACATCATGCAAAAATCACTTAAAAAGAAAAAGTTGTCTCATGAAATTAATGTATCCTGGTATACTGACAAACTTAAAGTACAGCGAAGCCACCTAAATGCTATATATAAACTACATAAAAGAAATCCAGATTTTGTAGAACTCAAGATTAAATATAAAAAAGCCAAAGCAAAATACAAATTAGATATTAAAAAAGCTAAAATTGATTCTTGGATAACATTTTGTTCGGAAACAAACAGTAAGTATGGTACTGCTTTTAAAATTCTGAAGCAGAAATATTTAAAAAATACAGATCTCATCCACTCTGTCATGGAATCTTCAACTCAAAATGATACATACAAAGAGATTCAAGAAACGTTACTTCATTACCATTACAATACAAGCCCAGAATTCGAATCATCATTTCAAAACACAAACACACTATCAATAAAAGAATATAACAATTTTAAATTTACCCATAGAGAAATTCAATATGCAATTAACCAACAAAATAAAAAGAAAGCCCCAGGATATGATCGGGTAGATGGCAGAATTTTACAAAATTTGATAAAAAATAATATGAAGCTTATAAAGTTATTATATAACAAATGTCTCTACCTTGGACACTTTCCAGAAACGTGGAAGAAAGGAGTAGTCATCTATTTTAGAAAGAAAAACAAAGATCCATCAAAACCTGATTCATACCGTCCAATTACACTACTACCCATGATTGGTAAAATCCTAGAAAGATTAATAAAAAATAGAACTTTAACTTATCTTGAAGCAATAAACTATCTAAAAGATGAACAGTTCGGCTTCCGTGAAAACAGAAGCACTATATCAGCTCTGGAGAGACTTAAAGAGAAAATTGCACAACTATTACAAAAACATACTTATGTGGGCATCATATCATTTGATATTACAGGTGCTTTCGATTCAATAAACTGGCACCAATTATCAGAAATAATTGATGACTCACCGTTACCCAGATACCTCAAAACCTTATTAAAAAGTTATATAAGCAAAAGAAGTATAGGCTTAAATCAATATGAATATATAGAATGGTTCAGGGTATTTAAAGGATGCCCTCAGGGATCCTGTCTTGGACCACTCTTATGGCTTCTTATAGCTAACTACATAATAAAAAATTATAAAAATCTATATGAAGATATTATTGTTTACGCAGATGATTTTTTGATTCCAATAGAGGGAAATACCGTAATAGACCTGGAAGTTACAACCAACAACAAAATAGTCCATTTTAAGAATATATGTGATGAACTCGGTTTAAAAATATCAACTCAGAAAACGCAATCAATGCTTTTCGGTAGCAATCTCCTCGAAAGAAGACTTCCGAGATTTAAATTAGAAAATATAAAAATAAAAGTAGTAAAAAATATTAAATATCTTGGCGTACTGTTAGATTCTAAATTCAATTTTACAGATCACATGAAAGACCTTCGAACAAAGATTGCAAACTTTGTAAACGGATTTAGAGGATTTCGATTCTTTAATAAAGGTATCAAACCAGACATCCTGAAAATATGGTATCAAACAGTCATAGAACGCCAAATACTATATGCTTACGAAATTTGGTATCCAAACTTGAATACTGATGGCCGCAAATTACTACGTTCAACTCAGCGTTTGGCATTATTAAACTTAATACGGACCTATAGGACTATCTCTCACGAAGCTCTGTATCTTCTTACAGGAACTCCACCAATCCTAATAAAAATACAGAATGAATTTCAGTACTACCAACTGAAAATAGGAAATAGAAATTTGTTAATCAATAACACACAGCTAAACATTAACAATATAATGCAGAAAGAAAAATCGTATCGATTCCTCAATTACTACAGAGTCCAAAATATCAGAATTATAGAAGATAGAAAATTCATCCATCCAAAAGAATACGATGTGGAAGCCTACACAGATGGTTCTGTCATGCCAGGGGGTGTAGCCAGTGCTTTCACCATATATAAAGATGGAAATAATATACATGATGAAGCAATACGACATCATCCACTGAATAACATATATCAAGCAGAATTAATGGCAATTTATAAAGCAATAAAATGGTTCTCTACCTCCGACTACAATAAACTACTAATTATTACAGATAGTTACTCTTCTATGGAAGTATTAAAAGTTGCTTTTCCTAGAAACTACATTATCAAAAACATTTACAATCAATTACTTCAAATTCCTGATAAATCCATTATAATAACATGGACTAAATCTCATGTGGGTGATACTGGCAACGAAAGAGCTGATCTCCTAGCAAAGCAAGCCATCTTACAAGACCAATATCAATCAAGAAAAGATCTGTTGTTCCCCATTTCAATAGCAAAATTGTATTTTAAAAAGAAAACCATCTCTGACTGGCAAGCCATTTGGGACTCATGTAATAAGGGCAGAGATACCTATAAAATTATAAATAAAGTCGATCCAAATTATCTCTGCAAACAGCCAACACTGCCGTATTATCTGAGTAACCATGGCAGTTTCCCACAATACTTACATAAAATAAGAAAAAGAGCCTCACCTAGATGTCCATGCGATAAAGCAGAAGGAGATGCAGTTCACTACATATTCGGATGCTGCCCTCTTATGATCCATCACTTCCCTTTTGATAAGAACGAAACTCTCAGATATAACCTTCGTAATATCATTTTCAATCCTTCAAACTCTCAAAAGTTAAAAGAGAATTATAATATTCTCAATAAAAATTTCTCTTTCATTACGAAAGAATTTTAAAAAAAAATTGACTGAACTGACCATTGACTTTCTGAACTAAAATACCATAAATTTAGGACATTATGAACTTATAGTACTTCGAAAATATTTTATATTTAACTTTCAATTTGCAAAAAATTGTTATTTTTTACCTTTTATATTTTATTATTGTTATGTAATTATATTCATTGTTTAAAATCTAATAAACAGGCGCCTCCTGCGGTGGGGGTTGGAACGGATGGGTGCTATCGGTGCCGGGTAGCGTTTATTTTTCCCCTCGTGGACTTATTGTTCCTATACCTCACGGGTGGCTGTCCTTGAGTGGGTGATTTCGGTCCCCGCTGCCTGCGGCACCGTATAGCAGTCGTTCCGACCCTGGTCCCCGCTGCCTTCGGCACCGTATACCGGTCGTGCTACGCACGCACCGGGTAATCCCTTAATTAGCACATTGAATTATACAAACCTCTAACCGAACGAACCTCCGACCCTTGTCCCCGCTGCCTTCGGCACCGTATACCGGTCGTGCTGCGCACGCACCGGATAATCTCTTAAATTGCACATAGAATAGTATAAACCTCTAACTGAACGAACCTCCGGGGTCCCCGCTGCCTTCGGCACCGTATACCGGTCGTGCTGCGCACGCACCGGATAATCCCTTAAATTGCACATAGAATAGTATAAACCTCTAACTGAACGAACCTCCGACTCGGGTCCCCGCTGCCTGCGGCACCGTATAGCAGTCGTTCCGACCCTGGTCCCCGCTGCCTTCGGCACCGTATGACGGTCGTGCTACGCATGCACCGGATAATCCCTTAAATTGCACATGGAATAGTATAAACCTCTAACTGAACGAAAACCTGCGGCTCGGGTCCCCGCTGCCTGCGGCACCGTATAGCAGTCGTGCTGCGCACGCGCTGCAGTATACGTTAGTTCCACCTTCCGCCACCAGGTGGCGCAATCTGTTTATATGATCATAACTGAAATCGTTAAGACTTTCGATGTCGAGTCGAATGAGCCACACCGCGTCGTTTTCATGCCCGTAGAACCGAAGATAGGAAAGCGCCCCCTAGTGGTGAAAAAACGAAATAAAATCGGTAAGCTCTATCGATGTCGAGTCGAATTTATTTAGACTACCTGAGTTCTAGTTCAAAGACAGGGACCTGTAGAAAAACTTAAAACTTAAAAAAAAAAATCGATAACGGGCGAAGCCCGGTTTACCCTATCATAATATCTGGATAGGGGGTCCTTATTACTTTAATTATGATGTTTGGAATCAGTTTGGTGGACATCCGTAACATAGTTTCTTAGTTATAGAAAACGGACCACAGTTAAAAGAAAAAAGCAGGGGGGGGGGTTTGGCGATGACACTGCTTTTCCTCAAACAACTTATGTAGACTACCTGTGTTATAGTTCAAAGACAGTGAGCTGTAGAAAAACTTAAAACTAAAAAAAAAAAAAAAAAAAAAATCGATAACGGGCGAAGCCCGCTTTTTCCTATCATAATATCTGGTTGCCACTCTAAAACAAAAACTTAAGATACTCGTTATGGCAGTTTTTAGACGCGGCCTACTTCTTAAAATCGTAATATCTAGCCGGCACTGTAATGGAAATCTTTCTTTTGCTTTAATTATACAAATAACGATGATTAATTATACAACAAAATAATATATCGGCTCCTAATGAAGATATGAGAATAATTTTTAGATATTCTGAAAGCAGAATCCATTTTGAGTCGCCCTGTCAAAGTTTGAAATTAATGCGCCCCTTAGATTCGGAAATGCCCCCCCCCCCCCTCTGAAAAAACGCAGTTGACTATTTTATCTCTTTCAGAAATGACTTATCCACAGACGATTTGTCTCCGTTGAATGTTGAAATAAAAAAGAAGCTGTCTCTTCGGAATAGAAATAAACTCATTTGCCGTGTCATTAATGAGTTTTAATTGATATCTTCAAAAATTACTGGTCGATTTTTACGAATTTTTTTTTGTTGAATTCGCGATTTTTTTATACACGTGTTAGCAAATTTTCGCGAATGTAGAGTCATTATTTCCACTTGTTTCAAAAAGGACTGGGGCGATTCGATCTCGGATCTGTCGACCTGCATTCTTTACGGCAACCTCTTTTTACGTCTGGGGTCGATGTTGGATGTCTGGTCAGTTTTTGGCCGAAATAAAGAAAAGTTACGGTCCGAATTTCAAAAAATTTGACGTTTTGAAACGACAAAAAACGGCCGCGTGTGTACCCCGATTTTTGGATCGATACCTCCGGTACATTTTTTTTTATTCGATGATGCGTTAAAAAGCGACGATTTGGATGTCTGCGATTATCAAAACGGAAGGCGAACTTTTCGCTGTTTTGACTTCTCTTCCAACTTCGGTTTCGGTCGGTAATTAAAACACTTTCGCTCATTAATAACTCCCCGGGTCCGGGTCGGAATCCCGACTCGATCGAAACTTGAGCGTCGCGCCTTTTTTGCGAATTTTTCGGTACGCGTCCGCCGTCGGTGCGTCGATTAGTCCGGGAGCCTTTGCGGGTACAAAGGCGGAGTGCACAGACAGACACACACACAGACGTTTACCGTCCTTAATATTAGTGATTTTATTTGTTGGTAATGTATCAACGACGTCTTGCTCTCGAGGAGGCACTGCATCTTGACCCTCGGAGAAAAGAAACACTGATTGTAATTTCATTGACTTATAGATACATAATGCCTGTGTGCAGTGCTTAATTTGCGCCGGAGCTTACCGGAGCTCGGCTCCGATACTTCTTTGTGTTTAGTCAATGCTTAAATATTGGTCAGACTTCACCGGAACTCATAAACATTGCGCTCCGGTGCTCAGCGGAAGAGCATTTCTGAAAAATCAAAGCTTAAATCATGTTTATCTTTTTTTCCCATCTCCAATACTTTTCCTCATTTCCTACCAAAGCGCTTGCATATGTGACGTAGCGTGTCGCATACGTTGGAGCATGTATCTATCTAGCGATCGCAGATGTAGACTCAATTGTTTTTTGTTTCAATGGTTTTTGAACAGCGATGAAAAATGCCAGAATTAACCGCACCGTATTTGATATTTTTACTCGTGGTATTGTTATGTTTAGTAGTTGTAATTTTCTTGTGTTTGTAAATCATTGTAAATTTGCGATGAAGCTCACAGGCGCAACAGCTCCAGTTTTATGTTTTGCTAGTTCATATAAAGACATCCTCAGCAAATAGGATTCTCTGAAAAATCCTCATTTCCGATTTCAATGTTTTTTGCTCTATTATTATTATTTTTTTTTGCCTCTATTTTTTGCTTATTTTCTGAATATGATGCACCCCTCCTTCTAATGAAAAGGGGTTTGGGTTGATGGTTGTTAATACTGCTGAAAATTAGAGCTCCGGTACTCTTTTTCCTAGAATTTAAGTCCTACCTGTGAGTATGGATTTTGAAAAAAGAGGCGTTAAATGTGAGGCATTTTCTTAGAAAAATATTATCTATAATTACACACAATTTTACGCTAACCATGCATTAATTTAAATTTATCAGTAATAAATTAGTTATACATTGATTTGCACTTATTACATTTTAACGAATGCTACCTGCATGTCATTAAAATTATACTAGCTGACCCGTCCGGCGGTGCCCGGGCCCTTGCTAATTACTTCAAATTTGTATGATTACATATCATATATTAATTTTATATTTTTAAATGAAATTTTTGCCAAAAAATATTGATTATTAGAGGGAAAAGCAATTTTAAAAGACACTTTCTTGTATGGTTGTTTATTTTATTTATTTATTTATTGTTTTTTTTTCCTCGTAAGGGTCTCTTGTTTTATAGTTTAAAAAAAAAATAACCCCAGTTATCTGAATTTTATAATTTTTTCATCAGATATAAATATAATGGTTTTACAGACCGTAGAAAAATATTGATATCTAGCTGTAAAAGAAATGTTTTCTTCTCGCTTCTTTTTTTCGGTTTTGCGACGGGTCCTTTAAAATAACAATAAGAAAAAAAAAGTTATTGTCTCTGAAATTTTATTCGATTGTAAATATAATTGTATTCAACCCCTCTATAAAATTCCGTGAAAAAAGTCTAAGTCTTTTACTAAATTAGAAGAGAACAGAGTCACAGAAACACAGAGTCACATCAAAAAAGAATAGTGAAAACATGAGCCGAAGCCGAGCGAACGCACGCCGAAACACCTAACTTTCTTTTAGCATTTTCATCGAAAAATTCTCAGATTTGTTTTAATACTTTTATTCATCAGAGCGTTAAAAATTTTTTGTAGGCGCTGTAAATTTGATCTTTCGATATGGTTTTAAAAGATTGTGTCGAAATACAGACGTTTAGTTACTTTTAGCATAGAAAAAGATCGTCTTCAAAAGGCGTGATATGAGTTGCAGTTCTAAATAAATCTTAATTTAGAATGCTTTCAGCTGTTTCACACCTTTAAATTTCCCATTTATAATAAGCTCCTTATGCCGAGCATTTGCATCTTAAAAGTAATCTCTATACTAAATTTCAAGTTTCTAACACTAACATTTTCAACTAAATCATAATTTAGAACACTTTTAGAAAGTTTTCCGTTCATTTCATCCTTTTAAATTTTGATTTTTTTTTAAAAATGTTCTAAGGAAGCATTTACTACATAAAAGTAATCATCATTCCAAATTCCAAGTTTCCATACCAATTGTATCTCGTAAATCGCAATTTTAGAATGCTTCTTACTCTTGCGTTCCTTTAAATTTGGAATTGAAAAAATAAATTCTGGGCGAGCATTTACGTCTCTTAAGTACCATCATATAAAATTTCAAGAGTCTAGCCCTAAAAGTTCTAAATATATTATGATTTAGAACATTTTTAAAACGTTTTTGGCTCATCACTTTTTTAAATTTCAAATTTTTTAAAAACGTTTTGAACGAGTATTTATATCTAAAAGTAACCACGATGTCAAAAACCAAGCATTTATACTAACTGTATCACACAAATCGCAATTTTAGAACTTTTTTGTTTTTGCATCCTTTTACATTTCGAATTTTTAGAAAACTGTTTTGGATGATAATTTACATTTCTAAAGTAACATCCGTGCCAAATTTCACATATCTAGCACAAACAATTCCTAATTAATTGTTTTTAGATCATTTTCGGACCATTTTCCGGTCATTTCATCCTTTTAAATTTAGAATTTCTTTAGAAATAGTTCTTAGAGAGCATTTACATCCCAAAAGTTACCACCCTGCCAAATTCCAAGCTTCTATACCAACTGTATCACACAAATAGCAATTTTAGAACGATTTTTTGCGCTCCTGCAAACTGTTCTGGGCTAGCATTTAAGTCTCTAAAGTAACAACCATGCTAAATTTCATGTTTATAGCCCTAACTGTATACAAAATTTGAAATTTAGAACATTTCCTGCTCCTTTCCCCTTTTTAAATTTCGAACTTTTTAGAAACCATTTTTAGTGAGCATTTACATCTTTTTAAAATAACCGCTAGATCAAATTTCAAATTTATAGAACCGACAATATCGTAGAAACCGCAATTTTAGAATGTTTTTTGTTCTTGCACCCCTATGGAAATTGTTGTACCTAAAAAACTGTTTGTAAATTGTTGTACCGAAAAAAATGTTTGGAAATTGTATAAAATATAGCCTATGTTAGAGAGGAGTTGAGGGTTATCAACGCAGAATCATCTAAGGGTTGTTGGTAATGATTTTCGAAAATATGTGTCTGTAATTAGCTGAGATATTAATTAAAAACCCATCTAGAAAACAACGGCATGGATCAAAACACTGTTGCTACTTTACGATCTCCTTTTGAAGCGCGCTTGGCACAATGCTAAGATTAAACTTTGTACACGATCTTTGCTTTAGGTAAGACGAATCATTAGTGATAGTCAACATTTTTCATTCCAACTGAATTCAATTATCGAAGGCCAATATTGAAAATTAATTCATAGAATAATTCCTAGACATTAAGAGTAAGTAATTTTGAGACAACAATCGCTTATAATTCAATATATAATTCATTTATAATGAAAAACTTTTCGATAACAAATCACTTGAATTATCATACCTGAATATGCTTTCATTTTTGAAAATGAATCGGAAAGTTTCACGTTGTTCAGCATACTTTTTAAAATGCTTTAAACTTGCCTACTATTACGTCAAATATGATTGACAAGTATATTTTCGTGTGAAACTCAGCGACTTCTTCTGAAGCGTGATCGGTTTAAACAAGTTAAACTTTAACCAAGTTTAAACTTTGTACGAGGTCTTTGTTTCAGACTTTTAGAGGGAGATATATTCATTGTTTTTCATTCCAATACCAATCAAATTAAATTAGTTACAGAATTAATTTCTGCAAAAAAAAAAAAAAAAAAAAAAAAGTTGCTGTTTTATAATATTAGTATGGATACGACTTCAATTATTCAAACTCTGATATTTTTAAACAACTTTAACAATAATAAATATACTTTAACGAAATTTTCATCAGATTTACATTACTTAATGCGAAATTCGATGTCATTCAAAGTACTGGAAGTGCACAGTAATTTAGTCTACAATACCGTGTTTAATATCAACTACATTCCAAAATATCGATTACCTAATTGAGTTGTTACATTTGGCAAAAAGCAAGGTAAGTAAGTCTATTGAAAATTTTGTTAAAATTGCTTCATTATTAAAGTTAGGAATAAGAATTCGCGATTCTCTTGTAATGAAACCTTGTGTATTTTTGATTGAACAAATGCATTGCAACTCTGTTATTTTCTATGTAAAAATTATTTGCTGTACTGTGCTCTTCCATCTTAAAGTGTGGCCCTCATCATTTTTAAACACTTTATAAATCTAATCTAGTTTTGTGTTATTTTTTTGGTGCATTTTATAGCTTATAACTCTAATATTGTAAACGTTTTTTAAATGAATCATAACCAACGTAATTGAGGAGAAAAGCATTATGATTTCATTCATTTAAAAGACTAATTCCATTAACGGTGATTCATATAACCGGCGAGTAACTTTTATCAGAAACTCAAAACCCCCCCTAGAACCGAATTCTGGCTGCGCCACTGGTTTAAATGATGCTTTGTTTATCTTTCCAGTTGCAATATCTTAAAAAAAAGAACAAAAAATATAATTTATTAAATAAATTCACTAGCCTGCATTTTCTACCAATCATTTAAAAAAAGCAGTGAATTTTCCAAAATCAGGTTTGGTGCCCACACCAAATTAATGTATTATAAGAAATTTTTTTTGGAAAAATCTAAATTGCAGTCATGAAATTAGGCGTGATTTTCAAAATAAACATTGAATGCTTATAACAGAATGTATTTAATTTTTTTTCGACATATATATATATATATACATATATAAAGTATATATATATAAGTATATTTTGGATCATCATAATTTTAATTGATAATTTTTCTGGAATTAATTAAAGCATGTAAAAATAGAATTTGTATCAGGTCAGATAGTTTGCTTTTTTTATGGACCAGTTTTTTTTCTTACTACTTTTTTTATCATATTTAAATTTATAATTTACTTTTTTTATGGACCAGGTGTTTTTTCTTACTACTTTTTTTTATCATTATATTTTAATTTATAATTACCTTGGAATTAATTATATTACTTTTAACTCTTAAGTGAAGTTCATCAGGTTGTGTAATCAGATTTTAATGCGGGCCAGGTTCTCTCTCTTTTTTTTTAATAAGTATTTTTTTTTATCATCTTAGTTTTAAATGATAATTATTCTGGAATTAAAGTACACTAGGATCGGAATGCTGACTTGCAACCCAACAAAAAGATTTTCGTTGACATGCAATTTGACTCAAAACTAGAGTCTCTTGAGGGTTGGGTTATATCCAACCCAAACATTCTATTTCAAGTCAACCTTGGAATTAATTATATTACTTTTAACTCTTAAGTGAAGTTCATCAGGTTGTGTAATCAGATTTTAATGCGGGCCAGGTTCTCTCTCTTTTTTTTTAATAAGTATTTTTTTTTATCATCTTAGTTTTAAATGATAATTATTCTGGAATTAAAGTACACTAGGATCGGAATGCTGACTTGCAACCCAACAAAAAGATTTTCGTTGACATGCAATTTGACTCAAAACTAGAGTCTCTTGAGGGTTCGGTTATATCCAACCCAAACATTCTATTTCAAGTCAACCTTGGAATTAATTATATTACTTTTAACTCTTAAGTGAAGTTCATCAGGTTGTGTAATCAGATTTTAATGCGGGCCAGGTTCTCTCTCTTTTTTTTTAATAAGTATTTTTTTTTATCATCTTAGTTTTAAATGATAATTATTCTGGAATTAAAGTACACTAGGATCGGAATGCTGACTTGCAACCCAACAAAAAGATTTTCGTTGACATGCAATTTGACTCAAAACTAGAGTCTCTTGAGGGTTGGGTTATATCCAACCCAAACATTCTATTTCAAGTCAACCTTGGAATTAATTATATTACTTTTAACTCTTAAGTGAAGTTCATCAGGTTGTGTAATCAGATTTTAATGCGGGCCAGGTTCTCTCTTTTTTTTTTTTAATAAGTATTTTTTTTATCATCTTAGTTTTAAATGATAATTATTCTGGAATTAAAGTACACTAGGATCGGAATGCTGACTTGCAACCCAACAAAAAGATTTTCGTTGACATGCAATTTGACTCAAAACTAGAGTCTCTTGAGGGTTGGGTTATATCCAACCCAAACATTCTATTTCAAGTCAACCCAAACCTGACAAAAAAAATTTTCATTAATACGAAACTTTACACTTCAACCTGAACCGGAAATATGTAAACAAAAACCAGAAATAAGAGAAAATTAATCCATATTTTATACAATTATAGAAAAGTAGTATACAATTATGTCTCCAATATCAATTTTATCTCATGTAGAAAAATGAATATTTTCATCTGAAAAATATTCAGGATGTTGTTTTGAAAAATCAGATCAATCCAAACCCAATCCGCAAGAGTCAAAACTCAACCCAACCTGAAACAAAGTGAACCAGACCCACAAAAAAATTAATTAGCATCTACCCAACCCTACGCAGGACTACCCCCCCCCCCACCACCAATAAAACATGAAACCAGATTGATCTACTATTTAATAACTAGCCGCCACTGGCGACCAGTTTGGTCTCCCTTAAATGTATGTTAAGCATTGTAACACGCATTGATATTTTTTGTATTATTTTAGTTTGATTCCATATTATTTACCATTTTTAATGATGGGTATTTTTATTAGCCGGGAGCAAATGATAAATCGCCAAATATTGCTCCTATCACCACCATTCATACTGCACTAATTTAATTTTAAATTATAAACCTGTCACTCATTTCAGTTAAAATATTTAGCTTTAATTTCAAATACTTATATTACATACAATTTAATATACATGCCATTCACACTTTTCATTTAAAATAGAAAATAAATAAATAAATAAGAAATAATATCACAAATCAAAATATTTGATTTAAAAATCAAAGTATATTTTCTAATTCGAACACGCGAAAAATAAAAGCTGGTATCGGCGATTTAAAAAATGGTTTTGGCGAGATTTGCGTAAATTAACATAAAACTATTTAATGATGTTATGTATTTTATAAATGTATATTAAATTACTATTTTGAAAGCGATTGGTCATAACAATGGTAAATATGATTGGCGATTACCAATCATATTTTCCGTGATCTCTCTTCCTGGCGAGTATATAATACATAAATACCAAATTAACTGATAATTCGTTTCGAAATTTCATTCATTAAATATTATTACATGAGTTCAAGTTACGTCAAGAAAAGATCTGGAAGGAAGTTGAGTAGTATAGCACAGAATTATGGTAAACTTTGATTGCCTCAATGGTGCGAATTATTATTATTGTTTTTGACACACAGACAGAGGTCCAAAAAATCATTCGCAGAAAACTTGCTTTACGAACGAATACCTCCATGGTTGGATATTTTAAACGTTCACGACGAATTAATCTTTTTTTTGTTTACTTCCATGGATAGAGAATTTGAACTGCGATCCTAATTTCAACTGAAGCTATTCCAGAATATATGCATAATTGAACGTAAGTCATCTCTCAAATATTGATTTATTTTGAACGATCTTTCTAAAAATGTAACTTTTATGCAGTTTAATTCGAAAAAATAATTTTGAATACAAATGGCCGCCTGGTATATGAAAAAGTGAAGCGGACATCCCGGAATTGTTGATGACAGTAACATGACTTACACTTTTATTATATAGAATGGAAAATTATATGGTCTATAATCATATCTCTAATATAAATTTTATCTTTTAGGTTAAAAATGAACATTAAAACAGTCATTCATTTTCAAATATATAATTTTTCATTTGAAACAATATTCTGGTCTTTTTTTGAAAAATCAGACTAAACCGAACCCAACCTGCAAGAATCAAAACTCAATCTAAAAATAATCTGAAGCCAAAACAATTAGAGTCAACCTGAACAGAATCAGACCCGCAATAAAAGAAAAATAATTATAGCCAACTTGACCCTACATGTCAGTAGATCGGGTTTGGGTAAAATTGGGTTACCCAACCCGATGCAGGACTACAGATTAAATGACCCAAATTACCTATGGGTTGATTTTTTCTTTACTGTTTTATCTGAACGGTTATGATCACCGTAGTTTTAATTTATAATTAGTTTTAAAGTAATCAAAACACTTTAAAGCAGTGGTTCCCAACCACTTTATGCGCCCCCCCCTCCCCAATCCACTATGTATCATATATCTCATATAATTTAATAAGGGAACTCTCTTTACATGAAGGAAGCCAACAGAGCCTTAACAATAACCAGTCATTTCCCATTTTTTTAGCTTATGAAACAGGTAAATTTGTTGTTTCCTGCCAACTTATCTTAGTGATATGGTCAGTATTTTCACCTTCACAAAATGTCTTGAAAACACTCACATTTAAAATTGACTTTAGTAACGCAATAACAGTTGGTGGAAAAGCTTTGGGCACTATCATTTTTTCTCCATGTATAACACAATACACAAAAATCATTTCAAGCTTCTCATATTTAATAAGGGAACTCTCTTTACATGAAGGAAGCCAACAGAGCCTTAACAATAACCAGTCATTTCCCATTTTTTTAGCTTATGAAACAGGTAAATTTGTTGTTTCCTGCCAACTTATCTTAGTGATATGGTCAGTATTTTCACCTTCACAAAATGTCTTGAAAACACTCACATTTAAAATTGACTTTAGTAACGCAATAACAGTTGGTGGAAAAGCTTTGGGCACTATCATTTTTTCTCCATGTATAACACAATACACAAAAAGCATTTCAAGCTTCTCATATTTAATAAGGGAACTCTCTTTACATGAAGGAAGCCAACAGAGCCTTAACAATAACCAGTCATTTCCCATTTTTTTAGCTTATGAAACAGGTAAATTTGTTGTTTCCTGCCAACTTATCTTAGTGATATGGTCAGTATTTTCACCTTCACAAAATGTCTTGAAAACACTCACATTTAAAATTGACTTTAGTAACGCAATAACAGTTGGTGGAAAAGCTTTGGGCACTATCATTTTTTCTCCATGTATAACACAATACACAAAAAGCATTTCAAGCTTCTCATATTTAATAAGGGAACTCTCTTTACATGAAGGAAGCCAACAGAGCCTTAACAATAACCAGTCATTTCCCATTTTTTTAGCTTATGAAACAGGTAAATTTGTTGTTTCCTGCCAACTTATCTTAGTGATATGGTCAGTATTTTCACCTTCACAAAATGTCTTGAAAACACTCACATTTAAAATTGACTTTAGTAACGCAATAACAGTTGGTGGAAAAGCTTTGGACACTATCATTTTTTCTCCATGTATAACACAATACACAAAAAGCATTTCAAGCTTCTCATATTTATCAATTTTAAGTAGCCCTTTTTTCCAGTATAAAACGTTGCTTCTCTTTCCCATTATTGTCAATTTACGGACGTGTATTATGTGATTTTAAAATAAAAAATATATATATGTCAAGATGTATATTAATATATTGTGTAGTAGGCTTGGACTAGGGTGATAGAAATTTACCGTTTACCCATTTCGTTTTTTTTCTAATGCGCATGTGAGATTTGTTAATTTTACAAAGTTGTTATTGGTAGTACCTCCTTTAGATATTCCAGGTATTTTTTAGGTTAAAAAGTTCAATACAATCAGTTTTAGATATACCTTTAAATAGTTTCACATGTTAAATCTTTTTTCATGCCATATATAGCAGAACAAATAGAAATATAAAACTCATTTAATATATAGTCGAAAGAGTTGCACGAAAAATTACAAAATGCATCATTAACCAAAACAATTGTACACTTTTTAAAAGATGACAACACATATTAACAATATTTCAAGGATTATTCATTGACTTTATTGAATTTTGACTTTATTTTGAATTTTTGATTGAGGACCTCTTTAAAAAGTAATAAAAAGCGTTTTTATTTTAAATTTAATTTTTGAATTTTGCATGCATTACTTTTATTTTTAGTCTACAGCTTTTCCAAAAAAATTGACAACGAAATCCGTTAGTAACAAAATTGAAATTGCTCCCCTAAAAAATCAAAGTGCCCCCAAGTGGGGCGTTCGCCCTTTTTAAAAGTACGTTTTTAATTATCTTTGTGTTAATTTATAATTATCCTGGAATTAAATAAAAGTACTTAAATGTAGAGTCTTGAATTGGCTCAAGTAACCCAATTTTACCGAGGTTCTTCTTTTTCTTTCTTTTGTTAAGTACATTTGCAATAGTGTTAAGATGAATTTGTTTACCAAATTCTTATTACCTTATTTTTTAGCATTATTATGCGGTTTTTTTTCCCTCTTCAATGCTTTTTTCCTTAATCTTATCCAAGCCCCCTTTTTTATCCCATCCTTTTTTTTTTCTTTTAAATCTCATCCGTGTTATTTATCTCATCCATGTCCTTTTTCCTAAAATAAGCACTAAAACTGTGTTCGAGAAAAATCTGAAGAAGTGTTAAAAGTCACCAAATGGTTGTCTATCTTGGTGACATTAAAAATGAAATGAAAACCTTGCTGAAATGCTGCAAATTTGGCACTAAATGTACACAATTAAATATATTGCAAATTTTGGCAATTATTAATTTGTCAAAAATGCTACTCAAAAATTAACAACACAATAAGATTTACTTCTTGTTTGCCTATTAAAATCTGTAATTGAGATATTTTGATTGGTAAAGTTAATATTTTGATTAGTAAATGTAAATGACAAAATTTCAAGCTATAATATAAAAAGAAATGCATTATGTTTTCAAAATTCAGAAAATTTCTCCACTTTTATAGATTGCATGTCCCAGGGCTACTTTTCTAGACAAGAGGTGCAGAGATTATTTTGAATTTAAAATTATTTCATAATCCAAACAAAATTTTAAATTATGAATATGGAAATAACTATAAATTAGCAATGCATTATTTATATAAAAAAACAAAACAAAAACAGCTACACTGTTATATTAAAACAGCCAAACATAAAATATGTACAATCAATCTGCTTGCTGGCCTGTCTTTTTTCCCCTTATATATTTTATAAAGTTCAATGGAATAAAATGCAAGAACAGCTATGGTCTGATGCTTCATAACACTTTATTCTGATGAAATCAGCAATCATAAAAATCTAAATCTAATTAAAAACTAAGCAAAACAAACTTTGAAATACATAAAAATGCATACAAATACCATCATCACAAATCCAGCAGTGACGTATGCTTTTTATCCATCCAAGCATTAACAAAAACAAACTCAACCTCTGACAATGTATTACGAACGTAACCTACAAGAATAACATGAAAGAAAATGGATCATTTCAATGGGTAAAATATAGTCTACAAGTTTATGGGTGAATTAAAGATGTCAGAACTAAATAACAAATGGTAAAGAAAGTGAGAGGGGAAAAATAATCCATTTATATTCTTTATTTAAAATACATAAATTTCATTTATATTTTGATTGATAGACAAAATAAAATTATAAAAACAACTGGTCCACAGGATATACCACAATAAACTCAGCAAGGTTTTCTTAATTTTTGAACTAAAGCCTTTATATTTACAAAACTTACATATAAATAAAATTTAAAACATGCAAATTATTTACAAACAGTTTCAATATGATCATCCATTCGTATGTATGCCATTTTGAAAATTTGATTCAAAAGAATGAATTATACAGAACGTTTTCTTAAACATTTGCTCTGAAAATTTGAAGTTCTTGCGAGAGGTAAGACTGAGATATTGATGGCTTAGATTCTATCTTGTTTTTCACTTTTTGAATGTGTTCTTGCACATGTTGGCCTGCTCATATTTTCAATGGAAGCATAACTACACTGGCTGTCTTCCAAATGTTTTTTCAAAAATTTGATGCAATTTGCAGGATGACTAGCAACATAAATTACAATTCATTATGATAAAGACTCAGTATTTTATAGTTCATCCTAATGAAGCTATTTTGTTAATTTTGGTCATTCAAAAATTTATCAGTATAAAAGCATGATATTGCATGTATATAGAATTTTTTAATTAAAAGCTTCGAAATAAAACAACCATCCAATCAATCTGCACGGACACAAAAAATGGACAGTGCACTGGGCACAAAACTTTCTTAGTCAGGCTGACATAGCTTAATATGGCTGCCTATATTATGATTGAACCCAAACATGTTTCACTTTTGGTAGCAAACAATCTTGATTGTAAGCTTGGGATAACATTCTGCAGATGTATATTTAGCCAGAAATCTGAAATAGTGTAAAACTTGACTCATCTGATTAAATGACCTTTTTTCATTACTCTATGGTATAGGTTTAATGACCATGGCATCATTGTCTCCTCTTAGTAGTATATTGATCATTGCATGGTTTATGGTATAGATTTATATGGTACTAGCAAAACCCGCGGCTTTGCACGCGTACTTCTTGAAAAATGCCAAGTGGTATTCGTTGGCCTATTTTCATTAGAGGAAATTTTACTGCCACAGATAATTCAGAAATTACTAATTAAGCAAATTTTTGTAATGATTATATCACAGAAATCACAATCCAGAGATTTCATAGAAATTGTAATTTAGAATGTTTTAGAACGCTTTTCACTCATCTCACCCTTTTAAATTTCGATTTTTTTAGAATTTGTTCTTAGAGAGCATTTACAACTTATATGTAACTACCATGCCAAATTTCATGTTTCTAACTCTTTTATGAAATGTTTTTCGCTCCTGCACCCCCTGGGGATAGTGGTACCGACATAAAATATAGCCTATGTTGGAGCAAGGACTGTCACCATCAATTTGCCACCATCACTTTTGAAAATGGTTCTGTAGTTCCAGAGATTCCATGGAAATTGTAATTTAGAATGTTTTTAGAATGCTTTTCGCTCATCTCGCCCTTTTAAATTTCGAATTTCTTTAGAATTTGTTCTTAGAGAGCATTTACATCTTATAAGTAACTACCATGCCAAAT
The DNA here is from genome assembly GCA_963931845.1 of Maratus michaelseni. Taxonomy (NCBI): domain Eukaryota; kingdom Metazoa; phylum Arthropoda; class Arachnida; order Araneae; family Salticidae; genus Maratus; species Maratus michaelseni. The sequence goes on along the minus strand of OZ007591.1, from coordinate 155,688,932 downwards.
TTCATGTTTCTAGCTCCTTCAGTATAACAAAAATCGAAATTTTAGAACGTTTTTCACTCCTACACCCCCCCCCCCCTGAGAGTAGTGGCACTGACATAAAACATAGCCTATGTTGGAGCAGAGATTGTCATCATCAATTTTACACCATCACTTTTGAAATCACTTCGGTAGTTCCAGAGATTACTCCCTACAAACAAGCAAACAACAACAAAAAAAATCGTTACTTCTTTATAATATTAGTATAGATTTCTTCTGTTGGGAACTGGGACCATGAAAATTTTGTGTTTACACAGCAAATTCCATTTTTACAGCTTTTACAATGATTGCAATATACAAATAAGAAAAGGCCATCAATAAACTCTATAATAGCAAAAATATAAATTAAGGTAGGTATTTTGAAAGGTGTTTTCATATTTTTGTCTAGTTCCTAACAAAGTCTAATTTTAACCATGTCATAGCTTTTGATTCAAAAGCATGAAAACTAAGATGATCTTATTTTAATGCAATTAATGAAAAAGATAAAAAAATATATCAGCAGACAGATAAAATATTTTTCACACAAGTAAAAAAATATTTTGACCTAAAATACGTACTTTTTACTCATTACTACAAATACCCCCACCCCCTAAAAAAGCAAAAACCAAACATATATCGTACATTAAATAGACATAGAAAAGTTAAAAGTTATTTTAAATACTAAATACAACAGTTTTCCCAGTGCAAATGTGTAACAACAGTGTTTCAACAGTGTGTTTCAACAGTGCAAATGTGTAAATGTAACAAAAACAGCAGAAAAATGTTTATAAATTACGAGTTTGTGTGAATTTTACATTTGTTTAGTTATTTGAAAAGAGTTAGCTATATTATACACTTATTCGGACTGCCAGATTTATATATATATGTACCGCTGCCACGGCAGCTCTGTTTTTGGTATTGATAAGTAAGGTCAATCACATATTTGAAAATTAACTTGTATAAAATCGTTAAGTAAAAAATGTTGCTGCCTCTTGGATTCTTATAATGATACTATGGACAATATTCTTTCTTTAGGTTCAAGGCTATAAATATTAGTCTGCCTGGGAATAACATTCAGAATGGCAGCATTGAAAATCACTGTGTATAGAAAATTTACACTTATGTTTGATGTTTACATCAAGTTTTAGATATTTTCAGGAACAGATATAGCTTATGCATGCTTTCCTTTATTTTAATGCATTTTCATGCATATTTTTCATGTTATTTTTTAAATGTAAATTGTTTACTTTAATTAATAAGTATATTACGTATTTATAGAATAGTAATTCATACAAAATAAATCTAAAGTATTTTACGCATGCATTTAACTGTTCTGTATTTATGCTGCATAAATTGATGAAATATATAAACAAACTTGCTAGTTGCACTACTTTTACGCCACTGATTCCCACTGTGACGTCACATGAATATTGTGCATAAGAAAATCGTTTTAATACAATAGGACATAATTTTCACCACTAACCTTCTCACTGCCGCGAACTGATATATCCGTTCACTAAGCTGCAGGTTTCACCGTTGAGCAAGCGCTCGGGAATACGGTGCTAATGTTAATCCAATGGGGCATTAATGTGCTAATATCTCGCTTGCATTTGAATATTTTTAAACGATTTTTTTTGCACTGGATAGCAGAGATCAATCTCTATTTCCGCCGTTGATTACTTTTCGATTTTCTTTGCGTATTTTTTTTTACGAAGATAGTTTCACTTTCGGAACCGGTTTCGAAAGTGAAACTATCTTCGTAAAAAAAATACGCAAAGAAAATCGAAAAAGTAATCAACGGCGGAAATAGAGATTGATCTCTGCTATCCAGTGCAAAAAAAATCGTTTAAAAATATTCAAATGCAAGCGAGATATTAGCACATTAATGCCCCATTGGATTAACATTAGCACCGTATTCCCGAGCGCTTGCTCAACGGGAGCCTTTATAATTCTACAAATATAATGTAGTTTTAAAACATTAAGTAACGATTAGTAGTCATAAGGGCAGGGGTCGAAAAAACTACTTTTTTATTGTAGCGAACTACAACTACAACTACTTTGTCAAAAATGTAGTTAACTACAACTACTTGTTTTAAAAAGTAGCGAACATAAACTACTTTTCAAAAGTAGTCACTACTTCGCTACTTTCAAATTTTGTCAAAGTGTTCAATTTATCCTAGAAATTGAAGACACGGATTAAATAATAAAGTGACCCCTCGTTATATCGCGTCTGCCGGGATACAATTAAATAAACTAAGAAAGATACCATACAAGGAAATGTTTTGTGTTCGTCTCGTAAACGTTATTTTATACACATTTAACAAATTTCGTAGCAAAATTAAGAGAGATATTATAATCTAGAAAATTACAGAAAAACAACCCTAAATACAAACAATAAATAAATCTGTAAATGGAGCAATTCCGAATAATAAGAAATCTGGCGTTAAAACATGAAGATATCTTGACAAGTGTTGCCAACAAGAAAATTAATTCCTTTGATGGGTTAGTACTTGATTTCAGCAGCAAGTGTCAACGGATAAAATCTGACTTCATGCGATGCGTTGCTATACACTGCAGCTGAGATTTGCCACTGCGATTTGGAAATTCTTGAACAGAACAAATTCTGCACAAAAGAAGCGAGTTTCGATCACGTGATTTGCAGAATGGCACTTTTTTTCTCTCCTGAAGTAGAGTTAAAAGTAGCGTCGTTTCTCTCTACAAACTACTGGTTTTTTGTATCGCGCTACTCGCTACACTACATTGTTCAAAATGTAGCGCGCTACACTACAAACTACTGTAAAAAGTAGCGACTACAGTAGTTTCGCTACTTGTAGCGCGCTACTTCCGACCCCTGCATAAGGGTTATATTCAGATACCATATTTTCCGATAACGCCGCATCGAGTATAATGCCGCAGGTAAATATATTTTTAAATTTAGAGAACTAATTTAACGCTGCACCGAGAAAGACTCCATATTCATTTTAAAGTACCATAAAAGTAAACTTATCAAGTTTAGAGGTCATAATTTGGGTAATAAAGTAATACACATAAAATTAAATAATCTTAAAATAACTTACCTTGTAATTAAATCATATACACGATGATCGTCGATGCCATTATCAATAATTTATTTCATAAACAATTAAAATATTTTCAAAATATTACATTAATTTTCAATATCCGAAAATCCTTCAAAATCTTCACTCTCAGTGTCACTATAGAACAGTTGTAAGAGTTCAGGTGACAAATGTTCTTAAATATCTGAATTGGTAGAACCCCCCCCAATTCTTCATGATCAAAATGACCAGAGTTTGTGGGAAGTCCATCAGTGGTATTTTGTTCAAAATCCGTTACTATTTCAGATTTATGAAAAGCTCTTTTTATCATATTCTTTGGAATTTTATTCCATGAGTTTAAAACCCACTCACACACTTCAGAATAGGTTGCTTTCCGCATCCGGCCTCCTTTTGTGAAGGTGTGATTTTCGGCCGACATCCATGATTCTCAGTGGTGTCGCATATGCGCTTTAAATTATCGATTAATAAATAAATCTAAAGGTTGCAATATTTTGGTTAATCTACCTGGTATGGCAACTTCAAAAAGTTCAACAACATAATCAAATCACAGAAATCACTCCTCACCAGCCTTCTAAGGGACGTAACAAACAAAACACAACTCAATGTATTCACAACAAAATTAATTGAAACAATGCAAAATGCAGCGCGCGCGTCCTTTAGACTAAAGAACACTCGGAGAACACCAATCTTCTCATTTTGGACCTCCGAACTAAAAACTAAACGTAATCATCTCACGGCACTAAGGAAGAAACTTCGAAATCTTAGAAATACTGATCACGACACAGAATACTATCGCACCCTCAGTGCCAATTACAGACATCTTTCGGCTAAATTTAAACGCAGTGTATTAGATGCAAGGAACACGGCCTGGAGGAAATTCTGTAGCAACCAAACAGACCCTTTCGGCACAGCTCAAAAATTCTTCACAGGCAAGTTTTTCACGCCTGATGAAATCAAGCTCGAACTGCCGCCAAACAGATCATCCAGACAGCATAATATGGAGCACCTCACAACAACCCTTTTCGGCCCTTCACAATATCCAAATGTAGATAACTCAGATCTTCATTTTGACTCACCACCAGACAAACCTTTTTCCAAATCAGAAATAGCACATGCGCTAAGAACATTAAACGATAAGAAAGCCCCCGGCCCAGACTGCGTAGATTTCAAAATTCTAAAACTAACACACAAAATTATTCCCGGGGTATTCACCAGTTGGGCCAATATGTGCTTAAAGCACAACTACTTCCCGCACACTTTGAGACAGGGTGAAGTGGTATACTTCCTCAAACAGGGAAAGGATGCCTCTGAACCCACATCTTACCGTCCAATTTGCTTGCTCCCGACTCTAGGTAAACTCCTAGAGAAACTAATAGTCACCCGATTGGTTCATTTTCTGGAGAGCAACAACCTACTCCATCACAGACAGTATGGGTTCAGAGAGGGTCGGTCTTGTGACAAGGCCCTATTTGACATTCTTTCAACATGCACACAAAGTATAGAGGAAGGCAACTATACCTCACTCGTCTCCCTCGATATCAAAGGTGATTTTGATAACGTGGAGTGGCGGGACATCTTACTTCAACTAATTGATATTCATTGCCCGAGCAACATAGCTGGAGTCATCGCCTCCTACCTCAGCGATAGAAGCATTTTAATAAATTGGGGAGCAGACTCCTCATCCCACAATATACAGAAAGGATGTCCACCGGGGTCTTGCCTTGGGCCAGTTCTCTGGCTAATTATTGCAAATGTCATCCTTTTAGAACTAGAAAGATTAGGCTTCATTCTATATGCATTTGCAGACGACTTCAGTTTTGTATTCTGGGGCCGTAGGCGTTTGGACCTGGAAAACTCGGCAGCTCGAGCTCTCCCGGTCTTTTGTCAACTCCTGGAACGTCTCCACCTCCAGCTCTCTACAGACAAAACACAATCCCTAACATTCGCAAAACCCAAGAAGCTTAAGCGCAAACCCATAATGAGAATTTATGGGAAAAGCGTTTCACATGTCACACACCTTAAATTACTAGGAATCGTCATAGACGAACACAGGAGCTGGACGGAACACATCAACACCCTCAAGACAAAACTAGCTAAGTATCAACACAATGCACGCAGATTAACTTCTAAGTCTTGGGGAATTAAACCTGCAATGTTAAAAATCTGGTACCACGCAATCATAGAACGGATCCTCTTTTACTGTGTGGGCGTCTGGGGAGGAAATCTCACCAAGGCAGTCAAGGAAAAGTTGGTTTCGATCCAAAGGATGTTCTTGCTGCAAATGGTGAGAGGGTATAGGACAATCTCAACGGACGCACTCACAGTACTAACGGGGATCCCTCCAATCCTAATATCACTAGAATACGAGCACCAGAAAAACAGAATCCAACACCTAGAACATGAACCAACTACTACGCTACACTTCCCAAAAACAATAATACAGAGAAAAGTTCCAAGTTGGCACCTGCACCACGCGGAGGAGACATCACAATTACAGGTATGCATCGCCAAGAACAGTCACAGACCCTCGCAGCATCCAACCATCTACACTGATGGGTCGCGCACCGAAACTGGCGTGGCCTTCTGCGCCATGGTAAATGGAGTGCCGACCTATGAGTGGGCCTCCAGAATTGGAGACGATAACTCAGTATATCAAGCTGAACTGTTTGCAATTCTGAAGGCTTTGGAATGGATTGCTGCCTCCCCCACGCAGGAAAATTTTAAAATTTTCAGTGATAGTCTGTCTGGACTTCAAGCAATTTTTGCCCTACGGACAAAACACCCTCTCATACTGGAAATTAAAATCAAACTTCACCAACTGTACAAAAAGTTACCCTTGGCCACGTCACTGCACACATTGGTATCGCAGGCAATGAGCTGGCGGACAGCCTTGCAAAAGAAGCCACCAAACGCCAATCAATAGACTTCTCTCTTCCGGTACCCCCATCTTCTATTCGCAGAAAACTCAAATCTAAAATACTCCCCAACTGGCAAATCTACTGGGACACCTCCACAAAAGGTAGACACACTTACAACCTAATTCCAAAAGTTTCCAGAGAGCTACTTAACCTCACTCCTTATACAAGTGCCTTCTTATCCGGGCATGGCCCGTTTAAAAATTACCTCTTCAAATTTAAAATTTCACGAACCGAAGTGTGCGAGTGCGGCGATAGTGGTACCCTCATGCATTATTACTTCTCCTGCCCACTGACTGTTGCTTGGCATCTTAGGCCTGCTCCTTCTAACCCACCTCCTTCTTGGCTGCTGAACATAATTACGCGTCCCATCTTAACTCATAAACTTTCAGAAATTTACAAATTACTAACACACCTATCTAACATAACCTAATCATTCAAAGCAGTTTTCTTTCTCCATAAATTAATAATAATAACTCGCTTATTTTAGTCATTAACGTAATCATTCCGTCATTTTTTATCTGCTTAGCTTTCTCCATTTAGCTATTTTGCAGCTTAATAGTTTCTCTCATCCGCAAGTATTGTTCTCTTCCTAGCAGGGGCTGAGTCCCCATTAATTAATTTATTCTTATCGGGAACCGCAAGTTTGGTCAGCAAGTAACGTATCGTCACCTCTAACACGAAGTGCATCCAGCCTCCATCCAGTGTGAGGGTTCCAGCGCAATTGTGTGGCGCTCCTTGTCGCGTGGGAATCTCACACTGGCACCTCCACATCTCAAGTGCCGTCATTTACGAACTGTACAATTGGTACAGTCTTATCTAAGAACTGCACCCTTCTACTAAATTAGCGGACTGTACAACTGGTGCAGGCGCACCTGTGGACCTCGTTCACCCTGTCTGTCGCTACTTGTCGCGTAGGAACGCTGGTTCCAGCGACAGACCCTGTAAATTTTTTTTTTTTTTTTTTTTTTTTTTTTTTGTATGTCTTTAGTTCCTGCCACCTGTCGCGTGGGGCTTTGCCCGGCAGGACCAGCCATTGGCGAAGCTTGTACTGCCACGTTTAATCCCTGCGTGCCGGGGAGCTAGCCGGGGAAGACATTAAACGCTCAACGGCTGGGTTCGCCCTCAGCCGAGTGGTCTTCCTCAGGCATTAAAATTAAAATTAAAATCTACCTGGTATTATTGCAAGTCTTGATTTTTCCGAGGCAAGGCATTTTTTTGTCTCCTCTGAAATGTGCGTTTTTATAGAGTTCATAATAAGACTCTTTTTCTGAAAAAGGAAATCTGGTCTCTTCGTCCTTCCGGACTACTCCTGTCCTGCATTACGGTCTGGTTCATCCAGCCTTTTTCGTTCGCCAGCACTACTATTCCCTCAGGAAAAGTTTCTTTTGGAATGGTTTTCCTCTTAAATACAACCATCGGAGGCAATTTATATCCTGAGGCTAAACACGAAAGTACCATGGTAAAACTATTTTTCTCATTCTTAGTTGTAATAATGGGAACAGACTTTACGCCAACAAAATCTGCAGAACGAGACGCGGGCATGTCGAATGATATGGGAACCTCATCCATATTTCTGATCTCCGATGGCTTCAGTGTAAATTTGTCCATCTCTTCTTTTATAAATTTCAAAAATGATTCTTTTTTTTCTTCCCAGCCATTGGGCAATTTCTGGCTAACAGTTGTCCGGCTCTCATCGCTAGCTTATTTCTTTTAAAAAATCTACTGCACCACAATGGTCCACCTTTAAAGTAATCGAGACCTTTCTCTGTCGCCAGCTGCTTCGCTTTTATTCTAATCAAAACAGTTGATAAGGAGTGACCGTATTGTCTCTGATTTTCAATCTAATCTCGAAGCTCTTTTTTGAGATCTGGCCATTGTGCTTTAGGGCCATGACGCTGTGCTCTTTTTTCTTTTAGCATTTTCAACAGCATTTCCTCTTGCTTTCGCCATTCTCTTATTCGCTTTTCATCAATTTTCAGCTCTCGTGCTGTGCTTCTATTTCCATTCACTTTTGCTAATATGATGGCATTTAATTTAAATTTTGCCGTAAAACTTCGGCGCTTTGCTGAAAACATGGTGAACTCAAATCAATGCTACAGAGTTCCACGTGCTAACGTATTCTGCCTTTTCCTGGTTTAAACAAAGCAAGGAAAGAATGAAGTAAAGGCAAGTTGAGCTGTTTTAAAATTGCAACAAGAACGAAAAATCATGCTTCAAGCATAGATTATGTAACACTTTCCAACGCTTCCAAAATAATTTTACAAATCATACCGTTTAATAAGCTAAAAGATAACATCTAAGTAATCCGAATACTTTTATTCAGCCCTGTATAGGATCTATAGATTTGTATATATACTACATAGGATAATAAATTTTAGTTCAGTTAGGAAACACGTAGCACAGTTTAAAATTCTCCGTCTGGAGTTAAATAATACGGAAATGTGTTCGCGAACTTTTGTGCTTCCCTGTATAGGATCTACAGAATTTATACACACCACGTAATAGACAAAAAGCGAGTTAAAATTAAAATCGCTTTCAGTAACTTAAAACGCACTTCGAGGAATTATTGTTAACAGACAGCAGAGAATTCTTTTGTGTGTCCCTGTAAATGAACGATAACTGCTATACACACGATATTCTGTAGTAAGCCTCTTGTAATGCACCTCATATAAATTTCAATGCGTTTTAAATAGGGAAACATTATTTAAATAAACCGCAGACGATTTTTCTCCATAGACGTAATGTAACGGAATTCTTTTGACTGTCTCTGTACAGTAAGTATAAGTGCTAAGCACACCCTATTCCATGTTAAGCTTCTTCTAATGCACCTTAGTGATATATATAAATTTCAATGCGTTTAAAATAGTGAAACATTATTTAAATGAACCGCAAATGATTTTCCCCCATAGACCGCAATGTAATGGAATTCTTTTGAGTGCCCCTGTAAAAAAAGTATAAGTGCTACACACTTCCGTTGAAATAGGGAACATGCTATAGATAACGACTATAACATATAAAAATTGCAGAGCAATCCGAGCATATTTACGGGAGTTAGAGCACGGACAGACGGCAGACGGCAGACGGCCAGACAAACCGAAGTCATAAACACTTTTCAACTAGGTTGGAAAGTGTTAAAAATGGAGTAAATAGTTTCCCATGCGCCGGCGAAGAATGAAGAGAGAAAATGGGAGGAGTTAATGAAGACGCTCTGAGGTGAACTTGAGAAGAGCCATTGTGATTAGATGCGATGTTCGGTCAAAGTGCAGCTTTTTGCTCCTGAATATTGCATTGTTTGTAAACACACTAATATGTTTCTGCCGTCTAAAATATTTTTTTTCTTTTCACAAGTATGACATAAGATACTGAATTAATTTCATTTTTCTAACCAGATTTCCAAATTTTTAAAATAAAGATCGGCAGTAAATTTGATCTATTTACAAGCCACACCTAGTTATTGGCTGCATTTTTGTTTTCAAACAAGAAAAGTCTAGTTTAACGCCGCGGCGTTATTACCGGAAAATACACCACTTAAGTTTTAGGCAGATTTCGTCACCACTTAAGTTTTAGGTAGATTTCGTAAGAAATACTACCTATTTCTCACCTTTTAATACATTCTCACCTAAGTTGGAATTTTTGAAAAATCTTTGCAGATCTACGCTGATCATGACTCCCAGAACACAAAACCACCCCTAGTTCAAAACTTTATCTATCTATCTATGTCACTTTTTTATGGACACGATAACTGGAAAAATTCTGCTTGAATCTTTTCCAAACTGATACATAAATTCAAGGGGCATAAAATCTCAGTGAAGTTCATTAATGGGCAAAATCGAACCAAGGGGAGAGAAATAGGGGGGCTTTTTGTGAAAACAGAAAAAAACCCATAATTTCTTAATTATGATACGTATCGAATCCGTTTAAAGTTATTATTACTTCTAGGAAAAGTGCCGAAAATTTATGTATGATAGATTTTTGATATCATTAAAAATGGCCCCGAGGGGGGGGGGAAGTGGGGTTTTAGAAGAAAAAAAATCATAGCTTCGTCAATTCACAAGATATCAAATCCGCTTAAATTTATTATTAATCTTCTTAATATTATCTAAAACTTTTATATTGACAAGTTTTTTATAGGACCAACCCTTATAGCAAAAAAAAAAATAAAAACAAAAAAATCCCTGCCGTCAAGTTAGGTTTCAAAGTGGGCGGTCCCCATCTGCCGTATCATGGCAAAAACAAAGAAAGTAGAATAGATGCTTCTATTTCTTTGGCAAAAAGGTCATTTCTTCTGCAATTCCCAAAAAACAGGTGCCCCACGGTCTGTATCTTGGAAATCTACCTGTGTCTGTAGGCCGAACCGTCAGGGATTTTTTTTAATATCATGTCTGAAATATGTTTTTTTGGCATTTTAAAAAAATTACAGTGAAAACAACATTACAATTTTTCCCTTTTGCTTGGCGGTCAGAGGGTTAAATGCATTTCTAGTGTAATATTTTAATTATTTTAAGGTTTTTTTCTTTTCTAATATTCAAGTGTAAATACATTTTTTATGATGTAATTTTCCCCATTTCCTGCTTTCAACACGTAACCATTTATTATTTTTAGGTGCGTTCGTAATTATATAAATACGTAGCACCTATTGTCGTTGTCTGGTCCGTCCGCCTGTCTGTCCGTCCGTCCGCATATAACAACGCAAAAACTACCCAACCGAATGGTTTGAAATTTAAAATATATTATCTTTGCAGAATTTTGTCGAGACATTTCAAATTTTATGAAAATCGAATCAAAACTTTAGAAAATATTAATAAAAACATTTATTAAAAAATTTGATTAAAAAAAAAATACGGTGCTTTTTTGTTATAGGCATGCTTCCGAGGTTGAATCGTCAAGCGACCGAGATACTTATTTTATTACAGAAATTAATCTGCAGACGATATAATTAATTTCACAGAATTAAAAATCATCAAGATCGGAATATTTATATAACTAGCTACAGTACGAACGCACCTCATTTGTTACGTTCGACATACAATTTCCAACTTGTTGAGTTTTCTTTCTGTTTTTTAAAGGCACGTGTAAATACAATTTTAAATTGAAAGGAAGTATTATTTTTGTGCTGTTTTACAATTTGGCAACAATTTAAAATAGGACCTTTTCTAAATATGAAATAAATCTCTATTGAAATAATAAAATTTTTTAAAAAGGCCCAAAAATTAATCATATAAAAAAAATAATTGCTCACTGCAAGCTTGTCAAGTATGTCCCTATAAAAGATGGATAAATTACTATGCATAGTTTTTGTTCCAATAAAACTTTTTTAACGACACTATTTTGACTGCCTTCAACATTAAATAGCTCTTAAAAAGTTCTTAGATTTAAAAATTGTCTATTTCAGCATGTTTATTGAACATTTCATTATAAAACTACCATTTTTCATATCTTTATATGCAATAGTTTTCTTAATATTAGCCGAGAAAGACCTCCGGTCACAAAAAATTCATTTACAGCAATAGTGTTAGTTACTTTGTTTTAGAATAGAGAGAAACTGAAAAGTAAATTGAGAAGTATTTTTGAAATTATTAATGTATAAGATAAGCTTAAAAGGGGGGGGGGAGGAAAATTCATCATACAGGAATGGTTTAAATAACATAAATAATATATAACTTATGGGGAAAACGTGCAATCTGGGAACTCTAACATTCATAAACATACTCTTAATATTAAAAATAAGTTTTAAAGCACAGAATTTAAATAATGAAAGCAGAAACTTGTATAAAAAATACAAATCATGAACAAAAGCTAGAATAAACAATTTTAAGTTCAAACAACACAAATGATTTATGAACTTTTTTTTTTTTATTAGAATATTTGTTATACTATAAAAAAGAAAGTCCTTACTTAATTTATTACCTCTGTATTCTTCTTTTGAGGCCAACAATTTTAAACTAGCAAGAAAAACTTCATCATAACCGAGAAATTTGTGAAGAATAAAATTATTTAAAGCACCCCCAAAGCACTTGTCTACACCTGGATCTAAATGAAAAAAGTTATCTTTGTAAATTATGGTCCTTTGATTATTACGTTACATATGATGAACAAACACACAACATATGCTAAGGTAAGCAGCACAAGGAAACATCTATTGATTACCAATAAACCCAAATCTAAAGCTGAAAATAAGAAATTTTACTTAGTAGCCACTGGCCAGTAAATGAGATTTTTTTTAGTTGCCAGTTTCTTGGAAATTTTGGAAAAATTGATTTTTTACAAATGTTTCTCAAAAATAAGTTACATTTTCTTAAAAAATATAAAATAATAAACATTTCTTAAATTTCTGCCTACTAAAAAAAATTTTTTTTTTCACTTTACATGAATATATTACAAAAAAAAAAAAAAAAAAAAGTCAACTTTTCAGCTTCAGAATTTTCACAGTATCTTTTCTTGCTTAATTTAACACCATTGTTTGTAATATATCATGTCTCTGTTGAAATGATTTTTCAGTTGCATTTCTTCAATTACCAGTAGAGTAAATTAAAAAAAAAAAAAATAAAAAAAATCTTATGAGTTTCAACCAATATCACTGCAGTTTGAAAGAAAATTTAAATTGCATTAAATATCAACATAGTATTGCTTAAGTATATAAATGATGCCATTTTAAAGAAACAAATTATTGTAGCTGTGACATTATAAATATTATCATTTTTAAAACTTCCATTCCTTAAAAATTTATATTAATTTACAATATTACATTTTTTCCCCCTTTCAATTTCCTGTGCGTATTTAGTTTTGGTAAAGCTTTCCAGTCTAAACCAACCCTATAGGTTTTGGTTTAAGTTTAAGTTTGATTCTTAATATCAAAGTAATATATATACGTAATTACTTATGAAAGTTATAATGAGTGTTATGATTAATGAAAGTTATAAAACAGGTGGATTTTTGAATACTTATAAAAATTGTTTTCAATTAAATTTTTCACAGAAAATTTACATTTTCCATACAAAGTTTATTTGTATGCATATGCATTTATATTAAAAAAAAAAATACAGTTAGACAGACAAGTCTTGGAATCTATATTTTAAATAAAAGGAAGAGAAGAGAAAAAAGCTTGAAAAGACTAAATAATTACAATTGCATGTTATTAAAAATGAATTTGTTTCTAATAATAGTTAAATATTTCTGGAAATTATCATTTGATTACATGAAAAATCGCAGCTATGCCAATAAAAATAATGCATGCTTCAAATTTTATATTCATTTTTCAACCTATTGTTATTATTGAAATAATTTTGTACACAGATTTTCATTTTTAACAAGAGAAATTGCGTGGGTCTGCTTACATTTTTTTTCATGTGATCCTGTTTTTGTAAACCTTTATATAAAAAAAAAAATTGCCTTCTAAAAAAAAAAATCTTACAAAATTATCATAAAATATATAATTAAAATTTTGTGAATTAGAAATTATCGTTATATTTAGGTTCCTATTTAAACATTTTTAATAAGGTCCATCATACACATATATATAGCTAGATAGTAGATTTATTGATGATTTCTAGCTGTTATGTGACAGGTTTTCTTATTCTAAAATCGTCACATTTTCTAGAGGATTCAAAATGAAGATTGAAAAATTTTCCGAATTTTGTGTTTTAAGGTGTTTTGAATTGTGAAGGGGACTTTAAAGGACTGAAGTTCTTCCTAAACTGCTTACAGATCTTATTTTTCATGGTAAACATTTTCATGCGAGACACTGAACATGAAAAAATATTAGCATGCAGTCATAAGAACATTTTAAATGTATTATTTTATAAATTAAATTTCAATTTTTCCAATTTGGAAAAATTGAAAAATACACCTTCGAAAAAAAAAAAAAAAAAGAACGGAAAAAAAAACCCAGTTTTTTCCCCAAAGTTTCTGGTTTTTTTGCGAGCATTCTCATCTCTAGTAGCACCAATTGTCGTCGTCTGGTATGTGCATCCGTCCGCATATAACAACGCAAAAACTACCCAACCGAAAAATTTAAGATATGGGTCATTCCACGTCAAATCAACCAAAAATTTTCAATATTCAACCTGACCATTTCAGGTTTTAATGAAACCTTCAGGAATCATTTTCCCTGATGATACAAATGAGAATATACTTTTATAATTTTTTTTTATCTCAGTAGATTTTCATACAATTAATTTTTTTAATTTCGAAAAATCATCATTTTTTGGCTCATATAAATATTTTCAATTTTGAATTTCTCAACATCTATCAGGCATAGAGAGTTGTTTGATCCCTCATTTTAAAGAGAATTTCATAAGGCTTAATTTTATATGCAATTTGAATATGCTTGGTTTAAAAAAAGTTAATTTAATTCAATTTAAAAATTTAAAATTTTTTAAAATAGTGTTTTTTAAAAATTAAAAAAAAAAAATGTTTTTTGTAATATTAAAATCTTTAAATTCTGAAAATTTTAGAGTGGGATCTCAATGGGATCAGCAGTTATTTAAAAAATAATGTTTAAAATGAATAAAACAACACTATCTTTAGCACAATCATAAAGTTAGCGAGGTGCCAACTTTAAATACCAGCCCCAACTGGTGTTTAACATTAGTTTTTTTAACATAACTGATGATCCCATTGAGATCCCACTCTAAAACTTTCAGAATTTACAGTTTATAATATTACAAAAAACATATATTTTTTTCAAAATTAAAAAAAAACACTTTAAAATTTTTTTTAATTTAAAATATTTAAATTAAATTAAATTAACTTTTTTAAAACCAAACATAGTCAACTTGCATGTCAAATTAAACCTTATGAAATTGTCTTTAAAATGAGGGGTCAAACAACTCTCTACGCCTGATAGAACTTGAGAAATTCAAAATTGAAAACATTCATACAAGCCAATTTTTCGAAATTTAAAAACTTAATTGTATGAAAATTTACTGAGATAAAAAAACAATAAAAGTATATTCTCATTTATATCACCAGGGAGAATGATTCCTGCAAGTTTCATCAAAATCTAAAATGGTCAGGTTGAGTCACTGGTTGATTTGACATGGAATAACCCATATATTATCTTTGCAGAATTTTGTCGAGACATTTCAAATTTTATGAAAATCGAATCAAAACTGTAGAAAATATTAATAAAAAGATTTATTAAGAAATTTGATATTTAAAAAAAAAATCTGTGCTTTCTTGTTATAGGAGCTACCGAGGTTTAATCGTCAAGCAACTGAGTTACTTATTTTATTACAGAAATTAATCTGCAGATGATATAATTAATTTCACAGAATTAAAACTCATCAAGATCTGAATATTTATATAACAAGCTATAGTATGAACGCACCTCATTTGTCATGTTTGACGTACAATTTCCAATTTGTTTGTATATCTTTCTGTGGCAGCGTTTATATCTTATACCTAATTAATGGAGATAAGTCTCCATTCAGTATAAACAGTCTAAAGTCTGAAAAGTCTGATTTAAAAGTTAAAATTAATGAGGGTTAAAAATTAAAAAGTATATATTTGATTAAAAATAGACATTACGCCAATTATCTCTTAAACTGCTAATGATAGAAAGATAATTCAAATTACAAAAATTTTCCAAATCAAGAATGGCTTTTAGATATATACTCCTGTTTGGAAAAATGCAACACCATGAAGGAATGATGCGATTGAGCAGCAATTTTCAGCAAATGCAAAGTATAGTGTGTTATGCAAATGATTCAAATTTCCGAGTCACTATGCATGCGTGGGCTGAGCTGCACCCTCTGGACTGCTGCTGAAACCGTATAAATAGACAGCTGTAGCGGAACATTGAAAATAGTCTATGGTTATCTGCTAGTGGTAAATGTTAGGTGAGACATAACTATGCCTCTCCGATGAAAGAGGGCGACATTTCAACAACTGATGGAGTTTGAACGGGGGAGAATCATTGTCCTCCGTGAAGGAAGATTTTGCTATCATGCAACAGCAGCTTGTGTGCAGTGTAACATCAGCACAGTGAAGTGAGTTTGGAAGCAGTGGACCAACGAGAATAGGACAACTCAGAAATCTGGGATTGGACCCCGAAAGATGACATCAACATGCGATGATAGACACCTGGTCCGCATAGCGCTGATGGACCGTACAGCTTCATCTAAACACAGTTGGCAGCACATTGGTCAACTACTATAGGTGTATCAGCCTGGTTCGTCAATCTGTCGATGTCTGCTGCAACGTTCAAGAACTCCTTTATACAGGATCCCCTCCTCCCTCACGCAAAACCATCAATGCCTGCAGCTGCAATAGGCTCATGAACATAGAGACTGGCGTGTAGATTGTCAACAAGTGTTTTTTTCTGACAAATCCCGCTTTAATATGTAGTACCATGATAGCCGCATTCATCTCAGACGCTCTGCCGGTGAATGTTACCTTCCGGAGTGCATTATCGAGCGTTGTAGTGAACTAACACCTGGAGTTATGGTCTGGGATGTGATTATGTATCATGGACGATCGCAACTGCTAAAAATTGTGGGTAATCTGAACAGCAATAGATACATCAATGAAGTGTTGGAGCCTGAAGCCGTTTCTTTCCTTCAATGAATTCCTGGAGCTATCTTTCAACAGGATAATGCCCCCAGTAACGGATCTAAGGAGGCAGTTAGCCGGGGCAGCTGCCCCGGGCTAATGTATGTATAATGCTTCAATAACAAAATTTGAAGCATTATCCGCCCTATAGTATAGTTTTGTAAATTTGCAAAATTAGCATCTTGCAAATTTTGTTCAAATTTTGCAAGAATATTTTTATCATTATATTTTTCTTGAAAAGAGCATATAGCTGATATCAAATATGACAGGAGTACTACAGCACTAGCATGACTTAATAGAACTGAAGCAATAGAAATTGATTTTAAAAATAGTAAAATAATTTACCCATCAAGAGCCTACTACCCATCCATTATCCGTGAATCCATATAAATCTACATGCGTAACGCAAACATTTGCAACGAAACCGCTTCATTTGAATTGCCCAAAATTTGGCACGAGATTCTTTTCCGTTTGAAAAAGCAATAACGAAATATAATTTTTACGATTACAGTTGGCTACTTCAAGCACCTGCTTTTCTCTTTTACACATTTGGATCTCGTGATTCGTGTCTTCAAGGTTATTTTTTCAAATTTTGCAAGAATATTTTTATCATTATATTTTCTTGAAAATGACGCCGAAATGTAGCGTTGAAACGTATGTTGAATCAGTAAAAAGGTTTTTATAAGCCTTTTGTTATTTCTTTTAATCACTTAAGCATTTGTCTACATTTTAGTTCTGTTTACGTTATGAAAAAACGAAATCAGTGGAAAATAAGGCCAAATCAGGCCGAAAAAAATGCACAAGTGCTACTGCCGATAGCAAAATTAAACGTCTATGCCTTCAAGATAGAAAAATTTCATCAGATGCCATTAGATGTGAAATGAATGCAGCGGGTATTGCAGTAAGTTCAAGAACAATAAGAAGAAGGTTATCAGGATTTGGACTACAAGCGAGTTAAGTGGGCAAAAGAACACATTAAATGATCAGAAAATTAATGGAAGCAAGTAATCTGGAGCGATGAGAGTAAAATATCGCTCTTTGGTAGTGAAGGTAGAAAATACGTGAGACATAGAGTAGTAGAAGCACTTAATCCTGATTGCATTGAAGCAACTAGAAAAAACCCAACACATGTCATGATTTGAGAATGTATGTCTGCAGATGGTGTGGGCCGAATTCAAGTGATTGATGGCATCCTGAATGCCAAAAAATACATCGAAACTGTCCTGGAACCAAAATTGATATCTTCCATCAGGGATCTCTTCCCCAACAACGCACCATTTATTTTTCAGCAGGATTCAGCTCCATGCCACACAGCAAAAGTATGCAAAGCATGGTTTCAAAATAAAGGCATAGATATATTACCATGGCCAGGAAACAGCCCTGATCTCAATCCAATTGAAAATTTGTGGCGACGTTTGAAAATTCTTGTACGAAAAAAACGTCCATCCAATAAAAGACATCTTATTGAAGCTATAATTGATTCTTGGCACCATGTGATTACGAAAGATGAACTCTAAACACTCGTTCACTCGATGAAAAGACGCTGTGAAGCTGTCTTAAAAAATAAGGGTTATCCTACTAAGTATTGATTGTGTAAGTATCACTTTAAAAAAATGCAAATCTAAGATAGGTCTTACTATTAGTTGCATAACTTTTTTTGCAATACAGATATTGTAATACTGTTTTTATTAATAAATTGTACATTAGATTATCTTCAATTTGATGTATAACCGTTTGTATTTAAGTGAAAATGAATATATTCTGCAAGCACACAAAGTTGCAAAACATGAAACTTTCAAAAAATGTCCACACTTTTGGCCGCCAATGTAGTTCTAATTTAATTAATTTTGAATACTATATGATCAGTGTTGAAGATTAAGAACCACTGTAGCACAAATAGGACTACATGTAAAATGAACGCCTGACTAAACAAACGACATTTAAGATGTTTTAACATAATTTTAAATTAATTATAAATAACAAGTAACTTGGTTGCAAAAGTTGCAAAACATGAAACTTTCAAAAAATGTCCACACTTTTGGCCACCAATGTAGTTCTAATTTAATTAATTTTGAATACTATATGATCAGTGTTGAAGATTAAGAACCACTGTAGCACAAATAGGACTACATGTAAAATGAACGCCTGACTAAACAAACGACATTTAAGATGTTTTAACATAATTTTAAATTAATTATAAATAACAAGTAACTTGGTTGCAAAAGTTGCAAAACATGAAACTTTCAAAAAATGTCCACACTTTTGGCCACCAATGTAGTTCTAATTTAATTAATTTTGAATACTATATGATCAGTGTTGAAGATTAAGAACCACTGTAGCACAAATAGGACTACATGTAAAATGAACGCCTGACTAAACAAACGACATTTAAGATGTTTTAACATAATTTTAAATTAATTATAAATAACAAGTAACTTGGTTGCAAAAGTTGCAAAACATGAAACTTTCAAAAAATGTCCACACTTTTGGCCACCAATGTAGTTCTAATTTAATTAATTTTGAATACTATATGATCAGTGTTGAAGATTAAGAACCACTGTAGCACAAATAGGACTACATGTAAAATGAACGCCTGACTAAACAAACGACATTTAAGATGTTTTAACATAATTTTAAATTAATTATAAATAACAGGTCAGATTTGGTCTTCCTATGAAAATATGTCAAACATGTAGTTCTAATTTAATTAATTTTGAATACTATATGATCAGTGTTGAAGATTAAGAACCACTGTAGCACAAATAGGACTACATGTAAAATGAACGCCTGACTAAACAAACGACATTTAAGATGTTTTAACATAATTTTAAATTAATTATAAATAACAAGTAACTTGGTTGCAAAAGTTGCAAAACATGAAACTTTCAAAAAATGGCCACACTTTTGGCCACCAATGTAGTTCTAATTTAATTAATTTTGAATACTATATGATCAGTGTTGAAGATTAAGAACCACTGTAGCACAAATAGGACTACATGTAAAATGAACGCCTGACTAAACAAACGACATTTAAAATGTTTTAACATAATTTTAAATTAATTATAAATAACAGGTCAGATTTGGTCTTCCTATGAAAATATGTCAAAGTTTTAAATACTTTTTGTGCACATCTAAATTATTTTTTAAAATATGGATTAATGATTACGTGTCTCAGGCCGCACACAAAAGATCGCCGGGCCACATGCGGCCCGCGGGACGTTGGTTGAGTATGGCTGATCTAGTATGTCCTCATGGCTTAAGCCGAGCAATATTCATGAAGGTAAGCAACCAAGTTACTTGTATTTTTTTATACCTGCTACACCATATAATAATTTATATGTCTTATTTCTGTTCTAAAAATTCTCTTTTTCTATGCAATAACTGGGTTGATATTTCAGAAAAGAATTATAAATCGATTTTTTATTAATTTCTTCTAAATTTAGATACTCTTGTAATTAACAGACATTTTTGTCTAAAAAATGAAAACGAAACTTATACTCTGTTGAGAATTCAACGCGTTCTGGCCCTTTAACCCTTTCAGGCGCGGATCACTTCTGTTTGCAAAATGGTAAAATGATTGATTGATACCAGAATTTACAAACCAATTTCTTAGAAACTAAATACTTCCGTTTCTTCAAGTTAATTATAAAAGCAAAATTTTATTAAAATATTCTGGGTGTCATATGACGGTTTGTAATTAAAATTAAGTGGTCACATTTGTGACCACAACCCGTTATGTAGTTAAAAAGGTTTTCTATCCAAGGGAAACAGTTTCATGTTTCTATTTATGTATATCAGTTGTTAATAAGCCTTTTAAATTTTGATTTCCAAAATATCGCACCTAATACTTTTTAAAAATTAATTAAATCTTTCATTAGAAATGTTTATCTAATAAATATGTTAACTTAAGTTGTGCTTCACAGTCACGCCAATTGTATTAATTTTGAAGCAAAAAAGTATTATAATTGAATTTAAACGGGCGTAGGTTAACATAGCAATAAATTTAAACGTTACTTTTAATCGAGATCTTCATAATTGTTTACATTTCTTGCTATGCTTATATTTTCGCTTCAAATCACCTGTTTCTTTTTACGTACAATAACGAATAAAGTTCATAACAATTCTACTATAATTAAAAAAAAGTTATAGTTATTTGAAAAAATATTTCCTGCTTAAAAGAATTGCTTGCTTCTTTATTTCTAATGTAGTTCAATATCAAATATTTTGAAACTTATTAATGGAGCATTTACTCAGCAACCAAGTATAGCTGACAAAAAACTGAATATTATTACCCTTTTAAGAGGTAATTTCTGGCAGTCAGACTGATAGTCATCACTCTAATTTTCATTTGTTATATAACCGTGAAAGTTATTTCAGAATATTTGGTGCGTGTTTTCAGATTTCTGTATATTAAATATTTATTTTTAAACTTTTATGGTATTAGTCAAATTTTAGAATTGTTTATGCAGTAAAAAATGAGAAAGACCAAAGTATCCGGTTTAGCATTTAAAGATTACTATTAGAACAACGGGTAATTTTACTAAAATTTTATAAAAATATTTTATACCAGAATTTTTATTTAAAACCATTTAACTTGCATATTGAATTTATTTTTGTAAAGCATAGGCATGGTTGGGGCTTATTAAACTTTAGCTCTTGAGTAGGCTTCCTCCCCTAGCTGAACCTGGGAAACATACATTTAACTTTAACTTATTTTGTAAAGAGTTCCCTGATACGAATCGACGTGTATTTATTTGGTAATGATTCTCATTAATGACCCATTACCGCTTTAAAACAAGCCTGCACTTGTTGACTTGGGGACCTTTTATTAGCGGCCAAGGGCGGGGCGATCGCCACATCGCCGCTCCTTTGAATGCGCCATTGTTATACATAGATAAAGTTACTGTTTTTAACTGATGTATTTATATTTATAGTACATTGTTTGTATAAAAAAGAATATTGTATATATTTTTAAGAAATTTTGTAAAATATAAAGCGAAAAAAGAAACGCCCGTATACAGAGTTAGACAAATCCAAGTGACTTGAATTCAAAAGGCTCACTTTACATAGTCCTCGTTCTTTAAAAAAATTAAAAGAAAATGCAAAAAAAAAAAAAAAAAAAAAAAAAAAAAAAGTAATTTTAATTAAAAGCGATGAATGATTTGAAATGTTTAAAAGCCAGTAATGTATGAAAAATATTTAATGTTTAATGTAAGAAAAATAAATTGCCGGGGGGGGGGGGGCAAATCTACAAGCTTGCCCCGGCTAAAATTTAGTCTAGATCCGTCTCTGAATGCCTCCCCACATGTTGCAAGGAATTTCCAAGACTTCTTGTCAGCAGAACATATACAGCTTCTTCCGTGGCCTGCATATTTGCAGGATATGTCGCCAATTGAACACGTGAGAGATTTCGTTGGACGGCGTCTCACTCGTGATCCTCATCCTACAGCTTCTACAGATGAACTTTGGGTATGCATACAAACAATATGGAGTGCTCTTCCCCAGGCAGACATTCAAAATCTGTTTGACTCCATGCCATGTTGTATAGCAGCACTTATTGCAGCATGTGGTGGCTAACTAAATACTGATTTCAGACACTTAATATTGTTTTTTTTTGCTTTGAAAATATAATCATTTGTTTGTACCAATACCAGTCGTTTATTTCATTTAATTCTGATGATTCCTTCATGGTGTTGCAATTTTTACAAACACAAGTTTATAATTTATTTTGGAAGGAGATGTATATATATTAAAATACAATTTTTTTTTATAAGGTTCCTGAGTCCTATACGTTATATTCAGAAACATTTTCTCCATGTTCTTACAAGTAAAACAGTAAAAATTCCATTTTTCTACTAAAACTCACCCAGTTATGATATTTTTAAGTTTAGGAAATTTCATAGCTTTCTGGCACTAGAAATGGACAGATGTCTTTTTAGTGCTGGAAAGCTCTGAAAATTTAAAAACTTTAAATAATTATAACTCTGTGAATGGAATTTTTATAGTCAGAGCATGGAGAAAATGTTTTGAAACGTATCTTATAAAACCCAGGAACCATATAAAAAAATTTGTATTTTAGTATGCATACATTTCCTTACAAACTATATGCCATATCTGAAACCTGTAATAGATTTGTATACTTTTTGTAATTGGAAGTATGTTTCTATCATCATTGATTTAAGAGATAAATGCCAAACCTCTATTTGATTCACCCAATATATGATAACTATATCTTAGCAGTACTGTACCATGCCATACTTCAATTATGCATGACTCTTCTGGAGTACAACATACTGCTTTACATTGTATTGTCTAGCCCCTCTTTTGTTTTAATTGAGCAGACATTTTTTTTTCTTTCCCCTGTCCCTATGAACTCTAAAAGCCCGTTCAGACTTGAAATCCACATGAAACTTTAAACATTATTATTACATGAAACTTTTCTTGAGTAAAGAGGGGGGTAGAGTTGCTAACTGCTCCCAGAAAATCCCCATACCCTGGTGAAAAACTCAATTAAACTGAAGAAACAGATGAAAATTTAACTGACAGCTGAAATTCCACCAATTCCACTATTTCCTGGTTGGTCAAGCTACTGGAGATGAGATAGGCTCAGCCCGAGATACTGCCTTCGGGCTCATTTTTTTTTAAACTGAAAATTTTGTTTATTTTATTTATTGATGTATAGAAAAAATAAAAACTTATACATATACATATATTTTTTTCTTGAAAATAACTTATTCCATTTCAAGACATGACAATCACAAAAGATTGTTATGAGAAAGGAATCAATTATAATTTAAGATGTACACTTTTTACAGGAAATTGAAAAATGTTGTTCGATTTTTAAGCATATAAATAGTAATTTTTGAACTTTTCATGCATTTATTCATAACTCACACTTCATTAATGTGTTCCCAGTAGCAGAATTTTCTGTGTTAATTTGTAGAAAACCAAAATTTGCCTGCGACCCAAAAATGCCAGACCAAGCTTACTATCATAAGAAATTACAGTAACTCATAAAATAAGCAAAATTTGTATTTATAAAATAAGCATAAGAAGAAAATTCAATAAATCTAGAGACAAAAAAGAAATTTTAGTAACTTTTTATAGCTCAGAATTTTGTTTTAAGCTGTTAGATTATCTGCAAAGACTAAAATAATCTGCAGTGCTGCTGCCATGCTGCACTGTTTCTGTTACTGGGAATGTGTCCATCCGATTTGTTCCATCAAGAAGGAAAAAAAAAATTAGAAGTATATTTTTATTTAATACCAAACTTCTCTTTTGATAAGATTGAATGTAGATTTTCATAAAATTAATTGTGTGCTGAGGATTAATAGTTATTTCTACGTAAGAAGTTGTTTAAAAATGAGATATTACTTTTGAAACACTTTTTAAATATTAGGCAAATTCTTTTCTATTGCATACTTTTGGTATCAGGCTTGGGCTCTGATGACAAAAAAATTTTTGGGCTCTGATTTAAAATCGTCAGGGTCAGACAATGAAATCATCTCTACAAGCTTCATGCAGCACTGAAGTAAAGGTGAAAATAAGGAATTTTGATTAGTAGCCACTGGCCGGTAGGTATATTTTTTTTAGTAGCCAGTTAGTGGCGAGTGAGAATAATTTCTTTAGTAGCCAGTCAGTACATTTATGTCACTGAATATTTAATTAAAAAATATATATAATGAGTTTACAGTAAAGCAATTTATGTACTAAATAAAAATATTTTAATTTATATTGCTTTGAATAAACTTCAGATTCTAATTTCCAATCGATTTTAAATTTCAAAATAAGTTACCAGCAAAGTTATACACAAAGCGGAAAAATCATAAATTTCGTCGATCGGACGCGGAAAAATCTTAAATTTTGGCGATCAGGCGTGAAAAATCATGAATTTCGTCGATCGGACGCGGAAAAATCATGAATTTCGGCGATCGGGTGCGGGAAAAATCACGAATTTCGGCAATCGGATGCGGAAAAATCATTAATTTAGGCGAACGGGCGTGAAAAATCATGAGTTTCGGCGACGGGTGCGGAAAAATAATGCATTTCATCGATCGGATGCAGAAAAATCATCAATTTTGGCGATCGGGTGCGGAAAAATTATCAATTTCGGCGATTGGAAGCGGAAAAATCATAAATTTTGGCGATCGGGTGCGAAAATATCATGGATTTCGGCGATCGGGTGCGGAAAAATCATTAATTTCGGTGATCGGCTGCGGAAAAATCATTAATTTCGGCGATCGGCTGCGGAAAAATCATGAATTTGGCGATCGGATGCGGAAAAATCATTAATTTAGGCGACCGGACGCGGAAAAATCATAAATTTCGGCGATGCGGTGCGGAAAAATAACTCATTTCGGCGAACGGGCGCAAAAAAATTATGAGTTTCGGCGACGGGTGCAGAAAAAGAATGCATTTCGTCGATCGTACGCGGAAAAATCATCAATTTTGGCGATCAGGTGCAGAAAAATCATCAATTTCGGCAATCGGGTGCGGAAAAATCATTAATTTCGGCGATCGGAAGCGGAAAAATAAAAAATTTTGACGATCGGTTGCGGAAAAATCATCAATATCGCCGATCCGGAACGAAAAAATCATTAATTTTGGCGATCGGACGAGAAAAGATCATAAATTTTGGCGAATGGGCGTGAAAAAATCATGAATTTCGGCGATCGGGAGCGGAAAAATCATAAATTTTGGCGATCGGACGAGAAAAGATCATAAATTTTGGCGAATGGGCGTGAAAAAATCATGAATTTCGGCGATCGGGAGCGGAAAAATCATAAATTTTGGCGATCGGACGAGAAAAAATCATAAATTTTGGCGAACGGGTGTGAAAAAATCATGAATTTCGGCGATCGGGAGCGGAAAAATCATAAATTTTGGCGATCGGACGAGAAAAAATCATAAATTTTGGCGAACGGGTGCGAAAAAATCATGAATTTCGGCGATCGGGCGCGGGCAAATGGCGAATTTTAGGGGAAAAAAGGAAATCGAAAAATCCTCTATTTGGCCGGTTCTTTCCACATTTTTAATCGCCAGTTTTTCAAGTTTAATCGACGAGTGGCGACTGGCGAGTGCTTATTTTCACCTTTACACTGAAGCATTTTCCATTTGTAGTGGTAAAAGTTACAGGTAATGCTTCATGCACAGAATCCATATCACATGACATTTTTTTAAGTAAAACCTGCACATCGAACTTTGTGTCGAGATTAAAGTTTCACTTATATAGTAAAGGACAAAATTAGCACTTGCTACTGGTCACTAAATGGAAAAAAGTGGCTACTAAAAAGTTGTCTGTCAGTGGCCACTTTATGACCACTTTCCTAGAAGGAAAGAGTAAAACTTTTTTGCATTTCATCAAGGATTCAACTTTTGCTAGTTGAAATATGTTTACATTAACATATTTAATTGGATTATTTAATTTTAGATGAATACTAAATGAAATTTTAACAAAAGTTTACTTTTTAGAACTTTTAAATAAAAAAGGGACTACTAGTTTTAAAGAAAGTGTACACTTATAAAACTGCTTATAATGAGTTAAACATATAATATCAAATATATACATATTTTTTACCCTGAAAAATTCCATAAACATAAACTTACAGACACTTCTCACATTTTATTTTAACTTAAAAAAAATTAAGAACATCTGGGCAAAGAGTACTTTCCAATTTGGTTTAAATCAAGTTTACCGATGAAATGCGATATCTTAACTTCATTAAACATTAAGCCATCAGTGACAAACAAAGAAAATAATGATTTTTAAAGTCAATAACTTTATAAGAACGCCCCTTTCTAAATCTAATTTTCTCACTTTCAAACTACATACGTGACTGTTTTATTGGAGAAAATGTCAAGTGTGAGAGAATCTTATTTTCAAAATTGATGCTTTAAACAGATTCAAATTCATTGGAGATTAGACGTTTTTAAAATCTAAACTCAATTTTACGAAACCATAGATATTTTTTTTACACATTTTAATGTTTTTTCAGGAATTTTCTGATAACAGAATTTCTTTTCTTTTACTTATAATGTAAAGATTTAATATAATTCTAAATTTGAAGCATGACTGAAAAAAACATTCTAAAAAAGAAAAAAACAAACACAAGTTTTAAAAGTACAAGTTTTCGCTAATGTACATTTAAAAAAAAAATCATTTATCTGAAAATTAATCATAAATGTGACATTGAAGAAAAAATTGACATAATTTTAAGAATTTTGAATTTAAAGTGTGGTTTTATTAAAAGTTATCTTTATCAAACAGATTAAATTTATCATAAAAAAAAGAAAGCATCATATACAGGGCATTCAAACAAACTACGCAGAACATTAAACCTCGCTCGGAGCGCATATAAGAACCATAAAACCCTCTGAAGTGCATATTTTTCAAGAAAAATGCGAAAGAAAAAAGCGTGATGTCACATACAAAGCACAGAAAGTAGAGTATGAACCCGAAAATTTTGCTTAAAATCAATCCAAACAAGACAAAAAAAAAAAAAAAAAAAAAAAAAAATCGTCAACCCGAAATACGACCCGAACTCGACACACTTCAACCAAATATAACTACTTTATTCAAACCCGCACCCGAGCCGAGCCCGAAGTGGTAGAAAGTTAATATATATTTTAATACAATTTTATCTCTAATATCAATTTTATCTTTTTTTATATAAAAATGAACACATATACACTCATTAATGATAAATATATAGTTTTTTTTTTTCATTTGACAAAAAAGTATTGGACTATCTTTTGAAAAATTGGGTCAACCAGAACCTGATACGAAAGATTCAAAACACAACCCAAAACCAACCCAAACCCAAAATAATTCAAATCAACCCAACACACAATGAAAACAAATTAGTTTTAACTGGACCCTATCCAAATAGCGGTTCCGGTCGGGATTGGGTTAAAGTTGGTTACCCGAACCAATGCAGGAAAATAATTTTCAATAAATTGAATATAAGCTTTATTGAACCTTATGAAACTGCAAAAAGGATTGAAACAAATAATTCAAAAATGTAAAACATTTTAAAAGATAAAAATTGTACCCCATATTCTTTCGATAAGGGGACGTTTAAAAAAAGAGATGGACGATATAGGCGTCTGTCTAATACGCAAAGGAATAGCTGTCTCTCTGCTCACTTTGAAAGGCGGCATCTTGAAACTATCGACAATATTCGCATAGTGACAGTGGATTCTGTTTACGGGTATTGCGATGTGAACTGTTTATTCGAGGCATAGGCTCTTTGGACACCTTTTATGTACTCAGAGCGAATATTCTTGTTTAGCACAGTTTCTGCGATGGTATCCAAACAACCTGTATATTATATGAAGCTCAGATTTGTCAAATATTTCAAACGTTTGCAATCCTTTTTCACGCTGCTATCAAACAGTTTTCTGTATGTACCCCATATAGACATGAAGATCCTATGTTGAACATCAACTAGGATTCTGATACGCAATTCTTGATCATTCAAAAATACATTTTAATATTCTAAACTCTTCAAATCTTATTTAATTTCCATATAAAATGGATATGCCACAAGAATCACCTGAAAAAACATTCACAACCAAAGTTAGATAAATATATATATTTTTTAAATTAGGATTTACTTTTTGTGACTCTAGTACTAGAAATGAGAAATAATAGTAAATAGTGAAATAAATAGTGAATAATGTGAACAAAATAATAGTTTCTTTCAAACGAGTAAATATAGTGATACATATAGTGATGCGTAAAACTCTGCACTATCCTCACAATGAAGTCTATATATGATGATAATTGGCAGATGAATAAAAGCATCGAAATGCTTTATCATATAAAAGAAAATAATTTTGATATGTTAATGTCATACGTGAAAAGAAATTTTAATGAACGAAGTTGTTGGCTTAATCCAACAATTTACTATTTTCTCTAAATCGAAAACAACTAGGGAATAATACAAACGAAATAATAGTTTCTTTAAAACGAGTAATTAGCGATACATATAGTGATAAGTAAAACTCTGCACTATCCTCATAATGAAGTCTAGATGTGATGATTAGTGGCAGATGAATAAAAGCATCAAAATGATTTTATTCATCTGCAAAATTAAACATTTAAAATGTTAATATCAGTTGGTAAGTATTTTTATATATATCACGATTTAACGTGTATCACTACAATTTTTGTAGAATCATACTCAAGGCAGGGGCTTCCTCCTAGGAATTTTGCAGTCAGGCACCGAGAACTTAATTCATAGTGTACTTTTAGAATGCAAAAAAAGAGACAGTCTATTCCATTTCACGTTTATTCGAAACTCAAAAACAAACTGGCTAGGCTTTACTTTTTATGATACTCAATCCATACGTGCTGATTTTAATACTGTGAAGACTCTTGATGATTTAATTTAACTAATAAGAAGACATCTTTACTCTTAAAAAGGCAGTTGTTTTTTCGAATCTGTCGGCGGCCAAAAAGAGTGTTCCACGATCGTCGAGAACGCGCCGGGGTTGCATCCGCCACCTGATCCAGGAACAATCTGCTGCTTACGCGGTAAAATCGCCGTATATCTATTCCTAAGCGCCCCAGAATACACGTTCACTAAAAAGTCTCTCGACCAACCAGCGCTCTCGGATTAATTTCTTCTGCGTTTTAATATCGAAGCGATTTTACCGTAAGCTGGAAAAAGCGCGGCAACTAATGCTTCGAGAATATTCCCGCAGAATCTAATTCCTTCGAATATATAAGAAGAGAAGAAAAGAAAAGAAATGCATAGTTTTTATCGAGCATTGGCAAGATGCCAAGATAATTTTTACCTTGAGACTAAAGTAACTTTCATAATTTGAGAAGTAATATTATTTTGGCAGAAAACATAGGGAAATAAAATAAAATAAATAAAACTATATAGGTTGTTATTTCAAGAGAGTAAAATATTTTAGCTGGGAGATTGGTGTTTTTTAAAGAATTAAATTCTAGGATGCATTTTATTTAATGAAATAAAAGTGCGCAATTTTAATAGAACATCGCGATGAGCCATTTTTTTAAGATAATGAATTTGGAATAAACTATTTTAGCACGGTGGAATTTTGACAATCGAAATACTGGAACGAGAAAATAATTTAGAATAATGAGATTTACACAGAATCATAGTTTTAATGAGGCCAAAGGCGAAAATTTTTTAATTTGTTTCATATCCCCCCCCCCCCCCCCAAAAAAAAAAAAAAAAAAAAAAAAAAAAAAAAACAAGCTTATCTGAACAGCAGTTTCCTAACAGTAGTTCAGATAAGTGACAAAAAAAAAAAAAATTGAGAATTTTCCTAAATTATAAAAATTCTAAAATTTTGAATTTTTAAATCACCAAGAATCGCGAACAAAGCAATTGCCTTAAAATTTTGGAAGAATAGAAATTAGAAAAAATTTTCTAGAGTAAAGTATAACCTAAAATACATAAATTTTACAACAACACTTACTTTTTGCAAGTGTAAATAAATGAGAATACATCAAGATAAACTAAGAAATAACTAACATAATAAATAATATTAATAACATAATATATAAAAATTTCAATATAATAAATAAAAAGTTGGAAATTAATTACATTGAAAACTGAATTACATTGATATTGAAGAATACTAATACTATACATACTAATTGAAAAAACTGAATTACATTGATACGGAATAACAATGATACTGAATAGCTGAATACTGAAGCTTCCGTAGTCTTAAACAGTCACTGTTTGAGCAACAACAGCAGTCAACAACAGTCTCAAATAGTTCTCACTAAATTTCAGTCTTTTTTAGTCTCTTTTGGGGTTTGGGATTGACCCCACTCTAATCTATGGTGCCACTCTTTTCGTGGTCACACTAGAGATTAGAGCTAATTTATTCCATGCGATAGCTATCTTTTGTCACAATCAGTATTTTTTTTTTGTATTTACCTTATTTATGTTCATATTGCACTTCATGGTGTATACACTACTTAGGTATATCACAACTTTGGTACCAAAATTGCTCAACATTTTATAACTACAATTCATTGTAAGCAGTTTAATCAATTTGTCAACAATTTGTAAATAAAATTCTATTTTGTCTTACTAATAACATCTCTCAACATTTTTCTAATATATTCTCTTAATAAATAATAACATTAATAAATCTCTTCAAATAATAAATAATATCAACAAACTTCAATAACTACTCTAGTAATATATCACAGTAAATATTACATTCCATATAAAATTCTTGGTTGAGGAAAAAAAAAATACATAGCAAAATCTGTTTGTTTCCTTGCTTGAAAAGATAAGGAAATAAACTTTTGCTAGCCGAATTGTGCATAAAAAAATAACAATATATTATTTTTCCAATACTAAATAATTTAGATACCCAAATATTTAGATAGGATTCACTCAACCAACAATTGTGAACAATAATATCCCTTTCTGATACTCTTCTTTTAACTACTAAAATCTATGACATAATCGGGTACAGCTAATTACCAAAATTTAAGTGTAGAATCACATGCTTCTTTTTACACTTTTTAAGTAATAAGCAAAATAATAACAATAATAATAATAATAATAATAGTTGTTAGATAGATAGATGACAGAGAATTGGAATATAAAACTATTATTTTTACACTATTGTAATCCTTATTTTTCAATTAATATCTTCAAAACATTTCACTACAGTATCACAATATCAACTTTAGACTAATACAGAATATCAGCATTCAAGAATAATTCAAGACCTTTATTGTATAAAACAAAATAAATATAGCTACTGTGAATCCATTAAATAATATAAATAATATTTACTAAACTGTAATTATATAGAATATTTAATTTTAATTTAATAGACTCAACAAAAATAAGTACCATAACTAGTTGATCAGGCTAGAAGATACCCAGCAATGTTGAGAAGTTATTGTTTATATTTAAAGTTAATTGAATTATACAAGTAGTATTCTTGTGTATACCCAAGAATATACCTGGTAAAAAGAATTTATTTTTAAATTAGAGAGTTTTTTTTTTTTTTTTTTTTTTTTTTTTCAGTTATTGTAAATAAAAGCTTTTGGAAGAAATTAATATATTGTTTTTACTAATGTTTGGTGTTGTGAACCTGTATGTGAAGTTGTTTGTGTTGATTTTTGTGTATTTTCATGAAATAATTTGAAATCATCTGGAAAATAATATTGTCTCAATTTAGAAACGTGTAACAATTACTGAATTGGCTTTAGTTTCATAATTAAATCTGTCTATTTCATAAGTCACTTCTGAAAGTTTGTTTATGATTTTGTATGGACCTGAAAAAGTGGGTTCCAACTTCCTAGTATTGGGATATTTAAATTCTTCATAAATTACAAAATCATTTACTTTTAAAGGACACTCAACAAATTTCCTATCATATAAACTTTTATTTTTGAAATGAAATTCTTTAGTACGCTTTTTAGCAATTTTTAGTGCTTCTTGAACAGGTGGATAATAATTTTGATTTAAAGGAGAGTTATAAGGTAATTTGCCATAAAATAGATATGCTGGTGGGAAATTAGTTATGGAGTGAGGAGTATTATTGTATTCTTGAATGACTTGATCTAATAACCGAGTCCATGGAATTTTAGATGAGATTGAGTTTACTTTACATTTTAATCTAGTGACTATTGTCTGGTTAACCCTTTCAACCTTCCCATTCGTTTGTGGATGATGTGAAGAGGTAAATCTTTGTTTAATGTTATGTGTCTTGAGAAATTTTTTGAATTGAGGTGACCGGAATGCCTTGTGCCGATCACTGAGTATTGTTTGGGGAACCTGACTATTGAAAATTTGTTTTAAGCAATTAATATATGTGGCTGATGTAACATTTTTAGATGTAAAAGCCCAGACATATCTTGTGGCATGATCTATGATTATGTGTAAAAATTTCTTTGTTGAGTTATAATAATTAAATCCACCCACAGTATCAATAGAGAGGCACTCAAAAGGTTGATCTGTGGCTGGTAGAGCTTGTAATAAGCCAAATCTTTTTGTTTTGGGTTTTTTACTTTTTTGACAAGTGTCACAGTGTTTTACATACTGGGTTATATCTATAGTCATATTAGGCCAATAATAGTTTGGAGAAATTAAATTTTGCATTTTCTGTATACCCAAATGTCCATAATTCTCATGTGCAATATGTAATAATTTTTTTCTTAAAGCCATTGGTACTACCATTTTTCGAAATCCATGTTTTTTAAGTATGATTATTCCATTCTCTGATCGATATTTCCTATCATTTACATTTTCCTTATTTTGCATCTCTATTATTTCATCTTTATCAAACAATAAATTAATATGTTGGTTGAAAAAAGTTACAGGGTTTCTGGACAACATGTCGGCTTCGACATTTGTTGACCCTTTTTCATACTTAATTTCATACTCAAACATGCTTAATTTTAAAGACCACCTGAATAATCTTCCTCTGGGATTCTTAACATTTTTTAACCAAACTAGAGATGCATGGTAAGTATGGATGGTAAATCTGACTCCATGAAAGTAATGATAAAATTTATCAAGAGTGTCAATAATCGCTAAACACTCTAACTCTGTAATGAAGTAATTCTGTTCATAACTCTTCAAATTCCTTGAATGGTAAGCAATTGGATGCAGAAACCCCTCTTTATCTGGTTGTTTAAGCACTGCACCTACTGCCATCTGTGAGGCGTCAACAAACATATGAAGTGGTAATTTTGCATCATAAATTTTAAGGATAGGTTTTTGGATTAAAGCATCTTTCAATTTATTAAAAGAATCTTGACATTCTGGAGTCCAATTCCATATTGTATTTTTTCTAAGTAATTTATTAAGAGGTTGTCGAATTTGAGCATATTTATCTATAAATTTATGATAAACATTTATTGATCCTAGAAAACTTTGCAATTGTTTAAAATTTGTTGGGGGTTTTAATTTCTTTATAGTTTCAATATTTGCATTTGCAGGAGTTAGAATTCCATCATAAATTTCATATCCTAAAAAGTTAATCTTAGTCTGAGCCAATTTACATTTGGATAATTTGAGTTTAATGTTTTCTAATTGACAAATTTTGAATATTTGATTTAAATGATCAAGATGTTCTTTTAGAGAGGAGGAGAAAATTATAATATCGAAATAGTGGCAAGCAAAATCTATTTTGTATTTATTTAGGATTCTTCTAATAGTTCTATTGAAAATAGGGGGTCCCGTTTTTATCCCGAATGGGAGGACTAACCATTCGAATAACCCAGAGCTAGTAGCAAAAGCTAATTTCTCAGTATCTGCGGGATGTATGGATGGGTATGTGCCAGTAGCCGGAGGCTAAGCCCAAAGTTGAAAAATACTGAGCACCACTCAATTTATCCAAGATACCATCGATACGAGGTAATGGCTCGGCATCATTTTTTACTATTGCATTTAATTTTCGATAATCAATACATAATCTAGTCTTTTTGTCTTCCTCTCTTTTCATAGCCAAAGTGACAGGAGCCGAATAAGGACTATTGCTCTCTTTAATTAATCCTGCTTCTAACAACCCTTGAATTTGATTTTGAATTTCTTTTTCCTCAGCTGGTGAAGTTCTATAAGGCCTCAAAGATATTGGTAGGTCAGATTTAAGATAAACGCGTTTCGGTTCAATATTAATTCTACCCACATCATATTTATGTTTAGCAAAAATATCCATGTAATTTTGAATTAATAACCTTAAATCCCCATTTTGAATCAAATTTATCTCCCCCATTAGTTCACAATTAGAATTATTAACTTCGCGAGAAATTTGAGGAGTCATGAGTCTTCTATAATCTGGTTGCACTTCATAGTCATTATTTTCCTCATTTGACTGCATAATTATACTATTACCACAGTTCTCAAAATTTTGTTGTTCATCATGATAAAAATCCAAATCATTATGCTCTTCATTACTTTCAAAATTGTTATTTACTTGATAAAAATTAAACTTGTTATAATGATCATACTTATTTTCAAAATTACTACTGTCATTTTCAAATTTTATACTTTCATTATTCACTTGTACTTTATTAACATCAACAATATGAAAATGGAGAACTTTCTCATTTTGTATGGCTACACCTCTATTTACAATTCTTTTCCCCTGTTTGACAATACAAGGTTTACAATTAATTGTTAAATCAAATTTTGAACACTCTTTTAACCCCAATATTGCATAATTTAGATCTATATTACATACTAGAAAATTCACCCATTTACTAATTTTCCCAACCCTGATGAGCACTCTACACTTCTGATTAATTTCCATAAACCCTTTTGCCTGACCAATAATAGTAGTAGGTATTTTTTCAATTTTAGCATTAAGTTTTCCTACAAATTTCAATGGTAAAATGGCAATTGTGGAACCACTATCCACAATACAAGGTAAATTATAACTAGGGGTGTACCCATACACTATTAATTGTCATTCATTACCAGGATTACAAGAAAAAGAAGAAGCATTAGGAGTATCAGAGGGAGTAGTATTACTTATAAAAACACACTCTCTTTCCCAATGGTAAGCATTTTTGACCCCCTTATTGGTGCAAATTCTGCATGGTCTGCTTGGATAAAGGTTTTGAAAATGATTGTTTTGTACAGGATTCCTATAATTAGGAGATCTCTGATTAAATTGTCGTGCTGGTAGCCAATTCCGAGGAGCATATTCTTGCCTAGGTGGTCGGAAAGGCTGATAATTTTGCCGAAAAGATTGCATTGGGAAACGGGGAGCAGAAAAATTTGGCTGACGATATGGTTGATTGATTGGTTGTCGGGTATTGAGCGATGGAGAAACTTCAACAAATTGTTTAACAATCTTATACCAGTCAGTGGTATTTTCAGGATGATTTACTTTGATGGAATTTTGATATTCTGGTCGTAATTCATCAGTCAATCCTTGTAACAGAATAGTTTCACATAATTTTAACTGCCTACCTATCTCTACCTTTTTTCTAAAATAATTTTCTGAGTCACTTAATTTATCCAGTTTAAGTGTAGTAAAATCAGAAAATTTTGGGCATTTTAAGTCAATAAATCTCTCTATTAAAATATTTACAATTTGTTCATAATCATCACAATTTAAACAATCATTAACATATACTTTAAGAGCTTCACCTTTAAGATATTGAGATATATGATTAAATTTCCATCCCTCATTCTCATTTTCTCTTCTACAAATTTTGTTGAAATATTCTAGCCACTGCTGAATCCCCATTCCCGAATCAGGGTCAAATGCAATCATCTTAATTTCATCCATATTCTTATTACTTTTATCAATATAAATATAAGAAGGTACTCTATTATCTTTACAAAGCCCCGATCTTAGTAACATTCAAATAACAATAGAATTTAAGTAATCATTAACAATAAAATAAAAACACATAAAAAATACTCAAATAGCATAAAATCACAAAATAAAAATTTCAATCATAAAAACATAACTTACAACTACTGTGTCTTCTTTTTACTTGGCCGCATATCAAAGACTAAATTTTTCAATCAGCACCAAAAACAGTCAATCATCAAAGTTCCATTTAATTCCATCCGATGATAACACACTCAAAATCAGCGATACCAACATATTTCAATCTAGATTACAACATACCAAAACAATGTACCATCCGTCGCGGCAGCTGAAGTCCACACACCGGCAAATGGCTGAACAAAAGCACTGCATCTAGCATATTCGCTAGACCCCAAAAATATCTGGCCATCCTCGTCGACTAAAATAAACAATGTCACGATTTAACGTGTATCACCACAATTTTTGTAGAATCATACTCAAGGCAGGGGCTTCCTCCTAGGAATTTTGCAGTCAGGCACCGAGAACTTAATTCACAGTGTACTTTTAGAATGCAAAAAAAGAGACAGTCTATTCCATTTCACGTTTATTCGAAACTCAAAAACAAACTGGCTAGGCTTTACTTTTTATGATACTCAATCCATACGTGCTGATTTTAATACTGTGAGGCAAGATGCCAAGATAATTTTTACCTTGAGACTGAAGTAACTTTCATAATTTGAGAAGTAATATTATTTTGTCAGAAAACATAGGGAAATAAAATAAAATAAATAAAACTATATAGGTTGTTATTTCAAGAGAGTAAAATATTTTAGCTGGGAGATTGGTGTTTTTTAAAGAATTAAATTCTAGGATGCAATTTATTTAATGAAATAAATGTGCGTAATTTTAATAGAACATCGCGATGAGCCATTTTTTTAAGAGAATGAATTTGGAATAAACTATTTTAGCACGGTGTAATTTTAACAATCGAAATACTGGAACGAGAAAATAATTTAGAATAATGGGATTTACACAGAATTATAGTTTTAATGAGGCCAAAGGCGAAAAAATTTTAATTTGTTTCATATATATTTAATTAATTTCAATTAATTTAATCTTAAAAGGACTATTTTTTATATTTGAAAAGCAGGACTGCCAACCTTTATGAGCACCAATGTGTAGTTCAAGCTCAGAAAATGTGTAATTTTAAGGTTTAAGTGTAGTTAATAGCACAATATAAATTATGAACATAATACAAAAAAAAAAGTCCTTCCGGCCTGTACCGGGAGGAAAAGGTAGCTTTCCTATATCTTCGTTTAAAAATTTTAGCTAATGTTACACGAAAACAGCAAGTTAAAATGCAAAGAAAACGTTTACAAAAGATTCGTTAATACTGAATTTGAATAAGAAATTCGCCAAATTATTGAGCAATAGCCAAATTGGCTTCATTTATGAAGACTTATTTTGGTCGCCAAATTTGGCGATATTTCGCAAAATGTCGCCAAGTTTGGCGAGAATTTGGCGCTAACGGATATTAATACATAGTTTTATGCGTATGATTGGAAAAATTAATACAACAATGAAAATTTTTGTAATGGGCTGTCTTGTTTCAAAATGTCAGCCACCCTAGAATTTCAAACTGCTCTATCTCAGCCAATTTTTAAGATAGAGGTAAACCAAAAAATGCTCTGGAATCCTCGTATCAAGGCCTAACACGTAATTAAAAAATAAATTTGAATTTTTAACATTTTTGTATATTTATTTTAGTTTTAAATTTTTAAATGGCCGCCATCTTGAAACAAAATGGTCGAGACATTAAATGGTCGAGAACAAAAACTCGGTCGAGACATTGGTGAGCTTAATACACACAATTAGTTTCATCAAAATTGATTTATAAATACGAGCGTTATCGTATGACATAGGTCAGATATATATATATATATATATATATGGAGATATATATATATATATATATATATAAATCAACATTTGAACGGAGGGTGGTTTTGGGGTCTGGGGGTCATGATCGGTGAAAATATATCGAAATTTTCCGGAACTGCTTTCCTCCGAACGGCTGCAATAGGTAGCTTTATACTTTTTTGTATTGAAAGCTACCTAAAAGGAGAGAAAGGCGGGGGAGAGAAAAAACGAAGAAGAAAGAAAAAGAAAATCCAGAGAATAATATTTAAATGAACTTAACTTATGAAGCACATTAAAATATCACACAGCACAAAGAAAAAATTCACTAATAAAGATGTAAAACACTTATACGAAAATGCAAAGCTTCATAATTAACATTTTTCAAATTTAAAATTATTTTTTAGGTTGAATAGAATGCATTCTTAGTTAAAACAGACATCAAAAGATCAAAATTTTGGCCAAAATAATATTTTTATTTAAAATATATATATTTCATGCACATGCACAATACACATTTTAAATCATAATAAAATGTATAAAAGAAATTTAGACATGCTTGAAAAAGAAAAAGGAAAACCAAGTATACAAAACAAAAATTTTCTTAAAAGAATTTGACAAAAAGTGTAGTTTTTAATAATTAATGTGCAGTGTTAATAGAATAGAAGTAAATCAATGTGTAGTTTTTACACCTAATAGGTAGTAGTTGGCAGCCCTGAAAAAGTAGTTATACATAGTTCTGATTAAGGTAAGATCTTACCTTGTTTTCCAATACACTTTTGTTTCCTCCAGTATAGAAAGGTTTCTTCTTCGCTATTTTTTCCATTTCTTTTTTTATTTGTTTCTCTTGCTTTCATTTGAACAGCATTTCACGTCTTGATGGCTTTTGAGTAGTTTTCTTGACAGCTGCTTCTAAAATAATTTTCAGATTATTAATATTTTTATAATCAATATATTATAAAAAAACAATTAATGCTAAAAACAAAACGTGCACAGACAGAGGAAGAAACATGGATCTGTTCTGGCTCCCCCCCCCCCCCTTCAGGGTCCTGTTTATGTGAAAATTGTGAATTTTTTTTTATTTTATACTTGGGGAAAATCTAATTATAATTTTGTGAATCTGAAATTAGTTTTATATTAAAGTTCTTGTTTAGACATTTTTAATCGAGTCCTGCTGAAGAAATATACATAAATGCATTAAATTTAGGTAAAAAATTTATAAACAGTAGATTTCAGTTATTTGAAATATTGTTTAATTGTGGCAGTCGCTTTATTCGAACCAATGTAAATTAACCTTTTAACAATTAATTTTTTTTGTTTAAAAAAATCACCATTTTTTGGTTGGCATAAAAATGTTTTCAATTTTGATTTTCTCAGACGTTCTATCAGGCATAAAGTGTTGTTTGGCCACTTATTTTAAAGAGAATTCCATAGAGTTTAATTTTATGCACATGTGGACTATGCTTGGTTAAAAAAATATATTTTATTTTTAGGTAGCTTTCAATACTAAAAAGTCCTTCCGGCCTGTACCGGGAGGAAAAGGTAGCTTTCCTATATCTACGTTTTAAAATTTTAGCTAATGTTACACGAAAACAGCAAGCTAAAATGCAAAGAAACGTTTACAAAAGATTCGTTAATACTGAATTTGAATAAGAAATTCGTCAAATTATTGAGCAATAGCCAAATTGGCTTCATTTATGAAGACTTATTTTGATCGCCAAATTTCGCGATATTTCGCCAAATGTCGCCAATTTTGTCGCCAATGTCGCCAATTTTGGCGCTAACGGATATGAATATATAGTTTTATGCGTATGATTGGGAAAATTATTACAACAATGAAAGAAAATAATTTGCGAGTAATCGCGTTAATGTGCTGTTTTGTTTCAAAATGTCAGCCACCCTAGAATTTCAAACTGCTCTATCTCAGCCATTTTTTAAGATAGAGGTAAACCAAAAAAAGCTCTGGAATCCTTGTATCAAGGCCTAACACGTAATTAAAAAATAAATTTGAATTTTTTAACTTTTTTGTATAGTTATTTTAGATTTTAAGTTAATTTAAATCTTTAAGTGGCCGCCATCTTGAAACAAGATGGCGGACCAAGCTGGCCAACGAACTCGGTCGAGACATTAGTGACCTTAATACACACAATTAGTTTCATCAAAATCGATTCATAAATACGGGCGTTATCGTATGACATAGGTCAGATATATATATATATTCTGTT
This sequence comes from Maratus michaelseni, assembly GCA_963931845.1. Taxonomy (NCBI): domain Eukaryota; kingdom Metazoa; phylum Arthropoda; class Arachnida; order Araneae; family Salticidae; genus Maratus; species Maratus michaelseni. The sequence goes on along the minus strand of OZ007591.1, from coordinate 155,648,945 downwards.
TCAATGGTTAATTTTTGCAATAAGTTTTTATATATATATATATATATATATATATGGATATATCTATATATATAAATCAACATTTGGACGGAGGGTGGTTTTGGGGTCTGGGGGTCATGATCGGTGAAAATATATCGAAATTTTCCGGAACTGCTTTCCTCCGAACGGCTGCAATAGGTAGCTTTATACTTTTAGGTAGCTTTCAATACAAAAAAGTATAAAGCTACCTATTGCAGCCGTTCGGAGGAAAGCAGTTCCGGAAAATTTCGATATATTTTCACCGATCATGACCCCCAGACCCCAAAACCACCCTCCGTCCAAATGTTGATTTATATATATAGATATATCCATATATATATATATATATATATATATATATATATATATATATATATATATATATATATCTGACCTATGTCATACGATAACGCCCGTAATTATGAATCGATTTTGATGAAACTAATTGTGTGTATTAAGGTCACTAATGTCTCGACCGAGTTCGTTGGCCAGCTTGGTCCGCCATCTTGTTTCAAGATGGCGGCCATTTAAAAATGTAAAATAAAATCTAAAATAAATATACAAAAAATTAAAAAATTCAAATTTATTTTTTAATTACGTGTTAGGCCTTGATACAAGGATTCCAGAGCTTTTTTTGGTTTACCTCTATCTTAAAAAATGGCTGAGATAGAGCAGTTTGAAATTCTAGGGTGGCTGACATTTTGAAACAAAGCAGCACATTAACGCGATTACTCGCAAATTATTTTCTTTCATTGTTGTAATAATTTTCCCAATCATACGCATAAAACTATATATTCATATCCGTTAACGCCAAAATTGGCGACATTGGCGACAAAATTGGCAAAATTGGGCGACATTTGGCGAAATATCGCCAAATTTGGCGATCAAAATAAGTCTTCATAAATGAAGCCAATTTGGCTATTGCTCAATAATTTGGCGAATTTCTTATTCAAATTCAGTATTAACGAATCTTTTGTAAACGTTTCTTTGCATTTTAGCTTGCTGTTTTCGTGTAACATTAGCTAAAATTTTAAAACGAAGATATAGGAAAGCTACCTTTTCCTCCCGGTACAGGCCGGAAGGACTTTTTTGTATTGAAAGCTACCTAAAAGTATAAAGCTACCTATTGCAGCCGTTCGGAGGAAAGCAGTTCCAGAAAATTTCGATATATTTTCACCGATCATGACCCCCAGACCCCAAAACCACCCTCCGCTCAAATGTTGATTTATATATATAGATATATCCATATATATAAATATATATATATATATATATATATATATATATATATATATATATATATATATATATATATCTGACCTATGTCATACGATAACGCTCGTATTTATAAATCGATTTTGATGAAACTAATTGTGTGTATTAAGGTCACCAATGTCTCAACCGAGTTCGTTGGCCAGCTTGGTCCGCCATTTTGATTCCAGATGGCGGCCATTTAAAAATTTAAAACTAAAATAAATATACAAAAAAATTAAAAATTCAAATTTATTTTTTAATTACGTGTTAGGTCTTGATACAAGGATTCCAGAGAATTTTTCGGTTTACCTCTATCTTAAAAAATGGCTGAGATAGAGCAGTTTGAAATTCTAGGGTGGCTGACATTTTGAAACAAAACAGCACATTAACGCGATTACTCGCATATTATTTTCTTTCATTGTTATAATATTTTTCCCAATCATACGCATAAAACTATATATTCATATCCGTTAGCGCCAAAATTGGCGACATTGGCGACAAAATTGGCGACATTTTTCGAAATATCGCCAAATTTGGCGACCAAAATAAGTTTTCATAAATGAAGCCAATTTGGCTATTGCTCAATAATTTGGCGAATTTCTTATTCAAATTCAGTATTAACGAATCTTTTGTAAACGTTTCTTTCCATTTTAACTTGCTGTTTTCGTGTAACATTAGCTGAAATTTTAAAACGAAGATGTAGGAAAGCTACCTTTTCCTCCCGGTACAGGCCGGAAGGACTTTTTTGTATTGAAAGCTACCTAAAAGTATAAAGCTACCTATTGCAGCCGTTCGGAGGAAAGCAGTTCCGGAAAATTTCGATATATTTACACCGATCATGACCCCCAGACCCCAAAACCACCCTCCGTTCAAATGTTGATTTATATATATATATATATATATCTCCATATATATATTTATATATCTGACCTATGTCATACGATAACGCTCGTATTTATAAATCAATTTTGATGAAACTAATTGTGTGTATTAAACTCACCAATGTCTCGACCGAGTTCGTTGGACAGCTTGGTCCGCCATTTTGTTTCAAGATGGCGGCCAATTAAAAATTTAAAACTAAAATAAATATACAAAAAAGTTAAAAATTCAAATTTATTTTTTAATTCAGTGTTAGGCCTTGAAACGAGGATTCCAGAGCATTTTTTGTTTTACCTTTATCTTAAAAAAAGGCTGAGATAGAGCAGTTTGAAATTCTAGGGTGACTGACATTTTGAAACAAGACAGCACATTACAAAAATTTTCATTGTTGTAATAATTTTCCCAATCAAACGCATAAAACTATATATTCATATCCGTTAGCGCCAAATTCTCGCCAAACTTGACGACATTTGGCGAAATATCGCCAAATTTGGCGATCAAAATAAGTCTTCATAAATGAAGCCAATTTGGCTATTGCTCAATAATTTGGTGAATTTCTTATTCAAATTCAGTATTAACGAATCTTTTGAAAACGTTTTATTTGCATTTTAAGTTGCTGTTTTCGTGTAACATTAGCTAAAATTTTAAAACGAAGATATAGGAAAGCTACCTTTTCCTCTCGGTACAGGCCGGAAGGACTTTTTATTTTTTAGATAGTGTTTTTTTTTTAAATTTCAAATATATATGTTTTTTGAAAAATTATAAGCTTGAAATTTTTAGAGTGGGATCTCAATGGGATCAGGAGTTATGTAATAAAAGCTGAAGATTAACATACAAATAATAAATAAATAAAAAGTAAGCTAGAGTTAGATTATTATTTGTATATCTTCAACTTTTATTTCAAAACTCCTGATCTCATTGAGATCCCACTCTAAAAATTTCAAGATATTTTCAAATTTCAAATATTACAAAAAACATATATCTTTTTCAAACTTTTTAAAAAACACTATCTAAAAAATTTTTTTATTTAAAATTTTAAATATATGTTTTTTTAACGAACTGATCGAGATTTTTTACATGCGACCAATTGATAAATTTCATGATTTTTTCTTGCGACCGAGTGACAAATTTAACGATATTTTCCTGCGACTGATAGACGAATTTTGTGATATTTTCTCACAACCTTTTGTTGAAATTCGCAACAGCAAATTTTTGCGAATCCCGTAGCCCTAGAAACTTGAAATTAGGAATAAAGGTAGTGTTTAGAATACAAAGAAATGAAAAATTATGAAATATCAGAAAATTAAAAAATATATATATATTTGAAAATTCAAAGAATTTCAACAAAATTGAAAATAAGTTGATCTTCTAGTCTTAGAAACTTAAACTTTTCTGTAAGGGTACTGTTTAGAATTCAGAAAAAAACCCCCATCAAAAACACAATAAAAAACAAAAAATCTTAAAAAATCGAAATTTTGAAAATAATTCGATTTTGTAGCACTAGGCTGGTTGCTTGCGCGAGGCGAGGCGAGGTGAGGATGCGCGAATTGAGGGGAGGGGAGGCTGGTTGCTTGCGCGAGGCGAGGTGAAGTGAGGATGTGCGAGTTGAGGGGTTGAGTTGAGTTGAGTTGAGCTGATTAGTGACGGCCAATTATCTACACTTGGGATCGAACCCAGCACCTTCCTCGAGTTGAGGGGAGGGGAGGCTGGTTGCTTGCGCGAGGCGAGGCGAGGGGAGGAAGCGCGAGTTGAGTGGAGGGGAGGCTGGTTGCGCGAGGCGAGGCGAGGTGAGGATGCGCGAGTTGAGTGGAGGGGAGGCTGGTTGCGCGAGGCGAGGCGAGGTGAGGATGCGCGAGTTGAGTGGAGGGGAGGCTGGTTGCGCGAGGCGAGGCGAGGTGAGGATGCGCGAGTTGAGGGGAGGGGAGGCTGGTTGCGCGAGGCGAGGCGAGGATGCGCGAGTTGAGGGGAGTTGAGGCTGGTTGCGCGAGGCGAGGCGAGGTGAGGATGCGCGAGTTGAGGGGAGTTGAGGCTGGTTGCGCGAGGCGAGGCGAGGTGAGGATGCGCGAGTTGAGGGGAGGGGAGGCTGGTTGCGCGAGGCGAGGCGAGGTGAGGATGCGCGAGTTGAGGGGAGTTGAGGCTGGTTGCGCGAGGCGAGGCGAGGTGAGGATGCGCGAGTTGAGGGGAGTTGATGCTGGTTGCGCGAGGCGAGGCGAGGTGAGGATGCGCGAGTTGAGTGGAGGGGAGACTGGTTGCGCGATGCGAGGCGAGGTGAGGATGCGCGATGCGAGGCGAGGTGAGGATGCGCGAGTTGAGGGGAGGGGAGGCTGGTTGCGCGAGGCGAGGTGAGGATGCGCGAGTTGAGGGGAGGGGAGGCTGGTTGCGCGAGGCGAGGCGAGGCGAGGTGAGGATGCGCGAGTTGAGTGGAGGGGAGGCTGGTTGCGCGAGGCGAGGCGAGGTGAGGATGCGCGAGTTGAGGAGAGGGGAGGCTGGTTGCGCGAGGCGAGGCGAGGTGAGGATGCGCGAGTTGAGGGGAGGGGAGGCTGGTTGCGCGAGGCGAGGCGAGGTGAGGATGCGCGAGGCGAGGTGAGGTGAGGATGCGCGAGTTGAGGCGAGGTGAGGAAGCGCGAGTTGAGGCGAGGTGAGGAAGCGCGAGTTGAGGGGAGGGGAGGCTGGTTGCACGAGGCGAGGCGAGGTGAGGAAGCGCGAGTTGAGTGGAGGGGAGGCTGGTTGCGCGAGGCGAGGCGAGGTGAGGATGCGCGAGTTGAGGGGAGGGGAGGCTGGTTGCGCGAGGCGAGGCGAGGTGAGGATGCGCGAGGTGAGGATGCGCGAGGTGAGGGGAGGTGAGGCTGGTTGCGCGAGGCGAGGCGAGGCGAGGTGAGGATGCGCGAGTTGAGTGGAGGGGAGGCTGGTTGCGCGAGGCGAGGCGAGGTGAGGATGCGCGAGTAGAGGGGAGGGGAGTCTGGTTGCGCGAGGCGAGGCGAGGTGAGGATGCGCGAGTTGAGGGGAGGGGAGGCTGGTTGCGCGAGGCGAGGCGAGGTGAGGATGCGCGAGTTGAGGGGAGGGGAGGCTGGTTGCGCGAGGCGAGGCGAGGTGAGGATGCGCTAGTTGAGTGGAGGGGAGGCTAGTTGCGCGAGGCGAGGCGAGGTGAGGATGCGCGAGTTGAGGGGAGGGGAGGCTGGTTGCGCGAGGCGAGGCGAGGTGAGGATGCGCGAGTTGAGGGGAGTTGAAGCTGGTTGCGCGAGGCGAGGCGAGGTGAGGATGTGCGAGTTGAGGGGAGTTGAGGCTGGTTGCGCGAGGCGAGGCGAGGTGAGGATGCGCGAGTTGAGTGGAGGGGAGGCTGGTTGCGCGAGGCGAGGCGAGGTGAGGATGCGCGAGTTGAGGGGAGGGGAGGCTGGTTGCGCGAGGCGAGGCGAGGTGAGGATGCGCGAGGTGAGGATGCGCGAGGTGAGGGGAGGTGAGGCTGGTTGCGCGAGGCGAGGCGAGGCGAGGTGAGGATGCGCGAGTTGAGTGGAGGGGAGGCTGGTTGCGCGAGGCGAGGCGAGGTGAGGATGCGCGAGTAGAGGGGAGGGGAGTCTGGTTGCGCGAGGCGAGGCGAGGTGAGGATGCGCGAGTTGAGGGGAGGGGAGGCTGGTTGCGCGAGGCGAGGCGAGGTGAGGATGCGCGAGTTGAGGGGAGGGGAGGCTGGTTGCGCGAGGCGAGGCGAGGTGAGGATGCGCTAGTTGAGTGGAGGGGAGGCTGGTTGCGCGAGGCGAGGCGAGGTGAGGATGCGCGAGTTGAGGGGAGGGGAGGCTGGTTGCGCGAGGCGAGGCGAGGTGAGGATGCGCGAGTTGAGGGGAGTTGAAGCTGGTTGCGCGAGGCGAGGCGAGGTGAGGATGTGCGAGTTGAGGGGAGTTGAGGCTGGTTGCGCGAGGCGAGGCGAGGTGAGGATGCGCGAGTTGAGTGGAGAGGAGGCTGGTTGCGCGAGGCGAGGCGAGGTGAGGATGCGCGAGGCGAGGCGAGGTGAGGAAGCGCGAGTTGAGTGGAGGGGAGGCTGGTTGCGCGAGGCGAGGCGAGGTGAGGATGCGCGAGTTGAGACGAGGGGAGGCTGGTTGCGCGAGGCGAGGCGAGGTGAGGAAGCGCGAGTTGAGTGGAGGGGAGGCTGGTTGCGCGAGGCGAGGCGAGGTGAGGATGCGCGAGTTGAGGGGAGGGGAGGCTGGTTGCGCGAGGCGAGGCGAGGTGAGGATGCGCGAGGTGAGGATGCGCGAGGTGAGGGGAGGTGAGGCTGGTTGCGCGAGGCGAGGCGAGGCGAGGTGAGGATGCGCGAGTTGAGTGGAGGGGAGGCTGGTTGCGCGAGGCGAGGCGAGGTGAGGATGCGCGAGTAGAGGGGAGGGGAGGCTGGTTGCGCGAGGCGAGGCGAGGTGAGGATGCGCGAGTTGAGGGGAGGGGAGGCTGGTTGCGCGAGGCGAGGCGAGGTGAGGATGCGCTAGTTGAGTGGAGGGGAGGCTGGTTGCGCGAGGCGAGGCGAGGTGAGGATGCGCGAGTTGAGGGGAGGGGAGGCTGGTTGCGCGAGGCGAGGCGAGGTGAGGATGCGCGAGTTGAGGGGAGTTGAAGCTGGTTGCGCGAGGCGAGGCGAGGTGAGGATGTGCGAGTTGAGGGGAGTTGAGGCTGGTTGCGCGAGGCGAGGCGAGGTGAGGATGCGCGAGTTCAGGGGAGGGGAGGCTGGTTGCGCGAGGCGAGGCGAGGTGAGGATGCGCGAGTTGAGTGGAGAGGAGGCTGGTTGCGCGAGGCGAGGCGAGGTGAGGATGCGCGAGGCGAGGCGAGGTGAGGAAGCGCGAGTTGAGTGGAGGGGAGGCTGGTTGCGCGAGGCGAGGCGAGGTGAGGATGCGCGAGTTGAGACGAGGGGAGGCTGGTTGCGCGAGGCGAGGCGAGGTGAGGATGCGCGAGTTGAGAGGAGGGGAGGCTGGTTGCGCGAGGCGAGGCGAGGTGAGGATGCGCGAGTTGAGTGGAGGGGAGGCTGGTTGCGCGAGGCGAGGCGAGGTGAGGATGCGCGAGTTGAGGGGAGGGGAGGCTGGTTGCGCGAGGCGAGGCGAGGTGAGGATGCGCGAGTTGAGGGGAGTTGAGACTGGTTGCGCGAGGCGAGGCGAGGTGAGGATGCGCGAGTTGAGGGGAGGGGAGGCTGGTTGCGCGATGCGAGGCGACGTGAGGATGCGTGAGTTGAGTGGAGGGGAGGCTGGTTGCGCGATGCGAGGCGAGGTGAGGATGCGCGAGTTGAGTGGAGGGGAGGCTGGTTGCGCGAGGCGAGGCGAGGTGAGAATGCGCGAGTTGAGTGGAGGGGGGGCTGGTTGCGCGAGGCGAGGCGAGGTGAGGATGCGCGAGGCGAGGGGAGTTGAAGCTGGTTGCGCGAGGCGAGGCGAGGTGAGGATGTGCGAGTTGAGGGGAGTTGAGGCTGGTTGCGCGAGGCGAGGCGAGGTGAGGAAGCGCGAGTTGAGTGGAGGGGAGGCTGGTTGCGCGAGGCGAGGCGAGGTGAGGATGCGCGAGTTGAGACGAGGGGAGGCTGGTTGCGCGAGGCGAGGCGAGGTGAGGATGCGCGAGTTGAGAGGAGGGGAGGCTGGTTGCGCGAGGCGAGGCGAGGTGAGGATGCGCGAGTTGAGTGGAGGGGAGGCTGGTTGCGCGAGGCGAGGCGAGGTGAGGATGCGCGAGTTGAGGGGAGGGGAGGCTGGTTGCGCGAGGCGAGGCGAGGTGAGGATGCGCGAGTTGAGGGGAGTTGAGACTGGTTGCGCGAGGCGAGGCGAGGTGAGGATGCGCGAGTTGAGGGGAGGGGAGGCTGGTTGCGCGATGCGAGGCGACGTGAGGATGCGTGAGTTGAGTGGAGGGGAGGCTGGTTGCGCGATGCGAGGCGAGGTGAGGATGCGCGAGTTGAGTGGAGGGGAGGCTGGTTGCGCGAGGCGAGGCGAGGTGAGAATGCGCGAGTTGAGTGGAGGGGAGGCTGGTTGCGCGAGGCGAGGCGAGGTGAGGATGCGCGAGGCGAGGCGAGGTGAGGATGCGCGAGTTGAGGGGAGGGGAGGCTGGTTGCGCGAGGCGAGGCGAGGTGAGGATGCGCGAGTTGAGTGGAGGGGAGGCTGGTTGCGCGAGGCGAGGCGAGGTGAGGATGCGCGAGTTGAGGGGAGGGGAGGCTGGTTGCGCGAGGCGAGGCGAGGTGAGGATGCGCGTGTTGAGGGGAGGGGAGGCTGGTTGCGCGAGGCGAGGTGAGGATGCGCGAGGCGAGGCGAGGCGAGGGGAGGCTGGTTGCGGGAGGCGAGGCGAGGTGAGGATGCGCGACCACTCTGATTTGCGGATCGACCATCGTTAAACGCCATGTTAGGCTTAATGAAAAAACCTATTCTAACATATGACAATTAAACGATAATTTCTCCTACTTGAAATCATGTCTTTCAAAATAAATTAATGTTTGTGAGATGACTTACATTAAATTACGTTTATATTCTGAGGTAACTTCAGTTGAAATCAGGTTTATTGCTCCATGAAAGTAAACAAACAAATGATTCATTCGCCGTGAACGTTTAAAATATTAAACCATGAAAGTAATCCTTCGAAATGCGATCGCAATCCGAAGAAGCTACATTCCTCCGTCATACTCGCTAAAATACTTCGTTCATTCGTTGTGAGCCTTTATCGCCATCTATCGGAGATTAATATAAACAAAATTTTCTTCTGTAGTTTTAATTCTCAATGAATACAGTGACCTCTCACTAATACGCGATACGCTGTAATTATTTTTCAGCACCAGTTCCTTTTTAAAGTAATTTTCTCCTTATTTAATCGTAGAATTTATAAATCGAATTTTACTGTTTTAAAATAGTGGTACAAAAAGTAATTACTGAACATCGCGTATAAGTGAAAGGTCACTGTATTTCTTATAAAATGTAATTAGAATATAAGGAACATGTAATTGTAATGCAGTATACTACATATATTAATTATATCAATGCAAATAAAATTTTGTATTTTAGCATAGCAGAAACTTTGTAGTGAAAATAAATTTGTAATTTAATATGAGAATTAAAAAAAATAATACTTATTTAATAAAAGATTATCTTTAATGATCAAAACTTATCACAGGTTTCTTTAGGCATGTTTATAAAAAATCTGAATTTAATTTGAGATAAACTTTTTAAATTTTAAGTTATTTAATTATTATTTTGGCAAATAAACTTTGTTGAAATTGCACTTTGTTCTGTATTTTATCAATTTTGCTTGCATTGTAAATATAATGAATATTTTATATCAAATATAATTAAAATATAAGGAATGTAATGTAATACTGTGGTACAACAAGTATTAGTTATATCAATGCAGATAAAATTTTGAATTTTAACATAGTATCTTTGTAGTGAAAAAAGAATGATCAGTCATATTCGATTTAATTAAGAAATAAAATAAATTATTTTAATGATCGAAATTTATTACACTTGAGAAATCGGAATTTGAATAATGAAATGTTTACTCTGCTATAGCAGGGCAGTTTAAAAGATCAAAATGACGCAGATTGCCCAAATTACTCGAAATTTTTAATGTCGCTTAAAAATATGCTTTGCAGCGCTGCCTGAAAGTGCGGGTGAAGTGTTAGAGCAGTTTTTTACGAGGTTTGTATGCAAGGCTCTGCCCCGATTTAATTAGGGGTCCGTAAGCGGGCCCGGAGATGTGTCAACCCAGCAATGGGTGTTTAAACAACTTTGTTGATCTAAACAATGTTTTGAAGATTTTATCGTACTCAATCTTTACAGAATCTTTTTATAGTGAAATCTTTTAACTATTGAAGTTCAATCAAAACAGTTTATTTCCTTCGGGAATGTCGTCGTTTATATCAAAGGATTGAATATTATTTCATAACATCTTAATGCTGTTTGTTTGTATGAAATCTTATGAAAATGAAACGTAACATTCCGTCAATTTTGACGGGGGTTATATACTAGTGATTTAATAATGAAATAATGTATGAAATAAAATTCAGGTAATTAAAAATATCTATTATAAATCGTCAGCTGCAAACAGCAAATTTTAAAGATGTTCAGGGTTTTAGAGTCAGACTGATAAAAATAAATTAATAAAAAAGTTTAAAGATTGCGTAATTAAAAAAATTCAGAAAATACTAAATATTATTTTTTACAATATTTTTTTTAATTACTAATTTTATGTTAAAAATATTTAAATTAAAAGATTTTTCATGTAGTTAACGATTAAATAAATTGATCTAAACTTTTATCTATATTTTGTATGACCATTATCAAAAAGATATATTTATTATACAGGGTGTCCCAGGATTATTGGGACAAACTTTAAGAGGAGGTAGGGGACATCACAAAGATTCAGATTTGCATAGCAACCCATGGTCGGAAACGGCTTCGTTCGCCGTTAGGTGGTGTTGTTCAGAAGAGCATTGGAGCACCTCTAACATCTGCATATTATCGCATCTATTTGTAAGAGTAGCTACCAAGCTTACTTGACACTATGCCACAAAATGTCAGACGCCATATGTGGTGTCAACATGATCCGAAACGTCATGGGAAAGTAGTATGACAGGGATACGAAACGCACAAGACTGAGATCATCTGAAATAATTTATTGGTCAAAGATATTACATGTGCTGTGGTGTATGATATGTGAAAACGTCACAAAAGATGTTCAAAGTTTTCACCATTGCTAGCGATGCATGCATTACACTGGCTGACTCGCTCAAATACACCTGGATTTTGTTGGATATCCGCAGCAGCACAGACGAGTCTTGCAACCAAATTCATATCGGAATCCATAGGTGTTGCGTACACTTTTCAGTGCACCCCAAAAGAAAGAAATCTATGCTGCGTAAATCAGGAGAGCGTGGTGGCCAGGGAACCGGTCCACCACGGCCAATCCATCAGTGACCAAACACTTGATTCAAATGTTCATGAACACATCTGCCATAATAGGGAGGTGCCCCATGATGTTGAAACCACATATGGCTTTTGTCATGTTGTGGCGTAGTGTTAAGTAAGCTTGGTACCACCTCTTACAAAAATATGCGATAATATGCAGATGTTAGAGGTGCTCCAATGCTATTGTGAACAACACCACCTAACGGCGAACGAAGCCGGTTCCGACCATGGGTTGCTATGCAAATCTGAATCCTTGTGATGTCCCCTACCTCCCCTTAAAGTTTGTCCCAATAATCCTGGGACTTTATATATTTATATTTATTATTTTTCATTAAAAAAAAGAAACGAAAAGAAAAGAGAAAAATGAAAAGAAAAATATTAATATAAGAACTATAAGATTAATATAAGATCCCCTCGCTCTTTGTCTCTAGAGAAGAATCATGTCGATCAGCTTCTCGCTGTACCGAATTCTCTATGTCATCTTTCTTTTGAGTGAGTCAGACGCCGCGTCTGAGGGGCTTGCTCGTGGGAAAAAGCCTTTCCCAGGTGTGAGAAAATAAAATCTTGGATGGAAAGCTTCATTCAATATTCCCACATAATTTAATGAAGTCTTTACACCACCCCCTCACACAGATGGGATTTTTCACATGGTTGAAAAATCTTAGTTGCGATCCAGCCAGACTCTTACTTCATTCAAATCAGAGGTCTTAACCCTGGTCGCACATTTTATATAAAAATACATTTACTAAAACAAATTCAAATTTAAAACTAAATTATACTCAAATTACAATGATAAGAATTTTAAAATATATATACACTTCTTCCTCTTTAACTACCTTAGTCAATTCTACCTAAAAAATCAAAATGAGGTATTTGTCTCCCTGGCTTGTATTTGATTGAATAATGATAATTTTGCAGAATCAGATTCCAACGTAACAATCGTGGATTATACCTAGCATTATTTTTCAGCCAACTTAAAGAATCGCGGTCAGCCAAATGATGCCTTAATTTCTTTATAATACAAATTATCGCGGCAAATTCCTTTTCGTTCGTAGCAAAATTTAACTCAGGTAGGGTAAATTTTCGGCTCGAAAGTTTTGCCTGGTGCCCTTCACTATTTATTTTCCCTTTTCGGACGGGCCTCGAGTAATTTAAGCAACAGAAGGGGTCCCATCCCGCAGTCTCTATCAAAAACAACGAAGAATAAGAATCGAACACGCCTTCAACTACTTCGCCTAGATCTGACCCTCCTTTTATCTTTTAGAAGAATTTCGGCTTGCCTCGGTGAAGTTCTATAGAAGAGAATCTTCACTGGTACCTCGCTTGCTAACTCTATATCATGGGCGATTAAATCCAACCCGTAATCGGTCACTAATTTTTCCGAATATTCGTCTCCTTTCCATTTTTCAAACACTATTCGGAGAGCTGTCACTAAATATTTATTTCTGCTTTCAAAAAGGGGTAAGGTTGTTTCCGTGTCAGTGCACCAACGCGTCATAATACTCGCAACATATCCACTGGGCAAAATAATTTCTTTCCCTTTAACATTTCCCTTTCTTAAACCTAAGCTGGGGTCGCTAGATTCGATATATGCTTCACTCCCATGCATGGCATTCGGCCAAAAATGATTCTTATACATTTCGTCTATGGACATATTAAAGCCTAAGTATCCACCTACATTGTCCTGACACAACGATAAAATCCCTCTCCTCGAACTTAACGGAACAACAAATTGATCCCTTCCAAAACCAACAGTATCCGTTATTGTTTTGACTGCTGACCCTTTTTTCCTGTCAAAATGGGCAGTCTTATCCTCAACGCTTTCGCTAATAGGGTCCACCGTGACTTCAGCTTCTTGGGCTGTTGGCAAGTCTAGCTTACTAATCTGAGCTAAATTCACCCCTGAATTTTTCTTTTCAAATGGGGGTAGAACAAAACGACTTTTTGAAATATCTCCCCTCTTTCTCGCTAACGGCATACCTTTAGTTTCGTTTTCCAGACGCGCGCTTTGTCTTGTAAGCCTTGCTCGAATCGAATGGGGTTTAGATTTCTGTTTCTGAATTAATTCATGAGTTTTATTTCCTAACAAGTAATAATTCATATCTATATCTTTATCGACAACTGCTGCCTTCGTCCTCATTCTCTCACCGGAATTTAATATTATTTCTACTTCCGCAATAGGTAATCGGCGGCATCTATTATCCATTATTTGTTTAACCCAAACATTTTCTCCTGTATATTGATCCGTTGTTACATCATGCGCACTAAGGACATCAATATTAGATCCTGAGTCACGTAATATGGTCATTTCCTTCCCATTAATTAACCCTCGACTTAAATAAGGTTTGAAAGACTCTTCTAAATTGTCCAAGCGCGCTACATGATGAACCGACTCTGTTTTTTCTAACTTTTCTAATTCGGGACATGAATATCGATAATGACTTGGTTCTTGCAAAGATAGCAGGTAATCTCTCTTCTTTTATCGAATACTTCATTTCTATTTCTAACAACCTCTTTATTTCTCCAATTCGAATTCATTTCTGCCGCCCTACCATCAGATTTCGGTTTTCCTGGCACTTTATTTCACTCAAACGATTTCTCATTACTTTGGAATTTTGGAAGCCCTGGTGGTCTTAAATTTTTTCTAGCTGAGTCATAAGCGTCTAACTTCTTAGTTAACTCAAAAGGAGTGTTTATCGAACTCCACGAATCGATAAAATGATGCTTAATTTCAGGATTCACTTTACGTTTCAATTGATCTGCAATAATTAGGTCTCTGAGCTGATCATAAATCGTTATTTCTAGCCCGCTTAACCATTGGTCAAAATAATTAGAAATATCGAAAACAAAATCTCGCCAATTTTTATTTTCAGGTTTTTTCGACATAACAAATTTAAGTCTGAAATCCTCGGCCGATAACTGATATCTTTCTAGCAATATCCTTTTCACATATTCAAAATCGTCCGTTTGCTCTGCGTTTTCTTTCAAAATTAATTCGCTTAATTCCGCAGGGAGTAGTCCCAATAATTGTGTCACCCAATGATTTTTACTTATCTGGGCCTTCTGTACTTGCCTTTCAAATAAATTAAGATAAATAGAAATTTCGGATTTTTCCGGGTCGAATTTTGGAAGAATTGATTTCAACGCAATTTTTGATTCGCCCTCGCTTTGACTCGAAGTTAAACTAGCTTCATCTAATCCTCTTTCTATCTTTAATTTAGCCAATTCATGTTCGCGTTCTAAAGCTCTGGATTTCTCATCTCTCTCAAGTGCCCTTAATTTCTCTCGTTCCGTTTTTGCCTCAGATTCATTTTGCAATCTCTCTTTTTCTATGATCGCGAATTGTCCCAGTGCTAGCGATTCTTCGTAACCTGGAGATTCAGTCAGTTTTTGAATGATTTGGAAAACTTTATCCGATTCGTCAATCGTTGCGCCAAATTCAATTGCTAATTCTTTTAAGTAGCGCTTTTTTTTTCCTGACCACACAGACATATTCACTGATAGATCAATCGACACTCATTATACAAAATAATACTTAAACTAAACTCTAACGTCTTTAAACTACAATCAATTTTAATCAATATATCATTTCACAATAGCATTACAATAAATACAGTATCAATAATTACATAAACAACTTTATCATTATTCAACCAAATGCAAATGTATTTTCTCATATATTTCTTCTTTACACCGTCAAATCTTGACGGGTACTATCTAGTAACTTTTTTTTAAAATGTGCAATATTTATGAAAAGAAACATTTTCTAACAATTTCATCTAAATGATGTAATTTTCTTTCTTTCTTTCTTTTTTTTTAAAATTTGACTGCACTGCGATTAAAACGTATGAAATGAAATGAAAAAAAGTTAAAAAAAAATAATTACATTTTTTTTATTATTATTCTATCTTCTCGAATTCTGCACCAAATCTTAAAAAAATAGCTGTTTTGATAAACTGCGCCCCAAGTTATCTAGTTAAATCCCGTTAAAATTTATGTAGTAGGTTTTTATGTGATGCGCTACCAACACACACACTTATAACTTTATTACATTCTTTTGTTTAACTGAACTAGATTCATATATGTAAATATGGAGTATTGGGACACACTGAAAACACACATTCTTATGAGCACCTAAAAATAATTATTTATCCAAGTTTACACAATGGTAGTTATACTAATAAAAGAACGATGTTTGTTTGTCTGTGTGTGTGTGTCAGCGATGGCTACCACACGAAGGGTTACCACACAAAGAAGTCCGAAAGTTGGGATGTGGATAGTCTAAAGCAGGTCCGAATGCACCCGAGGATCAGATTTTGATAATTATCCGAGATATTAATTAAAAACTAATTAAAATTGCAAAATGGCGGCGACTGCCAACGAATTCCCACATTCGATGTCTTCTGGTATTTTGCAAGCAGTGAAGTAACAAGAGGGGCAAAACGTTCAGATTTTTGCGTGTTTTTATTAATTCGCATCAGCATACCAAATCGAAATACGAAAAAAACAAATAATACCTACCCTTTGTAACGCGGTTATCCGTTTAAAAACATTAATATTTTCCCTTACGAAAAAAAAAAAAAAAAAATCCGGACTCCGAATTAATGTTTTTTTTTTATTTTTCTTCCGCATGTTTACAGGTCCGCATCCGCTCTGCTGACCAAATACGGGGGAAAAAATCCACTTAATCTGTGTATGTTTTCCTTTCTAACGATATTTTCAGTTTTAAGAAAATATTAACGTAGGGTTGGCATAAATGAATGACCGGATTAAAAAAAAATATTTTTTCTAATCTATTACACATATTATAATAAGTAATATAAAGAAAAACATTCCAAGTTTTTTTTTCCGTTACAAATGTTCGATGTGTGAATCTTTCGTAACACGACAAGCATCTAGTTCGTTTGACACATTTTGCAGTTTCACACTGTCGATGGTTCTTTGCAGCACTGATGCGTTACTTAAGTTCTTTCAGCGTTTTCGGCAGTGGTGGTTCATAAGCAAGATCTTTGTAACCCCGTAAAAAGAAATCGCATGGCGTAAGATCCGGTGATCTTGGTGGCCAAGTGAATGAGGGTAAATTATCGCGACCTATATGTCCAATTCAGCGTTAAGGGACAGAATAATAAAAACAAATTTGGAATGTTTTTCTTTGTTTTCACATATCACTTATTATAATGAGTGTAATAGCTTTGAAAATGTAAATTTTTAAAATCCGGTTATTCATTTATGCTTTCCCTATATTAACCCTTTCAAAAAAATTAATTTGGTAATGCTGTTTTCACGATTTTCGCTTTCTTTGCAATTTTTAAAAATCTGCATCCTCTCTTTAGCCAGTGGTTAGGGACTAAATAAAGGACGAATTCTGAATTAATTAAGGGAAAGCTGGAAATTGTTTTAAACCCTTTAGTTTAGGTCTTTAACGAGAGTACTAGTCCCCCCAAACCCCTCGTACTAGGTGAGCTTTAGCCACTATGTATAGATTTATAGTTGGAAAACACGTTTTTAAAAATTACCATAGCAATATCTCAAAACAACCGACTCCATAAAAAACATTTGTCTGTACAAATGTTGTACAGCTTAAAATTCTGATTAAAATGAGCACCCACACTTAATACCTTTCTTAAACATTAAGCTCACAACTCCATTTCAAAGTTTTGTCTGTTTCGCTAATCAAGAGCTTGAAGCCAGAACAGACCAACTTATCAGTCCATCCTGCCTCCAACTTTTATATAAACTTTTTTTTTTTTTTTTTTTTTAGGTCTTCACGATGTTTTTAATTGTTTTAGGGCTTTATTTTGGATATTTTGAGGATTATGGTTTAACCTCTTTATTACGGGGTAGGACTGGCGAGTATTTTTATATTAACTCGTACTACAATTTGCAAAAAAAAAAGGTAATTAAAAAAAAAAAAGTATCCTAGTATAAGTATATGGCAGAGATTAATTTTGAAAAAGTAAAGCGAATAGAGAAAAAGAAATAGTGGTTGGAACAGCATACGTCACAACTGAGTAATCAAATGGTTAAAAGAGAAAAACATCACGCGAAAGCTTCAACAATGTTTAAGAGGGAGATGGATAGAAAATAACAACATTCATGTTAAGCACTTATAATTTAACATAATATCTGAAGTAATGTTATATACAATAAAAATCTTTAATATCAATTAATTTTTTTAATGTTGAAGGTGTGTCATAATCATCAATGTCAGTTTTTTCATTGTCACTTTCCTCCACTTACACCGGTTCACACTCTACCTCCAATAAGTCAACTTCTGAAATTACCTACCCCATCATGATGTCAATATCCACCTCTTGTTTGGCTGAGTAGTGATGTTATCTCATCCGCCGGAAAGTTGGTACATGCTTTCCCTTTGCAGTGGTAACAAATTGCAGAACAATATATGCCAGCTTTCCTACAACTGCAGGCCTTTTTTACACTTGCATAATATCATAGAAATAAGTTACTGGAAAAGCTGGTTCCTTGTGGGTGGTGACTTGACCAACCCATGTTTGGGCAGGGACAGACGCAAAATTGAAGTTATTTTTTTATCAGTGATTTTTTAAAAAGGCAAAATCTCAAAGAATCTAATGTTTCTTCGTTGCTCTCACCCCCATACAAAACTGTCAAAAATGTGTGTCAACGATGTCATCAGGACAAACATTTTCATCACGAAAAATGTTCACAACTTGTTGCAGTACAGTAGTGTCTGTCTAGAACTTTAACAATTTTTTTCTTCCCCTGTCTAAAATGAGCAGTTGTGGTATCGCAACCACTAAATGCATGGAGAAACAAAATGTTGTCTCTTATTTGTGGAGCAATGTTTAGAGTTGCTGGACAGTATAAAGCATCTCCTGTCTTACCTCTTCCAAACTTCAAGAAGAAAATGTTTTCGAAAGTAGTGGATGCTGACTTTATTACCAAGAAGTCGACCTTCATCAACTACTACAGCACATTGTAATCCGTTTTCCATTTTCTAAGCACTATTAATTTTTAAATAGTTAGTTTGCTTCCAAACAAAACCGTCTTTTTGAAACTCCACACATAACTTACTTATAAGCCGTTGTTTCTTCTTAACATTTGATAGAAATATTTCTTGAGACATAGTGGATGACAGCGACTCATCAAACATACCGTAATTTCGGGTGTATAACCCGCAGCTCAAAGAGTCGTTTTTCGACCCAGAAATTTTATTCAATAATTGTAGATAAATATTTACAGCGATCTTTTAAGTTACATTTTATAAAATAATATTTCTGGGTCGAAAAACGACTCTTTGAGCTGCGGACTATACACCCGAAATTACGGTAATATGATCAGCTATGTGTTTCTTTGTTCTGTCTGATACGTTCTGCTGATTTTGTACTTTGTGCTGCAATAGCTTCAGGGTAAATGTCAAACATTATTGTGGCCCCCGTATTGAAGTGCTTTTGGCGTAATCAGTATATTTTTTGCAGGATGGAAGAAAATGAATCATTTGACTGCCACATCACAAGTCGCAACAGAAATCCACCATCAATCACATGTCAAGCTGAATTGAAATACAACATCAGTCGTATACTATAAAATACCGACTTGAGGGGGTCTTTCGCAGTCCTCTTTCATCAAATTAACACTTTTTAATTGCTCATATTTAAAAATTAAATTTACTTATTATATTTAAGAAAAATAGTTTTATTGCAGATTTTAAATTTACAGAATAAAACTTTTTGAATAAAACGTCCAGATTAAAAACCTCCATAAGCGATAGTGATTAATTTATAAATTGATCGTTTCTGAAAGAAATAAAAAAATACAACAGTTAAGCAATTTGGAAAAAAAAAAATCGGGTTTTTCTTTTAAAATTAACGCAACAATTGAATTTTTTTTTTTTTTTTGCCAATTAATCAATTCGATTTATAGTATAGCTCCTGCCAAAACTAATACAAAAGTATTGAAATCATTTAAGTAGTTATCCAGAAAAATATACATGAATGTCAGCTATTTTACATGTCATTTCGCAATTGTTAACGCCATCCTCAAACCTTAGTTTTAAAAGAACGATTTTTTTTTTTTTTTTTTTTTTTTTACGTAAAGATTATGAATACTTTTTTTTTAATATTCCGAAACTTTTAAACTAGATGTCGCTATCTCCCGGACTTTTATAGTAACGTGTAGAAGAAAACTTTTCTTTTTAGACGCTATAAGAAAATCGTTTTTAATATGATGTAATTTCCCAATTTAATGCTTTTTAAGTAATTTAATTATTTTTAAGTTTTCTTTCTCTTTTAATATTTACGTGTAAATATATATTTCAAGCGGAAAGTGTTTGGCAAGTATTGCTATTAGGTCTTTTTAAATATGATGTTGTTTTCCACACATAAGGCTATTCGCACGTAATAGTTAAATTAATTTTTTTTTCTCTTTAAATAGTCACGTGTAAATATATTTTTTAATTGAAAGGAAATATTATTATATGCGCTTTTTTAAAATCTGGTAGTAGTAGATAAAAAATACTTTTTAGAAATAGGAAATAAACCTGAGATAATGAAATTTTGTGTTAAAAATGACCCCCCCCCCACACACATAAACTATTAGACAAATTAAAACAATGATCGTATACTGCACACCGTAATCTAGTCACTTATGTGCCTGCAAAAGATGGTTAACTTGTTATGTATAGTTTTTGATACTATACAACTTTTTAACTGAACTATTTTGACCAATTTCAACATTAAATAGCACTTTAAAAGAATTCTCCGATTTTAAAACAGCCTGCTTCAGCGTGTTTATCATATACATTTCTATGTAAAACTATCAGTTTCATGTTTTTTATATGCAAGTTTTTTAAATATAAACGGAGAAAGAGCACCAGTCACAATAAATTCAGTTACGGCATCGACAGCATTAGTTATTCCCCACCCCCCCCTTACGTTAGAGCGATAGATTTTATATTATAGTATGTTTTATCGCACCTAGAAACTACTCATTTCCATGTATATTTTCATCCATGAAATTGGAATATTTATCATCCAGAATATCCAAGGTTAACGAAAAAGACAGGCTGCCGCGGTGCGTTATACGTCTCTTTTTTCAGACCGCTTTAGTCACGTGATGCCCGAATGCAGGTGCACGAAAAGAGTATTATGTAACTCTAGCGTTCTACTGCCGTGAAAGGTAGTGCGGCCAAAAAACTTCTAACTGATTACCTTAGAAGTTCTTTGGTGCGGCAGCCTGTCTTTTTCGTTAGCCTCGGCATGCCTCAAAATGACCCCATTTTCATTATCTTTTAATTTCTTATGAGACTAGCAGAATCACCTGACTTTGACAGTGTTAACCATGGAGGCCTTCCATGTAAAATAAATAAGAACGAAAAAATATGCGTCAAGCATAGATTATGAAACATTTTCCAACCCTTCTAAAATACTTTAACAAAACTTTACCGAATAATAAGGTGAAAGTTGATGTCTAAGTAAACAATTTGGAAAACACATAACAAATTTGAAAACCCCATTTTAGCAATTACCATCAATAGTCGGAAAAATATCCGAATTCTTTTGTGCAACCCTATTATATGATCTATAGATTTGTATATGTACTACATGCTAAAATTTAGCTCAGTTAAAAAACTCATACCACAGTTAAAATTATTAGCCGAGTTATTGAAATAAGGCACCGTTAGAGAAAAAAAGCTTGAGGGAGGTTACGGGGGGAGTGATGTCCAAGTGCCTTTAAGCGGGGCCTCCGAGATGACGCTGTGTATCTCGGAGGCCCCGCTTTAAGCAAATGACTAATTAGGAGGACCATTATGTATCTTTAAAAATTTGTTCGTTTGGTTAATCTAGGAACTTAATTAGAAATTTGTCTTGCGCTGTTATTCAGAAATAGTGGTATTCGCTATTCATAAATTTATTTGAATGTTATAGAGGTTGATTATTAAGTTAAATATGATGTTTGGAATCAGTTGCGATGAAATCGGAAAGTTAGTTGCTGAAATATGGAAAGGGAGCACAGTTACAGAAAAAAACCCTTGAAGGAGGAGCCGAAGGGGGGAGCGGATGTTCAAATTCCCTTCAGCGAATGACTAATTAGAAGGACCACTATCCTTAAAAACTCGTTCGTTTTGTTAAGCTAGGAACTTAATTAGAAATTTGCTTTAGACTGTTATTCGAAAATACTGGTAACTGCTTTCTAGAAATACACCCTGAAGATCTGAATGCTGATTTTTATGATAATTTAGCAAAATGGAACAGGTTTGGAGAAGATCGGAACATATCTGAGTTATGGAAATAAGGCACAGTTAGAGAAAAAAATTCTGTGAGGGACCGCCAGGGATGGGGGAGGCGGTCAAGTGCTCAACAACAAAGTTACTAACTTTGACTGTTTGTATGCGGTCCAAACGGGGCACAGGGGCGATCGAAAACCAAGTCGGTTGAGCCAAACCCCGTTGTAACTCGGTCCATAGAACTTGAGACCCGAGATACTTGGAACTGAAAAAAAAAAATCTGCAATTAATATTCGAAAAGAGTGGTATGCACTACTCAGAAATTTACTTTAAGACAGTCGAAGGTGATAATTTAGATATTTATGTAATTTGGAATCAATTTTGATCATTTCGGATTATTAGAAGGCGAGTTATTAAAATAGGGCTCAGTTAAGTAAAAATAGAAGAAGGGGCAGAGGGAGGGGGGGGGGGTTAGTTAATATTCAAGACCTTTCAGCAAATGACTAATTAGGAGTACTGTGAGATGAATTCTCACATGTTTTGTCTCGGTGGTACCGCGCATTTTCTGGCTTTCATCGCGGCGCGAGATTTTGCCCGCCTGTTGTTTGGCACACATCATTGGTTCTCCGAGTTTCGTGACTCCTCTTCGCATCTCAACGCCTTGCCCGAGCATGATGTGTATCTACGGCACTGACCTTGAAATCATCTCTCAGTGCATCACTTGGAGCAGTCTTTTAAATTTTCATTTCTCCATACCTACGACTTTCAAAATTGTCTGCGCGATGGTTGTGTTGACAAATAGGAGTAGTTTCTGTTTCGCTTTTCACTCCCCCTTCGTTTGTTTAATTACCATTTGCTTCAAATTCTAATCAATTAAATTGAACTTCCCGTGTTGTCACTTTGACCTTTCCCGTATTTATTGTATAAATACTTTGACCGTTACTTTTTCATCAGTTTTTTCTGATGGGAGATCGCAAGTGTGGTCATGCCGCTTTTTTAGAAATTTTACATTTTGCCATTTTTTTTAATAAGATGTTTTTCAAATATAAATCTTTAATGAATTCTTAATTATTAATATGGTGCATCCCTAGGGGCCGTTCAAGTATTACGTAAGCACCCTAGGGGGGGGGGAGGGGTTAGCTATTTGCTTATTTTTGCTGACAAGGGGAGAGGAGGGGGATTTGAATGATGCTTACGTAAGACATTTTCAAAATCTCTTAACTTGTAAAAAAAAAAAAAAAAAAAAAACTATTAAAAATTTTAAATTGAAAAAAAAAGAAATAGCAAAAAAATATTAAACTTGAATTTCTGATGTCAGCTATTTTAACCACACAAGGAAAACATAAACGATCTCTTTTATCTAGAGGTGACTGTTCATGTTTGATGCATGAGGACTTATTATCTCTGAGAACTTACTACTATATCCAATTGTGAGAATAGAATAGAATAGAATTGAATGGAAGCGCTGCAGATGCAAAAAGAAGAAGCGAGTCAATACGCAGAGTCAAAACTCTCGATGACTTGACTGCAGAACTGAAAAAGGTTGGTTTTGCAATAAGCAGGAGTGGAACATATCTTCGTTTGTTTCCAAAAAAATTCCTCAACCATCGAGGGTTGAAGACATGTCACCACAGTGCCGGTAAAACTTTCTCGGGATCAGGCTGACTATCACCGATCTCACATTGATACCCAATTTTCAGTAACATCCATCCACTATTTAGAAAGTTTAGCTTCAATTCTTGGACACACGCAAGTGTTTTTTCTTTCACAGGATGACAAAGCACGTGTACCCTTGGGAATTACAGCAGCCAATAAACAGGCTCCGATACTGATGCATATGGAGTATCGTATATGCTTACCCGACCACGACTGGGTCATCGCTGAACGCCACAAACTTATTCCATCTGTTTACGCTGGTATTGTGATTGCTCCCAAAATGGCAGGTCAAAGTAAAGCCATAGGTTATTCTTTTCCAACGTTTATAGCTATAAGAAGTGGGAATCACAGTTCTTCCACAGCTCCACTCATGCTCAGGATTTCGAAACTCTATTAACACTCAAAGACTTTGAAAAATTAGTGAAAACAGAAGAGGGTTTCATCAAACCTGTAATCATAGTTACGGTTGATGGAGGTCCAGACGAGAATCCCCGCTACCAGAAAGTTATATCGTTTGCTATTAACCATTTAAAAAAGCATGATTTAGATGGAATTTTCATAGCGTGCAATGCTCCTGGAAGAAGTGCATATAATCGAGTAGAAAGGCGAATGGCACCACTCAGTCGAGAACTGTCTGGTCTTATACTCCCTCATGACCATTATGGTTCCCATCTCGATGAGAACGGTCGCACTATTGATGAAGAAATGGAACAAAATAACTTTGCATATGCTGGTAAAATCTCGCAGAAATCTGGAACTCATTAAACATTGATGGTTACCTTGTTACTGCCACACATGTTGATTCAGACGAACCAGACTCTCTTGGTTATGACTTGGATTGGTATTCGAAGCACGTACAAGAAAGTCAATACTTGCTGCAAATTGTAAAATGCGAAGAAAAGAATTGGTGCTCTCCTGCACGTAGTGGATTATTTCGTATATTAAAAGTACGATTCATTCTTCCTCCAATTAAAATGATACAATCGTCAAATGACATCATTACAAGTGAGGAGGGGGAATTTATAAATTTAAGTCTCCGTCTGGCCTTATATCTAAATATTATAGCAAAGGGACTTTTTAAAGATGCGGTATGACTATTTTTGCCCTTCCATAAAGTCGCAATTATCCGCAAGAACTTGTGAAAGTTGTGGTCAATATCATGCATCTCAGACATACAGACACAAAAAAATTCAACACAGTGAAAAAATCCCTGACGGCTCGGCCTACAGGCACAGGTAGATTTCGAAGACGCAGGCCGTGGGGCGCCTGTTTGTCGGGAATTGCGGAAGAAATTACCTTTTTACGATGATGCGGCATCAGAAAAACTAAAATCGTGGCAAACCTTCTGCACACAAACAAAAGATAAATTTGGCCAAACCTTCAAAATTGCAACATCCAAAAACATAACTAATAAACACTTTATACACACAACACTAGAGGACTCTCACACATACGCGACAAAATCAGATATCTTTAAAGATCTAACAACACATCACTTCCCAGTGCCTGTAGTCACACAACAACAACTAACAGACCTGACAACGGGAGAAGACGCACACTCTACATCCCCTCCACTATTCACATTTAAAGAAATCAAAAACGCAATAAAAGAACAAAATAATCTTAAAGCTCCCGGCTATGATAAAATAGACGCATTCATCATAAAAAACCTATTCAAAAACTTTAAACACATAATAAGAGACCTACTAAATAAATGCCTTACCCTTAATCACTTCCCAACAAACTGGAAAATAGCCCAAGTAGTATTTTTCACTAAGAAGAACAAAGACCCAAAACTACCTACATCATATCGCCCCATCTGTCTCCTCCCGATGCTCGGTAAAATACTGGAGAGGCTCCTAAAACACAGAATAACACACCATCTAGAAAATCTAAACTATCTTCACCCATCCCAATATGGATTCAGAGAGGGCAAAAACACAACACAACTATTAAAATTAACACACACAAAAATAAAAGACCTCCTAAAAACATATAAATGTTGCATCCTAATATCATTCGACATAAAGGGAGCCTTTGACAGCATAGACTGGCAGGTACTGGGAGAAACAATAATAAATTCTCCTCTTCCCACATATATCAAGAAACAACTACTAAGTTTTCTAACCAATAGACATGTAATAACAGACTACACAGACAACACATCAAAACGAAAAGTCCACCAGGGCTGTCCACAAGGTTCGTGCCTTGGACCCCTGCTGTGGCTACTCATAGCTAACAAAATACTAATAGAGTTCTATAAAAATTAAAAAACCTTAGATGTTTCTGCGACGACTTTAACATGATAATCCATGCGAACAGTCGTCGCGATCTAGAATTAAGAGCAAACAAAAGAATAAAACTATTCCTAAACATATGCAACAACTTAAACCTCACACTATCTACAGAAAAAACAGTATACATAATGTTTGGTAACAACATCCTAAAAGCCCGCCCACCAACACTAAAACTTAATAACACTACAATAAAACAAGTAGAAAACATAAACCTCTTAGGCATAGTCTTTGAACAAAAACTTATATGGCAAACCCACCTCCAAAACATCAACAACAAACTATTATCAATAACATCTTCAATCAAAAGGGTTTTTTCGGCAAACTGGGGGGTGAATCGAGCATTCCTCAGAGAATGGTACCTCACCGTGCTTGAAAAAATCATTGATTACGGCTCAGAGGTGTGGTTTGACCACCTACGAATAATCGACAAGAGAAAAATCCAATCAATTCAAAGACTATGTCTCACATCCATAACAAAATGCTACAAAAACGTATCAACACCGTCCCTACAAATTCTGCTCGGAATACCACCGCTACTCATAACTCTAGAATATAAAAACATCAAAAATAATATTAACACGAAACAAGGAATCCTAATACACAATAACGAAATAATAACAAAAGAAAAAATAGAACAAAAAATCCATAGATATCAAATAAACCCAGAAAACCACATAAATAACTTAATAACGACAGAATCCATAATAAAACAACACAATACAATACACATCTACACAGATGGTTCAAAGATAGAAACAAACACGGCATGTGCTTTAATAGCTTTTAAAAATGATATTAAAATCCATGAACAAGTACACAAGCTACAAAACAACAACACGGTATTCCAGGCAGAACTCCTAGCAATAATAAACACAATAAAATGGGCCATAAACCGAACAGAATCAATATTCCAAATTTTCAGCGACAGCCAATCATCAATACTAGCCTTAACTAACATATTCCCAACAATCCAGAACATATACGACATACATCAAACAATAAAACAAAACAAAAACAAACTCTTTTACCTCACATGGGTGAAGGGCCACGCTGGGAACAAGGGAAATGAGCTTGCAGACAAACTGGCAAATGAGGCTGCCACTTACTGTGATCACCCATTATCCAGAGACTTTAAACTCCCAAAATCGTACCTCAATAAAATAATTAAACAAAGTCTCCTGGATAAATGGCAATATAACTGGGACCACTCGGAAAGTGGCAGACACACATACTCATTAATACCGAAAGCGCATTTCTCACTCATATGTAGCGACAGGGTCTCCATGTTCTTTCTATCAGGCTGTGGCAGCTTTCCATCATTTCTACACAGAATAGGCAAGAAAGATGATGACCTCTGTCAATGTGGTCAACATGGAGACCCGACTCACTATCTTTTTGGTAAGTGTCACTACATGAAACATAAATTCCCACAAGACACAAGTAAAACCTTCCAACAAAACATAATGGAAATCCTCAAAGACAATACTAAACTTAAAAAACTATATGAAAACTATAACATTCTAAACGAAAAATACTCATTTATCAGATACAAATATCTAACTTAAATAAACTTAAAATAAATAATTACATCTCAAATTTAATAAATACCTGTGATCAAGACTGCACTATCAATAACAAATTGTAAATATTAACCGATAAACTGTAAATAAGTAATCAACTCATCTTAAACTGTAAATAAGTAATCAACTCATCTTAAACTGTAAATATTATATTTATATTCAAGAATAATAATTCAGACAATATGCCATGTGGCATTAAATAATGCGATTATCTTGCCACTGGGCAATAGTATGTATAAAAGAAAAGAAGAAACTTCAACAATATGCCATGTGGCATTTTAACAACTTGTCTAAGTCCGAATGAGGACTTCAGAAATTGTAACCCTCAATGTAAAAAGCCAAAAATTTTCTTTTCAATAAATCAGGGCCGGATCTGCCTGCGGGATCTTTCGAAGGGCGTTCCCATGACTGAAGACGCTAGTAGAAGCTATTTTCCTACCTCAGGCTTTGGGGCTTGTCCCAACCATATGCCAAAAGCGGGTTCCTGAGGTGGGGGCTTTCAGTAACTTTCAGTTGGAACAGCCTACTTCGAAACCTAACTTGTTTGCAGGCGGAGCCGGCAGGGATTTTTTTTTTTTATTATTATTATTTTTTTTTTTGCTATAACGGTTGGTCCTATAAAAAAACTTGTCAATATAAAAGTTTTAGATAATATTAAGAGGATTAATAATAAATTTAAGCGGATTTGAAATCTTGGGAATTGGCGGAGTTATGAATTTTTTTCTTCTAAACCCCCCTTCCCCCCCTTAAGGCAATTTTTAATTATATCAAAAATCTGTCATACATAAATTTTGGCCCTTCTCCTAGAAGTAATAATAACTTCAAACAGATTCGATACGTATCACAATTAAGAAATTATTGTTTTTTTCTGTTTTCACAAAAAGCCCCCTCATCCCCCCCCCCATACGTTCGATTTTGCCCATTAACGAACTTGACCGAGATTTTACGCCCCTTGATTTTATGTATCAATTTCGAAAAGATGCGGGAGTTGGAACCGCCTACTTCGAAAAATAACTTGTTTGCAGGTGGTTTTTTGTTTTTAATTTTTTTTTTGTTATAACGGTTGGTCCTATAAAAGACTTGTCAGTATAAAAGTTTTAGATAATATTAAGAGGATTTATAATAAGTTTAAGCGGATTTGAAATCTTGAGAATTGACGAAGTTATGAATTTTTTTCTTCTAAACCCCCCCTCCCCCCCCTTAAGGCAATTTTTAACTATATCAAAAATCTGTCATATATAAATTTTCGGCCCTTCTCCTAGAAGCAATAACTTAAAACGAATTCGATACGTATCATAATTAAGAAATTATGGGTTTTTTTATGTTTTCACAAAAAGCCCCCCCATCCCCCCCCTCGGTTCTGTTTTGTCCATTAACGAACTTGACCGAGATTTTATGCCCCTTGATTTTATGTGTCAGTTTCGAAAAGATGCGGGAGTTGGAACCGCCTACTTCGAAAAATAAGTTGTTTGCAGGCGGAGCCGGCAGGGATTTTTTTTGTTTTTAATTTTTTTTTTGCTATAACGGTTGGTCCTATAAAAAACTTGTCAATATAAAAGTTTTAGATAATATTAAGAGGATTAATAATAAATTTACGCGAATTTGATATCTTGTGAATTGACGAAGCTATGATTTTTTTTCTTCTAAACCCCCCCCCCCTTTTTCCCCCCCTTGGGGCCATTTTTAATTATATCAAAAATCTGTCATACATACATTTTCGGCCCTTCTCCTAGAAGTAATAATAACTTTAAACGGATTCGATACGTATATTAATTAAGAAATTATGGGGATTTTTCTGTTTTCACAAAAAGCCCCCCCACCCTCCCCCCCTTGGTTCGATTTTGCCCATTAACGAACTTGACCGAGATTTTATGCCCCTTGATTTTATGTATCAGTTTGGAAAAGATTAATGCAGAATTTTTCCAGTTATCGTGGTCAGAAAAAAGTGACATAGATAGATAGATAGATAGATAGATAGATAGATAGATAGATAGATAAAGTTTTGAACTGGGGGTGGTTTTGGGTTCTGGGAGTCATGATCGGATTAGATCTGCAAAAATTTTTCAAAATTTCCAACTTAGGGGAGAATGTAATAGGTAGTATTTCTTACGAAATCTACCTAAAAGCGAGAAGGCCTGCCATTGAGAATTGCTGCTCGTCGAGCAAATGAACTTATGTGCGTCGTAAAATTCGTGGAAGATATGGAAGATGATGAGTGGATCAATGAAGATGAAGTTGATCAAGATTGCATCTGAAAAGAAAGCGATGAAGATAATCAAGTAAAACTGGAGACCAATATCATAACAGATATGGAAAAATGGCTTGAGCAGCCGTGGTCAGCATCGGAATAGATATGGGCATGTTCAAATTTAAATTTTACAAATGGCTAAGTTCTTCTAAAATTGGGATCTAAAAAATTTTCTTAAATAGAATTGTAAGGAAATAAAACAAGTATTTTTTTATTATTATTTTTAAGTCGAGTAGTTTTTTTAAATTTGAATTAAGCCCTAATTTTTTTTTTAATTAAATTATTACCGTTAAAAAAAAAAGGGGGGGGGGTTGCAATTTGCTTACGTAATTATTAAGGGGGGGGGGTTGCGATTTGCCTATTTTTGCTGACAAGGGGGGGGGTCGAAAATTGCCAAAAACATGCTTACGTAATACTTGATACGAGATTGAACAGCCCCCTACTTGATTCCCTACTTGATCCCGTATTCAGTTGATGCATACCAACAGTCAAGGTTAGTGATTTGTTTTTCAGAACTTGACCGCGCGCCTCCTCGCGGCCTCTCCTTCAAGTTTTCTCTCTAACTGTGCCTCATTTCCATAACTCAGCTAATATTGTTCCGATCTTCTTCAAACCAGTTCCATTTTACTTTGACTGTTGTAATGCATCAACTGAATTCGGGCTGCGTATACTTTTCATAAGAACATAAATTTAATTTTTACGAAAACTGTTATTCTAAAATTGCGGTATTATCTCTACATAACAGCAATTAAATGCTACAGGTGAAGCTAAAAATGTTAAATTTGTTAAATGAAATTAGTTCTGTTGAAACCATAACAGTGGATTTGGATTTATTAATAAGGGGGGGGGGGATCAAGGAAAAAGCTCATTCATTAAAAGCTCTTAGGAAAAGCAACTTAGGCAACAAGATGCACGGAAGCCACGTCGGCCTAGAGCAGGCATGTCAAATTCGGTTACCGCCGCGGGCCACATAAAAAAGTAGGTAATACTGTTATCATTGCAAAGGATAAAATTTGTATATACAAAACAGAGCCATGTTAAAGAAATATTCACGCTAAGTTTCAAAGTTATATTTTTATATACAGTTTATTTTACCTTATTTTTCTAAAAAATATTAAAAAATTATTTTCATCACGGGAGTTAAACACATTTTCTGGCTCAAAATATGTTTATTTGACTTAAAAAAAAAAAAAAAAAAAAAAAAAATGTTAGCAGCTATATAAAAAGATGTCGTATACAAGTGCTCTACTGAGCATAGCTAAGATATGCCTAATTGCACATTATACTTTAAAAAATCGGTCGATTGATGAATAATTACAGAAATTTGGAAACCCCAATTCCATATATTTTCGTTTTAATGTGAAATCGTACTGAATTTTGATTAACTTTAGTAATGAATTCTGAAGAATAATTTCAACATCAATCATTAGACTTGAAGTAAATAGATTAAACTGATTTTCACATTCCTTGAAATTCAAAAATATTTTTTTTAATTTCTTTTTGAGTATATTTTTAGTATATTCTAAAAATTTCCACTTCGATGATCTTATTAATAATGCCTGGCAACATTTAAATTGAAATATATTTTCTTTTTGAAAATTGTTTTATAAAAGTAATAAATTCTATTTGAAAACGCTAATACTATCAAATAACATGATAACATTAAGAAATTTGCCTTGAAGTTGAAGTTTACTCAGGTGCTTTGTAATTTCAAATGAAAACTCCAAGTACTTTGTCTATTGGTGACTTTTAATAATCCATATTTATAATTTGTCGATTTAAATTGAAAATTGTAAATTTTTTTTAACAGTTCGAAAATAACAGTTAAAATTTTATAATTGGAAATATACCATATTTCCAAGCTATTTCTTAGATTGACGATTATTAAGCATGTGCGAACGAATATAAGTTTATAAGCACTATAAGTTTTTAAGCACATATCCGTTATACATAAACCTTTCTAGCAATGGTACTTATGCTTATTAGTATTTTTAAATTTATTTAACTGCTCTAGACATAATATCTTCAATTCCGTTTTGAGTAATTTCGACTCACGGGACATTAAATATAATAAAGACAATGGTTAGTTTTTTAAAGCAAATATATTTCATTCAATAGGCTTGGGAAAAGCATTTTGATTTTATTTTAAGAAGTATCGGTTTCAAATCTGAAGTTTATTTTTCGATGTTTAGTCAGATTTTTGTGAGTTTTCTTTATTAGCTGTAGCACCTCTTAATGTTACATTCTTTCCAAACTCCAACAGTGTCTAACATATCAAACATAAAATTTCAGTTTTCCTTTGAATATAATCGTGTTGTAAATCATCATTAAAAAATATGCGACCTCAGTTTATCATATTCATTCATAGGATAAAGAGTTTTAACATATTTTTTTGTATATAAATCCAGGGATGTATGAGAGTATGTCAATAAAATGTGTGTACATTAAAAAATGAAAGAAAGGAAAGAAAGATTATGTAGGATTCCAGAAAGATCACATACAATTACTTACCTAAGTAATAAAAATTAAAGCGCTTAAATTCAAAATTTAATATATTCAACTAAAGCTCAAGTGAAGAACCTGGGTAGCCTATTCGGGGTTTTTGTGTCAAGCACATAAGTGATAATCTATGCCACTTTCATAGCAACTCATTTAAAGCTAATTAATTTTATATTTTAATTAAAACAAATTTTAACTGTTCTTAATTAGCGCTGAATTTTATTAATTTTATAATACATTTCTTAGTATTTAATAAAGACAGCATATTGTTTTCTAAAGTGGT
Organism: Maratus michaelseni; assembly: GCA_963931845.1. NCBI lineage: Eukaryota > Metazoa > Arthropoda > Arachnida > Araneae > Salticidae > Maratus > Maratus michaelseni. The sequence goes on along the minus strand of OZ007591.1, from coordinate 155,617,136 downwards.
GTAAAATCTAAGAGAGTAGTAAAATAAAGTATTAGTTTCAACCTAAACAAATAAAAAATATAAATAAAATACTTTATATTTTTTAAGAATCTTTAAATTTTCAGACTATTTTCATTGCTACGTTCCGATTGGCAATCTTTGTATCCACAATTTTTTTATGCTGAAATTTAAACTTGAGTTATATCTGTATATATATACATCACTATTGCCAGATGAGCAGGAATTTTTTAATTCATAATGCTACTACATTCTGAAGACAAATATTTTTTGACATAATAAATCTCATCAAAAAGTCACCTGTAAAAAATGCAGCCAAGTCTCGTAACTCATTTACCGTAAAAAGTACTGAGATCGTATAGAGCCAAGTTTAACTATCTTATTAACTCTGAAAATTTCATTCACAAATCACTCTTAGTCTCTACATCTTAAGTTAATTATTATTTTGTGACTTGGCAATTACGTAGTAAGAGAATGTGATGTATATAGTTAGTCTTAATCAAATAATACTATAACATATTAAGGTGTAATAACTTCCCTGTGCGTATACAATTTGCCTTAATTAAATTATCCTATCCCATCCCGTAACATAGTAAGGTGTAATAACTTCCCTGTGCTGCGTAATTGCCAAGTTGCAAAATAATAATTAACTGAAGATGTAGAGACTAGGAGTGATTTGTGATTGAAATTTTCAGGGTTAATAAGATAGTTGAACTTGGCTTTATACGATCTCAGTACTTTTTACGGTAAATGAGTTAAGAGACTTGGCTGCATTTTTTACAGGTGACTTTTTGATGAAATCTCACTTCTTTTTGTAAATAATCCTCCTTTTCTTGATTTTGGGCTCTTTTTGGAGATCATCCACTGATTTTCGAAAAAGTTACCTTAAAGAAATTTCAGGTAACTTGGCAAGCACTACTTTATGGAAGGAGGGAGTCAAAAGTACTCTCAATTGCTTCCAGGGAAGGTGCTATCCATCTGAGATATTACTCGCAACCTAGATACTTGATATTTAGCACAAAAGTACTGTTTAGGATAAAAAGAAAGCTAAAATTAAAATTTCCGGAAATTTTCAATAAATCAAACTATATTCGATTTTTCGAAGTTTTTTTTTTTCTCCGGATTTTTAAATTTTTCCTTACTTTGTATCCTAAACCCTACCTTTCTGCCAAATGTCAAGCTGGTAGGACTACAAAATCAAATTATTTCCAAACCTTCGACTTTTTATAAATTTATTGATTTTTCGATTTTACTTCTAAGTTTCTTGATTGTCATGCCAATATAATAATATTTTGATCCGTCTTCTTAGGATTATTTAGGTTCAATTGTAAGATAAATCAAGATAATCTTAGAGTCACCATGATTTTATTTAGAAAGGACTATCAAGCCATAACCAGCCAGTAATGTCGGGAGGAGAGGGGGAGCTGTGAAAATTTTTTTGGTGCTAACATCATTTAACAATCCATATTTTATATGCAATATATCGAATTGTTTTCGAATTTTAGATTGTTTACAGATATTTCGATTTTTCGATATTATTCTCGAATTTTACAAACATTTTAAGTCTCTAAGACTACAAAATCGAATTATTTTCAATTTTTGATTTTTTTTTTCGAAATTTTTTTTTCGAAATTTCCGGATTTTTCCATTTTTCCTTATTTTGTATCCTAAATACTACCTTTATTACAATTTTCAAGTTTCTAGCGCTACAAAATCGAATAATTTTGAAATTCTCGATCTTTTTCGATTTTTTTAATTTTATTTTCGAATTTATTGTGTTTTAATTTTTCCTTTTTCTGTATCCTAAATGACTAAAGTACCTTTACGCTGAATTTTCAGTTTCTAAAGCTACAAGATCAATTTTTTTTTTCGAATTTTCGAATTTTCGAGATTTTTTCTTTTTTTCTTTTTTTGTATCTTAAATACTACCTTTATTCCATATTTCAAGTTTCTAGCGCTACAAAATCGAATTATTTTCAAATTTTCGATTTTTTTCGATTTTTTAATTTTATTTTCGAATTTATTGTGTTTTAATTTTTTCTTTTTCTGTATATCACTACCTTTACGCTGGATTTTTAGTTTCTAAAGGTACAAGATCAATTTTTTTTCAATTTTTCCAGATTTTTTAATTTTTTTTTTTTTCTTTTTTTTTTGTATTTTAAACACTACTTTTATTCCAAATTTCAAGTTTTTAGCTCTAAAAAATCGAATTATTTTCAAATTTTCGTTTTTTTTCGATTTTTTCGATTTTATGATTTTATTTTCGCTTTTTGTTGTGTTTTTATTTATTTATTCTTTTTCTCAATCCCTTTACCCAAATTTTCTGTTTTTAAGATTACGAGATCAAATTATTTTCCAATTTCTCATTTTTTTTTCGAATTTTGCGGATTTTTTTGTTTCGAATTTTCCGTATTTTTAAATTTTTTCTTTAATAGCATCCTAAATATTACCTTTATTCCACATTTCAAGTTTCTAGCGCTATAAAATCGAATTATTTTCAAATTTTCCTTATTTTTCCGATTTTATTTTCGAATTTTATTGTGTTTTTCATTTTACCTTATTCCGAATCCTAAACACTATTTTTACGCCGAATTTTAAGTTTCTAAGACTTAAAAGATCAAATTATTTTCAATTTTTCAGACTTTTTCGAATTTTCGAATTTTGTTTTCGAATTATCCGGATTTTAAAATTTTTTCTTATTTTGTATCCTAAATACTTATCTTTATTCCGAATTCCAAGTTTCTAGCGCAACAAAATGGGACTATTTGCAAATTTTTGATTTTTTTCGATTTATTTCTACCTTTATTCCAAATTTCAAGTTTCTAGGCCTACGGGATCCACCTAATCTTTTTGATCACGCGTGAGTGAGTGAGTGACAAAAAATCGAAACTTTCAGTTCATATATCGTTTGCAGTAGAAAAGACAGAAATGTGAAATTTTAAATTTTGGTTTTATTTGCCACATACTCTATATAAACGAAGTTTCAGGTTTTTGGGATACAGCAGCTCAAAGATATGGGGAGGTCAAAAGTGCCCTGAGTTGCTTCCAGAAAAGTATGCTTACGATAGTGCTCTCTCGACTTGGCGGAGGCACTGCCGTGCCTCCAGATACAAAATTAAAAATTCAGGAAAATTCCAACAAATCAATCTTTTTTCATTTTTTTTTCGATTTTTTCAAATTTTCGAATTTTTTTTTTCGAATTTATCAGCAACCATGTTTTAACAATTAAATTAAACATAGGTAAGTTGTCAAAGGCTTCGCGGGTCACATATAAGTTGTCGGCGGGCTAGTTGTGGCCGTCGGGCCACGTGTTTGACATGCCTGGCCTAGAGGCTTATCAAACAGATCTTTTCCATGCGGAGATCAGGCGTTGATCACCCAGGGTTGATGCCAGGCCTCAACCCGTTAAGCTGGGCAAAAGCCCGGCAAGTAGAAACCTGGTCAGCGGTCTAAAAAAAAACTCGAGAGAGACCAGCATGCATTTTTAAGAGGGTCCGGGGGTAATTTTTTTTTTAATTTATCTATACGAATTTTGAAATGATTTTTTTTGAAATGTGTTTTTCTATAAAAATTACTTTTCAGATAAAATGTTTTTAAAAACTTTAAATTTTTTTAAAATAAATAATAAAGCTTTAAACTTACATAATTTTTAATATAACTCATGGACCAACTTGCCATATTTAATTACTTTTTTCACTATTGTGTGCAGAAAGGTCTTTTTGTTAATTTGTCTTCAGGATTTATAAAAATTGCACTTACAAAATTTATAATAAATTTAAAAGTAAAAAAAAAAGCGATTTTTACTTCGAGGACTATGACACATGAAATTTAAAATCCTGAAGACAATTTATTAAAAACATAACATAAAAACTCTGTTCAAAATTTCTCTTCCAAGGAAATTTTGGTATATCCTTTTAAGCATGTCAAATTATGAAATATCCAGTCTGAAATAAATGGACTTAGACTGCAAAATAAAATTGTTGATTTTACAGTATAATACTATAATATATATTATAGCACCCCAGCTGCCAGTATTATACCGTAAAATTAACAGTAATAAACAGTAAAATAAGCAGTAATACGCTGCAGTGCATCAACTTTTTCATTTTTTTTTCGATTTTTTCAAATTTTCGAAATTTTTTTTTCGAATTTTCTGGATTTTTTAATTTTTTTTTAAATTCTAAGTACTGCCTATATTCCAAATTTCAAGTTTCTAGCTCTACAAAATTGAATTCTTTTCAAATTTTCGATGTTTTTTGATTTTTCCGATTTTTAAATTTTATTTTCGGTTTTCATTGTGTTTTTAATTTTTTCTTATTCTGAATTCCAAACACTACCTTTACGCCGAATTTTAAATTTGTAAGGCTAAAAGATCAAATTATTTTCATTTTTTCATTTTTTTTTCGAATTTTTCGAATTTTTTATTTTTTTTTCGAATTTTCGGGATTTTTTTTATTTTTTTCTTTTTCTGTATCCTAAATACTACCTTTATTCCAAATTCGAATTTTCTAGCGCAACAAAATCGGATTGTCTTCAAATTATCGGTTGTTTTCTATTTTTTCATTTTTTTAAATTTTGCTTTCGATTTTTTTTGGTGTTTTTGATGTTTTCTTTTTCTGAATGCTAAACACTACCTTCACACCAAATCTTAAGATTCTAAGACTAAAAGATCGTATTGTTTTCAATTTTCAATTTTGATGGAATTTGTTGAATTTTCGAATGTTTTTTTTTTTTCGAATTTTTCGGATTTTATAATTTTTCCTTTCTTTGTACCCTAGACACTACCTTTTTTCCAAATGTTAAGTTTCTAGGGCTACGGGATCTACCTAATCTTTTTGAAGACGCGTGAACGAGTGAGTGACAAAAAATCGAATGTTTGAGTTCATATATCGTCTGAACTAGAAAAGACAGAAAGTTGTAATTTTAAATTTTGGTCCTGTGTGCCAAATACTCTAGAAAAACGAAGTTTCAAAATTTTGGGATACACCAGCCCGGACATATGGAGGGGTCAAAAGTGCCCTGAGTTGCTTCAGAAAAGTATGCTTACAGCCGTGCTTTCTCGGCTTGGCGGAGGCACTGTCGTGCCTCCAGATAAGACAATAATTACTATTAAAAATTGTGTTATTATTCTGAATAAAAAAAAATAGCTCGCTAAACTGGTAACACTGACATACATATCTTTCTGATGTTTGCCGTCTGTAAGATCACGATTGGAGCAAATGTGTTTGTGCAAAGTGTATTATCAGCATCCATGTTTTAACAACTAAATTAAACATAGGTAAGTTGTCAAAGGCTTCGCGGGCCACATATAAGTTGTCGGCGGGCTAGTTGTGGCCGTCGGGCCACGTGTTTGACATGCCTGGCCTAGAGGCTTATCAAACAGATCTTCTCCATGCGGAGATCAGGCGTTGATCACCCGTTGCCAGGCATCAACCCGTTAAGCTGGGCAAAAGCCCGGCAAGTAGAAACATGGTCAGCGGTCTAAAAAAAACTCCAGAGAGACCAGCATGCATTTTTAAGAGGGTCCGGGGGTAATTTTTTTTAAAATTTATTTATACGAATTTTAAAATGATTTTTTTTAAAATGTGTTTTTCTATAAAAATTACTTTTCAGATAAAATGTTTTTGAAAACTTTAAATTTTTTTTAAATAAATAATAAAGCTTTAAACTTACATCATTTTTAACATAACTCATGGACCAACTTGCCATATTTAATTACTTTTTTCACTATTGTGTGCAGAAAGGTCTTTTTGTTAATTTGTCTTCAGGATTTATAAAAATTGCACCGTTACTTACAAAATTTATAATAAATTTAAAAGTAAAAAAAAAAAAAGCGATTTTTACTTCGAGGACTATGACACATGAAATTTAAAATCCTGAAGACAATTTATTAAAAACATAACATAAAAACTCTGTTCAAAATTTCTCTTCCAAGGAAATTTTGGTATATCCTTTTAAGCATGTCAAATTATGAAATATCCAGTCTGAAATAAATGGACTTAGACTGCAAAATAAAATTGTTGATTTTACAGTATAATACTATAATATATATTATAGCACCCCAGCTGCCAGTATTATACCGTAAAATTAACAGTAATAAACAGTAAAATAAGCAGTAATACGCTGCAGTGCATCAACTTTTTCTTTTTTTTTTTCGATTTTTTCAAATTTTCGAAATTTTTTTTTCGAATTTTTTGGATTTTTTAATTTTTTTTTTAATTCTAGGTACTGCCTATATTCCAAATTTCAAGTTTCTAGCTCTACAAAATTGAATTCTTTTCAAATTTTCGATGTTTTTCGATTTTTTCGATTTTTAAATTTTATTTTGGGTTTTCATTGTGTTTTTAATTTTTTCTTATTCTGAATTCCAAACACTACCTTTACGCCGAATTTTAAATTTGTAAGGCTAAAAGATCAAATTATTTTCATTTTTTCATTTTTTTTCGAATTTTTCGATTTTTTTTTTTTTTTTTCGAATTTTTGGGATTTTTTTTATTTTTTTCTTTTTCTGTATCCTAAATACTACCTTTATTCCAAATTTGAATTTTCTAGCGCAACAAAATCGGATTGTCTTCAAATTTTCGGTTGTTTTCTATTTTTTCTATTTTTTAAGATTTGCTTTCGATTTTTTTGGTGTTTTTGTTTTCTTTTTCTGAATGCTAAACACTACCTCCACACCAAATCTTAAGATTCTAAGACTAAAAGATCATATTGTTTTCAATTTTCAATTTTGATGGAATTTGTTGAATTTTCGAATGTTTTTTTTTTTTTTTTTTTTTTTTTCGAATTTTTCGGATTTTATAATTTTTCCTTACACTACCTTTTTTCCAAATGTTAAGTTTCTAGGCCTACGGGATCTACCTAATCTTTTTGATGACGCGTGAACGAGTGAGTGAGTGAGTGACAAAAAATCGAATGTTTGAGTTCATATATCGTCTGAACTAGAAAAGACAGAAAGTTGTAATTTTAAATTTTGGTCCTGTGTGCCAAATACTCTAGAAAAACGAAGTTTCAAAATTTTGGGATACACCAGCCCGGACATATGGAGGGGTCAAAAGTGCCCTGAGTTGCTTCAGAAAAGTATGCTTACAGCCGTGCTTTCTCGGCTTGGCGGAGGCACTGCCGTGCCTCCAGATAAGACAATAATTACTATTAAAAATGGTGTTATTATTCTGAATAAAAAAAATAGCTCGCTAAACTGGTAACACTGACATACATATCTTTCTGATGTTTGCCGTCTGTAAGATCACGATTGGAGCAAATGTGTTTGTGCAAAGTGTATTATCAGCATCCGTGTTTGAACAACTAAATTAAACATAGGTAAGTTGTCAAAGGCTTCGCGGGCCACATATAAGTTGTCGGCGGGCTAGTTGTGGCCGTCGGGCCACGTGTTTGACATGCCTGGCCTAGAGGCTTATCAAACAGATCTTCTCCATGCGGAGATCAGGCGTTGATCACCCGTTGCCAGGCATCAACCCGTTAAGCTGGGCAAAAGCCCGGCAAGTAGAAACATGGTCAGCGGTCTAAAAAAAACTCCAGAGAGACCAGCATGCATTTTTAAGAGGGTCCAGGGGTAATTTTTTTTTTAATTTATTTATACGAATTTTAAAATGATTTTTTTTTAAATGTGTTTTTCTATAAAACTTACTTTTCAGATAAAATGTTTTTGAAAACTTTAAATTTTTTTAAAATAAATAATAAAGCTTTAAACTTACATAATTTTTAATATAACTCATGGACCAACTTGCCATATTTAATTACTTTTTTCACTATTGTGTGCAGAAAGGTCTTTTTGTTAATTTGTCTTCAGGATTTATAAAAATTGCACTTACAAAATTTATAATAAATTTAAAAGTAAAAAAAAAAAAGCGATTTTTACTTCGAGGACTATGACACATGAAATTTAAAATCCTGAAGACAATTTATTAAAAACATAACATAAAAACTCTGTTCAAAATTTCTCTTCCAAGGAAATTTTGGTATATCCTTTTAAGCATGTCAAATTATGAAATATCCAGTCTGAAATAAATGGACTTAGACTGCAAAATAAAATTGTTGATTTTACAGTATAATACTATAATATATATTATAGCACCCCAGCTGCCAGTATTATACCGTAAAATTAACAGTAATAAACAGTAAAATAAGCAGTAATACGCTGCAGTGCATCAACTTTTTCATTTTTTTTTTCGATTTTTTCAAATTTTCGAAATTTTTTTTTCGAATTTTCTGGATTTTTTAATTTTTTTTTTAAATCTAAGTACTGCCTATATTCCAAATTTCAAGTTTCTAGCTCTACAAAATTGAATTCTTTTCAAATTTTCGATGTTTTTCGATTTTTTCGATTTTTAAATTTTATTTTCGGTTTTCATTGTGTTTTTAATTTTTTCTTATTCTGAATTCCAAACACTACCTTTACGCCGAATTTTAAATTTGTAAGGCTAAAAGATCAAATTATTTTCATTTTTTCATTTTTTTTCGAATTTTTCGAATTTTTTATTTTTTTTTCGAATTTTCGGGATTTTTTTTATTTTTTTCTTTTTCTGTATCCTAAATACTACCTTTATTCCAAATTTGAATTTTCTAGCGCAACAAAATCGGATTGTCTTCAAATTTTCGGTTGTTTTCTATTTTTTCTATTTTTTAAATTTTGCTTTCGATTTTTTTTGGTGTTTTTGATGTTTTCTTTTTCTGAATGCTAAACACTACCTTCACACCAAATCTTAAGATTCTAAGACTAAAAGATCGTATTGTTTTCAATTTTCAATTTTGATGGAATTTGTTGAATTTTCGAATGTTTTTTTTTTTTCGAATTTTTCGGATTTTATAATTTTTCCTTTCTTTGTACCCTAGACACTACCTTTTTTCCAAATGTTAAGTTTCTAGGGCTACGGGATCTACCTAATCTTTTTGAAGACGCGTGAACGAGTGAGTGACAAAAAATCGAATGTTTGAGTTCATATATCGTCTGAACTAGAAAAGACAGAAAGTTGTAATTTTAAATTTTGGTCCTGTGTGCCAAATACTCTAGAAAAACGAAGTTTCAAAATTTTGGGATACACCAGCCCGGACATATGGAGGGGTCAAAAGTGCCCTGAGTTGCTTCAGAAAAGTATGCTTTCTCGGCTTGGCGGAGGCACTGCCGTGCCTCCAGATAAGACAATAATTACTATTAAAAATTGTGTTATTATTCTGAATAAAAAAAAATAGCTCGCTAAACTGGTAACACTGACATACATATCTTTCTGATGTTTTCCGTCTGTAAGATCACGATTGGAGCAAATGTGTTTGTGCAAAGTGTATTATCAGCATCCATGTTTTAACAACTAAATTAAACATAGGTAAGTTGTCAAAGGCTTCGCGGGCCACATATAAGTTGTCGGCGGGCTAGTTGTGGCCGTCGGGCCACGTGTTTGACATGCCTGGCCTAGAGGCTTATCAAACAGATCTTCTGCATGCGGAGATCAGGCGTTGATCACCCGTTGCCAGGCATCAACCCGTTAAGCTGGGCAAAAGCCCGGCAAGTAGAAACCTGGTCAGCGGTCTAAAAAAAACTCGAGAGAGACCAGCATGCATTTTTAAGAGGGTCCGGGGGTAATTTTTTTTTAAATTTATTTGTACGAATTTTTAAATGATTTTTTTTTAAATCTGTTTTTCTATAAAAATTACTATTCAGATAAAATGTTTTTAAAAACTTAAAATTTTTTTAAAATAAATAATAAAGCTTTAAACTTACTTAATTTTTAATATAACTCATGGACCAACTTGCCATATTTAATTACTTTTTTCACTATTGTGTGCAGAAAAGTCTTTTTGTTAATTTGTCTTCAGGATTTATAAAAATTGCACTTACAAAATTTATAATAAATTTAAAAGTAAAAAAAAAAAGCGATTTTTACTTCGAGGACTATGACACATGAAATTTAAAATCCTGAAGACAATTTATTAAAAACATAACATAAAAACTCTGTTCAAAATTTCTCTTCCAAGGAAATTTTGGTATATCCTTTTAAGCATGTCAAATTATGAAATATCCAGTCTGAAATAAATGGACTTAGACTGCAAAATAAAATTGTTGATTTTACAGTATAATACTATAACATATATTATCAGCTGCCAGTATTATACCGTAAAATTAACAGTAATAAACAGTAAAATAAGCAGCAATACGCTGCAGTGCATCAACTTTTTTTTTTTTTTTTCTTTCAGTGTAAAGATTTAGTTACGGGCGAGGCTAAACTGATAGTGCAACACATAAATTGTTATATCTGCTTATGTAATAGTCATAGAAATACGCGGTTTGCTTTATTTATTTTATTTAACTTTGTAAAAAAAGAAAAAGAAGGAAAATAAAATGCATTTTTTTTTTTAGAATTTTGACCCTCGGACCCCTTAATATTTGTCTCTGGTCTATTTTGGCATGCCGAGAAAACCGAGGATCATTGAAAACGGAAGAAGTTAAGCGTTGCATTTCCCGAAAAAAGTTTTTTTTCCCCTCCCCATAGAATTTAAAATTATAATTTCAAGTAAGGTTTAAAGTAATTTCATGAGATTTAACTGATTTATTTTTTTAATTATTGTAAACGGAAATACCATTCCATGTGCCGTTATTTCAGGAATTCTATAAATATATATTTTTTAATATATGAAATACTTTTTATTTCAGTGGGGTTCTGCCCCGTCTCCATCTGCACTTTTTGTTGTCTCATTAATTCGATAATAATAAATCTTTAGGATTCAGCATTTAAAATCTTCTATCTAAAATAATTAAGAAATTGATTTTGTGATAATGACATTAATAGTTAGTTTGGTAGACTAACTATTCTCATAAACAGGGCTTCACAAATGCGGTCGCTAGGTCGCCACTGACTTAAAGTAATAAAATCAGAATTATTTGATTGACTTCGACAGGAAAATATGCAAAAAATTGTTTTCCTGCTTCACAATATTCATCGATGTCCCTCTCATCAGATATAAGATTTTATAGCGCTCAACTATCCAGACACTTGAAGCATTCATTCCGCAAGCAGCATTTCCCGAACATGCCGGTTAAGAGGCTACTTCATTCAGACGAAAACACCCGCTCGCTAATGTTAATCCTATGGAGGAAATATTTTAAGCTAACTCGTTCGCATTTCAATATTTTTTAATGATTTTTTTTTTGCATTGGATAGCCGAGGTCAATCTCTATGCACGCTCCTTTGTACTTTTTCGATTTTTGTTGCAGTTTTTTTTATTGAGGATACTTTCACTTTCAAAACCGGTTCCGAAAGTGAAAGTATCTTAATAAGAAAAACTTGTAATCAAAATCGAAAAAGTACAAAGGAGCGTGCATAGAGATTGACCTCGGCTATCCAAAGCAAAAAAAAAATCATTTAAAAATATTGAAATGCGAACGAGATATCTTAAAATATTTCCTACATAGGATTAACATTAGCGATCGGGTGTTTTCGTCTGAGTGAAGTAGCCTCTTAATTCGGCCTTTAAAGTTTTTTTTTTTTTTTTTTTTTTTTTTAATATACATAGAGAGATATATATAATTTTGATAAGTTTCATTGGAAAACTTAGTTTATGTTATCTTTCTAAATTATGTACTATTCTAAACAATGTAAACTAATAATTCTAAACCATGCTTGCTATTATTTTTGTCAATTAATTCATATAAAACTAAAAACTGTTGTGCTTTTTGAAAATCAATGACGGGGAGATACATATTTTTTACTGGCTGGCGGCTAGAATTTTTTGCTGGCTTCCAGATTTTATCAAATTTGTAAAGCCTTGCCCAGAAATACTGTATTAATTATTGATAATCCCAAGTGTTCAATTTATCTGAAAATAAAGACAAAAAAAAAACAACTTCTTACTCTCTCGAATATTTTAATGTTATCTGAAAATTTCTACCTAAGCTCCTCCCATTATTTTTGAATTGCTACGTCAGTGTGTATTAAAAAAAAAAAAGAGAAATAGTCTGGAAATTTTTTTTACTTATTAAAAAAAGCACGTAAAAACAAGTCTCATTTCTCCCATTTCTTAATGTTTTTCATTCCAAATTTCGAAACAGCTCTTTCATTCAAATAATGACCTTTTTCAATATCCCATTTCACGTCATTGGTACAGATATACAAAATTTTTGATGCGATGTAGCTCTTCTGTTTCAGCGAATTTTGCATACGGGGCACAGCGCATTTCCAAGCTTGAATATTCCTGTCTACAATTACTTAAATGAGAAATGGACGCATGGCTATGGCATATCTTTTAATACATTATGAATAAAAAGCAACTTGAAACGTTGTTTTTCATCTTCGAATGCTGCTTGCTTCCGAAAAAGCGATACATTTTTTTTGATTGGCCCGAAATGAATGACAAATAGGATGCGAATAATTGCTCTAAAAAATACCAATATCGAAATCTTCATTTCTCCTTTCTCGTCACTGTCATTTCTATAGAAGCAAACAAAAGAATGGCTGAAGGAGTACATGTTTTGTTGTAAGAAATAAACTGATGCCTATAAGTTTCTACCAATGATTGTCATAAAAGGGATCGGAAAATGTTTTTTATTATCTAAGGAGAAAAGATGCCTATTATACGAAATGGTGCTTTTTCCAAGACAGGAAGTTAAATTTTCTTTCCTTGTCCCTTTTATTATTATTATTATTATTATTAGAAAGTATAAAAAGGATGAGAAGAATTTATGCTGCACGTGCCGAATACGAAACAATAGTACATTTTAATGATTGTCTTATGTTTTATCTATATTATAAAGCAAAAACATGTCCGTGAGTAACGCTGACGTCATATGGACGATGGCAACGACTAAGTAATAAATTTCGACCTCCCCTCCCCCAAATTTATTAACTTCTAAACATCGCACAATTTAAATTTTTACACCGTCGAATACAGAATAAAATGTGCTTTCAAATGTCATTTGTTTGAAAATTGTATCTTAATTCACTGATTTTTTATGTTTTTTTAAATAATTTTAAAGCATAATTGAAAAAAATCTATCTATCACGTGCAGTCCAATTACGGAAGATTAACCCATTGCACTTAAAATGATCTAAAGAATTCAGCCTTTGTTTCCGTCTAATATTCCATGTGAGGGCTTAGTGACCATCAACTTGATTTTATCTGAAGGGATTAAAATAATTCCAGAATAATGTGAATAGTTCTTGATTGACACTTATTGAAAGAGGACTATCCTAGAGAAAGGAAATTCTTAGTTCATTTCAAGTAAAAATGAAAAGCTTTCATGCCTTGAATAGCCTTTCTAAATGTGTGTGAACTTTATATATAACAAGAGCATCTGAAGGAGTTTAAAATGTGTTAGGAAGGTATTTGTATGAATAGCAAGACCAAAGAAATTAATTTCGATCTATTCTGAGAGAAGAATTGGAATTGGGAGGAGGCCAAATTGGTAGGGGTCAAACAGCCAAATTCATTATTACCATAGTTACTGACCTAAGATAAGTACCAGGAAACTGACTTTGAGAAGTCAATTGAAATTACATTAACAGAAGAATTTTCATTATTTGTATGGTTCAATATATATAAAACAGCACTGTAAAAAAAATTCCTGAAAAAAAAAAAAAAAAAAAAAAAAAAAAAAACGGAGAATGTACTGAGAATCGGGACGCCAGTACTATTTCCGTATTTTAACGGAAAAAAATCCGTAAATTACAGGAAATTTTCCGTGATTTTTTAAATTTCCGTTTTTAAATTTCCGTTTTTTAACATATATCTTCCGTAATTTTTAGAAATTTTTATGTCGTTAAAATAAATTTATAGGACCAAAAAAAAAGTTACTTCACAAGGACAACTTTATAAAGGATAAATACATTTCTGCTTTTTTCCCCCATTTCTGAGTAAGTTTTCAGTAAATAACCAAACCTTGCCCCGATGAGAATCGAACCCGGAACCTGCCGCTTACTAAATTGGAGGTCTGGACCACTACGCTATGACGGGATACGCCGTTTTCTCAAATGTTGTTCCTTATTTTAGTCGCCTTTTATGATGCAAAATCTTGAAGGTTCCATGGATATTTTTCAGAGTTCCAATGTTTTTAATATTTTCTTTTCATAATTTTTATTAACCGACTTAAAAAAAAGAGGAGGTTATCAATTCGACCCGTATGTATGTATTATGTTGTTCACGCATAACTCTCGTAAATGTGCATCGATTTTGATAAATTTTATTTTGTTTGAAAGAGTAAGGGTCCAAGGTGGTCCCATTTCAATTTCGTCAAAATCTGATCATTAGAACAAATTATTTTATTCAAATTTCCATTATTTTGATAATTTAATTTATATTTCAAAAAGTCCATTATTTGAATTGTTGCCAATTTGTAAAATAGCGCACATAATAATATTTCCTTTCAATTAAAAAACGTATTTACACGTGACTATCAAAAACAGAAATAAAACTTTAAAACAATAATTAAATGATCACGTGTTAAAAGCAGTAAATGTAGAAAAATACGTTATAAAAAATATACTTGCGCGTGAATATTAAAAAAGAGAAATAATTAAATTATTACACGTTCAAAACATTAAATGGGAAAACTTACGTCATATTTAAAATGCTCAAATAACATTACTTCCAAACAGTTTCAATTTAAAAACATATTTACACGAGAGATTAATTTATTTGTAGCTGATATATTACGTATACTAAACTACGAAAAGTCCTTCTGGTCTATACCGGCAGGAAAAGACAGCCTATACCTATTCCTTGGTTTTAAGATTTTAGCTAATTTTACTGTAAAACACCAAGCTATAAAAATGGATGGAACCCGATTACAGAAGATTCAGTCGCAGTTCTCGTCAATATTCAATTTGAATCAGAATTTCGCCAAATATGCTAGCTATAGCCAAGTTGGCTTCATTTATGGCAACTTGTTTTTGTCGCCAAATTTGTTGATATTTCGCCAAATATTGCCTAGCTTGGAGAAAATTTAATGCTGGCGAACATGAATATATAGTGTTGAGAATGTGAGAGTTAGAACGATGGTTGCAACAATGAAATAAAACTTGCGAGATAGCATGCTCACTAAAACTCTTAAATTAAAACCGTTTATGGAGGAATCCTTCTGTCTTGTTCAAAATGTCAGCCACTCTAAAATTTCAAAATGCTATATCTCAGGCATTTTTTAAGGTAGAGGCAAAACAAAAATTGTTCCGGTATCCTTGGATCAAGGCTGAACATTCAATTGAAAAAAATCTTTAAGATTTCTAATACTTTTAACGACTTTGTACATCTTTTTGAATTTGAAATCTTTAAGTGTCTATCATAGCGCCTCCTTCTTGCCGAATATCCCCAAATTCAACTGGGACCTGCAGGCCATAGTAAAAAACACATACAAAAAATTTGGTTCAGTACTGTGGATAACATAATACACTTTTCGATGATACAATTTAAATGGAACAAAAATCGCTATCACAGCGCCCGCTTTCTGTAGAATATCCGCAAATTCAAGTGGGACCTGCAGGTCACAGCCAAAAACCTATAAATGAAATTTCGTTCAATTCTAGGTTGCTTCATAACTTGACACACTTTTCATTGATACAAAGAGGGCACACACGGACAGACAGATATTTTGTAAAAACATGTTTTTCGGAATCTTTGACACCTAAAACATATAAATCCGTCGAAAACCGGAAGTTGAAAAATTTTTGATCACAATACTTTCTTCTATTTAGATAGAAGAAGGTGAGAAAAGGAGGATGTTAATAATTTGACCCAATGTATGTATGTATGTATGTTTTAGTCCTGTTCACGCATAACTTTCGTAAATGTGCACCGATTTTGATATATATATTTTTTTGTTTAAAAGTGTAAGACACCCTGGTGGTCCCATTTAAATTTCGTCAAATTCTGATGATTAAAACAATTTTGTTGTTAAAAATTTTTCAAAATTAAAAAATGCGTGGAACCCGATTACAGAAGATTGATTCCCAATTCTCGTCAATCTGAATGAGAATTTCGTCAAATTAGTCAACTATAACCACGTTGGCTTCATTTATGGCAACATATTTTGATCGCCAAATTTGGCGATTTTTCTCCAGTTGTCGTCCAGATTGACAAGAATTTGATTCTGTCAAAGATTTTATTAAAAAATATTTACTTAATGGGTAATTTTGGTAAATTATAATTTCTATTACAAATTACATATTTATTCAGCAGATGTTGAAATCAAGATAATTGTCTATTACTGTATTAATAACTAAAAAGTAGGAAATAAAATAAACTTTTACAAAAAGTCGGTGCCAAACAACCCCAATCGATAAATTAGTAGATACTAGGTAGTACAATATATTCACAATTCTTACTAAACTTAAAGTAGTTTGGCACCGACTTCAAAAAGTAATTGATTGATTTTCATATGTATATATTCGTAAACTGAATCATAAGTCTGTATATTCATCTCTTGTAAAATATATTCTCTCGAAAATCCATGATTGGTGGGTATTAAACTGTACATATTAAATTTATCATTTTTATTCCGACACATGATATCAGATTTGTGGTTAATGGATAACATTTTGTCATTAGAGAATTTTAAAGAATTATTTAATACTTTTTAGTGCTTTTTTTTATAAGTCGGTTAATGTTTTTTTTGTAAAAGTTTATTTTATCAATATTTTGCTTTATTATTTGATGCCTTATAACAGATAAATTTTAACTTATTATGTATTATATGCGTAAAACGTTGTATTAAGAGTAATGATTTTTTTTTTTTTTTTTTTGCAATAGTACCAACATTTTCTTTTTTCGAACATATACTTTTTAAAAATTTGTCTGGTGATCTATTTATCAATTTCAATAAAAACAATAATTATCTTAAGCAGACATATTTATTACATGATATTAAAATAAATTATCGTTATCTCTTATTTAAAAAAAAAAACTTATGTAAATAAACAATTTTATAATAAATAAAATAAATTATTATATGTGAGCTATGCTGAGAACTTTTGTGTACGGTTCTGTTAAACTGAATAGTTTTAAAAATATTAAAACAAAAAATTATTTTTAAGGAGAATTTCGAAATTAATGATCTTGTGATAGGTAATTTTAATTTGGACTTTTGATTTAGTTTAAATTAATTTAGTTTAATTTATAAAATTATAAGCTAGAGAAGTAAATTATAAAGTTTATAAAATCAGTAAATTATAAAGTTTATAAAATAACTTCATTTTTATAAAAATAAAGAAAAAATACTAACTAGTTTTATAAATTTAAGGAAAAAACCATAAACTTTGTAAAATTACAATTTATAAAATAATAAATTTTAGTTTAATTCATAAATTTATAAGCCAAATCAGTTTAGTTTAATACCAATTTACATTGCGATAACTTGCAGAAATATTATGTTATGAAACCTTTAAATAACCCAATACTGCCTCACGTCAGAAAAGTTAAAATAAAATTAAAAAAAAATTGTGAAAAAAAATCTTAATTTTGAAGCACTATCAAGAAAAAAAGAAGTAAGATTTTAAAACATATTTTTCTGTAGCTTATAAAAATAAAATAGATTTATAAATATTTCATTAAAAAAATATAAATATTACTATTAATTTCACAAAAAACTGCCTTCCAGGCATGGCCCCGGTTAGAATGGGCCAGCGAGTCGAGCCGGTTCAGGCCTGGATCCTTGAAGAACTCTAGTAAATACAGCAATCTTAATTCGCATTTCAAACAAGGCGATTTCTGTACGCAAACTTCTAAACGTTATTTACAGAAATTGCACTGTTTTGAAAGAAATACGGACATTGTACTGTTTCGAAAAAAAAAAAAAAAAATACGGACAAAATCCGTTAAATTTACTGAAAACTTTCTGCATATTTACGGATTTGAAATATCCTTTACGGAAGTAATGTCATTTAAGGAAATTGTACTGTTGTTTTGGAAAAATGAAACTTATCTGTAAAATTTTACAGAAAATCTCTTGTATTTTCACGGATTTTTTTTTACAGTGAAGAACGAAAAAGCATAGATTATACGAAACGCTTTCCAACACATTCAGAAAACGGATAACAAATTTGAAAACCCAATATGAGCAATTACAACTAGTCAAACAAAATATCCGAATTCTTTTGTGAAGCCCTGTGTATGATCTATAGATTTGTATGTATACTGCACAGAATGCTAAAATTTACTTCAGTTAGGAGATACATAGCATAATTAAAAATTCCCCTTCAGCCATTTCCGTCAACAAACGGAAATGTACGTAAGATCTTTTGAGTAGCCCTGCATATGATCTATAGAATTTATATGCAAAAAATTAGTTGTATATTTAAAAACGCGTACTGCAACTGCAAACGCGCTAACAGTAATTATTGTTCAGACACAGTACTGTAGGCCAAATTCTTTTGAGTGTCCCTGTAAATGAACGATACATTCTATGCATACCATATTCTACAGTAAGCGCCTTGGGGGGGGGGGGGGGGCGAATTGCACTTTTTGGTCATTAAAAGTATAAAATCTCAAATCTTCCGGGGGATAATGTCCCCTCCGGGCCACCCCCTGAATTCAACAGTGGTACCAACATTTTCTTTTTTCGAACATATACTTTTTTAAAATTATTTGCCTGATTATCTATTTATCAATTCCAATAAAAACAATTACCTTAATCAGATTTGTTTATTACATGCTATTAAAATAATTTCTTTTAATCTCTTATGTAAAAAAACTTACGTAAATAAACAATTTTATAATAAATTAAATTATTATATTTCAGCTGTGCTGAGAGATTTTGCGTACGGTTCTGTTAAACATTACATTTTAAAAATACTAAAAAAAAAAAAAAAAAAAAAAAAATTAAATTAATGACTTTGGTAAGTTTAAATATGGACTAAGTGATTTAATTTAAATTAAATTAGTTTAATTTATAAAAATATGAACTAACGAAATAAATTAAAAACGTTATAAAATTAAAAACTTGATTTTTATAAAAGTAAAGAAAAAACATATTAACTAATTTTATAAATTTAAGGAAAAAATTGTAAACTTTGTAAAATTATAATTTATAATATAATAAATTTTAGCGCAATTCATCAATTTGTAAGCCAAAACAGTTTATTTTAATACCAATTTGCATAGCTATAATTTGCAGAGATATTATGTTATGAAACCTTTAAATAACACAATATTTCCTCACATTAAAAAAGATAAATTTAAAAAAAAATAGTGAAAAAAAATTATAAATTCGAAGTACTATCAAGAAAAAAAAAAGTAAATTTATTTATTTATTTATTTATTTATTTATTTATTTATTTATTTTTAAAATTTTTTTTTAAATTTTTTTTTGTAATTTATAAAAATAAAATAAATTTCCAAATATTTCATTAAAAAATATAAATATTACTATTCTTTTCACAATAAATTGACATGGCTTCGGTTAGAATGGGCCAGCGGGTCGAGCCGGGCCAGGCCTGTATCCTAGAAGAACTCTAGTAAATACAACAATCTTAATTCGCATTTCAAAAAAGGCGATTTCTGTATTCAACCTTTAAACGTCATTTACGGAAATTGCAAGAAATAGGGACATTGTACTGTTTTGAAAGAAATACGGAAAAAATCCATTAAATTTACAGAAAACTTTCTGTTTATTTACGGATGTGAAGTCACTTTAACGGAACTAATGTTATTTACGGAAATTGTACTGAAATTTTGGAAAAATGAAACTTCTCCGTAAAATTTTACGGAAAATCTCTTGTATTTTCACGGATTTTTTTTAGAGTGTACACACTTTATTTTCAATATCAAACATGCCATAGTAAACTCCAATTACAAATTTCAAATTCAAGTCAATCCGAGTATATTTACGCGAGTTAGAGAACAGACAGACGGCAGACAGACAGACAAACCGAATTCATAAACACTTTTGGACTATAAACAACTATGTTGGAAAGTGTTAAAAATCATATATTTGATTTTTTGTTTCATGTCCTCCATTTTCAGGCAAAAAGTTTCGTGTTTTCTATTTTTTTTTTTTTTTTTTTTGCATAGTTGCCAACTTCCCGATTTTTTGAATACCAGTAAAATCATACAAAAAATTTAGCTTTATTAAATAGCAGAAATTGCACGATTCAATAAAACAAATATTTTTTCATAAAAATACTGGTATGAAAAAAATCTGGAGGTTGGCAACTATGTTTTTGTAATCTACGGGGATAAGCGTTCTACAGCGACCCATCTGCTTTGGAACTTACATGGCGAACATTTGGTCAATATCCTATCTCTTTCGTATGTAGGATCTCTAACTCCTTGTGAAATATTTCTAATCGGATCCACAAGCAGTTGGTGCAACTTAGCGAGCTTGGTTTATTGTATTATTATAACTCCATTCTTGTAACTTTCATACACTTTTAATCCCATTGTTGTCCAAAACACCCATTGACGTCCACTTGGGATGTTGATCCTATTACGAGATATTAGCCCTATGGTTTTTGTGATGAACATTATTGTTGTATCATTTTTATTAGGGTTTCGTTCATCTCACGAAACCTTATTAATCCCGCTTCGTTGTCTGTCCGTCACAGAGCCGGTTCTCAGAAACTATGAGCGCGTCCAGTAATGTGACCGGTACGTAACCGGTCAGGTCCAGTGGTGTAGTCCTGGGGAAAAAAGTGGGGGGACGCTCATAGTCTCGATCATTAGGGTCTGTATCTGTATCACCCATAGGGCAAACTTGATTATGAATCTTGCTTTTCATTTTGAATTGCAGAGAAAAGTAATTGAAAAACTAAATTTTAAATTTTAAATTTTAAATTAAAATTTATTTAAATTAAATTAATTAAAGTTTTTTATCTGTTGGTCGTTCATAGCTTCCCATAAATTAAAATATTGTTAACCTTATTTCATGTGTGAAAATACGTATTTGAAATAGAATTCGTAATTTAATAACACTAATCCACGCAACGAGACTTTTGTTAGACATTGTTTATTTTTGAGATAGTCATAGAATAACTATTGTATACTAAGAGCATTGAAAATTATTGCATTTTTACATTACGGACACGTATAATGTAAGGAAAATATTGTAATCATGACAAGAAAAAATACTATGAAATTTATATCTTTACTTTTATAGGTTCCCTGAGTCCGCTTTTCCTATTTCTTGTAACAATTCTCTATGTATGTGCGTATGCATGTGTGCGAGTTGGTATTTTTTTTAAGATTCCCAAAGTCTGTGTTTGGTGATTTTACAATGAGTCAATATGTGTATGTGTCTGAGCAGGGTAGCATTTAAACGGTGTTTTCGGCTGAGATTAAATTTCGCACGTATGTTATATATGATGAAAAGATTATTTAACATTCTGAATTATATATGTCACTGCCCAAACTCTATACAAAATTTTGAACAACGTGTAAAAATATTGGGTTGTTCGGAAAGTTTCTTCCGTTTGGGAAAACCAATTCGTATCGGAAAATTCTATCATTTAATTATTAGACATTAATTTCAATACCTAATGTCAATTGACCGGCAGAATTTTCCGGTACGAATTAGTTTTCCCAAATGAAAGGAACTTTCTGAACATCCCAATACGAATTTGAAAGGGGTGAAATAGACCAGTATTATTTCTGTAAAGTTTCTGAAAATCGCGTTTCATCAAGATTTTTGTAGAATTAGTAACTCTTTAAATCAGTTACTAGGTTACTTCTAATCTGTAAGTATTGAATTTTTACGGGATGAAATGGAGAAAGACGTTCAAAAATATTGGTTTCATCATGATTTGTGTGGAAATATTTGAGCAAGAGTAACTGACTTAAAACTTGGCACACTTTCAGGACTTACATGCTCGTAAAATCTTATTTATTATTATTTTTTTAATTTACATTTTAAAAGGATGAATTGTCCAGGGCTCTCAAATGGTTCACAAACTGAAGACCAATATTTTTTAACAGAAAATTTCTTAGTAGGTTTCTAAAACTTTTCTGCAAAAATTTACTTCCGAAGGTTGTTTCTGCAAAATTTACAAGAAAAATCTAAAAATAAAATTTTTCTAAGAAAATACTGGTATTCAAAAAGCGGACCATTTGGGAGCCCTGATTGTTAAGTAAATCTTCTAAACTCGTTTCATCACGATTTATCTGGTAGCTATTAACATGCAGATGCTCACGAAGAATGGTTTTAAAATATTCGAAATTTTAAGTGCTGAAATAAGCCGAAAACTTTTTAAAGTTGTTATTCTTCAGAAACTATCAGTACTAGAAACTTCAAATTTGACATAGAAGTTATTTAACTCGTAAATATTCTCTACGATGAATTGAAATTTTAATGTGGGAATCGTCTCAGTGAATGTTACCACACTATTAATAGCGATATAAAAGTCTACTCTAGTTATAAATTGATTTGAATCCATGCCATTCTATAAGTGTTTAAAGAATTGAGCGGAAATTTTTTAAAGATATAATTTTGAAGTAGAGTTTCCATGGCAAATAATACTTATGCTTGTGCCAGATGACTTATTTAAGAAACACTTTCCTAATAAAATTACTTTTAACGTTAATAAAAATAAATTAAATATAGAAAAAAAAACATACTTTCATTAAAATTCATAAAAAGTCAACTTATATTATAAAGCACAAATGTGTGCGTCGCTCAATGATGTCATACTGATGCGGGCAGCAATGTGGTGAAAATGGATGAATTTTGAAACAATGGAGCTATTTTTTTCAATTAAACAATCGTAATGTTATTTCTATGGGGGTAAATGCTATTTTTGTGTCGACGTTGACCGCCCCCCCCCCTTACTGATCTAATTTTTAAAAAATTAATGTCCGATTCATGTATTTTCCTCAGGTATACATATATATATATTCCAAATTTCAATGCTCTACGTCAACAGGAAGTGGGCGAAAAATGAATCACAAGATTTGACTGTCATATAAATACAGAAATGTAAGATAAAAGAAAGCGAGTAAAAAAGTGGCTCAAATTAATTTCTTTTATTTATTAAATATTTAAATAAAAGGGGAAAATGGGTTGAAAACAACATCAATATATTTAATTCTCTGACAGTTTAATAATATGTATTATTTTAACTCTTTCAATGAACTTTACAGAAATACTTTCAAAAAAAAATTTCACCTCTTTATATTTTCCAGATTTTGTATCAGTAGCCATTCTATGATTTACCGCTTTCCAAATTTTGAGTAAGGCTGTGGTTTTCACTTAGATAAGGATGAATCGTTAAAGATTAGAATGAATTAGAAGATTAAACAGATTATTATTCATTAAAGTTAAATTACTATTATAAATTAAAAGCATCAAGTTTTGTCACTAAAAACCACTGACTTTGAACCACGTTGCTATCAAAGTATTGCATTTTTTTGACAAAGTCTTCAAGTTTGAGCTATGGTCGACTTTTACAGGGCATCCGAAAAAATTTAAACTTGAAGATAAGTAGTCAATGTAAGATGCAAAAAAGTTTAAAATAAGGTAGGAAATATGCAGGGGGAAAAAGGAGACAACGACTATATATCAAATTAGAAAAGCTATGAGGTATTACAAGAAGGTAACAGTAACAGGGATTATAATAAACATGTGCGGTTGACCCCCATTTATGTATTGCAGCTGACGGAAAATACATAGAGCATGCTTAGCCAATTCTTCTTCTTATTTTTTTTTTATTTGTAAGTTTTAAAACTACACTGTCTCTTTACATGATTTCTGCCCGTGCAGCTTTTTATGTAGATACACTTGCGATGCATTTTTTTTTTCTTTTTCTTTAATATTTAATTTTGTTCTAAAAATGCTATCGCCAATATGTGCACAGGACCATTTTCACTGATAAAGTAATATTTAAATGGTTCGAAAAGGTTTTATAAGTCAGCTTTCTTCCTTCATTTTTTAAATTTAATTTTAAATATATGCAGATTTTTAATGATTTTATTGCAGCAAAAAGGAAAACTTTTCTGACTGACAAATTTTGAATAGAAAAGTCGCATAAAGAGTTATTGTATAAATGTTTGAAAATTAACAAGATAATTATTTCACTGACAATATTATTTCAATATTATTTTTTGTTTACTTTATTTTAAACTTTTTTATAATTTACGTTATTTACTTATCTCCAGCAGGTAACAAATTAAAGTGCGTGTCAACTTTTATAATACACAGACACACTGTATACCGGCCAATATATATTGTATTCATTACACACAAATGTTTGTAAAATTAATTTGGTGCAACAATGTGTGAAGGAAAAGCATGTCTAGCAATTTTTTTTTTTTTTTTTTTTTTTTAATCGAAAATATAATTTTGTTCAGTTTAAACACATACCAAGCAATAATTATCTATAAATGGTAACGTATTCATTCGAATTATTTTGAGTGGTCATGTATAGAAATTAATGATCATATGCTCATCACATAACACACTAAAATTTAAACCAGCTGTAAAGCGCATTTCAAGAAATATCCGGCCATGACGGTAGTGTATTTGGAATATCATTTACGTATCACTTAGCAAATAAATATTTTCTTCAGCTGAAAAATATAAATATAATCGAAAACACGTTTCGAGCAACTGAACCCACGTCTGACAATGTGTCCGCATTCTTTGGCCTTGTAAAATAACTATAAATGTTTCGTGCACCGTTTTCCATGCATTGCAAGCAATTACTGTTAATAGCTCATGGTGTTTCGAAATACTTTTAAACGTCCCTGTAAACGAACGATAAATGCTATTTTTGATAGGGAATATGTTGTAACGAATTTCAATACCATATGGCATTACTTCATTTATGTGTATTTCAAACAATCTCCGCCCAGTAATATGACAGTAATATGAAAGTAACAGTAATATGAAAGAACTCTTTTTGGATCACTCGTAAACGAAATACTGATTCTATACACATAATTCACAATAGTGATAAGGCTACATTGAAAAAATATACATAAAATTTTGTCGAAATTCAAACAAACTTTTGGAAGTTACAAGTAGAATGCGAACAGATGGAGACTGACAAGCGATCTGACACCGTAAACACTTTCCATGTTGTTGAAAAGTATTAAAAATCAATGCCTTATTTCTTAAAATTGTTGATTTATTGGTGTGCTCATAATTAAAAAAAAAAAATTAGTAAGTTTGAAAAGATGGCGTCCTCTCGCGTCTCTAGCGTCCCCCTTGAAAATAAAAAGTAAGGGGACGCTCGACATAAAATAAAAAAGTGAGGGGACGCCGTCCCCCCGCGTCCCCCCTCGACTACACCACTGGCAGGTCGGTTAGTTACCAAAGCGTTCAGTGCTGCTAACCGGTACGCAACCAACGTCCTTCAGCGGAAGTAACCGAAGTGACCGGTAAGGGACCGAACTAACCGAAGAAAAATCTCGGTTACTTGGGTCACGTGATCGGTTACAGGAAAATTTACGATGATGTGATACAGATGTAATTACCAACAGATGGCGCTACAAGTAAATAATACCATTTTCGTCCAGTAGATCTGTCGACCGGTTAGAAACCGGTCACTTACCGGGATCGGTCACTTACCGCCCCGGTAAGTAACCGGTCACACTGGTCACTTTGGTTAGGTCTACTGGACGCGCCCTATGTAACTTACCATCATGAAATTTTGTGTACTTATAGCTAAATACCTATTATGTAGCTCAAAATCATAAAATTTGAAAAAATCGTATTATTTTAATATAGAGAGATAAAAAACCAAAAATCTAACAGCCTTTTCCTATTAAATTAAAAAATTTTTCGTTATAGCAGTTGCCAACAACTAAAAATCCACAATAAAATTCTTTCTACAATAATTAATTTTCTATTGAAAGATTTCCACGTGAAAAATAAAAATGAAATAAAAAGTTTCACCAATTGAAAAAAATATTAATATGACGTCATATTGGTAATAAAACGGAAATTTTCAAACATTTCTCAATAATACTATACTATACTAAATAATTAAAAAGAAAATTAATCTGACGTCTAACATTTTGAAGGTCTCTGTACAACATGTTTAATTTTGAAATTGATTTTTTTTCTAATATCGCATTTAGTCCACATGACAGATATTATTATGAATGAGTATAATTGCGGGATTTGTACTTTATAAAAAGCATGACTTTTTTTTTTTCTTTTGGAAAATTAAAATTTGGATTTATTAAAGGAAGGATAAAGTGTTTTGAAAGGAATATTAAACGAAACCCTTTGTGCGATCTTCGATCACACTTACCCACATGTGTAGAACCGTGACCTACGTTATACAATGTACTACGTTATATATGTATAACGTAGATCGCGGTAGAACTAGAAATGGACAAAATTTTATATTTGCAATTAATGATTAAAAATGTATGTGTTGATCTAATTTTAATTTTTAATACCCAGCAGGGGGCGCCGTCGTTGTAACTTATACTACGTTGCACTATGCTTTATATTCAGAATTGTTGATGCTATTATAAAATTAATATATTAGAATGATACCGAAAAATGTTTTGTGATGGCCACAACATTACCAGTTACTTCAAGTTGAAGTTTTATATAAAGAAACAACAACTTTTATTTAATGTAAGTCCAGCATGCCCGGCGGCAGACAGAACTTTTACCGCTGCAGGTATGAATATTTATATTGTTATTTCAGGTGAATAAATTTACTGTGAAGCACAGACGTCGCCTATTTAAATGAATGATGCATAGTGATGACATTATACACAGCTAAATTTTATTAAAGAAAATAATAAAAAGCGTACTTTCTACTCATGAAAAGGAAAAACAGTTGAGAAGAAAAAAACAAATAAAATAATCTCTTATAGACAAATTAAAACCCATGCATTTTAACCGCAGGTGAATGATTTAAATCAAAGTAGGATTTCAAGCTGAATATTTTATAGTTGTTAACCGACTTCCAACGAAGCAGGTTATACAATTCGTTTGCATGTTTTTTTAAATCTTTAATGGTATGTCCACGCATAACTCTTGAAGAGGCCCTCCGATTTTCATACATTTTTACTTCACGTACACATGTAGTGTAAGGGAAATATTGCAATCATGATAAAAAACCGATTAGGCAAATATTGGTATACTTTTACATTTTGAAGTTATCTGAATCCGTTCTCATTATTTTTTACAATGATCTCATATGTATGCGGGTATGTTGGAATTTTGTTACGTTTTAATGTCCCTATAGACCCCGTTTTTGGTGATTTTACAATGATGTCTATATGTATGTATGTGTGTGAGTGAATACGATAGCGGTCAAACTATACTTCCGATTGAGTTTCTATTTGGTGAATATATTACAGGCCATTGTCCCAAGAGCTCTACTCATTTTCGTACGAATTGGACAACGGGTTTGCATATAAACTATTTTTAAACCATTTTCAGACCAAAGAAAATCGATATATAATACAGGATAAGTCAAAATGATTGCCCTGATTACAAATGACAATAACTTAATTGTAAAAAATAATTGGAAGAAACGCCTTAAGTATATTACAGAAAAAGGACAACTTTTTGTTTTCGCACTTCATAGCTGTTCTATGTGACGTTTTTTAGTTACACAGAAAATATCAACGTGATTAGTCCATTTTTCAGCAGAAATTGTGAATGCATTGTGCATGATTCCTGTTTATGGTGATATCTCTTCTTTGCTTATAAAAGTGATCCAACTGAAAGTGTACTTAGAAAATGCACTGACATGCGTGTCTATATTTTTAAATATTATTCCCAATATCTGGCGCAAAATGGATTGATTGATTGGTCGATTTCATGGATGTTTTGTGTATGACTTAAAAAGGGGTCTCATGGAACAGTTGTGAAGTATGCAAACAAAACTTTGAGCTTCTTTCTATGATGTGCTTAGAGTGTTTCTACCACCATTGTTTACAACGAAGTTATTGTCATTTGTAATGAGGGCAATCATTTTGACTTACCCTGTATATATTACACCAAATTACAACCAATCGAATTTCATGCACTGTTTGATAATTATATATACAGTGTGTTCCAAAATTTGACCGACAAATTAAGAGGGGTGATAGAAGGTATATCAAGAAGATGAAAACTCACCACAGAACATGGGCTCGCAAACCACGTTTAGTGGGAGAAAATCGCAACAATAATTAAGAAGGGTGTGACGTCGAGTGGAACAAAAAGGGCCAATAATAAATAGAAAAAGCATTTATTTGACGTAAAGCATTATTACAATGCATTACAGTTCAACGTCAGAAAGGAGACGACAAAACATTTTTATAGGAATATGTTTTAACGCGTCCGGCAATCCTTCGTCCGTCGGTGTCGGCTGTGCAATGACCTTCGTGGCCTCAACTAAGAACAATTTCTATAAAAATGTGTCGTCGTCTCCTTTCTGACGTTGAATTGAAATGTATTGTAATCATGCTTGAAGTCATATAAATGTTTTTTCTACTTATTATTGACCCCTTTTTGTTCTACTTGACGTCACACCCTTCATAACTATTTTTGCGATTTTCTCCCTCTAAACGTGGTTTGCGACCCCATGTTCTATAGTAAGTTTTCATCCTCTTGATGCCTTCTATCATCCCTCTTAATTTGTCGGGCGAATTTTGGAACACCCTGTTTATATATATATATATATATATATATATATATATATATATATATATATATATATGTTTACTCAACTATTCAATTAAATATTTTTATTGTTCATGCTCATTTTACGTTGATACAAAAATCATCTTTCACTAGAACGTGATTTAATTTAGTAAAACTTTTTTTTCTTAAAAAAGCAAAGGCAAAATTTTGTAGTGCCTCTTCTCGATTTTCCGAACACTTAGCAGAATACTATGCGCTCAAATAAATAGTAATGTAAAATAATTAAAACCTAACTTATCAAAGTTGAAATGTTTGCATTTGTGAAAATGACCTCATATTCTAAAGAAAACGCCACTTTAATTTTTAAAGATTAAGCTTAATTTATAAAATTATGACTTTAATCTATACTAATATTATAAAGGAGTAAAGATTGTTTGTTTGTTTGTTTGTAGGGGGTAATCTCTGGAACTACCGAACTGATTTCAAAAGTGATGGTGGCAAATTGATGGTGACAACCCCTGCTCAAACATAGGCTATATTTTATGTCGGTGCCACTAACCCCAGGGGGTGCAGGAGCAAAAAACGTTCTAAAATTGCGATTTTTTAGCTATCAAACTGGCTGTCAAGCCCTGAGAGCTTGCCAGCCGGTTCTGTATGTATGTTTGTACGTACGTAATGCGATAACTCTTCATAGAAATATCCGTTTTCCTTCAAATTTTGTTTATAGGTTCACTTTGTTAAGGCGCTTCCCTGATTAGTTTTCGGGATTGATTGGTTAAGTATAAAGGGGGGGGGGACGGGGGGGCTAATCCCCCCCCCCCTTAATTTATATAAATGGGTTTTTCAAGTAGAATTATTCCGTTTTCCTTCAAATTTTGTTTATTGGTTCACTGAGTTAAGGCGCTTCCCTGATTAGTTTTCGGGATTGATTAGTTAAGTATAAAGGGGGGGGGATCGGGGGGCTAATCCCCCCCTTAATTTATATAAATGGGTTTTTCATGCAGAATTATTCCGTTTTCCTTCAAATTTTGTTTATAGGTTCATTGGGTTAAGACGCTTCCCTGATTACTTTTCGGGATTGATTGGTTAAGTATAAAGGGGGGAACGGGGGGATAATCCCTCCTTAATTTATATAAATGGGTTTTTCAAGCAGAATTATTCCGTTTTCCTTCAAATTTTGTTTATAGGTTCACTGTGTTAAGGCGCTTCCCTGATTAGTTTTTCAGGATTGATTGGTTAAGTATAAGGGAGGAACGGGAGGGGCTAATCCCCCCTTAATTTATATAAATGGGTTTTTCATGCAGAATTATCCCATTTCCTTCAAATTTTGGTTAAAGGTTCACTGTATTAAGACGCTTCCCTAATTAGTTTTCGGGATTGATTGGTTAAGTATAAAGGGGGGAACGGGGGGATAATCTCCCCCTTAATTTATATAAATGGGTTTTTCATGCAGAATTATCCCATTTCCTTCAAATTTTGGTTAAAGGTTCACTGTGTTAAGACGTTTCCCTAATTAGTTTTCGGGATTGATTAGTTAAGTATAAAGGGGGGGATCGGGGGGCTAATCCCCCCCCTTAATTTATAAAAATGGGTTTTTCATGCAGAATTATTCCGTTTTCCTTCAAATTTTGTTTATAGGTTCATTGGGTTAAGACGCTTCCCTGATTAGTTTTCGGGATTGATTGGTTAAGTATAAAGGGGGGAACGGGGGGCTAATACCCACCTTAATTTATATAAATGAGTTTTTCATGCAGAATTATCCCATTTCCTTTAAATTTTGGTTAAAGGTTCACTGTGTTAAGACGCTTCTCTAATTAGTTTTCGGGATTGATTGGTTAAGTATAAAGGGGGGAACGGGGGGATAATCCCTCCCTTATTTTATATAAATGGGTTTTTCATGCAGAATTATTCCGTTTTCCTTCAAATTTTGTTTATAGGTTCACTGTGTTAAGGCGCTTCCCTGATTAGTTTTCGGGATTGATTGGTTAAGTATAAAGGGGGGAACGGGGGGGGGGCTAATCCCCACCTTAATTTATATAAATGAGTTTTTCATGCAGAATTATCCCATTTCCTTCAAATTTTGGTTAAAGGTTCACTGTGTTAAGACGCTTCCCTAATTAGTTTTCGGGATTGATTGGTTAAGTATAAAGGGGGGAACGGGGGGATAATCCCCCCCTTAATTTATATAAATGGGTTTTTCATGCAGAATTATCCCATTTCCTTCAAATTTTGGTTAAAGGTTCACTGTGTTAAGACGCTTCCCTAATTAGTTTTCGGGATTGATTAGTTAAGTATAAAGGGGGGGAACGGGGGGCTAATCCCCCCCCTTAATTTATATAAATGGGTTTTTCATGCAGAATTATTCCGTTTTCCTTCAAATTTTGTTTATAGGTTCATTGGGTTAAGACGCTTCCCTGATTAGTTTTCGGGATTGATTGGTTAAGTATAAAGGGGGGAACGGGGGGCTAATCCCCACCTTAATTTATATAAATGTGTTTTTCATGCAGAATTATCCCATTTCCTTCAAATTTTGGTTAAAGGTTCACTGTGTTAAGACGCTTCCCTAATTAGTTTTCGGGATTGATTGGTTAAGTATAAAGGGGGGAACGGGGGGATAATCCCTCCCTTATTTTATATAAATGGGTTTTTCATGCAGAATTATTCCGTTTTCCTTCAAATTTTGTTTATAGGTTCACTGAGTTAAGGCGCTTCCCTGATTAGTTTTCGGGATTGATTAGTTAAGTATAAAGGGGGGGGATCGGGGGGCTAATCCCCCCCTTAATTTATATAAATGGGTTTTTCATGCAGAATTATTCCGTTTTCCTTCAAATTTTGTTTATAGGTTCATTGGGTTAAGACGCTTCCCTGATTACTTTTCGGGATTGATTGGTTAAGTATAAAGGGGGGAACGGGGGGATAATCCCTCCTTAATTTATATAAATGGGTTTTTCAAGCAGAATTATTCCGTTTTCCTTCAAATTTTGTTTATAGGTTCACTGTATTAAGGCGCTTCCCTGATTAGTTTTTCAGGATTGATTGGTTAAGTATAAGGGAGGAACGGGAGGGGCTAATCCCCCCTTAATTTATATAAATGGGTTTTTCATGCAGAATTATCCCATTTCCTTCAAATTTTGATTAAAGGTTCACTGTATTAAGACGCTTCCCTAATTACTTTTCGGGATTGATTGGTTAAGTATAAAGGGGGGAACGGGGGGATAATCCCCCCCTTAATTTATATAAATGGGTTTTTCATGCAGAATTATCCCATTTCCTTCAAATTTTGGTTAAAGGTTCACTGTGTTAAGACGCTTCCCTAATTAGTTTTCGGGATTGATTAGTTAAGTATAAAGGGGGGGATCGGGGGCCTAATCCCCCCCTTAATTTATATAAATGGGTTTTTCATGCAGAATTATTCCGTTTTCCTTCAAATTTTGTTTATAGGTTCATTGGGTTAAGACGCTTCCCTGATTAGTTTTCGGGATTGATTGGTTAAGTATAAAGGGGGGAACGGGGGGCTAATACCCACCTTAATTTATATAAATGAGTTTTTCATGCAGAATTATCCCATTTCCTTTAAATTTTGGTTAAAGGTTCACTGTGTTAAGACGCTTCTCTAATTAGTTTTCGGGATTGATTGGTTAAGTATAAAGGGGGGAACGGGGGGATAATCCCTCCCTTATTTTATATAAATGGGTTTTTCATGCAGAATTATTCCGTTTTCCTTCAAATTTTGTTTATAGGTTCACTGTGTTAAGGCGCTTCCCTGATTAGTTTTCGGGATTGATTGGTTAAGTATAAAGGGGGGAACGGGGGGGGGCTAATCCCCACCTTAATTTATATAAATGAGTTTTTCATGCAGAATTATCCCATTTCCTTCAAATTTTGGTTAAAGGTTCACTGTGTTAAGACGCTTCCCTAATTAGTTTTCGGGATTGATTGGTTAAGTATAAAGGGGGGGGGGGAACGGGGGGATAATCCCCCCCTTATTTTATATAAATGGGTTTTTCAAGCAGAATTAGTCCGTTTTCCTTCAAATTTTGTTTATAGGTTCACTGTGTTAAGGCGCTTCCCTGATTAGTTTTTCAGGATTGATTGGTTAAGTATAAGGGAGGAACGTGAGTGGCTAATCCCCCCTTAATTTATATAAATGGGTTTTTCATGCAGAATTATCCCATTTCCTTCAAATTTTGGTTAAAGGTTCACTGTGTTAAGACGCTTCCCTAATTAGTTTTCGGGATTGATTGGTTAAGTATAAAGGGGGGGAACGGGGGGATAATCCCCCCCTTAATTTATATAAATGGGTTTTTCATGCAGAATTATCCCATTTCCTTCAAATTTTGGTTAAAGGTTCACTGTGTTAAGACGCTTCCCTAATTAGTTTTCGGGATTGATTGGTTAAGTATAAAGGGGGGAACGGGGGGATAATCCCTCCCTTATTTTATATAAATGGGTTTTTCATGCAGAATTATTCCGTTTTCCTTCAAATTTTGTTTATAGGTTCACTGTGTTAAGGTGCTTCCCTGATTAGTTTTCGGGATTGATTGGTTAAGTATAAAGGGGGGAACGGGGGGGGCTAATCCCCACCTTAATTTATATAAATGAGTTTTTCATGCAGAATTATCCCATTTCCTTCAAATTTTGGTTAAAGGTTCACTGTGTTAAGACGCTTCCCTAATTAGTTTTCGGGATTGATTGGTTAAGTATAAAGGGGGGGGGAACGGGGGGATAATCCCCCCCTTATTTTATATAAATGGGTTTTTCAAGCAGAATTAGTCCGTTTTCCTTCAAATTTTGTTTATAGGTTCACTGTGTTAAGGCGCTTCCCTGATTAGTTTTTCAGGATTGATTGGTTAAGTATAAGGGAGGAACGTGAGTGGCTAATCCCCCCTTAATTTATATAAATGGGTTTTTCATGCAGAATTATCCCATTTCCTTCAAATTTTGGTTAAAGGTTCACTGTGTTAAGACGCTTCCCTAATTAGTTTTCGGGATTGATTGGTTAAGTATAAAGGGGGGAACGGGGGGATAATCCCCCCCTTAATTTATATAAATGGGTTTTTCATGCAGAATTATCCCATTTCCTTCAAATTTTGGTTAAAGGTTCACTGTGTTAAGACGCTTCCCTAATTAGTTTTCGGGATTGATTGGTTAAGTATAAAGGGGGGAACGGGGGGATAATCCCTCCCTTATTTTATATAAATGGGTTTTTCATGCAGAATTATTCCGTTTTCCTTCAAATTTTGTTTATAGGTTCACTGTGTTAAGGTGCTTCCCTGATTAGTTTTCGGGATTGATTGGATAAGTATAAAGGGGGGAACGGGGGGGGGGGCTAATCCCCACCTTAATTTATATAAATGAGTTTTTCATGCAGAATTATCCCATTTCCTTCAAATTTTGGTTAAAGGTTCACTATGTTAAGACGCTTCCCTAATTAGTTTTCGGGATTGATTGGTTAAGTATAAAGGGGGGGGGAACGGGGGGATAATCCCCCCCTTATTTTATATAAATGGGTTTTTCAAGCAGAATTATTCCGTTTTCCTTCAAATTTTGTTTATAGGTTCACTGTGTTAAGGCGCTTCCCTGATTAGTTTTTCAGGATTGATTGGTTAAGTATAAGGGAGGAACGGGAGGGGCTAATCCCCCCTTAATTTATATAAATGGGTTTTTCATGCAGAATTATCCCATTTCCTTCAAATTTTGGTTAAAGGTTCACTGTGTTAAGACGCTTCCCTAATTAGTTTTCGGGATTGATTGGTTAAGTATAAAGGGGGGAACGGGGGGATAATCCCCCCCTTAATTTATATAAATGGGTTTTTCATGCAGAATTATCCCATTTCCTTCAAATTTTGGTTAAAGGTTCACTGAGTTAAGGCGCTTCCCTGATTAGTTTTCGGGATTGATTAGTTAAGTATAAAAGGGGGGGGATCGGGGTGCTAATCCCCCCCTTAATTTATATAAATGGGTTTTTCATGCAGAATTATCCCATTTCCTTCAAATTTTGGTTAAAGGTTCACTGTGTTAAGACGCTTCACTAATTAGTTTTCGGGATTGATTGGTTAAGTATAAAGGGGGGAACGGGGGGATAATCCCCCCTTATTTTATATAAATGGGTTTTTCATGCAGAATTATTCCGTTTTCCTTCAAATTTTGTTTATAGGTTCACTGTGTTAAGGCGCTTCCCTGATTAGTTTTCGGGATTGATTGGTTAAGTATAAAGGGGGCAACGGGGGGGGCTAATCCCCACCTTAATTTATATAAATGAGTTTTTCATGCAGAATTATCCCATTTCCTTCAAATTTTGGTTAAAGGTTCACTGTGTTAAGACGCTTCCCTAATTAGTTTTCGGGATTGATTGGTTAAGTATAAAGGGGGAACGGGGGGATAATCCCCCCCTTATTTTATATAAATGGGTTTTTCATGCAGAATTATTCCGTTTTCCTTCAAATTTTGTTTATAGGTTCACTGTGTTAAGGCGCTTCCCTGATTAGTTTTCGTGATTGATTGGTTAAGTATAAAGGGGGGGAACGGGGGTATAATCCCCCCCTTAATTTATATAAATGGGTTTTTCATGCAGAATTATCCCATTTCCTCTAAATTTTGTTTATAGGTTCACTGTGTTAAGGAGTTTCCCTGATTAGTTTTCGGGATTGATTGGTTACGTATAAAGGAGGGAACGGGGGGGCATATCCCCCCTTATTTTATATAAATGGGTTTTTCATGCAGAATTATTCCGTTTTCCTTCAAATTTTGTTTATAGGTTCACTGTGTTAAGGGGCTTCCGTGATTAGCTTTCGGGATTGATTGATTAAGTATAAAGGGGGGGAACGGGGGGATAATCCCCCCTTAATTTATATAAATGGGTTTTTCATGCAGAATTATTCTATTTGCTTCAAAATTTGTTTATAGGTCCATTGGGTTAAGACGCTTCCCGGATTAGTTTTCGGGATTGATTGATTAAGTATAAAGGGGGGGAACGGGGGGCTAATACCCCCTTTAATTTATATAAATGGGTTTTTCATGCAGATTTATCCCATTTCCTTCAAATTTTATTTATAGGTTCACTGTGTTAAAGCGCATCCCTGATTAGTTTTCGGGATTGATTGGTTAAGTATAAAGGGGGGAACGGAGAGCTAATACCCCCTTATTTTATATAAATGGGTTTTTCATGCAGAATTATTCTATTTGCTTCAAAATTTGTTTATAGGTTCATTGGGTTAAGACGCTTCCCTGATTAGTTTTCGGCATTGATTGGTTAAGTATAAAGGGGGGGAACGGAGGGGGCTAATTCCGCCTTAATTTATATAAATGGGTTTTTCATGCAGAATTATCCGATTTTCTTCAAATTTTGTATATATATTCATTGTAATTAGAGATTTACCTGATTAGTTTAAGGAGTTCATTAGTTAACTATGGGGGAGGGGGTAACGGGGGGATGACCTCCCCCCTTAATATTTTGTTTATTTCTTTATTTTTCGATGGGCTTATTTCAAATTCTTTGAAATCCATATACTTAAAGCTAACCTGCTTTTTAGTTTTTCGTGCAAAAATGCTATTTATACGCATGCGCGAGCATTTTCCTAATCAGCTAGAGGCTTTTACTATCTTCAGACGCGATGTTCCAGCCAATGAGGTGAAGTCTTTTTCCTCTCTCTAGAAGCGTATGTGTTCCATTTGGTTGTTCCGTTGTTGAAACTTTATAGATTTCTTTTATTAAGGTATTTTTTCATTTTACCGTATTTATTTTCTTTTTAAGTCGTATGTATTTTACTACTTTGAATTTTTTATAACTAACCCTTTTTTTGAGAGAGAGATTTCGTGGCACGAAATTCCGCGAATCGTTTCCGATGTAAACAAACTAATTTTAAACTTTTAATATGTAATTCTGTGTGATATGATTAAATTCAGGTTTTCTCAGCGACGATCACAGTATTTTTACCAAATAATTTTTGTATTAATCAAGCTTTTTTGGTTATTAAGCATAGCTAAACACGAAAGAAAACTTTGATATTTTAAGATTTTGATGTGAATTATTTGCGTACATTTATAAGACGAGTTTCACTGAATAATTCAAGAAAAAAAAATCTCATCATTATACATATTTAGTTATGCATTATTAATTATTTACTTGGCCTTTACTTTTAATATTTCAAACTTACAGCTGAATGTAACTATTAAAACATTTGAAATACTGTATTCGTAAAATGAAATTTCAGCTTAAACACTCGACAATTACTTTTAGTTATGCATTATTAATTATTTACTTGGCCTTTACTTTTAATATTTCAAACTTACAGTTGAATGTAACTATTAAAACATTTGAAATACTGCATTCGTAAAATGAAATTTCAGCTTAAACACTCGACAATTACTTTTAGTTATGCATTATTAATTATTTACTTGGCCTTTACTTTTAATATTTCAAACTTACAGCTAAATGTAATTATTAAAACATTTGAAATACTGTATTCGTAAAATGAA
Organism: Maratus michaelseni; assembly: GCA_963931845.1. Lineage (NCBI taxonomy): Eukaryota > Metazoa > Arthropoda > Arachnida > Araneae > Salticidae > Maratus > Maratus michaelseni. The sequence goes on along the minus strand of OZ007591.1, from coordinate 155,580,136 downwards.
ATTTCAGCTTAAACACTCGACAATTACTTTTAGGTTAAATTCAGGTTTTCTCAGTGACGATCACAGTATTTTTACCAAATAATTAAAAGTACTACATGCATGCATCTATCTATCTATATTAGAAATTGTGCAGGTTTCTGGTCACTGTTTTGTTTACATATTTTAAACAAAAATTTCAATTTAATAATGCACTGAAAATTATAATGAATGCTTACAATTAAACACAACAACACAAAACAAAAAATTTCACAAAAACACATTATTTCCCCGATATTTTCCCACAACTAATCAATAAATTTCATGATATTTTATTGCGATTTTAAACCATGAACTTTAGTACTTTTCTGTTATACGGACACTATGCCAAAATGTATGTATGTATGTAAATGTATGTATGTATGTTTGGCGACAATGGTGTACGTATAACGGAAAAGTGCCTGAATTATTATTTATATATATATATATATATAATATAAACATAATTGGCGACACAGCAAGTTTTCTGGATTTCTCCTTGTCTCTCTAACCACATTGTTAACAAAACAAAAAATTCACGAAAAACACATTATTTCCCCGATATTTTCCCACAACTAATCAATAAATTTCATGATATTTTATTGCGATTTTAAACCATGAACTTTAGTACTTTTCTGTTATACGGACACTATGCCAAAATGTATGTATGTATGTAAATGTATGTATGTATGTTTGGCGACAATGGTGTACGTATAACGGAAAAGTGCCTGAATTATTATATATATATATATATATATATATATATATATATATAATATAAACATAATTGGCGACACAGCAAGTTTTCTGGATTTCTCCCTGTCTCTCTAACCACATTGTTAACAAAACAAAAAATTCACGAAAAACACATTATTTCCCCGATATTTTCCCACAACTAATCAATAAGTTTCATGATATTTTATTGTGATTTTAAACCATGAACTTTAGTACTTTTCTGTTATACGGATACTATGCCAAAATGTATGTATGTATGTATGTTTGGCGACAATGGTGTCCGTATAACGGAAAAGTGCCTGAATTATTTATATATATATATATAAAATATAAACATAATTGGCGACACAGCAAGTTTTCTGGATGTGAAAGGCGGAGATGAATTTCATTCATTCAATGACCGTTTTAAAAGTTTCAAGTTTGGATTGAGTGCACCTGAACATAAAAACCGATACCTATTTCTATGTTCATGATTGAGTTATTTGGATATCTTTTCGTATAGCACAGAAAATCATTTCTCCCGCTTTCGTAATACAGATAAATTCTGGTGTATTTTTTTTCTTCTTTTTATATCATAAGTACTTTTCTACTTTAAATTTTTTAATTGTCGAGTTTCTAAGCTGAAATTTCATTTTTCGAATGCAGTATTTCAAATGTTTTAATAATTACATTCAGCTGTAAGTTTGAAATATTTAAAATATTAAAAGTAAAGGTCAAGTAAATAATTAATAATGCATAACTAAATATGTATAATGATCAGAATGACATATTAAAATGTGTACAGAATGACATGAAAATTTTAAAAAACTGAAATTTTGCACTTGCAACTTAATTGTAAATTTCATTGTTTACATTGGAAACGATTTGTGGATTTTAAGAATTTGCTGAACTTCGTGTCACCAAATTACTAAATCTCTCTCTCTCACTCTCCAAAAAAAAAAAAAAAAATGGTTAGTTTAAAAAAATTCAAAGTAGCAAAATACATACAACACAAAAAGAAAATAAATACGGTAAAATGAAAAAATTACTTTAATAATAGAAATCCATAAATTTTCAACAACGACATCAAACGAACGTATCTCATCTTTCGTTTGTGATAAGGAACGCTCCTTTGGCCCCCTCCACTCATTGGCTGAATTGTAAAGGGCAAAATTGGGGGACAAAATGACTACAGCATTTCTGAGAAAAGAAAAAATCAGAAAATTCACAGAAAATAATTATTTTTGTTGCAAGTTGGGTTAACTGTCTTTATGGTTAGAGTCGATTTCAGACTGAGTGTAGATTTCTGCAAGTTGGATTTGGGTTAACCCGATTTTTCAAAAGTTAGTTCACGTTCAGTATATTATTTCAGATTAAAACTATACCTATCAGGGCTTGAATTTCAGGGCGGGATTCGCGCGGAAAATTTTGAAATCCCGCCCAAAAAATTTCAGCATTTTTGGAGAAATTTGCATTATTTAATCTACCTGCAACCGAACGATAAATTTCGTGATTTTTTTTCCCCGCAACCGATTGACGGACTTTGTGTTTTTTCCGCGACTGATCAACGAACTTTGTGGTTTTTTCCGTGACAGATCAACGAACTTTGAGTTTTTTCTGCGACAGATCGACGAACATTGCGTTTTTTAAGCGACTGATCGACGAACCTTGCGTTTTTTGGGGACATATCGACGAACTTTGCGTTTATTCTGCAATCGATCGACAAAATTTTTCTTTCTTCCCTGACTGATCGACGAACTTTGCATTTATTCCGCAATCGATCGACGAAATTTGCTTTTTTCCGCAACTGATCGACGAACTTTGCGTTTTTTCCGCGACAGATCAACGAACGTTGCATTTTTTTCTGCGACTGATCAACGAACTTTGCGTTTTTTCTGCGGCAGATAGACGAACATTGCGTTTTTTAAGCGACTGATCGACGAACCTTGCGTTTTTTGGGGACAGATCGACGAACTTTGTGTTTATTCTGCAATCGATCGGCGAAATTTGCTTTTTTCCCACGACTGATCAACGAACTTTGCGTTTTTTGGTGACAGATTGACGAACTTAGCGTTTTTTCCGCGACAGATTGATGAACTTTGCGTCTTTTCCACGATCGATCAGTGAATCTCAATCAAGTAAAATCTAAAGTCAGAAATTTATTTAACAACCTAATTGTTAAGGGTCCCTAACACATTTAATGGAACTTGAAAAATACACTGCATATATAAAACTTAACTTTCTTCCCTTTTTTATAATAAAAATAAACATTTTACATAATCATTCTCAGTTGACTTAATTTTTTCAATGGTATTTTGTCATGTCTGCATTAATGTAATTCTTTAAATAGCACGTAAAAGAATAGTGGGGTTTAAAGATTTTTTTTCTCCCTTCCAAACATTACAACTCCCCTCCATTTTTAAATGTTGGTAGGGAGACTCCCGTCTTTGGAAAAATTGAATTTCAAGCCCTGCCTATAATATGTTTGTGTGTATTGAGGTTTGTATAGATGTTTGTGTGTGTGCTGTTTTTAATACAGACAGTTTCATTTTTCACACGAACCTTTCAAAAAATTCACATTCTTTGCGCAATCCTTTAACAAAATTCGCATTTTTTTTTCGTGATTCTTTAATGAAATTCGCATTTTTTTCTGTATCTTTTTTTTGTCGAGATTCATAATTTTTTCAGCTATCCTATGACGTAATTCGTGTTTTTTTTCAGCGATAATTTGAAGAAATTTGTGTTTTTTCTGCGATTTTTTTTTTCACGAAATTTGCGTTATTTTCCACGATTCTTTTATGAAATTTGCGTTTTTCTGTGATCCTTAGACGAAATTTTCTTTTTTCGCGATGCTTTGATAATAATCACATTTTCTCTGCTGCCTTTTGATAAGATTCATGAATTTTCAGCAATCCTTCGATGAAATTCGCGTTTTTTCAGCAATCTTTGAAGAAATTCGCATTTTTCTCGCGATACTTTAACGAAATGTGCGTTTTCCAGCGATTTTTTGATAAAATACATTTTATTCCGCAATTTTTAGACGAAGTTTGGCAAGAAAGCGCTATCTTTGGGTGAAATTTCCTGTTTTGCGATTCTTTGACAAAATTTGCTCATCTTTTGTGTAAATGGCGTTTTTCTGTGGCCTTTTAACAAAATTCACGTTTTACATGATCCTTTGATGAAATTAGTGTTTTTCCCGTGATCATTTGACGAAATCTAGGATTTTTTTCCCGCGAAGATTGATTATATGTTTTTAGTCTGCAGGTGCCCTAAAAAGTTTGTGACGCCTGTCGCTGCATTGCACGCATTCTGCCACGGTGTGTCAAACAAACAAAATTCATCCTAAAGAATTATTGTTTCGTTTCTGGAAATGAACAACCGTCAACTCATTGGCTGAATTATAAAGGGTGAAATGTGTAGGCATTGAGTATCATCTATACTATTAATGTCGGTAAACGTCTGTCTGTGTGTGTGTTGTTGTGTCTGGCGTCTCTAAGCACAAAACTCTGCATGCAGACGACGGACATAAGTGCTTTTGGTATAAAAAAATTCGTAAGTGGAGTTTTTAAAATTCACAACATTTTGCGGGAGAAGAGGGGTGCGAACGAATTTAAAAAATGAGTCCGCATCAATAATTATGGCGGCGGCGGGGAGTATGTTTTGCCTACACGGGGCGGAGACTTTTCTTTGTTGACACCACTCATATGATATATCGTTCGAAAGGCCTGTGACTGCCTTTTCATGTTATGCATCTGTGTGGTCCATCCCCCCCCCCCCCGCCAATTGGGGCACTTTTCTAAATTTTGCACATACCACTCATGTTATATATCGTTAAAAAGGTCTGTGACCGCTTAATCATATTATGCATCTCCTGTGTCCATCCCCCCACTTTGCCCCCCCAAGGGGGTACTTTTGTAAATTTTGCACAATCCCTTCATGTTACGTATTGTTGGAAAGGTCTTTGACTGCTTATTCATGTTATGCATCTCCGGGGTCCATCCCGCCACTTCCCCCCCCCTTAAGGGGGGCAATTTTCTAAATTTTGTTGACACCCCTCATGTCATATATTGTTGGAAAGGTCTGTGACCGCTTAATGATATTATGCATCTCCAATGTCCATTTCCCCCACTTTGCCCCCCCCTCCCCCAAGGGGGTACTTTTCTAAGTTTTGCAGACAACCCTCATGTCATATATCGTTGGAAAGGTCTGTGACTGCTTAATCATATGCATATCTCTGATGTCCATCTCCCCGCTTTGCCCCCCCCCCCCCCCAAAGAGGTACTTTTCTAAATTTTGCACACAACCCTCATGTTATATATCGTTGGAAAGGTCTGTGACCACTTAATCATATTATACATGTTCCGTGTCCATCTCCTACTTTACCTCCCCCCCAAGGGGGTACTTTTTAAAATTTTGCACACACCCCTCATGTTACATATCGTTTGAAAGGTCTTTGACTGCTTATTCATGTTATGCATCTCCTTGGTCCATCCCGCCATTTCCCCCTCCCCAAGGGGGCACTTACCATTTACTTGCACAACAGCGCTAAATGTGTCAGATGAAAGAAATTCCGCGAGTACATGTGCCAGTGAAACTTAGCCAATTGCTGTTCTTCAACCTAGCTTTAATTCAAAGTGGGTTTTTTATTTATTTGAATTATTCTGCAAAAGTTTCAAACATTTTAAAGCAGCTATGAATTTTATTTTTATGGTACTATCAAGTTTTTTGCCGTCAAATTTTGACGGGTTCCATCTAGTAAGTGTATAATATACAATTAGTGTGAATAGCCTGTGAACTCAATGCCCTCAGTTTAACTGGGCAGTTTTATTTTTATTTTTTATACTGAAGGAGCTAGACATTTGAAATTTGTCATTGTAGTTACTTATAAGATGTAAATGCTCTCTAAGAACAAAATAAAAAAGAAATTGAAATTTAAAAGGGTGAAAAGAGCGAAAAGCGTTCTAAAAACAGTCTAAATTACAATTTCTATGAAATCTCTGGAACTACAGAACCGATTTCAAAAGTAATGGTGGGAAATTGATGGGGACAATCCCTACTCCAACATAGGCTATATTTTATGTCGGTGCCACTAACATCAGTGGGGTGCAGGATCGAAAAATGTTCGTGCGACTTTTTTATACTGAAGGGGCAAGAAATTTGAAATTTAGCATTGTAGTTACTTATAAGATGTAAATGCTCTCTAAGAATAAATTTAAAAAAAAATCGAAATTTAAATGGGTGAAATGAGCGAAAAGCGTTCTGAAGTCATTCTAAATTACAATTTCTATGGAATCTCTGGAACCACGGAACCGATTTCAAAAGTGATGGTGGCAAATTGGTGGTGACAATCCCTGCTCCAACAGCCTCTTTAATAAAAAACTATGCGTTGCTGACGACTGGGTTTTTCACTAATTGTTGCACCAGATTAATCTCGGAAAATGAAACATTTGAAGTTACTGAAAAAAATGATAGCTCAAAAAGTATTTGTCAGAAAATTGTTAGACAAACTGCGTTTGAAAGGTAAAAAATTGTATTTTTCTTGATATGAATTTCAAATCTAATGATTATGCCGTTTTTCAAATATTGAATTTCAAAAATTACCAAATTTTCCAATGGAGTACCATAGCGAAACCTTCATGCGCAAAAATATAATGATAAGGGCGATGTGTCCTGACGTGTATATTGGCTATAGCACGAGTCACAAATTATAGTAGCCTTATTATTCTGTTAAAATATAAAAGTTATTTATGAAATGTCAATATTTTGTTTGATTAAAGGTTCGTTAAAAGAAATTGACCAGCGTAGCGGACGTAGCTTGCTAGTTTCCAATAAAGCTTCATTTCACACGTGCTGAAATTAAGACCTGTTAATTAAAATGAATATTGAAATTCAATTTACATAGTCATGCGAATGTGTTATAAATTGAGTTATAATGAGTTATAAGTTGTTTTAAATATAGATATTTCGCCATTGTTTCGCCAGATTTCATCACCAACATACAATACTCAAATTTCTCCTTGTTTTTATCAGTGCTGGAGAGGTTCGTGCAAATTATAGATTAGCTGGATTTCTTAATTAATCTGTCCTTCATTCGCCTTTGTGCTATAACGTGAAGACTAGCGACCCGTTGTCTGGAAACAGTAACCGTGTGTGGTCTTGCTTCACTGATAAAACTTTGTCTTACGAGAAATGTTAAATGTTTTATATAAATTATTAATTTATACACTGCAAAAAAAAAAAAAAAAAAAAAATGTTGATTTTACAGTATAATACTAGCATCCCAGCTGCTAGTATTATACTGTAAAATCAACATTTTTTTTTTTTTTTTTTTTGTGCAGTGTACAAGGAACATAAATACTTATAATTGAATCACTATTTTTAATTTAAAGTATGATAGTCATGGATTACAACTACATATATTTTATATTTTTATCGTTAGTAGAACTTTTCATATTAAATTATACACCATTATTTTTCTTGAAAATTACGCAAAACATCTGTTGTTTTGCATTAAAAGGTGATGATGTGCAAAGCTCTCCACCAATAAGATTAATAAAAGTTGCTCTATTTTTTTTTTGTTTTTTAAGAAGGAAAAAAAGTACTAAATTAAGTCACGTTCTAGTGAGTGACTATTAAAAAGATAGAGAAAACTTTTGTGAAAATTACGTCATATTTTAAACGATACATTAAGAACGTTTTATTAAAAATATTTTTTTATAGCGTCGTTATAAAATTCCGGAGGGCAGCGACATTGTTTACTTAGCCATTTTATACAAGCTGATTTTCAAATGTTTAATTGATATTATTTAATTAATCACGAAAACAGCCGTTAGCTCTCGCGACGGCAGTTGATTCGACTTTAAGAACCAAAAAAATCCGTCAATCAAAGGGAAATTAATTTCAACCCGATTTCAGAAGATCGCCACTGGTCACTTAATTACAATTCAATCTTCCGCAATATTTTTAAAACAGAGATAATTAGCGTGCTTTTAGAGCCTGCGGTGTCTGAACGGTGGTGGTGGTGGTGGTGGGGGGGGGGGGGATTGCCGAGCGTAGTTTTCTTAGGAGGCAGAGCACCCCCTCCCCCCATTATTATTATTTTTGTTTAAAACTTATTTTTACTTTTATACTTATTTTAAAATTTAAATAATTGTGGGAAAAAGTGCCAAAATTTTCCTCAAATTTAATCATGACACGGTTTGTACATTATTGTTTAGTAAAACTGATAAGTGTTGCTAAATAATTGAAACATTTCTGCACGTTATAGTGTTTATTGTACTATCGTCCTACATATTAGGATAATTTGTAAAATGAAAACCTATAATGTTTGGGTAAGTTTATGAATTTAATATTTATATGTGTTGTTTCGTTAGCCTGTAATAGTAATTTTTTCAAAAATATAAGTTTTACCGATATGTAGTAAAATATGGATTGTATTTTTTACACTGTGAGAAAAAGACAGATGTTACTTGAGGTAGGAAAATGTAATATCACAAAGGGCGAAAATGTTCAATAACCTCTTCCGAGTTACCCACATTACCGAAAAGCGTATTTTATCATTAGAAATCTCAGAAACCAATATATTTTCGACATTTAAAGTAACATTTATAAAAACACAAAGTTTTTTTTGCTGTTACTCATTTCTAAGTAGTTTTTATAGTGTACTAGTGGAAAGCCCTTTATACGGGCAGCCTGCGTGGCAAATGACAAATATTTAAAGCGTATATCGATAACCAACTCATAAATATTAGCTGCTATAAAACAATTGCTGGTCATAAAATATTTTTTATTGGGCCATCACAATCGGGCATTGTTAAAACAATACCCCTCAAATAATTAAATTTTTTTTATACTCCTAGAAAACATGCTTTTTCCGTGAATTCTTCTCGAAAGTCTGAAGAAGAGGGAAAAATTCCGTTTATTCCCTGCACACATGCGTATTCGCTCTATTAATACTAAAATTCGAATTTATTTTAAAAATGAGAAACTAAAAATTCAATAAATTAAAATATCGAATTTATTTAAAAACTATAAAACAAAACTAAAAATAGTGCTTTCAAATTAAGAAAAGTAACAATTAAGTTATAATAATATAATAAGTTATAACAATAATTTAAAAAATATATAATAGTGGAAAAAAATCGATACTCAAAGAAAGCAAACATTTTTTCCTGAATTTAATTAAAAATATAATATTCTTATTTTACATCTAGCAATCAAATTAAGGATATATATGATTCATGTTTTTATCCTCTATTAATACTAAAGTGTTAAAGCCACGACGAAAGTTCCCGCAATTAACTTCAAAATTGGCAGTTTTCTAAATCACAAATTGTTTAAATCCCAAGTCGCCATTTGAAGAAAACTCATATCATCGTTTCAAACTCTTATTCTAGCAAGTGACCGTTGACCTTACTGTTAAAACACTTGATTTAAGGCACTGATGTCCCTAGATCGACCCCAAGGTCAGCAAGAAAATTTTCTTGAAATATATCAAATAATAAATATTTCTGTAATAGTCCATAGGCGGCACAGATAGAGATGTAGTTTTTTAAAACCGACGTTCTTCAAATAACGGAAAATTTCCCTCCTGTAGCAGAGAAAAAAAAATACGGACATTCTTCAAATAACGGAAAATGTTCTGGCAGCAATGCTGCCAGGAATATTTCCGTGATTTGAAGGAGAGTATTTCTGAGAGTGTACTTCAATCTAACTTTTAGTACACTAGCAACCCGTGGTTGCCGAATAACTTTTATTCAACCTATAACTCAAAAGCTCTTACAAAGCTCTTACAGGTTAATTGTCTGAGTGCAACGAAGACTCATACACAGCGCAGTATTACTTTGCCCCATATATAGCTACGATGGATATTAAAACTTTTCGTCAAGCATAACTCAAAAAATATTTAACGGATTTCGTTCAAATTTTTACAGCAGGTACCTATAAAGGTGACAACGACGTCTATTTATTACCAAGAATAAATGCTAAACCGTTTGGAAATTATATTAAAAAAATAGATAAAAAAGCACAATTAAAGTACATACGTCACGAAATTTTGTGGTACGTCATTTTCACCGGCGCGAGATTTTCGTAGACAATCGGAATTGAAAAGTTCATGGAGTACAAGGAGCAAAAAAAATATGCACGCACTAATATTCAGCACAATAAAATATATTTCAATTGAGTAGAAATCGAAAATTAATCTGGATTTTTTTCTCTTTGAAAGAAAAACCCCGCAATAACTTAGTAGACTTGGTATTAGAGATTTGGCGCAAATCTCAGCAATAGCAGCTTTTTTTATTTCTCATGTGTAAATAATAAAAAAAAATTCTTTGGGGTTTAAATAAAAGGTTTCGATTTATGGCATTATTTCTTTTTTTTTTCTCTTTTTAGCATTTTAAATGGGATTAATGAAAGGCATGTATTTTAAACTAAATGAGTGAAAGGTTTATATTTAAATGAAATGAATTCAATATGAAAATGTTATAGGAACAATATTTGGCGATTTATCAACTGCGCCAGGATAACATAAAAGTACCAATATATCAAACGGTATGTAGTATGTGAAATGAAACAGTTATAATCACCCATCGTACAAGAAAAAAACTAATATTCTGCATTCAGAGGGAAAAATAGATCTCCTGTGCCGTAAGATTTGGCGAGTTCTTTTTTGGTGATAAGTTTTTCGATGTGATTGTTGGGATCTGAAGGATTTGGCTTACTTTTTCTAAATCTTATTTTTTTGCAGATGTAGTATTATGTAAATATATTTTTTAGCAGATATTTTTCTATTTTGTATATTTTCTGGGAAAAGAGATTTTTACCTTTTTATCTGTGCATTCGGAAATATTAAAAAATAAAAAAAGATTTACATATATCAAGCGCTTAATTTTTATACGGACCACTTCTCCATTTTTAGATTTGGTACTTTTCGGTTAGCCGGGCGCCAGTGAAATTTATATATCTATGTATACATATGTATACATATATCTATACATACACACATTTATATATGCATGTATGTATATATACATATATATATCATCATCATCATCATCATCATCATCAACCGTTTTCAATCCACTGCTGGATGTAGGTCTCCCCCAGATTTTTCCATTGTTGCCTGTCTAGTGCTTTAGTCATCCAATTAACACCGGCCACTTTTCTGATTTCGTCACTCCATCTTACTTGAGGTCGTCTTCTTGGTCGTTTTACATCTCTGGGATACCACTGTAGGGTGTTTGTGCTCCATCTATTGTCTTGTCTTCTTGCAATGTGCCCAGCCCATTTCCATTTTAGCCATTTAATTCTCTCGATAATGTCAAAAACTTTCGTCTGACTTCTTATCCACGTTATTCTCTTTCGGTCTCTTCTGGTTATGCCTAGCATACATCTTTCCATACTTCGCTGTGTTGTTTGTAATCTTTGTACCATCCGTTTTGTTAGTGTCCAAGTTTCTGCTCCATAAGTTAGTGCAGGCAAAACACATTGGTTAAACACCTTTCTTTTCAAACAAAGAGGCATGTTACTTTTCAGAATAATATTGTTCTTCCCAAAAGCACTCCATCCATTTCTTATTCTTCTATTGATTTCATTCATGATACTGTTGTCTGAAGATATTTCTTGTCCAAGGTACACATAACTTTCAACATCTTTAATCTCAGTGTTGTTGTAGACGATTTTCTTTTTTGATGCAAATGAATTGAACATCACCTTAGTCTTTTCCAAATTTATTTTTAATCCCACATTAATGCTAGCTTCTGCCAAATCTTTTAGCATATTTTGCAATTCTTCAGGGCTATTACTGAAAATTAAAATGTCATCAGCAAACCGGAGATGGCTTAAATATTCCCCATTTATTCTAATCCCTTTGTTTTCCCAATCCAGCTTCTTGAAAATACTCTCTAAGACAGCAGTAAAAAGCTTAGGCGAAATGGTGTCTCCTTGTCTTACTCCTCTTTCAAGCTTGATCTTCGCTTTTCCTTTGTCCAAACGGATGGTGGCTGTTGCTTTCTTGTAGATCTTCTTTATGATATTGATATAAGGTTTGTCTATACCAATGTTCTCCAGAGAAGTAATTACTGCAGATGTGTAGACCGAATCAAATGCTTTTTCATAATCAATAAAGGCAAGACAGAGAGGTAAATTATATTCTTTATGTCTTCCTATAACTTCCCTTACTGTTTGAATATGATCCATTGTGCTAAATCCACTTCGAAATCCTGCTTGTTCTCTAGGTTGAGCTGAGTCCAGAGCTGATTCAAGTCTTGTCGTTAAAACTTTGGTGAAAATTTTATAAATCACTGACAGTAAGCTGATTGGACGGTAGTTTTTAATGTTTTCCTTTTCTCCTTTCTTATAAAGTAACACCATCACAGCATTATTCCAATCTTCTGGTACATCTGATTTCTCGAGACATTTGGAAAACAGTAAGGCTAGCATTTTTGCAAATTCTTCTCCTGCTTCTTTGATAAGATCAATTGTAATTCCATCTTCGCCAGGGCATTTACCTTTTTTCATGCCTCTAATGGCTTGTACAACTTCATCTGTCATCACTGGGATTATCTCTTCAGTTTCTGTTATGTTTACTAGTGGATCACGTAGGTTGATTTCCCTTTGATCTTCACATTTATATAGATCGTTATAGAATTTTTCGACAATGTGTACTATTTCATTATTGATTTTGGTGATTGTTCCATCTGCTGTCTTCAGTGCAAAAATACCTTTTCTTCCAACACACAGTTTGCGCTTAGCTGATTTTAAACTTTTGTTATCTTCTAGAACTTTTTTGACAAGATCACAGTTAAATTTTCTGATATCTTCTGTAACACATTTTCTTACCGTTTTACATAATTCTGCATATTCAACTCTTGATTTAGGATAGTTTTTCTTCATTTTAAATTCTCTGCGTTTCTTCATCAGTCTTCTTGTTTCTTCTGTTATTTTCTTTGTTTGCTTTACTTGTGCTTCACCAGCTATCGTCCTTGCAATTTCTTGTAGAGTATTTGTTATTTTCTTGTTCACTACTGTAACATCTTGTTCTTCTTCTAAGATTGATTGAAGTACTTGAAAACGATTTTTAAGTTCTAAATTAAATTCTTCTTTATGTTTCTGGAGATTTATAATATCGACTGATTTCTTTGAGCATTGCAAAAGCTTCATTCTTTCCACTTTAGTATTTAAAAGCAGTTTGCATCTAACTAACCTGTGATCGCTTCCTGTATTGAAGTTATTGAGAACGCTGCAATCCTGAATAAGATGCTTTTTGTTTGTCAAGATGTAGTCGATTTCACTTGTTGAGCCATTTGCACTACGCCATGTCCATTTTCTTTGTGGCTTTTTCTTGAAAAATGAATTCATGATATACATCTGTTCACATTCTGCAAATTCAATCAATCTGTTTCCTCTTTCATTACGCACCCCATATCCATGAATTCCTACTGAGAACTCACCTTTCTTTTTTTCCCCAATTCTAGCATTCCAGTCTCCCATTATTAATTTTATGTAGCATTTTCCTTTTTGATGCATTGAAGCTACTTCTTCATAGAAATCCTCAATTTCTTCATCAGTATAGCTAATTGTTGGTGCATAAACTTGGGTAATTTGCAGTTTGTATCTTTTTGACACTTGTATAACTAACCTTGCAACTCTATCTGATGCACTATCATATTCTACGATGTGATTCTTCCACCTTTTATGAATCAGAAATCCTACACCACTTGTTTTTCCATCTTCTGTACCTCTGTAGTACAATACATGTCCACTGGCAAGATCAATCTTCTCTTCACCTTTTCTTCTTATTTCGCATAATCCTAGGATGTCCCAGTTGATTCTTTCTAATTCTTCTTCAAGTTCCTGTAAACGACTTTCAGAAGATAAGGATCGTCCATTATACGTAGCCAAGGTCATCAACTTATGGCAGCCAAACCGAGCCCGGTGATTCTTAGCACCCTCTGTCTTCATGTCTTTCTGATCGCTGCCGTAATCAGGAACATGCAGACTGCCGGGAATTGAGGGCCGTGATTTGTTTTGTGAATTCATGGTAAAATAAGGGGGGAGGTGGCCAAATTCCTCCACGCTGGCCAAGCGGGTTGGAGGAAGCCCATCCGCGTTCGTTCCCCATGCACTAGGCAAGGGTACTAACAGGCTGCACCGATGGAAGGTGCGGATTGGACATCAAGTCCCTGCTCCCAGTCGATTCCTTTAAGTCCTCCTCTGAGGCATTTAAAACATATATATATACACATACATATATGTGTGTATGTATACATATATATATATGTATATATAGATATATACATTTCACTGGCGCTCGGCTAACCGAAAAGTACCTTAGATTTTAAATGCTATTTATTATTTACTAGCCGTTTATTAATTGTTTACAATTTAACCCCCTGACAATAACAATTATTTATCACAAAAATGCCTCTTAGGTTTGTTATATAAGTTTGTTTATGTGTTTTCATTACTTATTAAAATATCGAATATGGCGATAAAATTTCATTTTAGCATCGTGCTTAAATTTTTAAGATGGCGCAAAAACATTCTTTAATAAACGTATGTTTGTAAATATTGAAAAATTTTGTAAGTTGCTAAAACTACCTTTTGGCACCATTTAAAATTTTTTTCGCCAACCGACATAGGATACGAAACTTTTTCCCATTCAGATACACATGCAAGGTTGGTCTCAAACAAGAGTAAAGCTAGCAACAATATTGTTTTAACTCTATAAGAGTTACAATAATGATATTAAATACTCCGATTGGCTTTCGGCCCAATTACGAAAGTTTCTCCTGCAAAAAAACTGTAGAAGAAGTCTTTTACATTTGTTTCAAATGAAGCTCGGTCTACAAGGTATTAGTTAATAATACAAACAACACTAATGGCATGGAGGCAAAAGTTTTAAGTTAAATGTATATATTTGAAACCCTTCCCCCCTACCCCCCCCCCCCCAAAAAAAAAAAAAAAAAGAAAAGAAAAGAAAAGAAAGTAACAGTAATGAATTTAAAATGGCGTTAAGCCACGCTTTCTGACATAAGCAATTGGCTGCAAACGCGATAACGAAACTTAATAACATGTAGCTAATATAGCCCTCAGGGTACTTTGCAGTTATGCAGACCTTGTGGTTTTTTTAAAAAGCTTGAGACAATTCAGGTTTAAGAAGTTGAGATTTACTGTCAAATGATATAAACAACTATGAACACAAAACTGATGAATTATTATTCAGGTTTATGTATGTATTTTAAAAAAATGCATCTGATTACACTTATTAGATAAATTACTTCTGTTTGCATTTAATAACTGATAAACGGCTTCTGTATAATAAATGAACTGTTTAAATATTGGGAAGAGGTGGCGAGAGGTAGAAAGACGAGTAAACAAACGGGTAGGCAGACGGGTAGTGAGATGGGTAGTGAGACGAGTAGCGACATAGGTAGACTGACGGGTAGCGAAACGAATAGACAGACGGCTAGAGAGAAAGATAAAAAGAGGGTTGACAGAGGGGTAGCGAGATGGGTCTCGAGACGGGTAGCGACACCGGTAGACTGGAATGTAGCGAGAAAGGTTGTGAGACGCGTAGCGTGGTAGATAAAGAGACGAGTAAAAACTATCCTGCGCCGTCAGGCGCCCACGGGGGTCGCCGACGCGCGTAAACGACCATCGCACCCAAGCCTCTGAAGGGCTTTTAACGCACCAGGGCTTTGTCTCGCCCGGCGCTGCGATCGGCCTGAGGCCGCTCCCCACTGCGGACACCCGTAGAGAGATGAGTACAGAGACGAGTTGACTGACGGGTAATGAGATTGATAGCGAGACGGGTGAAGAGTCGAGTACAAAAACAGACGGATAGTGAGACGGGTATACAGACGAGTAGAGAGACAGTAGATGGGTACGGAGATGGGTAAGAAGATGGTAGAGAGGCGTATAGCCAGACGGGTAGAGAAACAGATAGACAAATGGGTAGCGAAGTGGATAGAGACACGGCTAGACATACAAGTAGTTAGACGGATAGACAGACGGTTAGAGAAATAGATTGGCGGGTAGCGAGACTGGTAGAGGAATATAGAGACGGGTAGCGAGACCGGTAGAGAAATATAGAGACAGGTAGCGAGACGTGTAGAGAGATAGACAATCAGTTAGAGAGACGGGCAGAAAAACGGATAGGGAAACAGACAGATTGTGGAGAGACAGACAGACAGGCAAAAGAAAAGTCTGCGGATTGGCGCTGTAAAGGCGCATTAAAGGCGCAGGGGGCAGAGACTCCTATAGAATAATCAAGAAGTATCTGTTAAGCTTAACTTTGTAATATATATATAATTTTCAATTTTGCCGATATGGAGATTTAATGTAAAAGTTATTTTACAGAAGTCATCGAAAGATTTTTTCTATACTTTAATAGTAATTTAGACTATAGTTTTGCAATCTGGTTTGTAGCAAAACATGCTATCAATGTGGTTTGAAGTGTAAGAGTTTTTATAAACAGTTATACAAATAATAGCTATATAATCAAGGAAGAAAAATTTTAAATTCACACACAAAAAAGGTGCAACAATGAAATTAAATTTGCGTTAAGCTACGCTTGATAGAATAATCTATTGGCTGCAAATCCAATTACGTAACTTTAAAAAGCTTGGCGTTTTAAAAGATCCGGCGTTTTTTTTTTTTTTTCAAGTTTTGCGCAATACGCGCTTAAGAAAATGAGATCCTTTGCCACATGTTAAAAAAAAAATATGACAACACATCTGATGAACGGTACTTCTTTTCTATTTTTTTAATAGTGTATATGAATTTATATATGATATTTTGTAATTCTATCATTTAATTTGCTCTTTTTCTTTATATTGTAATTGTTAACCCTATGTTCTCAGCAATATCACTCAGACTAATCCCTTTGAGGGAAGTCCTAGTTTTAACCCAGTTGAACTCCAATTTCGTTGACACGTGTTGGAAGCACAGACGCGGGCCTGGATCACCACAGAGGGAAGGATTCGACCCAAATCCGCCGATACAACCTTTCGTTTCGTCTTTTATACTTTGCCGATTGACCAACGAAGCTAAAATTTACATACATTTACAGCGAAAGACAGAAACCGCTAACTCCGAAAAGCTCCACACATACTTGGAAAATTAGAGTAACAGACAATATATCGCTGTTGCGCACACAGGTTAGACGTTGCATCACAACGTTCGCATGCACGTCAAGACACTAGAACGTCTTTATAAGAGAGTTGCTAGTTTACTACACATTAACATTAATATTAAAATTAATATTAATTTATTACGCTTGTATGTATAAATTCAATTATGTAGTTGAAAAAGTTTAATTGAGAATTAATAGTATCTTAAAAACCGATATTCCGGGTTGAGAAAACTGATTTTTAGTCTATAAAAACTATTCGGAAACGTTTCCGAAAATCAGTGGCAGTAACAGAATTTTTGTTTTTATAAATGACGCTTTAAATCTCGAAAATATATTGGTTTCTGATGTTTCTAATGATAAAAAACGCTTTTCGGAATCATGAATAACTTGGAAGAGAATATTGCATATTTTCGTACTTCGTTACATTATATTTTCGTAAATTAAGAAACATCTGTCTTTTTTTACAGTGTTTTCTTTTCTTTTTTTCTTTTTTTTTTTACAGCTTTATGGTAGTTCTAGCAATTTCTTGAAATTCCAGAAATGCTTAAATAATCGACTTATTTCGAGAGGAACTATTTGATCTCAAAACTTGTCACTTATTTAAACATTTTTGGAGTTTTAAGAAGTTATTGTTACAATTGTTTTTATCTCTTATAGCTACTTTATTGTCGCGTCTCTTTTCAAGGTTGTTGTTTTTAAAGCGACCTTGCACTTCTAAAATTTCTTGCCGAGCTGCCATTCTGATTTCGCATTACTTGTCACCCATTTTAACACAACTTCATTGATTCAATATCTTTAAACACCGTTGGCTAACTGGAATATTTTTCTTTTCACAGGACTAAAATTATATTTCTTCCACCTGATGTAACCTGTCTAAAGTGCAATTTACGTGACAACTGAGTAGCTCCAATCTTCAATGTATATGTACTATGTTTTAATTTACGAAAGTATGGATTTTTTAACTGTTTGTAGAAGCCTGCATCGGGTCGGGAGGGTAATCCGATTTTACCTGAACATCAGGTTGGGATTTGAATTTTGTGGGTCGGGTTCGGATTGACCTGATAAAAAAAAAGAAATTTGTATTTTTTTAGATGAAGAAACTACATTTTTGAACATTAAATATATACTAAGAGGCTCAGACCCCTACTCGCTAACGCTCGCCAACCTACGTGAATTGCGAAGCAATTCACATTAAGACCGCTACGCGGTCCCAGTTCTCTGCTTTAGCTCACCCCTTTTTCTTTTTGCAGTAACTCTAGCCCGAATACGTACTACCATAAATCCTTTTAACATATGAAACTGACAATTTTTTAATGTAAAAAAAGTAATTGAAAACTTCGTTGAAAAAACAATTAAAAATGCATTTAGTTGGTGCTACCAATGAGCATAAATCATTTAAATACTATGAAAAAATGATCTTGAAAACACAGTTTAAAACTCATTGCACCTATAATATTATACAGCACGGCTTAAATTCATTTAAAAAACGCTACGTGATAGGAAGAGAGTTTATATATATCATCAATCATTGTTTAAATTTCGTTCGAACTGTTCTAATTGATTACAGGTTTTTGCAAAATAAATTATTTTTTACTTCATCAAGATAGCAACAGATGGCAGCAGGGCAGTTGGTATTTTCATTCCCTCCGATTTTCGTGTGAGTGAAATTCGTAAATAAATTCTAGTTGAGAATTCGTTTGAAATTAACGATATTACTCATAATTAAAATGAGGAATCATCTCAAACGCTTTGGATTACGTATGTTACTTTATTTTTAATAATTGCTAGTTTGAGTTTGACTACTCTTACACTGGCCGCCATATTGGAGGCAGAGCTGATCTTATCCAATCTAGTCTGTTCATTGGTAGGAGCTCTGGAAACTACGGTTATTGCCAAACGTTAAGATAGAAATTCAGCCTTATTTCCGCGCCACGTAAGAGAAATATACATATAAATGTTCATTTTTCAACTTAAAAGATAAAATTATTATTAGAGATATAATTGCAGACTATTTTGTCATGATTGTTTTAAAATATGAATTTATTTTCTTCTATTTTAGGTTCGTATTTAAGTATTTCTGGTTCGACTCTGTTTTCGAGTTGAAGTGGTGTCGGATCCAAGTTTACTTGAAATATAATTTTCGGTTTCAGGTAGGGTATAACTCGAACCGTGAAGAACTTTAGTTGTTTGTTCTGATTTACTGATGATGCTTTCCTGTCGAGATAATATCAGTAATCGGGCTGCTATTCATTTTACATAGCAGAGTGCTGTGCGAGTGCGATGTTGTTAAGACAACAATTTCTAGCTGACTGGCAGTTTCGTTATCTGCATCGTCTAGTCTATCATATATATCAAAATTATCGACGCTAAAATGGATTGCAAAAATGTGATGCTGCCTGCTGGAATATTTCATTCAAATAATGAAATCTAATTAATAATAAATTGTTCAAATATCATGACCCATGACAAAAAAGACCCACTAATCAAATTTTCTTGAACATGTGACCAAGCCCAATTGTCTTCTCGTGCCAGAAACCCGTCGGATATAAAATTTAGTCAAAATAGTCTGAGCCGTTTTTAGATAAAATTAGCTTGACCCACAGAGACCCAAAAATGACCCACTAATCAGATTTTCTCAAGAATGTGACCTAGCCCAATGATTTTCTCGTGCCCCGAAACCGTAGGATACAAAATTTAGTTCAAATCGTCTGAGCCGTTTTTAAGATAAAAATAGCTGACCCATAATGACCCATGAACAAAATGACCCACTAATCGAAATTTCTGGAACATGTGACCTAGCCCAATAGTCTCCTCTTTCCCTAAAACTGTAGTATACTAAATTTAGTTCAAATCCTTTGAGCCTTTTTAAGATAAAAATAGCTTGACCCATAATGACCCATGACCAAAATGACCCACTAATCAAATTTTCTCGAACATGTGACCTAGTCCTACAGTCTTCTCGTGCCCGAAAACCACAAGATGCAAAATTTAGTCCAAATAGTCTGAGCCGTTTTTAGATAAAATTAGCTTGATCCACACTGACCCAAAAAAATGACCCACTAATCGGATTTTCTAGAGCATGTGACCTAGCCCAATGATTTTCTCGTGCCCAAAATCGTAAGATACAAAATTTAGTTCAAATCGTCTGAGTCGTTTTTAAGATAAAAATAGCTTGACCCATAATGAACCATGACCAAAATGACCCACTAATTGAATTTTCTCGAACATGTTACCTAGCTCAACAGTCTTCTCGTGTCAAAAAAACCATAGGATGCAAAATTTAGTCCAAATAGTCTGAGCCTTTTTTTAGATAAAATTAGCTTGACCCACAGTGACCCACTAAGCGAATTTTCTGAGGCATGTGACGTAGCCCAATGATTTTCTCGTGACCGAAACTCGTAGAATACAAAATTTTAATCAAAATCGTTAGAGCCGTTTTCTAGATAAAATTAACTTGACCCGCGTTGACCCAAAAATGATCCACTAATCGAAAGTTCTCGAACATGTGACCCAGACCGATAGTCTTCTCGTGCCCGAAAATGGTAGGATACAAAATTTAGTCAAATTCCTTTGAACCGTTTTTTAGATACAATTAGCTTGACCCTGACCCACGATGATCCATAATGACCCCTAATCGAATTTTTTCGAACATGGGACCTAGCCCAATAGTGTTCTGCTGCCCCAAAACGGTAGGATACAAAATTTCGTTAAAATCGTTTGAGCCGTTTTTAAGATAATATTTGCATATGTATCTATAACCACACACACAAGATCTGCTTGTATTAGAATATATGATGATACAGTAAAACCTCTAAATAACGGACACCTCGGAATGACAATAAATTGTCCGCTATTCGGAGGTGTTCACTATTGGGAAACCTCAGAGTTTCACAAAATCGTTAAGAAATGCTTAAGGTTTCATTAATCGGGTTTTATTTGTCCGAGAACCTCTATTATATGACTAGCCGCCACTGGTGACCAGTTTGGTCGCCCTTAAATGTATGTTAAGCATTGTAACAAATTATTTTTATTCATAATTTATTTTTTTCCTTAATCCTTCGCCAAACCGGAGAAATCTAATAGACAAATCAAGAACTTTTGCGATCGTGGTAGCATTTCGCATATTTTTTGTTGTTATGTATTTCATCTTTCTTGACAAAAACCGCTTAACCCACTTTATAATAAATTAATCATTGTGTGTGTGTGTTTAATATAAAATAAACTATTTCATAATAAAATAAAAGTATATGCTGTTTTAGTAATCTCTAATAGGTACCTGAAAATGGGATTTTCTCGCCAAAATGGCGCAAAACAAAAATTCCGCCAACCCTGGTGCGTCCGTGACAGCTGTTCCAATTTAAAATACATGACGTTCACATTTTTCTTTAAAATAGAAAATAGATAAATAAGAAATATTATCATAAATCAAAACATTTGATTTCAAAATTAAAATATCGTTTCTAATTAATACACACGAAAAATAAAAGCTGACAATTTGTTTCGAAATTTGATCCATTAAATATTATTACATGAGTTCAACCACGGAGTTCAACTTACATCAAGAAAAGATCCGAAGGAAGTTGAGTTGTATGGAACAGAATTATGGTAAACTTTGACTGTCTCACTGGTGCTGATTATTTTTTTTTACACCAGGCAGCGGTCCAAAAATTCATGGTTTAATATTTTAAACGTTCACAACGAATGAATCTTTTTTTTTTGTTGTTGTTTACTTTCATGGATAGAGAATTTGAACAGCGAACCTAATTGAAACTGAAGTTATTGCAGAATGTATACATAATTGAACGTAAGTCATCTCTCAAATATTAATTTATTTTGAACGATCTTTCTAAAAATGTAACTTTTATGCAGTTTTATTAGAAAAAATAATTTTGAATAAAAATGGCTGCCTGGCATATGAAAAAGTGAAACGGCATCCCGGAACTGTTGAGGACAGTCACATGACATACGGTTTTATTATAGAGATGAGTTCAATTTACGTCAAGAAAAGGTCCGAAAGTTGAGTTGTATAGCACATAATTATGGTAAACTTTGATTGTCTCACTGGTGCGAATTATTTTTTTGACGCGAGGCAGCGGTCCAAAAATTCATTCGCGGAGAACTTGCTTTGCGAATGATTACCTCCATGATTTAATATTTTAAATGTTCACGACGAATCAATCTTTTTTTTGTTTACTTTTATGAATAGAGAATTTGAACTGCGAATCTTTCGACTGAAGTTATTGCAGAATATATACATAATTGAACGCAAGTCATCTCTCAAATATTAATTTATTTTGAACGATCTTTCTTAAAATGTAACTTTTATGCAGTTTATTCGAAAAAATAATTTTGAATAAAAATGGCCGCTTGGCATATGAAAAAGCGATGCGGCATCCCGGAACTGTTGAGGACAGTCACATGACTTACAGTTTTATTATAGAGATTAATCCGAAATTAAAATTATTTTTTAGCAATAAAACTGAAATGATAGTGTACATACATTTTTCCACTGTTTATTACATTTTGAAGAAAAAAATCTGTTACAAAAGTTTGCCTTTGCTTGCGATTACATGTGATTTGTTTTTATATGTAAAGTTATAATTCTATAAGCAGTTTTATTCCTTCTGAATCATCTTTTTTTTATAAAAAGTGTCACTGCTCATTGTCTTTTGCTTTTTCTTGGAAATTCTCGATATTGCATAGGAAGCATCCCCTAGTTTCAGTATCTCATTCATATCACTAATCGAGTCAACTTTTGTCAAATATTCTGAAGAAATATAATCGCCTACATCAACTAATTCTTCTTCAGAAGGTCATCCATCATAAATTTTGATGAACATTTCGGCAGTTTCTTCACTCCTGACACATTTCATTATTTCACTTATTGCGCTTAATTCTGCATTTCTATAGGAAATAAATGTTTCATTTTCTTTTAATATAAAGCCTGCTTTTCTGAAACACTGTTGTACGCTTTCCGGTTGCTATGTGTTTTTACAGTTGAAGAAATCCGAATTCGAGAACATCGGGAACATTAAATAATTTTAGGCAGATCTCGGGTGTATTCATAGACTCTAACTTCGAAAGAGTGCGGCTTAATAAAAGCTTTCTGTACCAAGCTTTACAATTATGTTTAACAACTTTATCAAGGGGTTGGTATACGGAAGGAAGTTGTGTTTTTTTTTTTGGGGGGGGGACACAGTTTTAACATTGCCCAATTTCACATGTATTGGATGAGAAGTTGCATTGTCCAAAAACAAGAGAACTTTTCTTTGTTTTCTCATCCTATTATCAAAGGAAGTTAACCATTTAGTCACTAAAGAACTGGTCATCTACGCTATTTTAATCGCTCTCCATCAGATAACACAAAATTTATTGAATTGGATGTTCTTTGAGAAACACATGGGTGTCAGAGATTTTTCAATTATAAGAGGGATTTCAAATTCTCCTAATACATTACAACATAATAAAATAGTGAGTCGCTCTTTTGATATTTTTTCGCCGATACAGTCTTCCTTTTTAAAGCACAAAGTCTTATTCGGAAAAATTCTGAAAAACAGTCCGGTTTCATCAGCATTAAAAATGTTTTTCTCCTCATAACTTTCATAAATTGATTGCAGTCGTTCATGCCAATCCTCCACTTTTTTAAGAACTACAGATTTTGCTTTTCCACATATTGTTGTGCAAGCGATGCACATACGGGTATTTGAACGTTCTACGCGGCCAAAAGTCAAATTATTAAAGTACTAAGGGCGTGAAAAAGAACGACAACCTGAGTTAGGGGACAGTTTCGAGAACAATACCCAACCCTTTCCACCTTTCCCCCGTGCACGCGACTCGTTCAACTTTAGTCGAAATTCGACCGTTCAACTTGTTGTGTGTTTCTGTTCTCGGCATTCGTGTAAAAACATTAACTTTGCAGTGAAATATTTATTATTTTATGTTTATTTTGAAAGTGTTTGTGATGGTTCCTAATACAACAGGTAATAATGCAAAACTTTAATATATATTTTTTATTTTTTATCATTCTGAAATTTAGTTGTTGTACTTTGAAGGTACCCTCATATTAGAGTAAGATTATTTCTAAACTATTTTACTTAATCGAGTGTTTGTTGTACTATCCAGTCACATCCTGTTATAATTTCTAACTGAATCGAAAGTTTGAAGCCTTGAATTGTAAAAAATCAAAGAATCTGCCGCGGAAAAGCGCGGATGTGTATGTGTTGGCGCTTTGAACTATTTTTTACCAAATATAAAAAAAAAAATTGACTATCGTAAATAGCATTTCAAAAGAAAATATTTTTATTATAGGTTCACAAGGTGCCTCGGGAGTAAGGATTGTGACACGTACATATTTATTTGATCGAATGCAGAGCTTTTATTTGTCCAATTTAGAAGATAAATTAATTTTCTTAAAATATCAACTAATATCGGGTGAAGGTTACACAGAAGACCAAATTGAGAGCTAAAAACGCAATTTCGTACACTTTACATCGCAAATTAAGCATAGGTGGTTAAAATCCACAAGTCGATGCTACATATGTGGTGCAACTTCTAAGGACTTCAACAAAATTAATATTCAAAATGATATTAATTCTGAAGCTGTCAAGGATGGCCTTTCAATTTTACACGCTAGAATTATACTTTTTCAAAGCATTCTAGATTTGGCTTATATGTTGCCAGTAAAGAAATGTAGAGAGCGGAAGACTGAAGCAGAGATAAAATTGAACTGGAAAAAAACTCGAAATCCAGGAAAGATTTTGCGAAAAAACTGGTTTACTGGTAGACATACCAAATGCAAATTTTGGCAATACCAATGACGGTAATACAAGTAGGAGGTTTTTTGAAGACCCCAAATTGGCTTTTGACATAACAGGTATTAGTTATGACCTAATATACCGCTTAAAAGTAATACTGGAGACAATTTTAAATGGACATATAATTGATCTGGAAAAATACGAGAAATATGCATTAGATACTGATCGTTTATATGTAGATTTGTACCAGTCGCATCCAATGACTCCAACAATGCACAAAATATTAATTAATGGTGCAGTTATCATTAAAAAGGCATTAATGCCCATTGGGCAGCTTTCAGAAGAGACCGCAAAAGCGCGTAATAAGCATTTTAGGCTATACCACCCAGACTTCGCGCGAAAAATCTCGAGGGAAAATTGCAACAAATATATTTTTAATCGGCTACTATTAACATCAGATAAGTAGCATGAGAAAAGTAAAAGTAAGAAGGATGAACTCCTTTTTGCCAGAAACATTTGCTCTTATTTTACCAATGTTCGTGATGATTCTTCAGAGAGTGACGAAGATGAAAGAAGGTTTTTAAAAATAAAGTTTGTGCTTTATTTTAATAAATCGTCTTTATAAATTTAATAAATGTATTTTTTCTTTCAATTGGTATCCTTTAGATTAGATATATAACATAAAATAATTTTGGCCGCGTAGATAACGCAAATACCCGTATGTGCGATGTTGTGCCGAAACCGGAACTTTTCCAGCCATCCACTCAAAGTCTAAAATCATGTAATCCGAGTTCTTTGGCGACTTCTAAAGCCTTTTCTTGAATCAAAGGACCACTGATAGGAACTTTTTTGAATGAAATGAAGTAAACCAATTCAGAATTATAGAATTAATTTCAATGGAATCAGCATTCCTCAATTTCACATTTTTGGTGTTACAGTTAGAGTTAGTAATCCACAAATTCCTTATTTCTTCTTTATCTCGCAAAATCTCTCCCACTTGTGTTTTACTTATTTTAAAACGTTCGGCAAGTATTCGTAAACTCAATTTCTGTTTTGCAGATTCACTTACACTTACACTTTCATTTTTTTCTTTTAAAATTAATCGCTTTCGTTTTGACAGGTCATTCTCGAGACATTAATCACAAACAAGACACTCAATTCAGAGTACGTAGAACTCAATATATTCAGAAAACGATAAAAATGGTGTTAACATATATTTTGAAGCTTTGAATAATGTATGTCCATTAAGTCCCAAGAATCAAACAGTAATCGATACAAAATCCATTGCGAAATTGGGAGATTCCCCAGGCCATTTCCTAGATTTATCTGTGGTCACAACATTTGTGACACATTATCCTGATAAATTTAGAGAATTTTTACTTTTATCCCATTTGCTTTTTCTTTAAAAAAACATTTTTTATCCTTTATCGCCAAAACTACTGTCCGCTATTCGGAATGTCCGCTATTCAGAGGTTAAACATACAAAAATTTAGGTTTTGGGAGTGGGGATTGGAAACTGTCCGTTAAATAGAGGTGTCCGCTATTCAGGAGTGTCCGTTATGGAGGTTTTACTGTATTACTAAATAGCATAAGGAAACTTGTTTCTGCTGGGATGGATCATCATCATCATCATCGGAAAAAGAAAGCAAAACTGAAACATCTTTCAAAATCGGGATGCTGATATTTATTTGTATTTTTCAACACCTATAGCTACAAATCATAATGGTAGATAAATTATATAGGTAGGAAAACTTATAGGTCACTATAGGTTTTGAGAGTAAAACCTATAGGATATTTCCTATTGAACTAGAACCTAGAAATTTGGCACAAATGAAAGCCTTATAGCACATTTAAAGGAAAACATTCAAATATCATTAATTTGTAAATCTATGTCGATTTACTACGTGACAAACTCATGAATTTTCACAATTTGTAGATCATGTAAATAAAAATACACTATAGTGTTCTAGGTATACCTAGAACACTGAAATTTGGCACGAAGGAAGGTATTAAGCACATGTATAGAAAAAATAAGATCATTAATTTATACCTTTATGTCGACTTAGTACATGACAAACTCATGAATTTCCATAATCGGGACTAACGCTAAATTAACGTATTGTAACGGAATTTTTTGTATATTTGTCAAGACACTTAGGTACTTACTAAACCTTACGGCAATATGACATAACTGTACAGAACCCTTGCTGTGAGAGTTCTACTCGCACTTGTCCTATGTTAAGGCGGGAAATACAATTTCGGAAAAAAAAATCGTCTGAGTAGCAAACTATTATCAAAGTTACTAGTTATAAATGGATTGTCTCAAAAATATTGGTAATTTCAAAGACTTTATAAATGTAAATGATAAGATTATGTGCGTAAAAGTATGAAAATCATTTTTAAATATAACATTACTTAATGTAAACAGAAATAAATAATACCGTTTCTTGAAATATTAAGTAACAATAAAAATAATCTGATATATTGAAAAAATAAAAATAAAAAAAAGATATATCGTACGTATAGATATTGGCTTTTCAATATTTTTCGGCTTCCAAACAACGATGCATCGATATTTCGGAAAAAAAATCATCTCTATAATAATAATAAAACTGTAAGTCATGTGACTGTCCTCAACAGTTCCGGGATGCCGCATCGCTTTTTCATATGCCAAGCGGCCATTTTTATTCAAAATTATTTTTTCGAATAAACTGCATAAAAGTTACATTTTAAGAAAGATCGTTCAAAATAAATTAATATTTGAGAGATGACTTGCGTTCAATTATGTATATATTCTGCAATAACTTCAGTCGAAAGATTCGCAATTCAAATTCTCTATTCATAAAAGTAAACAAAAAAAAGATTGATTCGTCGTGAACATTTAAAATATTAAATCATGGAGGTTAATCATTCGCAAAGCAAGTTCTCCCCGAATGAATTTTTGGACCGCTGCCTCGCGTCAAAAAAATAATTCGCACCAGTGAGACAATCAAAGTTTACCATAATTATGTGCTATACAACTCAACTTTCGGACCTTTTCTTGACGTAAATTGAACTCATCTATATAATAAAACTGTAAGTCATGTGACTGTCCTCAACAGTTCCGGTATGCCCGTATCGCTTTTTCATATGCCATGCGGCCATTTTTATTCAAAATTATTTTTCTAATAAAACTGCATAAAAGTTACATTTTTAGAAAGATCGTTCAAAATAAATTAATATTTGAGAGGTGACTTACGTTCAATTAGGTATATATTCTGCAATAACTTCAGCTGAAATTAGCTTCGCAATTCAAATTCTCTATCCATGAAAGTAAACAAAAAAAAAATAATAAGATTCATTCGTCGTGAAGGTTTAAAATATTAAACCATTAAACCATGGATATAATCGTTCGTAAAGTAAGTTTTCCGTGAATGATTTTTTGGAGCGCTGCCTGGTGTCAAAAAAGTAATTCGCACCAGGACCTGTAAGACCATCAAAGTTTACCATAATTCTGCTTGATGAAGTGCTTTACAACTCAACTTCCTAAAGAATCTTTTCTTGACGAAGTTGAATGTAAACAAATACAGGTCATGTAATAATATTTAATGAATCAAATTTCGAAACGAATTGTCAGTTAATTTGATTTTTATGTATTATACGTGGCAGGAAGAGAGATCACCTAAAATGATTGTTAATTGCCAATCATATTTACCATTGTCAATGACCAATCGCGTTCCAAATAGTAATTTAATATACATTTATAAAATACATAACATCATTAAGTACTTTTATGTTATTTGGGTGCAAATCTCGCCAATAGCATTTTTAAAATCGCCAATACCAGTTTTTATTCTTCACATGTTCAAATTAGAAACGATACTTTGATTCTGAAATCAAATGTTTTGATTTATGATACTATTTTTTGGTACTTTTCCGTTATACGGACACCATTGTCGCCAAGCATACATTTGCATACATTTAATACATACATTTACATGCATTTACATACATTTACATACATACATTTACATACATTTACATACATTATGCATTAGCATACATTTTGGCATGGTGTCCGTATAACGGAAAAGTACCTATTTTTTATTTTTCTATTTTCTATTTTAAATGAAAAGTGTGAACGGCATGCATTTTAAATTGGAAAAGCTGTGGCAAACGCTCCGGGGTTGGCGCGGTTTTTGTTTTGCGCCATCTTCAAGAAAACCCCATTTTCACTGTTAGAGATTGCTAAAACAGCATGTTACTTTTATTTTATTATGAAATAATTCATTTTATATTTAAAAAAACACACAATTTTATTAAAAAACACACACATGCATTAATTTGTTATAAAACGCACAATATTTAATTTATTATAAAACATGCGGAATCTGCTCTACCAGGTTGCCATACGAAGCAAAATCTAACCAAAAACGCCGGGTTGGCCAGGCATAAAATCGCCATTTTGGCGCCAAAATGATACCCTGGTGCGTCTGCGACAACAGTACCCAAAAGGACCCATCATTAAAAATGGTAAATAATATAGGATTAAAGTAAAATAATACAGAAAATTATTTTTGTATACACTTACTAAACACATAAAATCATATTGACGGTTTTTAGATTAGATATTTACGATGCAAGTTTTATTTGCGGTATGTTATATGCACTGGAATGAATATGATATATATTCTAATCACATATTATATACCCATGAATATATTATACATATCTATATCAACTATATCAATAGAACCGTTTTCAATAGTCTTTTATATTTCTTCTACGTAATATTAACTATCGAGTTACAATATAGAGAGAAAAAATGGGTTGCTGTAATTAAAATTGTAGGTGCGAATGTTGGCGCGGCGTATTTTACCTGTTACGAATCTTAATAGTCAGTAGACATTAAGCAGACATGCCGAAATAAGAGAATTACGCTATTATAAAAACTCCTGAACTATATCAAGAAAGGGGAGCAAAGAAAAACAAAATCGTACAAGGCATCTAGAAGGAAGTTATTTTAATCAGATTGTACGTCACGGGTCAAAAGTCCTGACAGAAAATATGGTTTAAAGGGAATGCGACTATCAAAACTGGCCTTCAAAAGTTCAATTTTCCACCAAACCATACTTGAAAATTACGTGTAATAATATGTAGCCCGATTATGGCCCATTATTCAAGACGTTTTAGATGAGAATAATGATATATTTTATAATCTTTCGTAATCGAGTCTACAGCCCAAGTTAACGAAAAACAAAAACAAATATTAGCAACAGTATAGTTCAGTGTAAATGTGGATATCATTAAAGACTTTCACAAAATAGACTTCATTGCATCAAATCGTATTAACTAAAATACGCCAATTGGCAATGGACCCAATTACGGAAAATTACTTAATATGTTTGAGAATCTCCGCATTAGCGAACATATTGCAACTGATAAGCAAACGGACATGAAGGACAAATGCTTAAGTGGGTTAAGCGGTTTTTATCAAGGAAGATGAAATACATAACAACAAAAAATATGCAAAATGCTACCATGTTCAAAAAGTCCTTGATTTGTCTATTAGAATCTTCCGGTTTGGCAAAGGATTAGGAAAAAAAATTAAATTATGAATAAAAGTAACGTGTTACAATGCTTAACATACATTTAAGGGAGACCAAACTGGTTGCCAGTGGCGGCTAGTGTAATAATATTTAATGAATCAGATTTTTAGCATTTTTAAAATCGCTAATACAGATTTTATTTATCGCGTGTACAAATTAGAAATGATACTTTGATTTTGAAATCAAATGTTTTGATTTATGATATTATTTCTTATTTATTTATTTATTTTCTCTTTTAAATGAAAAGTGTGAAGTATTTTAAATTGATGTAATATAAGCATTTTAGATTAAAGTTAAGTATTTTAAATGAAATGAGTGACAGGTTTATAATTTAAAATTAAATTAATTGTAGTATGAATGACGGTGATGGGAACGATATTTGGCGAATTATCATCTGCTCCCGGCTAACAAAAATACTCATAATTAAAAAAAAGAATAAAAATAAATAAATGATAGTTTGTTGTAAATAAATATTGATATACATATCAAAAATAATTTATAGAATTAAAATAAAAAATAAAAGTAAATAAACAACAATTTCCATAACAAAGTTTTCGCCAAATTGGCGGGGGAGGGGGGGGGGGGAATCGCGCCAACGTGCGTATGTGACATTTGTGCCCAAAAAATATGCGAAATGCTACCATGATCGCAAAAGTTCATGATTTGTCTATTAGAATCTTCCGATTTGGCGAAGGATTAAGGGAAAATTAAATTATGAATAAATGTAACGTGTTGCAATGTTTAACATACATTTAAGGGAGACCAAACTGGTCGCCAGTGGCGGCTAGTGGCAAATATATTCTCTCAACAGCTATAACGCAATGCGAAAAATCAATTCAAATTATTGCGTAAAAAGCGTTCTGTTAAATAATAATAATAAAAAAATGAGTGTGTTTCATTATTATTATTATTATTATTATTATTATTATTATTATTATTCTTGAATTCAACACATCCCAATTTTGATTTAAATGCATAACTGTGCTAAGATAAATCCTTTAATTTCTGCATATTGATTGATAAGTGTTTCCATTAAAAAACGAATATGAAATAACTCTGTTATAATTGCTTGTCTTTTCATCATTGCTGTCTAAATTTGTCTTCCTTTTCTTTTACAGCTTACGGAAAAATCTGGTTTTCATATGTGCATCTATGTGATTTTGGTCAGTGCATTGAACTGCGTAACTGCGTAATACTTTTTCACATAATTAGCAGCTGTGTTGACAGTGGTACGGCATCACAATGTTTTTTTTTCCTCTATTTTTCTCGGACGTTGACAGAAATAACAAGTTGGAAATTGTACGTCAAACGTTACAAACGAGGTGCGTTCGTACGCACGTTTTAGAAGTAAATTCATGATATCCCGTGCGTAGAACGGGTTAAACAGCTAGTTAAGTATATATTTTATGACACTGTTCATACAAATATCTTAACTAGTTATATAAATATTTAGATATATATGTATCAGCTATAGTTATATAAATATTCAGATCTTGATGATTTTTAATTCTGTGAAATGAATTATATCGTCTGCAGATTAATTTCTGTAATAAAATAAGTATCTCGGTCGCTTGACGATTTAACATCCATCGGAAGCTCCTATAACAAAAAAGCACCGATTTAAAAAAAAATCAAATTTCTTAATAAATATTTTTATTAATATCTCCTAAAGTTTTGATTCGATTTTAATAAAATTTGAAATGTCTCGACAAAATTCTGCAAAGATAATATATTTTAAATTGCAAACCATTTGGTTGAGTAGTTTTTGCGTTGTTATATGCGGACAGACAGACAGACAGACGGACGGACAGACGGACGGACCAAACGACGACTATAGGTGCTACGTATTTATATAATTACGAAAGCACCTAATAACAGTTACGGAACATTATTAAAATCATATTTAAATTTAAGTATAGATATTACATTATCTGAATAGTTACTTTATTGGTGCGATTTTGATTAGGATGAAATGATTTTAATTTTATTAGCCTATGAAAAATTTCACTTTTTTTTTTCTACTTCAATTTAGGTGTTTCTAATGTTTTTATTATTAAATTCCTACTATTAGCTCACACTCTCTCTATATGTATCTTGTTGGAATTTTCAATCGTTAATAATATTTTCTATTCATCCGTTCAAGTTCAAATACATTTTTTTTTAACTTGTAGTGGATGACAATTGATGTTAATACAGTTTTTTCAAATATTAATTCATTAATTAAATTTAATTAATTAATTTTAATTTTTATATGGGAGAAAAAATTTCTCTCATTGTTTTCATAAATGAAATGAAAGATTTATCTCATATGAGTGATGCCAACAAAAATAAAATACCGCAACGATGATTATAAAATAATGTTCAATAAAGATGACGTGGGACATTAATGCTGCACGGGTTTATTTTATATATTTATGATTAAAAAGTAGGAATTGACTTAAAAAATATATATATATTACTTGTTCAATACTGTATTTAAAATACCGTAATTGCCGAGCTTTCTCCTCTATCACGTAAGGTTTCACTATCACGTAAGTTCGTGAAAAATCACACGAAAAATCTAGCACAGTTAAACATTTTTTTTATTGTAAAAACACTTAGAAATAGTTCTAAAAGTAAAAATAGTTAAAATAATAATAATAATAATAATAATAATAATAAAACCTTCGCTTTTATAAGTTTTCAATGTTTATCTTAAAAATATCGCCAAACTTCATGACATGGATTCGTGTTGCTCTAAAACATTTTTGTTACTATACATGGATTTGGAGTGATCCCTGATTATAGAAAATTATCCGCTTATTTATTTATGCTTGGTAAGCGCGGACATGTGAATTTATATATTTTTAAAAAAGTATCTTTTTAAGGTATGGCAGCAAAAAAAAAAAAAAAAAAAAAAAAATCTGAAGTGACTCCATTCGACTTTCCGAATATATTATAGAATACTTTGATTCAGAAAACAGGTAATCCACAAGTGGCTAAAGAAATAAGTAACGCAACATATGCAATTTATAAGGGTGGACCAACTGAAAAGGGAACAGGGGTTATAATTTGGTTTATTTTTACATGAGTGTAGTTGAAACTTTGTGTAGAGATAGAGCGGTTCGTAATGAAGGCGTTCCTTACTGCGGAAATGGACTTATCCTAGATAGTTACGCACAAGCACGTGATATCCGCTGGCGGTCGGCCAAAAGTATCGTCTGACCGGTAATCGGTTGTTGTTGATTCATCTGCGTCTGCGTAATGTTTGCGCGTAACAAAGAGCAACACAGTGTTATTCGTTATTTCGTGGCAAAAGGGTGTGGATTTCGTGAGGTGCATCTGCGAATGAAGGCAGTGTACGGAGAACATGCACTGTCATTGACTGATGTGCATGGCGGACACAAGCACTTCTGCGAAGGAATCTGGTGAAGTTTCGGTGGACATTGTTGGAATACCCACCATATAGCCCGGATCTTTCGCCGTATGACATTCCCATCTTTGGTTCTTTGAAAAACACATTGAAGGGTCGCCGTCTTTACTCTGACAGCGAAGTCATGGACAATATTCGAAACTGATTCCAATTTCAATAAAAGGACTTCTATGAGTAAGGTATTCATCACTTGGTGAAACTGTGTGACAAGTGCTTGTTTAGCTTTGCAGATTATGTTTGAAATAAGCTATGTCATTTCATTCTGTGACTCCTGTTCCGTTTCCATTTGATCCACTTTAATATTCTACTAAAATATTTCAACTATATAGAGCTAATCTTCCGTAAGCGGATTCATAGTTGAATGGAACTATAGAATGATTCCCAACATAGTAGAGCCAAAATTGACGCCAAACATGGGCAATCCTGGCAACAATTAATTCCAAAGGGATGAGAATTACAAAAATTCGATATGGGAACCCCCCCCCCCCCCCCCCAAAAAGACACCATTTTATTACATTTTAGCACATTTTGCAAAAGGATTTAATTTGATTTTTTAAATTATAGATGTATTTCCTTTTTAAAAAACAAAACAAAATTAGTACATAAAATTCCACACGCTTTTATTTAGTAACATCTTTTTTTTTCTTCGGAAACAAGGTAAAAAGATTTTGCTGTAAGTAAACAAAAAAAGAAAAAAAAAAGAAAAAATTAAAAACAGCCGGTGACGCTGATTCGAATACCTTACAAAATCTGTTTTAAAAAAGTTTTTTTTAATTATTCATAAATTTAAAATCTCCATTTTGGTAAGAAAAACAACCAAAAGTTTGGTAAGATACCTATATAAAGTCGAATAGAAAATGTTTCGGAAGCACTGGTTTGTTTTGTTAGCCTATCTCCATAACTTGTTACATTATTATGACTGAATATCATTTTAATATTACTCATCGAATATTGTGCATTCCAAGCTTCATAATCCATTAATTCATCGTAACCGGAAATAGCAGTTTTTTTTTTTTTTTTTCACAAATCGCTAGTCTTTCGTCTTTTTAATTTATTAAATAATGCAGTGCGTAGCAGAGATCGCGTTACACATGTTTCTGCCTTCTACGTAATTAAATTCTAGGGGGTTCTTTTTTTCCCCCGCTTATAAGCAAACAGGAAAGAGTTTTCTAAGAAACAACTTGTAATTCCAGAAAGAAAACTTTTTTTGTAAAACTAAATTACTTTAAAAAAAAATGCTTAACAAATTTCACAAATTAAGTATCTGCCTGTTAAATGATAATTTTGATAGTTCCTAGGCAAAAAAAAAAAAAAAAAAAAAAAAAAAAAAATCAATATTGGTGTTTCTTGATTGGTATTTTTCCCCAATCTATATATATAAAAGAAAGTCATTTCTGGCTAGATGATCAACGCACAGAAAAAAACTACTGAACCTACAACGACGAAACTTGCAGGAAAAATACTTCTTAGTATGTATAGGCGCACTAAGACGGGATTTTCAAAAACTCCACCCCTAAGGGGGTAAAAAGGGGAAAACACTTTAAAAAAATTCCTTAAAAATCGGGTATTATAGTTACGTGACAAATAATACCATATTTTAATGTATTTTTGTATGCTGAATCGAATGGTATCAATTAAATACTCCTAAGTCAAATAGTTCGTGAGATATTGCACATTTTTCTAATTTGGCGAAGTCTTTGACGTCAAAATCTAACAATTCTAACAATACAAGTGAGAATTTCTAAAAATACGTCCGTTACTATAACAATGGAAGAAATTCAAATTAAATCTTTTTGTTTATTTTTGCAGACAGAAACATTAACTGCTCAATTGGGAATTGAATATTATTCTTACGGATATTTATGTAATTGTGTATTATTATTATTTCTACAAACGCCACGATTTAAAATAAAATGTGATTGCTAAAATAAAGGGTACATCTCAATTATACCGTTGACCACTTTTCATTAAAAAAAATCATCGCCAAACATGAACTTCAAATAAACAAAT
Organism: Maratus michaelseni; assembly: GCA_963931845.1. Taxonomy (NCBI): domain Eukaryota; kingdom Metazoa; phylum Arthropoda; class Arachnida; order Araneae; family Salticidae; genus Maratus; species Maratus michaelseni. The sequence goes on along the minus strand of OZ007591.1, from coordinate 155,544,505 downwards.
GGAAGAATGTTGCCATTGGAACATCAAAATAAATAAATAAAATAAAATAAATTCGGAAAAGCCCCATTCACCAAAGTGCCCAGTAAGTTTTAACACAAAAAATTACAATATATTAATGATAATACATACATACGGGTCGAATTGATAACCTCCTCCTTTTTTTAAGTCGGTTAAAAATAGAAAAAAAAAATCTTAGATATTTATTTATTTACATTATTTTTCTTAATTATCCTTCTCGGCTGGTGAACAAATGTTTGTGACGTCAGTTGAAACTGATCTATTGCACTTAACTATGAAACGCAACATTTTTACAATGCATTTTCTCTTTTAATGTCATGACACAGCCGTTTAAGGACGCAATTTTTATTTTAATTAGCGAAATAACTAAAATATCAGAAAAACAAAATGAAAAATACAGGTAAATGTCGAATTAAAAACCGCTTCATGACATAACAAACACGTTTAATACTTCTGACATCAAGTGAATGGGACTGCATTTTTGGCGTTAAATCTTATAGTTAAGCGATAGTTTTTTTTTTTATGAAAAGTGGTCGACGGGATAATGGAGAAGAACCAAATAAAGTGTCGAAGGTCTGATTAGTATTATGTATTACTTCTTTATTTGTTTTCAGTCTTCAGCCATGTTTCTCTTTTTCTTTGGGTAGTTATTCATACGATTTCGGGCTAATTTTCCGCAATCGGATACCTCGCCAATTGGCGTATTAGCCACAATGTTGAAAGCATCGTTTATGTTTGAAGCGAAATCTTCATGATGAATCCTGTTACAGAAAATCATATCATCATCTACTATGAGTATAAACCGCATATTCACATTTTAATCAGGTAATGTTTTTTGAAAGGTTTTAGCGTATAGCTATTCTACGTTGCTTTGTTATAGAGCTAAAGAGGAAAGCTCTAAAATTATGTGAACCCGATTATTAAAGATTACTTTAAGAAAATTCTACGGAACAAATTTTAATGGAAGTGATTTTTCAGGTATGGTTAATGACCCTATTACGTATCATTCGATGTTGCTTAGTGATAGAGCTAATGGGAAAGTGATTGGGAAAGGTGAATGCAATTATGAAAGATATATCTACTATGTATTTAAAATGCAAATTCGTATTTCATTCCGACCGTTTATAGTTTGAGTTCTGTTGTACGGACTTTGGTGGGATTTACACTGTTAGTAAGGCAATTTTGTGGGGATGGTTGGTACTTCTCTGGAGCAAAGTTTTCGTCTGCGTTGTGTTTTTTGATGAGAAAACTTGACAACGAATCCGATTACAAAAAATCATATAATCATCTATCTATACTATTATATAAAGAGGAAACGGTGACTGACTGACTGACTGACTGGGTGACTCATCAACGCCCAGCCGAAACTACTAAAGTCAGGGTCACGCAATTTGGACTGTAGATTGCTGTTATGGCCTAGGCAAGAAATAAGAAGGGATTTTTGAAAATTCACCCCCGAAGGGTGTTAAAGGGGGGTTCGAATGTTTTAGGTCATTTTGCCATATCTCAGCAGCAGTTATAGGTAGGAGCTTGAAATTCCAGAAAACAAATCTACTAAAAAAATGATTAAACACCTATTTCAGCGATTTTAGAAATTCCCCCCAGAAGGGGGTTAAAGGGGGGGTGGTCGAATGTTTTAGGTCATTTTGCCATATCTCAGCAGCAGTTATAGGTAGGAGCTTGAAATTCCAGAAAACAAATCTACTAAAAAAATGATTAAACACCTATTTCAGCGATTTTAGAAATTCCCCCCAGAAGGGGGTTAAAGGGGGTGGTCGAATGTTTTAGGTCATTTCGCCATATCTCAGCAGCAGTTATAGGTAGGAGCTTGAAATTCCAGAAAACAAATCGACTAAAAAAATGATTAAACACCTATTTCTGCGATTTTAGAAATTCCCCCCAGAAGAGGGTTAAAGGGGGGTGGTCGAATGTTTTAGGTCATTTCGCCATATCTCAGCAGCAGTTATAGGTAGGAACGCGAAAATCAAGAAAACAAATCTACTAAAAAAAGATTACACCTATTTCAGCGATTTTAGAAATTCCCCCCAGAAGGGGTTAAAGGGGGGTTCGAATGTTTTAGGTCATTTTGCCATATCTCAGCAGCAGTTATAGCTAGGAGCTTGAAATTCCAGAAAACAAATCTACTAAAAAAATTATTAGAAACATGTTTCAGCGATTTTAGAAATTCCACCCAGAAGGGGGTTAAATGGGTGTGGTCGAATGTTTTAGGTCATTTCGCCATATCTCAGCAGCAGTTATAGGTAGGAGCTTGAAATTCCAGAAAACAAATCGACTAAAAAATTGATTAAACACCTATTTCGGCGATTTTAGAAATTCCCCCCAGAAGGGGGTTAAAGGGGGGGTGGTCGAATGTTTTAGGTCATTTTGCCATATCTCAGCAGCAGTTATAGGTAGGAGCTTGAAATTCCAGAAAACAAATCTACTAAAAAAATGATTAAATACATGTTTCAGCGATTTTAGAAATTCCCCCCAGAAAGAGGTTAAATGGTGGTGGTCGAATGTTTTAGGTCATTTCGCCATATCTCAGCAGCAGTTATAGGTAGGAGCTTGAAATTCCAGAAAACCAATCGACTAAAAAAATGATTAAACACCTATTTCTGCGATTTTAGAAATTCCCCCCAGAAGGGGGTTAAAGGGGGTGGTCGAATGTTTTAGGTCATTTCGCCATATCTCAGCAGCAGTTTTAGGTAGGAACGCGAAAATCAAGAAAATAAATCTACTAAAAAAGGATTAAACACCTATTTCAGCGATTTTAGAAATTCCCCCCAGAAGGGGGTTAAAGGGGGGTTCGAATGTTTTAGGTCATTTTGCCATATCTCAGCAGCAGTTATAGCTAGGAGCTTGAAATTCCAGAAAACAAATCTACTAAAAAAATGATTAGAAATATGTTTCAGCGATTTTAGAAATTCCCCCCAGAAGGGGGTTAAATGGGTGTGGTCGAATGTTTTAGGTCATTTCGCCATATCTCAGCAGCAGTTATAGGTAGGAGCTTGAAATTCCAGAAAACAAATCGACTAAAAAATTGATTAAACACCTATTTCGGCGATTTTAGAAATTCCCCCCAGAAGGGGGTTAAAGGGGGGGTGGTCGAATGTTTTAGGTCATTTCGCCATATCTCAGCTGCAGTTATAGGTAGGAGCGCGAAAATCAGGAAAATAAATCTACTAAAAAAATGATTAAACATTTATTTCAACGATTTTAGAAATTCGCCACCCGAGGGGTTAAAGAGGGGGGTGGTCAAATGTTTTAGGTCATTTCGCCATATTTCAGCAGCAGTTATAGGTAGGAGCGCGAAAATCAGGAAAACAGATCTACTAAAAAATGATTAAACATGTATTTCAGCAAATTTAGAAATTCCCCTCCCGGAGGGGGTTAAAGGGGGGGGGGGGTCGAAGGTTTTAGGACATTTTGCCGTATCTCAGCAGCAATTTTAGTTAAGAGCACAAAAATCAAGAAAACAAATCTACTAAAACCATGATTAAACATGTATTTCGGGGATTTTAGAATTTCCCCTCCCGGAGGGGATTAAAGGGTGGTGGTCGAATGTTTTACGTCATTTCGCCATATCTCAGCAGCAGTTATATGTAGGAGTGCGAAAATCAAGAAAACAAATCTACTAAAAAATATTTAAACACATATTTCAGCGATTTTAGAAATTCAGACACTATGAGGGGTTAAAGGGGGGTGGTCGAATGTTTTAGGTCATTTTGCCATATCTCAGCAGCAGTTATAGGTAGGAGCTTGAAATTCCAGAAAACAAATCTACTAAAAAAATGGATAAACACGCATTTCAGTGATTTTAGAAATTCCCCCGAAGGGTTTTAAAGGGGGTGGTTTTGAAAATTTTAGGACATTTCGCCATATCTCAGCAGCTGTTTTATGTAGGTGCGCGAAATTCAGGAAAACAAATCTACTAAACAAATTATTAAACACGTATTTCAGTGAATTTAGAAATCCCCCCCCCCCCCCTCGAAGATGGTTAAAATGGGATTCGAAAGTTTTAGGTCATTTCGCCATATCTCAGCAACAGTTTTAGGTTGGAGCGCGAAATTCAGGAAAACGAATGTAATAAAAAAATTACATTGTCTACCCGTGCAAAGCCGGGACGGGCCGCTAGTAATATTTATAAACGCAAATTCTTATTCCATTCCAATCGGTTAAAACTCAGGTTCTATCGATCAGATTTTTATATGATTTCACTGTTAGTTAGGTAATTTGTTTTAGAAAGGTTTTAAAATAAAGCACATTGTTCTACATTGCTTATTTATAGAGCCACGGGAGGAAGTTATAGATAAAATTAGGTGAACCCGATTATGAAAGATTACCTTTTTTAAAGTTCTACTGAACGGATTTTGATGCAGTGTGATTATATATTTCAGGAATTGATTTTCTACATTATTTAGTTATGGAGCTATGGGAGAAAGTTGTCAGTGGTGTAGTCGTAAAAAAAAAAAAAACAGTGCATATACTCTATAGACAGAGAATATATACTAGAGAATATTATAGCTACGGACGGTGTGCAGAATTTCGTCTGGAAAATTCCAGAAGGTTGACGGCGTATACCAGCATATACTTTCTACAAAATCCCTGAGAGTTCCCTGAGAGTTCAACAAGTGAAGATGATAATGAAAGATACATTTATCTGTCTACTGTATATGTATAATTCAAAGGGAATTTCGATCCTGCGGCTTATACCTTGAATTTTGCTGAATGGATTTTGCTGGAACTTGCACTGTTAGTTAGCTTAATTTTGAGGGGAAGTTTTAGTGCATAATATATCGTTCTATGTTGCTTAGTTAAGGAATTAGGGGGGGTGGGGGGCATTTATATAATCAGTTGAACCCAATTATGAAACATTAGACATTTTTAAAGATTCTGCTGAATGGATTTCTATGAAACTTGCATTGTTAATTTTCCAGGGATAGTTTTAGTTTATTGCATATCGTTATATCGTTCTTTAGAAAATCATACTGTAAATGATTAAATAAACGAGTTGGTCTTTAACAGCCTAAATTTCGTGTAACACATTAGAAAATATAACAGCGCGGAAGGACATGAAGGTAAAAGTTCATGTTTCAATCAAATTCACCGATATATTTCGTTTGATTTGATTCAAGTTTTTTTTTTTTTTTTTTTTTTTGAGAAACCGACCAGCGTAGCGAGCAAAGCCTGCTAGGTAATAATAATGGTTAATTTTATCTGTATATAAAATTCTATATTATGTAAAAGAAAGTCCTGACTTGGGAGAACGCACAGTCCAAACTACTGAAGCTACAAACACGAAAATTACGGGGAAAATACTTCTTAGGACGTAGAGGAGCAATAAGAAAGTTTTCCTAAAATTCCATCCCTAAAGGAGTTAAAATGGGAACAAACAATAACAAAATTTCTTAATCATCGGGTTTTATATTTATTTGTCAAATGATAACATATTTCAATGTATTTTTGCATGCTGAATCGAATGGTACCAAATAAAAATATTCTAACTCCAACAATTCGTGAGATATTGCACATTTTTGAATTTGGCGTTGCTTTTGGCGACAAAACCTTAAAATTTATTGCATTGATCGCCAAGTGATATTTTCTAAAATACATTCGTCATTGTTAAAGATCAAACAATACTTGGCGATTTATAAGATACTGGATAAGAAAAAATCACCTGATATTTTGATTAGATGAAATCTCAATAATGCCAGTTTTCGGGCTCTTTGTTTTAACTTTTTTGTTTGCTTCAGGAATTTGGAATTGAATATTATTCGGTATTTTTATGTTAGCTGGGTGCCAGGGATCGCCAAAATTTTTTAATCTCGCTAATAACTTTTTTTTTTTTGCTAATTTTTTAACGTTAGCTAATAACAACTACCCATTCTTTTAACATTGCGATATAATATCTTAAAAACTTATATAAAATAACTAAAATATAATTATAATAAAATACATAAACACAAACATATCAATACAAATAAAATGTCACGCAAAATGTTCCAAATCAAATGATGCCAATTGAAAAAAAGATTTGGTGAGTTTTTACTGGCGCCCAACAATATAAAAGTACCTATTATTCTTACGGATATTTATGCAATTGTGATTTTTAAATAAAATATTCTTGCTGAAGTAAAGTTTCGAGGGTCTGTACGGTTTCGATATTGGCCATTTTCTATAATTTGGTGATGCCTTTAGCGCTAACTCATCAATACTTCTAACATTACAAGTTGTACAACAAGTTATAATTTCTAAAAATGCATCCATTACTATATCTTCTTTACTACCGCCACTGCAACATATCCCGGGAGTCTCATCCTGCCACTTCAAGGCACGGCACGAGGTGCAGGGTAACTGAGATCCGAGATCAACAGCCTTATTCCTGAAATAATCAATATGAGGATCATAATTAAAGCCAGACAAATACTTAGTAGTCCAAGACAATAATTTGATATGGGATCTCTTTTTATATTTTCCTGTAGCTGTCTGACCAAAAGCGTACATTGTTGGATGAATGCAATTCACCGGTATATTTAGTTTGATTCAAAATTCGTTTGGAGAAACCGACCAGCGTAGCGGGCGAAGCTTGCTAGTATTAGATAAATTGGAGTCCAAATGTTAAGCAACAAACACAAAATGCTAATTTTCGAACACAAAAGTTAATTGTGAATGCAAGAAAAAGACATATACAGTATATTTAGAAAATAGGTATTATCAGGGCTACACTAGATACCGGGCTGACTCATTCATTATCATGACGTCACAAATGGTGGCTGGTCGCGACCAGTGATTTGTACAAAGCGAAACGACAACCAGAAAAACATACAGTGATTGGCACAAAACGATGGGCGCGTCGCTTTGTACCAATCGCTGGTCGCGGCCAGCCACCATTTGTGACGTCATGATAATGAATGAGCCAGCCCGGTATCTAGTGTAGCCCTGGTATTATTCTAACAACACATGCAGTCGACGTGACTTCTCCTTGACGTCACAAATGTTCACAAGTGTCACAGTGACTACTGAAAATAGAAATGTGATATCATTATTACACTAAAGTGACCGTCATTTGGGGATTTCATTAAGAAGTGACTGCTGCTTTATGACGAGTTACCACGTGATTTTACAATGAAGTCTTGTGACTCTCATATAACCGTCATTTAGAAATTTCACTGAAAGTCACCATGACAGTTGCTGTGTAACGAGTCCCCAAGTAACATCAAAATGAAGTTATCTGGTGGCGTGTTACAAAGCAGCGTTTATGGTAATTTCATGGTAGAGTCTACAAAATGTCGGTCACTTGAGAGTCACAACGTTACTTCATTGGGATGTCATTATGTCATTTTAGTAACTTATCATACTGCAACTGTCATGATATTTTTACTGTGGAGTCTCTAAATGACGGTCACAGTTAGAATAACAAGGTGAATTTATTGTAATGTCACCTAGTGATTCGTCACAAAGCAACAATCACGGTGACTTCTCATTGTAGTTTCTAAATGGTGATCACTTGAAAGTAATAATGATACGAGTGAAACATATATCACATTTTGTTTACCGTAGTGAATGCGACAGTTGTGACGATCTGTGACGCCAAAGTAAGGTAACACCGAATGGCTGTGCTGTAAAGATAGTATCGCTCTGCTACACCCGACGTTTACAACTTTTTCTTTTGAGTACTCACCATTAATTTTGTGTTCGAGAATAGCACTTTGTGTTTGTTGCTTAACTTTTAGACACCAGTGTATTTTAATCTAAAATGTATGGGGAACTTGTGTCAACTAATAAATAAGAATTAAGGGGATGGTGAACTTTAAAATTAGCAAAAATTGACCAAAAACAGGAATTTTTGTGTTTGTGTAATTAACTTGCTCAACATAATCAAATGCTTTCATTAAATCATAGAATATTCACTAATTTTCCCATAGATGGCAGCACCTTATTAATTCATTTGAAAACATGTTTCGTGTTCTATTTTAAATTTTCTACAGAGGGAGCTGATTCTATATTGGTTTGTGTTTGGCTTTGCTGTACAATAATATTCCGTGGTTAATCATCTTTTAAAACTTATTTTGGTAATACCTAATGATTTTCTCCAATTCATTGCCTGTGTTATGTGTTGACTCCTGTTTGGATCATGTATTTTATCTGGTAACTGTCGTTTTCTTTTCCCTATATCCTTTTTAATCTTTTGATTTTGAACTTTATGATTATATTTCACAGTTTTTTTCTGTTTTTTATGGGTAAGGTTTCTTTCCTTTTCAACACTTTCCAACCTAGTTGAAAAGTGTTTATGATTTCGATTTGTCTGGACGTCTGCCGCCTGCCGTCTGTCCGTGCTCTAACTCCAGTAAATATGCTCGGATTGCCCTGCAATTTTTATATGTTATTGTCGTTATCTATAGAATGTTCCCTATTTCAACTGAAGTGTGTAGCACTTATAGTTTTTTTACAGGGACACTCAAAAAGAATTCCGTTACATTACAGTCTATGGGGAAAAATCATTTGCGGTTTATTTTAATGCTGTTACACAATTTCAAACACATTGTAATTGATATATATCACTAAGGTGCATTACAAGAAGCTTAATATGGAATATGCTGAGCATAGCACTTATAGTTACTTTACAGGGACAGTCAAAATAATTCCATTACATTATGTCTGTGGAGAAAAATCGTTTGCGGTTTAATTAAATAATGTTTCACTATTTTAAACGCATTGAAATTTATATATATCACTAAGGTGCATTACAAGAGGCTTACTACAGAATATTGTGTGTATAGCAGTCATCGTTCACTGACAGCGACACACAAAAGAATTCTCTACTGTCTGTTAACAATAATTCCTGGAAGTGCGTTTTAAGTTGCTGAACGCGATTTTAAATTTAACTCACATTTTGTCTATTACTTGGTGTGTATAAATTCTGTGGATTATATACAGGGCAGAACAAAAGTTCACGAATACATTTCCGTTTATTGACAGAAACTCCAGAAAGAGAATTTTAAACTGTGCTACGCGTTTCCTAACTAAACTAAAATTTAGCATCCTATTATGTAATATATATACAGATCTATAGATCATATACAGGGCTGAATAAAAGTATTCGGATATTTTTCCGAATATTGTATTTGTTGGAAATATATGTTGGAAATTCCTTTTATATGTTGGAAATACGTTTTTAAATGTTATGCGTTTTCCAAATTGTTTACTTAGATGTTATTCTTCAGCTTATTAAACGGTAATGATTTGTAAAATTATTTTGGAAGCGTTGGAAAGTGTTACATAATCTATGCTTGACGCATGATTTTTCGTTCTTGTTAATATTGTTTTTGTTTTTATAACTTTATGATTTTTGCACAGTTTATTTCTCTATTTTGGTGTGGTAGTCCCAAAATCATATTCTTTAGCAATGTTATGGCTAATATGATGATGAAACCACAGATTTTATTTGTGGTAATTTAGGCATTTGGGACCTGAAGATTCTGTCTAAATTCCACAAATTTCATTTTTTCAATTTTTAATTTAATTTCTTCTTCTTCTTCTTTTTTTTTAACTATGTATGTGGAATCTATATTCAGAGTGTTGGGGAACACTATTGTTGTCAATTAACCCTTTCAGGGGCAAGCACTTGTGCTCCTGTAACGTTGAATTCCCACCGGAATTTAGGAAATAATTTAGTTCAAAATAAGAATAAGCAATTTTTCAACTTTTACTCGTCAAAGTTAAAAAAGTAAAATTTAATTAAAAGTTTCTGGTTTGAATCGGATTAAAATTAGGTGGTATATAATATATACCACCACCCCTCAAAGGGTTAATTATTACATTCTAATTCATAATTTCGTAGTTTTTGTTGGTGTTTCGGTAATGTTTCATTAATGGTTATATATATATATATATATATATATATATATATATATTAGATTTTATTAATGAAAATCATTGCATCAATATTATAGTAATAAATCAAATAATTAGATTTAATAAAGTTTGTAATAATGATGTTATTTTTCATAAACAGATTTTTAAGTTTTTGGCTAATTTGTTTTATAATAACCAATGGCCTGCATAAATTTTTGAAACATTATGTGAAGTTATTTTTGAAGAATAAATGGCAACCGAGAAGATTGGCGGCATGACCATTTTTAAAAGCCTACTTCTGGAACATTCTTCATGATTATATCAGCTCTAAAGTCTTTCAAAAGAACGGGTTGTTATGGAAGCACGAACCGAAGGAAGAGGCTAGACATGGACTTATGGAATTTCTGGCTATGATGATGTTGGATAATGAATTGACATTTTGTTTTTGTTACTACCAGGTGATGGACTATTGCTGTAATTCAAGTTATGTAAGAAGGTATTTTTAAAAATATATTTTTTCCTTTCTTGTAGGTGTAGGTGGAGACGTAGTCACTTTACATTCTTCTATGATTTATGATTAAAATTTCAATGAGTTTTTAATATTGTTATAACTTTGTTTAGTTAATTGTTCTGAAGTTTGGTTGATGTAATTTGAATTTTAGTTTTGGTGTATTTTATGTTGCAGAATATATATATATACTTCTTAATTTAAGACCGTATATTAAGTTTTTACATTTTTTGAAAATTTTTTGAATGTAAGACTGACATGCCTTTCGAAACCTACAGATGTTGCTTTTTAGAATTGGGGGGGGGGGGGGGGGGTTCTGCCTTTCCACCTACTGAAGAAAAAAGGCAGTGTGTTTGCCTAGGTAGTTTAATGTTAATTTTTAATGTTTTGATGTCCATTGTTAATCATTTCATCTAGTTAGTTTGTTCGATATATACACCTGCTTTCATACACTAAGATTTGAAAATTTATGTTTTGAAGATATATATATATATATATACCTTTGAAAGAAAAAAAAATAAGGTATAAGTTCGTATGACAAAAATCCCCGACTCTCTTATTTAAAATGGCACGTAATTTTGTTTTACATTAATTGTTATAATTAATTATCAGTAAAAAAAAATAAATAGGCAGATGTAGAAAATAGATAGTATCATAATAGCACAGGCTGTTGACGTGACTTCTCCTTGACGTCACAAATTTTCACAAGTGTCACAGTGACTACTGAGAACGGAAATCTAATATCAGTATTTATAATACGTATCCTATTAATATGAGACTTGTCTTTGATCGACAATTTTTTGAAATATTGCATTTTTAACAAAAGGACGACAAAATAAATCCAACTTAGTGCATTAGGTTTCAACAAAAATTGGATTTTGTTTTGTTTATAACATTCTTCAGACATAGATTATGAAGCACTTTCCAACACTCTAACAGAATATTTAAAAAAAATGTAATTTTTTCATGCAATGAAATGAGATAATAAATAATTTTAAAAAATATAACACAATTCAAAACATTATAAGCAATTATTGTCCATAAGACAGTAATGAATGCGAATTATTTTGTGCAGCTCTGTATATTATCTATATATTTTTCTAGGTACCGTATAGTAAAACTAAAACGTAATTCAGTTGGAAAACTCATATAATACTAAAAACGCTTTTCTGGCAATTATTATCGTAATCAGTTTGTGCAAACAAATTAGGAATTTATTTACATAGTATAGTAACATTTAGTTCAACCAAAACACGCATAATACAGTTGAAAATGCAATTTCTCATTTCCCGTTCATAGAAAATAATTAATTCGAATTCTTTTAGGTAGCCCTGTATATATATATAAAATTTATACACACTACATAATATAATACCATTTAGTGAAGCTTGAAAACGCATAACACAAATGAAAACGCACTTCTTGCCATTATTGCTCATAGGCAATAACCTATCTAGATTTTTTTTCTGAGGCCTTGTAAATAAACAATAAATGTTACATGTCCTATTGCTTATATGCAAGATTTTTTAGTGCATCTTAATAACGTATATCAATTACACAAATTGATCTACAAAGATTTACTGTCTACTGAGGGTAATGCGATACATTTTCCCCTGTAAATTAACAATAAATGCTACGCACACCATTTACTATAAGAAACATATTGTAGTACATCGCAACATTGTACACCAGTTTCTTATATTTTAAACGGTGTAACATCCTTAATATGTACTACTTAAAAAAATTATCCCTCATAGACCATAATGTATCTGAATTCTTTTGAGTGTCCCTGTAAACAAACTGTAAATGCTACACACTTCATTTTCCATAGTGAACCATGCTATAGTAAACCTCAACAGCATATATTAATTAAATGGCAATCCGAGTGTATTTACGAGTTTATAGAGCACGGAAAGGCGGCAGACAGAAAAACCGTCATAAATACTTTTCAACTATATGTCGGAAAATGTCAGAAGACATCGGTCAAGAACTAGGAAAATTTGTATGGACTTTCATTGGAGAAGGGGGGTGGGGGAGGAAATTTGTAAATCCGTTGCGTTAATATGTTTTGGGTACCTACTTAAGAAACAATGTTTCATAAAGAGGCCGCGTTTAAAGTTTTGAAACAAGTTCCCCTTGCCGTGCGACAAGAATCTCTATAACTTTTACATGTTTTTAATTTTTCAAAAATGGCTTCGAGAGAACATTTATAAGATTCAAACATTAAAAAAAAAAGGAAAAAAAATCCTTTTTCGAAGCCGAAAATTTTTTATAACCCTTTAATTATAATTTTTAGAATTAAGAAAAATAAGCAAATTTCAAAATGATAAGAATTATTTTATTATTTTTACATTGTGGACACATATAGTACAAAGAAATTATTGTAATCATGATAAAGAATTATGAAAATATTGGCATATCTTTACATTTCGAGGAATCCGCTTTTGCTATTTTACAATAATTTCATAAGTATGTGTGTATGTATGCGTGTATGTTGGGATGTTGGGAGTCCGTTTTCGGTGTTTTTGGATAATTACTTTTCGTTGTGTGTGTGTGTGTGTGTGTGTATGAGGGGACACCATAATGTTTAAACGGTGTTCCAAATTGTGATGTGGATTGGCAGGTATATTATCGACCTCTGTCGTAAAACTGCATGCATTTAATGAAAAATCGGCCCATGGTTTTGGTATCTAATTCCTTTTAAAACTATTTTTCAACACTTTTATGACCAGAGGTAACTGCTAAGTACCGTTTCTATAGGAAAATCACCTAGGAAATGTACGGCAATACTTGCATTTAGATATACATGCACGTTCACATACATATCTACACGGGGGAGAAAGCTTAGCGCTTGTCGAAACCTCGCAAATGTTGGCGCATATAAGTCACCAAAAACAGGCCTGTCCAATCTTTCAGTAAGCAAGGGCGCACCTTAGCTTGTGGCAAACAACGAAGGGCACCGTTATTCACATGATTCAAAAAATGCAATAATATTAACCCGTCTGCAGAATGCACATATATCTAATAGTGGTAATCATTGGCGGTCTTGGTCTAAAATGGAGGTGACTCAAGTACAAAAAAAAACCAGATCATATTAAATAACCATTATTTCGAACTTCTTAAAATTCCATTTCTGTGAATTTTATGTCTATTTCAGGTCATTATCTAGATTTGGAACCACGAAATGCTTTTAGAATTTTACTTGTTTCACATTTTTGTTTATGCTATTATTGAACAAGTGCCTTATTTACGTCTGATTAACTTTTAGCGGTCCTATTACTATTTTTTTTTTAGCAAAGCAAAATATTGTAATTTTAAAATCTGCATTAAAGCTGTTATTTTTTATAAGCATTATAAATTTAGCTTATGAACAATCTAAACTAGGAGTCTTCAACCTATAGCCCACGGGCCACCATGGTACCATTGTTTTATAAAAGAAAAATGTGTCTTATTCAATGACAAAAATTTTGCAATTTAATAAGGCGAATATTATACGTTAGCATTTGTGGTGACAAACGACTTTCAGACAAAAAAAGGTTGAAGACCCCTTATCTAAACAAATTCAGATAAGTCTTAACTCAGACTGGTTAATTTTCAACAAAAAGCTGTGATGCGTTCACGTTTGATGTAACATGATTAGTTACAAAATCACCTGCAGCCGCCTTGAAGCAGGTAAAAAAAATAAAAAAAATAAATAAAAAATCGCGGGAAACAAAATAGCGAACATGTTCCTTTCGATTTCGATACACAAAAAAAAACCAAACTTAAACCTAGTTTTAAAACACGTTATGGAAAGAATAACAACAAATAGATATACAATTAGATGTAATTTCATTTCATCAACTAAAACTGTTTCATATTATTCATGAGAAATTTACGTGAATCTTTGCTTTTTGCCGATCGAAAAATATACAGAATCATGCGAGTAAATAGGCTATTTTCTTAATAGATCCTATAAGTATGCGTTGATTTGCTTCGCTGACCTTCTCGAAATTAGTTTATATTCCTGTAAAACTAGTTTTACCTTCACATCTCCAATGATGCTTAAAAAAAAAAAAACCTTGTATTAAAAATTGCATATGACATTTTAGTTTTAACTAAACAAATAGCTCTTTATTTGTCTAATAATACGATTTATTTCTTTATTGCTATCCATTTGATTTTTTTTTTTTTTTAAATTTTACAACGGAAAAGTGTTTGAATAAATTAATGCTAGTAGTTCTTTTACTTTCATATCTTTGAATGTGTGAGGAAAAAAAAAACTAAGTGTTAAAAATAATAAAAAAAAACTATTATTAAATATAATTTTCAAAACATACACCGGAAAAGTATTTTAGTATGAATATTTTAATATAAAGCTGTTTTTTGACCTGTATAGCGTATAACTAGTTTAACATTTATATCGTTAAACGTGTGCATGTGTATGTGAGTGTCTGGGGGGGGGGGAGATCTGGCGTTAAAAATCTTTTTGTTATATTTTTAATATAATTTTTAAACCTTGCACTGAAAAATCGTTGAGTATGAATATCAATACAAAGCCGTTATTAGATCTGTATAAGTAGTTTCACCTCTATATCTTTAAAAGTGTGAGGAGGAGGGGTGATATTAGCGTTAAAAATAGTTTCTTTCTTTCTTTCTGTTTTTTTTTTTTTTTTTGAACGTGTGAGGGGAAAAATTTAAATAATTTTCAAAACTAACACCAGAAAATTCTTTAAGTATGAACAAATTAATGCCAAACCATCATTTTACCTGTAAAACTAATTATTTTACCTTTCTATATTTAAATGCATTAGGAAACATTGGCATTAAAAATAGTTTTTTCCCCCCTCCTAAAATTTATACCAGAAAAGTATTTGAGTATGAATAAATTAATATCAAACTATTATTTTTCTTGTAAAACTAGTTATACCTTTATATCCTTAAAATTGTGAGGAACTTTGGTATAAAAAATAATTAGAAATTTTTGAAAAAAATGAAGTGAAATACTTTTCCAATAATTTTCTGTTTGGTAGCATATGTTTGAAGAGAAAGTATACTTTATAAAGATATACATTATGACATTATCTTTTCATTACTTACCTTTATTTAGTGTGAAAATACACGTTCTACCAAGTATATGAAAATATATTGATAATTTTTAAATCTCTATAATAAAAGCCTAAGTCATGTGACTGTCATCAACAATTCCGGGATGTCCGCTTCACTTTTTCATATACCAGGCGGCCATTTTTATTCAAAATTATTTTTGCGAATTAAACTGCATAAAAGTTACATGTTTAGAAAGTTCGTTCAAAATAAATTAATATTTGAGAGATGACTTACGTTCAATTATGCATATATTCTGCTATAGCTTAAGTTGAAATTAGGATCGCAGTTCAAATTCTCTATCCATGAAAGTAAACAAAAAAAAAGAGATTAATTCGTCGTGAACGTTTAAAATATTCAATCATGGAGGTAATCGTTCGTAAGGCAAGTTCTCCGCGAATGATTTTTTGGACCGCTGCCTGGGTGTCAAAAACAATAATAATAATTCGTACCATTGAGACAATAAAAGTTTACCATAATTCTGTGCTATACAACTCAACTTCCAGATCTTTTCTTGACGTAAGTTGAACTCATGTAATAATATTTAATGAATGAAATTTCGAAACGAATTCTCAGTTAATTTGGTATTTATGTATTATACTCGCCAGGAAGAGAGATCACGGAAAATGATTGGAAATCGCCAATCATATTTACCATTGTTATGACCAATCGCGTTCAAAATAGTAATTTAATATACATTTATAAAATACATAACATCATTAAATACTTTCATGTTAATTTGCACAAATCTCGCCAATACCTTTTTTTAAATCGCCGATACCAGCTTTTATTTTTCGCGTGTTCGAATTAGAAAATATACTTTTATTTTTAAATCAAATATTTTGATTTATGATATTATTTTTTATTTATTTATTTATTTTCTATTTTAAATGAAGAGTGTAAATGGCATGTATTTTAAATTGTATGTTATATAAGTATTTGAAATTAAAGCTAAGTATTTTAACAGAAATGAGTGACAGGTTTATAATTTAAAATTAAATTAATGCAGTATGAATGGTGGTGATAGGAGCAATATTTGGCGATTTATCATTTGAAAGTAATCATCATTAAAAATGGTAATGGTAAATAATATGGAATCAAACTAAAATAATACAAAAAATATCAATGCGTGTTACAATGCTTAACATACATTTAAGGGAGACCAAACTGGTCGCCAGTGGCGGCTAGTTTTAACAATAAATCTTAATACAAAAACAAAAAAATTATATTTTGGCTCTTTTTAAAGTACACCATCCCTTCAAACATTTGCTACCAAGTAGAAAATAATTCAAAAAGTATTTCACTTCAATTTTCTATACATTAAATTTTTGTTACGTAACATCTTGTTTCAATCGCGTCTTCAATTGCAGTTCAATTTTCAGGTGGGAATTTGAGCCAGCAGCGTTATCACAATGATCGTGTATTTTTACATTCGTTTATTTAATTTTTCGGTTTTTGTATGTAAAGATGGAATATCGTAATCGATTTTTCAATCACTTCCTGATAGGCTAGAATTATAAAAATTACGTTTAAATGTGTGTTTCCGATGACAATACAACATTTTAATATTTTTAGAGCTTAATTGTAAATTAATACATTGATTTTAAGGCATTTTTCCGTTATCTCGTCACAGGTGATAAATCGCCAAGTATTCTCTTTAACTCGTACAAATATGTACGAGTTATAACAACAATGAATTTAATTAGGCGCCAACTCACGTTCACCAATGTATGCCAAATGACTGTGAAAGCGCAATAATAAAATATTTTAAAGGATAAAAAGTAGAAAATAAATAAAAAATAAAAAATGAAGAGTGTAATAAAAAAAATTACGCTTTTATCAAATAATAGTTTAATATTAATTAGTATACGTGGAGAAATCAATTGAGAAATAGTAAAAAGATAGTTTAAATAATGTTATTTTTCTTCTTTCCTGTTACCATATGTTAAAAAAAAGAAAGAGAGCAAAAATTGTATATTTTTCAATAAATTCACTTATTTGTACTTTGCATAATCGAGTTCAGTGCCTACGCCAAATCAATGTTTCGTAACGGAACTGTTTAGGTAAAAACATAGATTGAAGCCATGAAATTAAACGTGTTTTTAAAGATAAAAATGAGTGTTTTTTTTTAAACAATTTTTATTTTTATACGTATTATTTTAGAGCCATATTATTTATTTATTTCATTATTTTTTACAGCGCCATCTTTGAAATATATCACTTCGTAGTTTCTAGCAAAAAAAGAACAACCAACAAAAACTGCAAGGTTTTTCAAATATTTCAAATTTTTATACAAAATTACTTTTGACTTTAAACCGTTAAATTTTGCTCCGTTTCCACTAGATGTTATTGTTGTTCGTCTAATATAAACTTTTGTGTCGGGCGTTGAGGTTGCTGACAAATAAAGGAATAACTAATATCTGCTTCGTGCACAGTCTCATGATTTCTGTGTATTGCTCTATAACTGGTCTCAGTGTCACATATTAAATGCGGTTAGAAAATAGGCTGAAGAAGAAAGAAAACTAATATCAAACAGGAAGGCAAATAAATTATCTAACACTTATTTTGTCACAATTGGTGTCCATTCAAGTAAATATAGTTTCACCTTCATGCTATGTCAAATATGGTTAAATTGCAGATCAAAGATATTCAAAAGAAGACTAATGTTATTAAAAAAACGGAAATAAATAGATTATCTATTACCTTGAAAAAAATTGCTGATTTTACTGTGTAATGCTGGCATCCCAGCTGCCAGTGTTATACCATAAAATTAACAGTAATAACCAGTAAAATAAGCAGTAATACGCTGCCGCGCATGCGTATGGTAGCGTATTACTACAAATGCTTCTTATGTATTAATACAAATGTTTCTTAATTTACGAAAATATATTATAACCACGAACGAAAATACATACAATAACCTCTTCCAAGTTATCCACGATTCTGAAAAGTGTTCCGTACTTTTAAAAACCACAGAAACCAATATATTTCGAGTTTTAAAGAAGCATTTATAAAAATAGGTTTTTTTTTTTTGCTGCTACTGATTTTCTGAAACGTTTCCGAGTAGTTTTTATAGTCTATTGATCAGTATTTTTAAACCCCGAATATAGGGTTTTGAATGCTATCTATTCTCAAGTAAGCATTCTCATGTTCAACAAATCTGTTTTATAGACAAACATGATAAATTAACAGCATTAACATTACGTTAAAATTAATATCATTTTGTTGCTCTAGCATGTATAAATTATGTTAAGCAGCTAAAAATGTTTAATTGAGAATTATAGCATCCTAAAAACCGACATTCCTTTTTGAGAAAATTGATTAATATGCTACAAAAACTACTTTGAAACGTTTCCGAAAATCATTGCAGCAGAAAAAATTTTGTTTTTATAAATGCTTCTTTAAATCTCGAAAATATATTGGTTGCTAAGGTTTCCAAAGATAAAAAAACACTTTTTTGCAGTCGTTAGTAATTCGGAAGAGGTTGATGTATATTTTCGTTCGTGGTTATATTATATTTTACTTAAATAAGAAACATCTGTCTATTTTCCCCAGTACACATAAAAAAAAGGAATAAGATATGGTGTTCTATATTTTAAATTAATCAAACAATTTTTTCTTAGACCAATAACTTGATTTATTTCTTTCTTCGTTGTAGGAATTTAAGATTAATTTTTGCATCTGCTCAAATTTCTCACAGGAAAAATTCTATAGAGGAGAAAAATTGCGGCATTACATTAGTATATTAATCTCTTTGGTGATTTTGATACATACAAAAGTTTATAATTATGGAACATCAAGTAGTTACTTGGAATGGCTCTAGTTTTTGCAATAATTCTGTTTTAAGGTTTCCCCTAGATTGTTTTTTGCGCGGTCATTTAGACAGATTTCCTGAAAACTTCGGTGATTATCGAAGCTAACGAAAAAGACAGGCTTCCGCGGTGCATTCCACTTATCTTTTTTTACAGACCGCTAGAATGACGTGATGCTCTTTTCGTAAACTTCCATTGGTGCATTCGAGCATCACGTGACTCCCGCGGTCTGTAAAACAAGATTTGCGTAAAGCTCCGCGGTAGCCTTTCTTTTTCGTTCTCGGTGATTATAATGAAGAGCAGGATGAACGGTTGTTGGGATCGCCACATGATGGCTAACTACTGTTTGACCTTACAAAGTGATTGTCTCGAAGAGAAACATTCTAGAAAATCATACAGGAAACGGTTTTAACAGTAGTGTAAAATCTATATTTCTGTTTTGCAATACTTATCTCATCCAAAAATAAAAGTTATATGTAAAAAAAAAAAAAAAAAAAAAAAAAAAAAAATGTTTTTACATAGTGAATGTTTTTTTTTTTTTTTTTTTTTTTTTTTTTTTTTTTTTTTGTACATGTGCCATTATCGAATTGTTGGCTTTAATTCAGAAATGAAAGCCAATACAGAAATTCGTATTCAGCAGACCAAAATTTCTTGGAAAACGTTGCAAAATCACTGTTCCCTGGTATTATCTGCGCGCGAGTAAATTAGCACGAAACGTTTTGCCTGTAAAACTAGTTTGATCTTTGTAAATCATGTTAGAAAAAAAAACAACCCCCCACTAGGTTTTGTTTATGACTGACTAAAAAAAGCGTATGTCTCAGAAACTGCGTGTTATAATATATTCTCATTTCAGAAATATGCATTCCTAGATTACTTTTTGAGCTACCAAATAGTATAACTGTGTATATACACCGCAAAAAAAAAAAAAAAAAAAAAAGAAAATGTTTCTTAATATACGGAAATATATTATAACATAACCACCGACGAAAATATACAATAACCTCTTCCGAGTTACCCACAATTCCGAAAAGTTTTCCTTATTTTTAGAAACCCCAGAAACCAATATACTGAAAAAGTTAACTTCAAGCATCTCGTTCTGTTACCCTGTAAAACTAGTTTCATACATATAACTTTAATAATATGGGAAATAAAACTTCGTTTTAAAAATCGCATAACATATTGCATTTCACTTTATGATTTAATTTTAAAAAAATGCTTGATTCCATTAATAATTCAATCTATTCTTTTTTAACTTAGTATTTAAACGCTTTTAAACTGCTGAAAACTTTCACTGGAGCAATATTTAACAGAATAAGAAAGTTAAATGCAATTGTCTCGTTCCATTTCTCTGTAAAAGTAGTTTCATATTTATATCGCCAATCACACGGGAAAATAAAAAGATCGTATTAAAAATCGTATAACAAATAACACTTCAATTTAGGATTTTAACAAAGTGTTCTTGATTTGGTCTGTCCTTGATATGATCTGTCTTTTTAAATAAGTATATAAAAGTTTTAAACTACTAAAAACTGAAATTCGAGAACTGGGAAAGAAAAACTTTGTGTTAAAAATCATAAATCATAAAAATTATTGAATACATAAATGAACTATTGAATGCAATAGTTATTGCGTTTGTTTTCATAACTATGAAAACTATCATTCGAGCAATATTTCAAATATTATAAGAAAATTAACAACAAGCCTCTCTTCAATTTAACTGTAAAACTAGTTTCACCTTTATATCTTTAACTAGCTGTTACCCGTGACTTCGTTCACGCAACATTAAAAGAAGAATAAATACATTAATTAAGCAAAATATTTTACTCCCAATAATTAAAAACGTTAATAATTAACTAACTATTTATCACATTTCATAGGAGACAATACGGTATTTATTATTATAGGGACCTTGACATAACTCAGTCTTAAAAAAGTGAAAATTTGTGCCAAATAATCGCGAAAATGAAATTGCAACCAATGCAAAAAGGAGGGCCAAATAAAATCGTGGAAATAGACGAATTGGGTAAAAACAAATGTCAATTTTACCTGATAAACAATTTTACTTTTAACGCCTTTGTGAAACGTTTTAACAGCCATCCTTCAAAAAAACATTAATTAGAAATAGTATATGCTTTTTCTTTAAATTCAATTCTGCCTCCTTGGTTTAATATATAGTTGAAACAAATCTTGTTTTCTAAATGACAGTATATTGGCAGGCAATTTTTGTTCTCCACAATAAATTGATTCATGAAGTTTGAATATGTGAAAATATGTTTGTATTTTTCGGATAATTTACTGAAATCAAGATTTTGTTTTCACCATCTATTCAAAGTGAAAATAAATTCAGTTTTTCCGTTTTAATGAGAAAATGGTGTAAAATATATACTTAAATATAGTTTTATTTCTCCCTTTTTATACACAAATATGGAGTAAGTTACTTTCCGTTTTTAGAGAAACTTCGTTAAAAAAATGGCATTTAATTTAAATTTTTTAATTCTGAGAGTTTGTGTGACATCCTCGGATCAATTATAACCGGTATTCGCTACCGGTAGTAAATTGCGTTGCGTTCGATAGTCTAGGAGTAGATGCGAAATACAAACACACGGTCAGATTTTAATATAATAGATTCGTGTTCATTTTCCTTTTCTTAAAATTATGATGTGATTTTTAGCAGAAAACTCGGATACTCATGCGGAACGAAATAACGGATACCCATGCTTAATAATCAGTATAGATAACAAAACATTTAAATTTTTCGTTATAAATATGGCGTGAAACTCATCTACTTTCTATACTTATTGATCCTTGTATTATTAATGTAAGGAATTGACTCACACTCATTTAAAAATATATTAGAAAATTCCCGTTTTATTTCAAATAGGACGTCTCCTTTTTACCCAGAGAAATCCCTTTTTAATGACATAATTCTTGTTAATTTTATTTTCCAGGCAATTAATTTCAATACTGGCATAGGGAAAATTATGTTACTTTAACGAAATAATATTAAATCTTCAGGTTTTATCAACAAAAATGGAACTATTAACATTCGTCATTTTTTTTAGGTAATCGAGTTATTTCTTTTAGTTTTAAGAATGAAAAATACTATTTCTCGCGATCCATGACATCATTTACGACGTGTATAATTTTGCGGAACATATTATTGATATTTCCTAACCCTTTTCTTTTGAAACTTCTTTTTACTTTTTTAAAATTTAAATAAAAAATACGGTATAGTTAGGTATATTAGCAGACGGTAAAACGGCAAGTATTGTTCCCATACAAAAGAAAAACAAGAACGAAAAATCATGCGTCAAGCATAGATTATGTAGCACTTTCCAACGCTTCTAAAATAATTTTACAAATCATTACCGTTTAATAAGCTGAAAGATAACATCTAAGTAAACAATTTGGAAAACGCATAACATATTTAAAAACGTAATTTCAGGAATTTTCAATATATACAATATTCGGAAAAATATCCGAATACTTTTATGTAGCCCTGTATATGATTTGTATATATACATAGGATGCTAAATTTTAGTTTAGTTAGGAAACGCGTAGCACCGTTTAAATTCTCCTTCTGGAGTTTCTGTCAATAAACGGAAATGTGTTCGCGAACTTTTGTGCTGCCCTGTATAGGATCTACAGAATTTATACACACCACGTAATAGACAAAAAGCTAGTTAAGATTAAAATCGCGTTATGTAACACTTTCCAACGCTTCCAAAATAATTTTACAAATCATACCGTTTAATAAGCTAAAAGACAACATCTAAGTAATCCGAATACTTTTATTCAGCCCTGTATAGGATCTATAGATCTGTATATATACTACATAGGATAATAAATTTTAGTTCAGTTAGGAAACGCGTAGCACAGTTTAAAATTCTCCGTCTGGAGTTAAATAATACGGAAATGTGTTCGCGAACTTTTGTGCTTCCCTGTATATAGGATCTACAGAATTTATACACACCACGTAATAGACAAAAAGCGAGTTAAAATTAAAATCGCTTTCAGTAACTTAAAACGCACTTCGAGGAATTATTGTTAACAGACAGTAGAGAATTCTTTTGTGT
The DNA here is from genome assembly GCA_963931845.1 of Maratus michaelseni. Lineage (NCBI taxonomy): Eukaryota > Metazoa > Arthropoda > Arachnida > Araneae > Salticidae > Maratus > Maratus michaelseni. The sequence goes on along the minus strand of OZ007591.1, from coordinate 155,521,148 downwards.
GTCCCTGTAAATGAACGATGACTGCTATACACACACTATTCTGTAGTAAGCCTCTTGTAATGCACCTTAGTAATATATATAAACTTCAATGCGTTTAAAATAGTGGAACATTATTTAAATAAGCCGCAGACGATTTTTCTCCATAGACGTAATGTAACGGAATTATTTTGACTGTCCCTGTAAAGTAACTCTAAGTGCTATACACCTACTATTCCATATTAAGCTTCTTCTAATGCATCTTAGTGATCTATATAAATTTCAATGCGTTTACAATAGTGAAACATTTTTAAAATAAACCGCAAATGATTTTTCCCCATAGACCGCAATGTAACGGAATTCTTTTGAGTGTCCCTGTAAGAAAACTATAAGTGCTACACACTTCAGTTGAAATAGGGAACGTGCCATAGATAACGACAATAACATATAAAAATTGCAGAGTAATCCGAGCATATTCACGGGAGTTAGAGCACGGACAGACGGCCAGACGGCCAGACGGCCAGACAAACCGAAGTCATAAGCACTTTTCAACTAGGTTGGAAAGTGCTAAAAAAGAAAAAAGTGAAGAAAAATCCCAAGATCATTTTATTTCACGAATCAAAGCATATCCGCTTTATTTTCAATAAATGACGTCATATTCGCCTGTTTCCTATGGTTACGCATATTGAAACCTTGTATTATTATCAAAAACTAAAAAAAGTATGTTTTATTTCTAATAATATTATTTAATTTTCTTCTTAATTCTTTAATTTTTTTAATTTCATTTTCATTTTTCCCGTGAAAATTTTTCAATTGAAACTAAATTGTTGAGTAAAAATTATTTTTTCGGGTTTTGAATTAGTTTTGGCAACGATAAAGTATTAGCAACGGTAAAGTAAATTTAACCATTTTAAAATGCTATACGAAAAAATGTCCATTTTTTCTCAATGAAAATAACGAAATTTTGAATTATTAAGAAAAATATTTGAATAAAATAAACAAAACCCAGCCTATGTTCATATGAGGGTTATAATCAGCCTATATGCAAAGATACAGGATCATTAAATGCTCCATTTTGGCACTGGCTTCAGCCTAACAGTTGCACACAATCAGATTTATAATATTATATAGGATTAAGCAGGAAACAAAAAGTTTTCGTTAAAAATCATATATAGCATAAAAAATATTGAACACATAATTGAACTATTATACACATACTTGAACTATTGAACATGACTATTGAAAACTGTCATTCGAGCACTATTTCACAGATAATAAAAAATTCACATCAGGCGTCTCGTTCAATTTAGCTGAAAAGCTAGTTTCACCTATATATCTTTAATTAAGTAAGAAAAAAAGAATCTGTATTAAAAATCCCATAACATAACTATTGAATACATAATTGAACTATTGAACACTATAGTTATTTAATGTAACTTTTGAAAAGCATCATTCGAGCAAGATTTCGCAGATTATAAGAAGATTAACCGCAAGCGTCTCGTTCAATTTCACTGTAAAACATGTTTCACCTTTATATAAGTTGAAAACAAAAACTTTGTGTTAAAAATCGTGTAACGTAGGAAATACTGAACACATATTCTACTATTGACCTATTGAACACAACTATTGAATATAACTATTGAAAACGATCATTCGAGCAATATTTCACAGATTATATGAAATTATAGTTTCACTTTCATATCTTTAATTAAGTGGATAACAAAAACTTCGCGATAATAATCCTATTATATACTACCTATAGAACATATAAAGTAACTATTGAACAAAATATCTATTGAATATAAGTATTGAAAGCTATCATTTCATCAATATTTTACAGATTATTAGAAAATTAACATGAGTTTTATTTCATTTCACTATAAACTAGTTTAACCTTTATATCTTTAATTAAGTGAGAAACAAAACTTTCGTTTTAAAATTATATAACATAAAAATTATTGAACACATAACTAAACTATTAAACACTATGGTTATTGAATATAACCATTAGAACACAAATTCCCTTTTAAATTTTTAAAGTGGGAAACAAAAACTTAGCGTAAAAAATCCTATAACATAAGAACTATTGAACAGATAATTGAACTATTGAACACAATAGTCATTAAACAGAACTATCGAAAATTAGTCAGCAATGTTTCACAGATTACAGGAAAATTAGCATCAAGCGTCTTGTTCATTTTCACTGTAAAATGAGTTTCACATTTATATCTTTAATCATGTGGGAAATAAAACATTCATGTTATATGACTATAACATAAGAACTGTTGAACTCATAATTGAGCTATTAAACGCAAATCTTATAGAATATAACTATTGAAAACTATCATTCAAGCAATATTTTATAGATTATAACAAAATTAACATATGGCATCTCGTTGAATCTATATCTAAAACTGGTTTTATCTATATACCTTTAATTTAATGGGAAACAAAACCTTCTTGATAAAAATCGTATAACATAAGAACTATTGAACTATTGAAAACAATAGTTGTTGAACTTAACTATTGAAAACTATCTGTCGAGCAACATTTACTATTATACTAGTTTCATACTTATAACCTTAATCATCTGGGAAATAGAAACTTCGTCTTAAAAATCACATAACAAATGGGATTACAGTGTATGATTTAATAAAGAAAGTGTGCTCTTGATTTCCTAAATAACTTAATTTATTATTTTTTAATTAATTATTTAAATTTTTTTAATTATTGAACACTATATTGAACTATTGGACACATTATTTATTGAACATAAGTATAAAAAACTATCAGTTGAGCAACATTTACTATTAAACTAGTTTCATATTAATAACCTTAATCATGTGGGAAATAACAAATAAGTGTTGTCAGTTAGCATGAAACTTATGTTTTCTCAACATATTTCTGGCAGTTTCAGTATTTTCAGATTTCCTTAATCTTTTTTTACAGTTTCCAGGGTCAATTTTACGGCGCTAGTTCTGGGATTAATGTGAACTTGTCTCACAACCCTTCTCGTTCACTAAATATCCTTGGATGCCCTAATCTCTGTTTTCATAATTATTTGTTTTCTTGAACCTGGAGATAATATTAAACACACTAGACTTACTCAGTTTTAAGATTTCTGCTGTACGACGAACTGATTTCTCATTTTTCCAGTTATTTATAACCAGATCTTTGCTTCTCCCCGCTGTTACATGAAAGACATGATATACGGAAATTTAATATCTAAAATGTACTTAAAATATTGTGGTAGTAAATTAATTTTTATTAATGTGATATATATATATATATATATACAGGGTGTCCACATATAACCTGACCGACCTTTATTTTCGCAACTGTTGGTCCTAGAGGCATACTTCCAATTAGAAAAATGGTTTAAATAAGGTAAAGAATTATTTTTAAAGCGATTTGGGTCAAGAAAAACATTTATTAAAAAATTACGAAATTTAAATTTTTATACGGTCTCCCGGTCCTATAAGTGATATTTAATAAAAAGTTACTGTGACACTAACAAGTAAAACGAAAAAAGTCCCATTCATCTAACATTAAAACTGACCGAGTTATGAAACTTTAAAATGCATGACTTATACCACTTTTTTGTATCTCAAAACAGATGATTTCGACCATGCTTTCAGGGGTCGTATATAAAGTACTTAAACTTATTTCAAGGTATCTGTGCTTGGAAAGAAATCGTACAACTATTACAATTGAGTTAACTTTTATTAGTTACGTTTCAGATTAGTTAAAATAATTGTATTTTAACATATGTTTTATTTTGTAAGGATTTGAGGATATGATTTTTTTTTAACAAAAATGATGTTATTTTCATAAGGTTTTATTTAACTTGCAACGATCGTCTTTCCAGTTTAAAATTTGTACACGAACTTTAACTCACTTTCAAATGTCCGACCGAAGTTAAATTTTACATACCGACTTAAATCCGATGGCAATGTAATATTATTATGATTTTCAACGCTTACCATCTTATACATACTTATATTAGAGGATAACACAAAAAAATTCGGATAGATTACCGTCAACAAGTTTAAGAAAGAGTTTTAGATTAGATAACATAAACCTGCGATGGTTATGTTTTTTAACTTTTATAATTACGTTTTATGTATTTTTTAACAATGAATAAAAAAATTACCTTCACTTTTAACCATCATGTCAGGATTTTTTGCAAATCGTAAATTTCAAGGTTAAAAAATAGCAAAAAATCTGATAAAATAGATGTAAGACTTTTTTATTCAGTTTAATTTTATTTAATTCAATAATTAATTCAGTTTTTTGGCTTATACTGGGTTTTTTACAGATAAACAGCTCAGGGGTCCGATGAGGTTGGGAGGAGAGGGGGGATCAATTTTAACTTTGAGTTTTTTAACTTTGAAATTTGCAATTTGAGAAAAATCCTGACGTGATGATTTAAAATGAAGGTCATTTTCGGATTCAACGCTAAAAAATACATAAGAATCAATTTTCAAAAGCTAAAAAACATGGCACAACTCAAAATGTCTGTCACGTGTCCGTCTATGTATTTTAGTCCAGGGAAGACACTTGGAACACATGTAGTGAGAAAGTACGAAAGACGATATTTATCCACATTGTTTATTTCTATTTCGTTTTTATTTGAGTTTATCTGCGAGAAAGCACTACTTATTATGTTATTATTTCAAATTACTTTATTAAATTTGTATGAGTTTGTGCACTGTGATTTTATGTATTATACAAAATATACATTTTTATTCTCAATACCAGTGATTAGACAAATATTATACTGTTTTCTGACTTGAACAACGACCCTTTTCTCATGATCATATCTAACTCTAAAACCTCCTTGTCTTTCTGGTAGAGGATATATTCGAATTTCCATTCGTATACGTTCCCCATACTATGCATGATAACTTTGAACTCAAATTTCTCAGTGAATTTTGGTCGTACAGATACGGAACTTTTTGTGTTCGCAATACTTTTGAATAGACAAAACGTCCCTAAATATAAGTATAGGGACCTGAGGGCTGTATAAAAATTTAAATTCTGTAACTTTTTTAATCTTAAATCTGACCTAATTTTGACCCTTTTTGTAACTGGAAGTATGCATCTAGGATCAACGGTTGCGAAAATAAAGGTCGGTCAGGTTATACATGGACACCCTGTATATATATATATATATATTTAAATTTCTCATTTCAAAAGTGTCCCAAAACATTTTTTAGATCTGTTTGAGGTTTTATAATATTTTAAAAACTAGAAAAAGCTGGAATTGTAAAGTATTTAAGATTTTTCTTTATATAATGTTTACCAAATGTTAAATCATTTCATTTTTAATGTTGTTTTGGTGTTAATGTTATTAATATTTTTATAAATAGCTTAACTTTTAAAATATCTATCATACTTGCCAAGTGTCCCAATCTTTGAGTGACTTTATTATATAACATATAACTTTAAAAAACATTGTGTTTTTAAAAGATAGAGTGTTCTTTGATTTGGTCTATCTTGATTTGATCTATTCTTTTGAAAATACGAATTTAAAAGTTTTTTAAACTATTGAAAACTATCATACAAGCAATATTTCACAGTATGAGAAAATTAACCTGAAGCGTCTCGTTCTATTTTTCTGTAAAACTAGTTTCATACTCATGACTTTAATCCTGGGAAATAAAACTTCGTCTAAAAAATCGCATAAGATATGACATTTCAGTTTATGATTTAATAAATAAAATGTGCTTGATTTCAAAAATAACTTTAAAAAAAAAAAGGTTTTTAAGCTACCAAAAACTATCATTCGAGCAATAGTTCACAGTCCAAGAAAATTAACCTCAAGCGATTCATCCCAGTTTCCTGTAAAACTAGTTTCACACTTACATATTTAATCAAGTGGGACAATGAAAACTTCATATAAGTACCACAGTTTATGATTTTAACAAACAACGATTGATTTCCTAAATAATTTAATTTATTATTTTGAAAGTAGCTATTTAAAAGTTTTAAACTAATGAAAACTAATCATTCGAGCAATATTTCACAGATTATTAGTAAGTTAATATCGAGCGTCTTCTTCAATTTCATTGTAAAACTAGTTTCACCAGTTTATCTTTAATTAACTACTGAACAAAAACTTTGTGTTAAAAATCATGAAACATAAAAACTGCTGAACACAGAATTGAATCATTAAACACAATAGTTATTGAATATAACTGTTGAAAATTATCATTCGAGTAATATTTCAAAGACGGTAAGAACATTTATTTTCACCTTTATATCTTTAAGCAGAAAAAAAAGTTTGAGTTAAAAATCATATCACTTAAAAATTATTGAACACATAATTGAACTATTGAAGATAATTGTTATTGAATATAAGTATTGAAAACTATCATTCGAGCAATGTTTCACAGATTATAAAAAAAATCGCATCAAGCGTCTCGTTCAATTTAACTGTAATACTAGTTTTACCTTTATATCTTTAATTAAGTAGGAAACGAAGACTTCGTGTGAAAAAATTAACTTAGGAACTATTGAACACATAATTGAACTATTAAACACAATAGTTATTGAATATAACTTTTTAAAACCATCATTCGAGCAATATTTCACAGATTATAAGAAAATTAACCACAAGCATCTCATTCAAATTCACTGTAAAATTAGCTTCACCTTTATATAATGTGGAAATAAAAACTTTGTGTTAAAAATCTTATAATATAGAAACTACTGAATACATAATTGTACTATTGAACACATAACTGTACCATTGAACACAATGGTTATTGAACATAACTATTGAAAACTATAATTGGAACAATATTTCACAGATTATAAGAAAATTCACCTCAAGCGTCTCGTTCAATTTCACCGTAAATCTAGTTTCACCTTTATATCTTTAATTAAGTGTGAAAAAATACTGTATTAAAATTATATAAAATAAGAACTATTGACACATAGTTGAACTATTGAAGATAAGTATTGAAAACTACCAACTGAGCAATAATTCCCAGATAATATGAAAATTAACATTGAGCGCCACGTTCATTTTCACTGTAACACTAGTTTCACATTTATATCCTTAATTAAATAAGAAATAAAAATTTCTCGTTAAAAATCGTATAATATACGAATTATTGAATACATAAATGAACTTTTGAACCCATAAATGAACTACTGAACACAGTAGTTATTTATTGAGTATAATTATTCAAAGCTATCATTCGAGTAATATTTTATAGATTATTAGAAAACTAACATCGAGTGTTTAGTTCATTTAACTGTAAAACCAGTTTCACCTGTATATCTTTAATAATGTGGGAAACAAAACCTTCGTGTTAAAATAATATAACATTAGAATTATTGAACACATAATTGAACTATTGAACACTATAGCTATTGAATAAAACCATTGAAAACTATCTTTCGAGCGATGAATCACAGGCTATAAGAAAATTAACATCAAGTGTCTCGTTCAATTTCAGTGTAAAACTCATTTCACGTTTATATTTTTAATTTAGTGGGAAATAAAAACTTTGCGTTAAAAATCATATACATAAGAACTCTTGAACAGAATAGTTATTGAATATCACAAGTGAAAACTATCATTCGAGCACTGTTTTACAGATTATAAAAAAAATTATCATGAAGCGTCTTGTTCAATTTCACTGTAAATCTAGTTTCACCTTTATATCTTTAATAAAATGGGAAACAAAAACTTTAGTTGAAAATCATATAACTTAAGAACTATTGAACAGATAATTGAACTATTGAGCGCAAATCTTATTGAATATAACTATTGAAAACTATCATTCACGCAGTGTCTCATAGAATTTAAGAAAATTAACATCAAGCGTCTGGTTCAACTTCACGCTAAAACTAGTTTCATATCTTTATATCTTGAATTTAATGGGAAACAAAAGCTTCGTGTTAAAAATCATATAACATAAGAAAAATTAAACACTATATTAAACTATTGCAAACAATAGTTGTTGAACTTAACTATTGAAAACTACCTGTCGAGCAACATTTACTATTATACTAGTTTCATACTTATAACCTTAATCATCTGGGAAATAGAAACTTCGTCATAAAAATTACATAACAATTGGGATTACAGTTTATGATTTAATAAATAAAGTGTGCTTGATTTCCTAAATAACGTAATTTATTCTTTTTAAATTAAGTATTTAAAATTTTTTAAACTACTGAAAAGTATCATTCGAGTATTATGTCATGGTATAAGAAAATTAACATCAAGCGTTTCTGTCCATTTCCTTGTTAAACTAGTTTAGCCTTTATATCTTTAATCCTTGGGAAACCAAAAACTTTGCGTTAAAAATTGTACAATATATGAATTTTTTAAACTGATAAAAATTATCGTTTCAGCAAAGTTTTCTAGAAACAGAAAATTTAAAAAAAAGTATCACGTTCTATGTCCTATACAAAATATCTTGCTCTTGCACATATTTTAAATCATGTGAGAAATAATGTATGGCATTTTAAAATCTTACAACATATGACGTTTTTAAACTCTTAAAAACTATCTTTTCGGCAAGAGTTCATAGTATCAGAAAATTAACATAAAGTATCATATTTCTTTCCACAAGTGTCACATTCCTTCATACTCATCTTATGAGCAATATTTCACAGGGTGTAAGAAAATTAATATCAAACGTCTCGTTCAATTGCAGTGTAAAACTTGTTTCACGTTTATATTTTTAATTTAGTGGGGGGAAAAAAACTGTGTGTAAAAATCATAGAACATAAAAACTATTGAACACAAATCTGAACTACTGAATGCAAATCTTATTGAATATAACTGTTGAAAACTAGCATTCGAGCCACTGTTTCACAGATTATAAGAAAATTAACATCAAGTGTCTTGTTCAATTTCACTATAAAACTAGTTTCACTTTTATATCTTTTATTAAGTGGGAAACAAAATCTTCGTGTTAAAATAATAAGAACTATTGAACACACAATTGAACAATTAAACGCGAATTTTCCTGAATAATAACTATTGGAAACTATCATTCGCGCAATAAATATAAGAAAATTAACATCAAACATCTTGTTCAATTTCACTGTAAACCTAATTTTATCTTTATATCTTGTGACAAAAACTTCGCGTTTAAAATCATATAAAATAAGAACTATTAAACAGATAATTGAACTATTGAACACAATAGTTATTGAATATAACTATTGAAAAGTGTCGAGAAATGTTTCACAGATTATAAGAAAATTCACACCAAGCGTCTTGTCCAGTTTCACTGTAAAACTAGTTTCACCTTTGTATCTTTTATTAAGTAGGAAACAAAACCTTCGCTATAAAATCTTATAAATCTTATTGAATATATCTATTGAAAACTATCATTCACACAACATTTCATAGAATATAAGAAAATCAGTACCATGCGTCTCGTTGAATTTCACACTAAAACTAATTTGAACTTTATATCTCTAATTTAATGGGAAACAAAACCTTCATGTTAAAAATCATATAACATAAGAACTATTGAACTATTGAAAACAATAGTTGTTGAACATAACTATTGAAAACTATCTGTCGAGCAACATTTACTATTATACTAGTTTCATACTTATAACCTTAATCATCTGGGAAATAGAAACTTCGTCTTAAAAATCACATAACAAATGGGATTACAGTGTATGATTTAATAAAGAAAGTGTGCTCTTGATTTCCTAAATAACTAAATTTATTATTTTTTAATTAAATATTTAAATTTTTTTAAACTTCTGAAAAGCATGATTCGAGTAATGTCTCATGGTATAAGAAAATTAACATCAAGCGTTTCTGTCCATTTCCTTGTTAAACTAGTTTCACTTTTATATCTTTAATCCTTGGGAAACTAAAAACTTTGCGTTAAAAATTGTATAACATATGATTTTTTTAAACTGATAAAAATTATCATTTCAGCAAGATTTTCTGGAAACAGAAAATTAAAAAAAAGTACCACATTCTGTGTCCTATACAAAATTTCTTGCTCTTGTACATATTTTAAATCATGTGAGAAATGAAAACTTCATGTTAAAAATCGAATTATGTATGACATTTTAAAATCTTACAACATATAACGTTTTTAAACTCTTAAAAACTATCTTTTCGGCAAGAGTTCACAGATCAGAAAATTAACATAAAGAATCATATTTCTTTCCATAAGTGTCACATTCCTTCATACTCATCTTTTGAGCAATATTTCACAGGCTGTAAGAAAATTAATATCAAACGTCTCGTTCAATTGCAGTGTAAAACTTGTTTCACATTTATGTGTTTAATTTAGTGGGAAACAAAAACTGTGTGTTAAAAATCATATAACATAAAAACTATTGAACACAAATCTGAACTACTGAACGCAAATCTTATTGAATATAACCATTGAAAACTAGCATTCGAGCCACTGTTTCACAGATTATAAGAAAATTAACATCAAGTGTCTTGTTCAATTTCACTATAAAACTAGTTTCACCTTTATATCTTTTATTAAGTGAGAAACAATATCTACGTGTTAAAATAATAAGAACTATTGAACACACAATTGAACTATTAAACGCGAATCTTATTGAATATAACTATTGGAAACTATCATTCGCGCAATATATCATAGAATATAAAAAAAATTAACATCAAACATCTTGTTCAATTTCACTGTAAACCTAGTTTCACCTTTATATCTTGTGACAAAAACTTCGCGTTTAAAACCATATAAAATAAGAACTATTGAACAAATAACTGTACCATTGAACACAATAGGTATTGAATGTAACTATTGAAAACTGTCGAGAAATGTTTCACAGATTATAAGAAAATTCACACCAATCGTCTTGCCCAGTTTCACTGTAAAACTAGTTTCACCTTTATCTCTTTTATTAAGTGGGAAACAAAACCTTTGCTATAAAATCATAAGAACTATTGAACACATAATTGAGCTATTGAACGTAAATCTTATTTAATATATCTATTGAAAACTATCATTCACGCAATATTTCATGGAATATTAAGAAAATTAGTACCAAGCGTCTCGTTCAATTTCACGCTAAAACTAATTTAATCTTTTTATATCTAAATTAATGGGAAACAAAACCTTCGTGTTAAAAATCATATAACATAAGAACTATTGAATACTATATTAAACTATTGAAAACAATTAGTTATTGAACATAACTATTGAAAACTATCAGTCAAACAATATTTACTATTATATTAGTTTCATATTTATAACCTTAATCATGTGGTAAATAGAAACTTCGTCTTAAAAATCGCATAAGATATGAGATTTCAGTTTATGATTTAATAAACAAAGTGTGCTTGATTTCCTAAATAACTTAATTTATTCTTTTTAAATTAAATATTTAAAAATTTTTAAACTACGGAAAACTTTAATTTGAGCATTATCTCATAGCAATACGAAAATTAACTTTTCTGCCCATTTCCTTGTTAAACTAGTTTCACACTTCTATATTTTTAATCCTTGGGAAACTAAAAACTTTGTTTTAAAAATCGTATAACATATGAATTTTTTAAACTGATAAAAATTTTCATTTCAACAAGATTTCCTAGAAACAGAGAATTAAAAAATGGTATCACGTCTTGTGTCCTATACAAAAGTTATTTCTCTTTTATATATTTTAAATCATGTGAGAAATAAAAAATTCATGTTAAAAATCATACAATATGTATGACATTTTAAAATCGTACAATATGTGACGTTTTTAAACTGTTAAAAAGCATCTCTTCAGCAAGATTTCACAGCATCAGAAAAATAACATAAAGTATCACATTTCTTTTCAAATAAAATTAGTTTCATTTATATATATATATCTTAATGATATGAGAAATAAAAAACTTTATTTTAAAAATCCTATAAAGTATGACATTTAAAAATCGTACAACATATGATGTTTTTAAACTCTTAACAACTATCCCTTCAGCAAGGTTTCATAGCATCAGAAAATTAACATAAGGTATCACATTCCTTTTCTATAAAATTATTATTTTTTTTATTTTTTTTTTAATTCCTCTGAGAAGTAAATAAAAATGGTAAAAATCGTATAAAGTATGATATCTTAAAATCGTTTAATATACGATGTTTTTAAAATGCTGAAAACCGTTCTTTAAAAAAAGATTTCACAGTATTAAAAAACTAACATAACGTACCTAGTTCCTTTTCACTGCAAAATTAATATCAACTTTTGATATTTCATCCTGTGAGAAATAAAACAAGGATGTTAAAAAGCGTATAACATATGAAATTTTTCTTTATGATTTACAAACAAAATATTCTTTATTTACTTAATAGTTTGATTTATTTGTTTTACAGTAAAAAATTAAGAGTTTTAACCCCTTGAAGGGCGCCAGCATATTATATATACTACTTAATTTTAATCCTAAAATGCCACAATGAGACCAGAATTTTTGCCGAAACGTCAGTGAAGGCTCACTGTTGAGACCCGAAAAGTTTTTGGTTTCTGTCTGTTTGTCTGTCTGTCTATCTGTCTGTTCCGCGATAACTACCACAAAAAGTGTCCGATTAGGTTGATTTTTGGTGGGTATGTGGGCGAGGTACCCGGAATTAGCTGCATGGTTTTTGGTTAAATTTGGTTCATTCGTTCGAAAAATATAGAACATTTTATTTTAAGTCATAATGCTTTTCAATGGGAAGTCAGACGATTTTTTAATTTTAACATTCCGCGAAAAGAAAATCACGCATTGGGATAATTGTAAATGCTAAATTATGGATATTAAATTTACGAAATGGATATCTTAATTTAATTTGATCGCTTTGAAAATTTCCCAATATATTTATTAGAATTTCTAAATTAATTGTATAAATTTTTGGGAAATTTTACGCATTAATTTGAAAGATATGAAAATTTTAATTTCTCATTTTTTACAAAAAATTCCAATGCATTTTCTTTCTCTCTTTCATTAAATGGTTGCTAAGCAACTATATTTCAAAGAATATCAACAAAGGAAAATTCAAGTGAATTATTTTGACGCGAAATGTTATTAACAAAATAGCTAATTTTCGGGTGATTTAATTTTTTAATATGCTTTTTCTAATGAAATAGATGAGAATTTATTTTAACTACTAAAGAAAGATGACCAAATCGGCTTTCCAAACGAAAAATATAAAAACGTTGAATGTGAAAATGAAATATAAGTCACATAAGAGAAATTTACATTTGTATAAGCATATTTAATACACGGAATTTTATTCAATTTCAGCAACATATGATATTTAGTGGTTGAAAAATAAGTATTCTTTTAAGGATAGAATAAAACCTCCTGTACAAAGAGATGGTTAATTTAATGAAATTAAAATAGTAAATGCACTCAAACATATACTCGATTAATGAAAGCGCACAATTACTGGAAATTGATAATATAAAATTAAAGTGTCAACGGGGCGTTCAGGGGGGCGGAGCCCTCCTGAAGATATGTAATCCTAGTCTGAAAAAAAATACAGTAATAAGTAGTTTATCCTATCATTTATCTGACATAAAATTGTGTTTAATGTGATACTTCTAAAATTTTTGGAACTTTCAATAAATCTTATATTTTTATAAATGTATAAATAACGTTAAAAAATTTAATTTTAGGCTATCAAATATTATGCAGATTATATTAAAAATTAGTGAGATTAATCAACAATGATTTGCAGAGCTGACGTTGAGGCCTCTGATCTGTAGATTTACTAGTATTATCAAACTTTGAATTTATAAGGTACATGAAGGAAAGCTTTTACTTACTTTAAAATAAATTCGCTTGTGAATCTTGGTGTCAATCAATCATTTCAATATTTTAGCTCCAAGAGTACTTTGCCCCTGAAGGGGTTAAACTTTCTGAGATTTGCGCCATGTTAATTTGCAACACATTTGGCTTAATTAATAGTTTAACTTAAATACACGTTTAGCTTAAATTCATATAAAATAATATAACAAATTTATGTGTTTTTCTTCTTTCTGGTGCATAATATAAACAAATATGTGAATTATTCCTATACCTATGTGTACACTGTCACCGAATAAGTAGTATTAGATAAATTGTGAAAGAGATGTGCTAAATTATTCCACACATTTAAAGGATTTTAAACTTGTAAAAATAATGTTTTGAATAACATTTTTCAATTGACAAATTAACATTTAAGCAACCATTCTCTATTATGCAAATCAGCTTGATTGTTACATACTTTATCATGTCAGAAAGACCTTGCATTTTAAAACCTAGTTTAAACCCCAACTCAGTTTAGATCTCACTATTTAACACGTTGAGTGCTATGTGTACCGCCGGCGGTCACACTTTATTTTTATTAGAGTGCTATGTGTGCCGCCAGCGGTCATACTTAATTTTTATTAGAGTGCCGTGAAGTGCCATGGCACTTTCTCTGATACGACAACAACGCCAACATTAGTGTGCCGTATGTATCGCCGGCGGTCATAAGTAAATCTAAATGTAATAGCATATTAATTTTGATGGCACTCCAGTAACATACATTACTGTTGTTCTATGGCACCTAGATAAAGCATATATATATATATATATATATTAAATTAATTTCTAATCTTATATTTTTCTTTGATGAGTTACAGAAGGAATAAAAAACATTTTGGTTACAGCTCAAAATTTTATTTCTCCACTTTCACTTTCATCAGTCTTTTTACGTTTTCCATAAAAAAACAACAAAAAAAAAACAACAACTTGGATACATTTTTATTGATAATTCTGGTTATTACTAAAATAAAAACAATATTGGTACGTTATAAACCGTTATAAATTGAAAAAATAGAAAATCTCCCCCCCCCTTTTCACCACCTCCAAAAAAAAAAAAAAAAAAAAAAAAAAAAAAAAAAACAATTACTTGCGTAACAGCCGGCAGGGCATGAAACACATTTTTTTTTTCATATAAATTCTGCTTACACTTGTAATAAATATCACTAAAGTTATTAGTTTACCGTTAAATGGAATAACAGGGCGGCTACAGATCAGGGAAAAACACAGTCGAAAAAAAGGGAATGCAGTATTTTCTTATAGGAAAATTCGACTTTTTTTATCGCTGAAATAAACAATAGGAATTTTTCCATAAGAAAATACTGGTACTTCCCTCTTTTTTCGACTGTGTTTTTCCCTGATCATCGCCACCTTGAATAATGCAGTGATGGCGCAGCAGAGAATCAATTGACACCGTTAAATTAAAATTGTACTCTTTGTCTCATTTAAGGACAGAGTTTCAGAGATTTTTTAAGGCGAAGAATACTATTAAAATTTAGTGGTGAAAATAGTCCAACTGTTCCACCACTGTATAATGGCATCCTATGAAAGCTTAATTCATAATGTATGGTGGTACTCAACGTGTTAAAATTCATTATTTTTGATTTTTATTACATAAAACATTCATGATGATTCTCTGATAACTTGTTTCCTTCCTTATAATATCTATAGTAGGCTAAAAAAAAAGAACACTCCGTACGTTTTAATCGTCAAATTGTTGCAGAGAAAAACAAAAATAGCCATTCGATTGGAAATTATGCCTTGTTTCAAGTTATGTTCAAAAAATAAACTTAGACGGTCGTCCTCACATTAAAATTTTTACAAATTTTAAACTTTCAACACGAATATCTAATTTGACATCAGTTTTGGATTCTTCGAAAAATTTTACATTGGGAACCAAACAGAAATCTCCTTTAATTTTTGTGAATTTTTGATAAAAATTCAGTTGCGCGCCCGTTTTTCAGAAATATTCAGAATTTTACACAAAAACTAAAACACATGGAACATTTAAAAAATGTATAGCTTGCGGAAAGTTTGTTTCGAGTAAAATGTATTTGAAATGCATTATGACATATTCCTTTCATTATCTTTATAAAAAGTATGGGAATACGCTTTTTGTCAAGTATATGATCATGTATTGATATTTTTAGATTTTAATAATATATTTTAACAGAAAAATTAAAAAAAAAATATTGTTTTTGCTCTTTTCAAAGTCTACCGTCCCTGTAACAATCGAATTAATCTCAATTACTTTTCTTGTGAAGGTACATCCTAAACGTAACCTAACGTCCACTAACATTTTCCAGTAAGTCACCAGAGTGCCAAAAAATGGATTTATCATCTAGACAGGAAAATTGGTTTTTGTTACAAATTATATATGTAACACATGTGTTTTTAGGTGCGTTCGTAAGTATGTAAATACGTAACAGCTATAGTCGTCGTCTGGTTCGTCTGTTTGTCCATCCGTTCGCTTATAACAGCGCAAAAACTACCCAATCGAATGGTTTGAAATTTAATATATATTATCGTAGCAGAATTTTGTCGAGTCATTTCAAATTTTATGAAAACCGAATCAAAACTTAAAAAGATATTAATAAAAATTTTCTTTATTCTATTAAATTCTATCGTACGTAATCTATATAATATAAAAGCGCAAGTCATGTAACTGAGGAAAACAAATACGGGCAAACCACTTCTTTTTTCATATGTCAGGGGGCCATTTTTATTCAAAATTATTTTTTCGAATAAAATTGCATAAAAGTTACATTTTTAGAAAGATCGTTCAAAAAAATTGTTTGCTTGAGAGATGAGTTACATTAAACATTGTATAGATTCTAAGATAACTTCAGTGGAAATTCCGTTAACAGCCGAATATCTCAATCCATTAGAGTAAATAAACACAGGAGATTCGTTCATTATGAGTCATACAAATATTAAACCATGGAGATAATCATTCGCAAAGCAAGATCTCCATGGTGAATTTTGCAGCGCTGTCAGGTGTAGAAAAAAAATCGCATTTGTAAACGTGGCATATGTAATAAGAAAAAAAAGAGGGCATGCTCATTTCGCTCATAGCAGACGATATAATTCATTTCCCTTAAATAATAAGGATGATTTTTTTTTTTACAGTGTGAAACTAGTTATAAAACGAACGCACCTCATATGTTACATTTAACGTGCAATTTCCAACTTGTGTTTTTTAAATGGCTTTATCAATTTTATCTTAAATATATTTTGTAATGTAAGAAATAGAAGTATTTATGAAAATTTGCTCTGATGGTCACAAGAATCACAATGGACGTATCCTGAAACGATTGATTTCTTTTTCTTTGTTGTAATTAAAAGTAGAATGCAATCCGTTGATAAAAAATCTTGTGAACAATTTATTGCTTCCAAACAACCTGGTTCAATTATAATGTAATATAAAATTGGATTTAAAAACGCGTAAACAGTAATATTTGGAGTCTTATGCGTGTTGTAAAAAAGCACTTTTATTCATAACATTACCTAAATTTAGAATTTTATTAATATCATTTTGTATAAATTTTATAATAATAAGCTCGTCATTAATTTTACTACCGAACTTGTGAAGGTTGAACGTGGCGAATTTGTAATTATTATATTTCACAAATTCTGCGCAAAATCCATATAAAATTTGACACTTACGTTAAGTCTGAAATCAGTTGGTATATTATGAAGATTCGTTGTTTTAATGAAGATTTTTCTTGTAAAAAAGTGTTAGACCTTTAGATACTTTTAACATTTAGAAATCATTACATTTAAATCTTGTTCTGCTTTCGAAACATTGTTTTAAAATCCGTTAGAGTTGCAATTGTGTTGCTTTGCAATTCGACAGAAGGAAGATGAATTCATCAAATGTGCATCTAGGTGGTTAAAGTTTATTAAAGCAATAATTATTCTATGATTGATATTTTGTGCATGTGTAACGAAAATTTCTAATGGATCTCTACAAATAATGCCCTTTAAATGTAAGAATACAGTGGAATTTACATTAATACAACCAGAGAAATTTTAGTTGAAATAAATGATTGCCTCTTAAACATATTTGACCGAGTGAGCGGAAAAATGATAACAATGCAAAATTATGAAAAATTAACTGAGATAGTTTATTTAATAATAACTAATAAATGAACACTCATCGACTATTAGACATACAATCGAATAATGGCGAACATTTCTCTAAAATTGATAGGTTTTTTTTTTACTTAAATGTTTTTTTTTTCGTTTTTCCTCAACAATTACACCAACTGTAATTTGTTTTTTGCACATACCCGTTCATTTTTGTTATGAGAAAAAAATTCAACATTAAAATGCGATGAGAATTTCATTGTCTGTTGACAAGCTAGGGAACAGCAGGACTCGTCTTGTAGACTCAGTCCTTTTTTCAATACCACTTTTTTCAAACAAAAAATTCCTACATAATTATATAACAAAATCATTTATTAGCTAAACTTAAAACTAAAGATGTATTTGCTTAAGTGATAAAACATTACCCAAAAAGACTTATAAATACCTTTTAATATAAAGATCTACATGTTTCATATACGCTCAAACGGCTACATTTTCAAAATCGATAATGATAAATAAACTATTCTCGCAAAATTTTGCGAGAATAGTTTATTTATCATCATCGATCTTGAAAATGTCGTCGTTTGAGCGTATGAAACATGTAGATCTTTATATTAAAAGGTGGTTATAAGCCTTTTTGTGTAATGTTTTATCACTTTAAGCAAATACATCTTTAATTAAAAAAAATATTCCTTTTAAATATCTCTTACATTTTGTAGAAACCTACTCTGAAGATTATTTCTAAATTGCAAATATTTTAGAAATCTGCCACGAACATTTTTTTTCTTCAGAAATACTGGCATTTAAGAAAAGAAACAGTGAGAGCCCTGGAGAGTTTACTTACACAGTGAGATAAGGTGAGTTTGTGGGGAGGAAGTGGTGAGTGCAGATAAAAATATTCTTACTGTTTTAGAAAAAAAAATATTTTAGTTTGTTTCTTCCTTTAAAATTACATTTCTGTTATAGGGATAAAATTTAGAATAAAATATTTAGTGGCATTATTATTAAATTTACAAAGTCATTTTCTTTCCATCTTATTCGAAGTAGTGTTTTTAACACTTTCCAACATAGTTGAAAAGTGTTTATGAATTCGGTTTGTCTGTCTGTAGGTGAAGTTTGTGTTTGTATCGCTAGAGGCTATTCAGTGATGCTTTGTTAAAAATGTTCCCCCAACAGCATTTCAAATGTGCATGTCATTTTATTTCTAATTTACGAAAAGAAAATAGTTTTTCGGACCCGGAAGTTATTTATTTTACTTTGCTACAGATCATAGATCTTTATTCCAATTGCATGTGGTATTTCAGCTCGGATATCATACATATGCTGCTCTATTGAATACCAAGGATTTAACTCTAACAAAGATGAAGGAAGAGGTACGTAACCGATTTTTTTTTTCAACAAATCGACATGATATGAGACATGGAATGGTGGGACATGAATGAGTGTCTAAATGTATACCATTACAATTATGTGTATTCCATAATGCATCGTGTGCATTATATGTTACTTTAATATACTTTTATAACTTTGAGACATGGATGCCCATAGACAGGAGGAATTGTGGGGTAATGGAGGCACTGGACAATTTAAGCGTGAGGCCGTTGATGCATAGGTGCTTATAGAAATCCAGGCAAATCATGTCATATGCCAGACAGCTGAGTGCATCGACGAAGCACATAAAATATCAGACTCACTTTGTATAACAGGTTTTTTACACTATACATGAATACTAATACTATTTTACAGGGACTGTTTTTCTGTTTCTGTTCATGTGCATTAGTAGTGAATTCGGTATGCAAGATTTCCCAATGAGCTGATTTAAATATTCAATGGCTAACATTTCTTCAATCGATTATATCTGGATTATAATTGATGTTTTTTTTTTTAACAATTTGTGCCATTGGGTACAATTTTCCCTTAATTCATTATTGATTGTAGAACAATATAGAGCAAATTTAACATACTATTTAATAATAATTTTTTTTTTGTTAATATAAGTATGATTGTGTACATTATTCCTCAGTTAAGGCACACGCTGGCGTTAGCTGCTTTTAATATTTCTCCAGTTGCATCCTCATGCACGCCTTTTACTATAAAGTCATTTTCTTAAAAATCTCATAAGTCGAAAAATTCTCTATACATCAATAAAAGATATGGAATTCATTCATTTTATTTTTCTATTTTGAAAAATCAACATAATTTGAGAAACTACCATAATTATTCCATCAAATGAGAGCTAATTTTTATTGGATGATTGAAATTAAATAGAAAATATTCTATCTCAAAGATAAAGAGCTACCTTGTTTATGAAATAAATGTAGCGAAAATACATAAAACCCAATTAAAAGAGATATTTCCATCCACCCCACTTTTTTTTCTTCATCTTTTGAACATTTTTCTTAAAAATTATATCAGTTCAATACAAGCGGGAGAAGCATTTTTTCTATTTACAAAAGAGAAAAAAAAAAGTTTAAAACATTTGAAGAAATACAATTAACACGCGTCTACAAAATTAATTAATGAGCCTTAACCGTAACGTGATTAGCCTCTGATGCTTTTAATCAGCGCAAATAATACCGCGTTTTTAAAAAAGAATGGCGAAATTTTTACTTTGGCGTTCCCCCTCTTTTAAAACTTTATTTAGCGAAACGCTATCTCTCCAAGTTTTAATAGAAAGTGAAAAATCACAGGCTTTCATTTTGATAATAGAGGTTTCTGTGCGGATGAAGGCAACAAGCTACTATATATAATATACCCTCATTCTTCCTATTACTCTATTCAAATGAAAACTCATCATGTTGTAAGGCACTTTGTGGCTTTAATAACGGCGATATCAATAGGCAAAACACGGTAACATAATGAAGACCGCATCTGCACATAATTAAATACTGACGAGAGGGCCCTCCCCCTTCTGTCGTCCCCTTTTCTACAAAGAGAAGGGCACAGGATGTACTCCGGGGGAGGGGGCAAACCCTCATCTAGATCTCATCCTAAGCATTTAGAGTAATTAGGAAAGGAGACACCGCCGCGGCAGAGAGGATATCGAATCTTTCTACCTGATTGGATAGATGCCGTGAATGGTTGGGATTTGCGCATGCCATCTAAGTTGTCAAGGAGGGGGGTGGTATTAAAATATGCCTGCCGATAAAGGACTTTGATGGCATGCAAATACATTAAAGGATCAACGAATTTGTGGTGACAGAAACAAAGAGCACCCTCAAAGACGTCAGGTAGGAAAATTTGGTTTTTCTCTCTCCAAGTTTCAAAATTAGGTTGAGGAGCAGCACGGCGAAATTTCATGTTGTACCTCACCTTATTATTAAACAATTTTTTAATTTAAGTTTAAAATCTGGGAAAGTATTGTGAAATTTAGCTGTCGACTTAAGGGTGTTTTTCTTCCTGCTCATAACGTGAATTTTTTAGACAAAGTCAATTTTATCCCTATGCACATGAAACTTTCAGGTATTTTTAATCCGGTTTTCTCATTCTTGCATTCATTCATTTGTGCCAAAGAATCAAACAACAACAACAACAACAAAAATATATATATATATAGGTGATCATTTTTTCGTGACTGTCATGCCTCGAAAATCAGCTTGACAACATTTTCTGAAATGCCATATAAAGAAGGAGGGTGATAGTAAAATATTGATTCTAATAAAGGAGTTTGATAGCATCATATAATTCAAGACATTAAAAGACATTGACAGTGAAAGACATTTTTGACATTAAAAGATCAACGATTTACACCATCAAAAACCTCTGGTAGGAAAACTGGGTTTTACTCTTCAAGTTTCAAAATTAAATTGTGAAGGAGCACTGTGAAATTTGGTGATATTCCAAACACTTTTTAAATTTTAAATTTAATTAATTATGCGGAAATGCTTCGGAAAGTATTGTGGATATTTAGGTCAGTTGAATATCTTAAAAAATAAAAAATATACATCGGCGATGATATCAAAAACACCTGAGATTCCCCAATCAAAGAGAAAGGAACGAGAACCCAAGTTGCGGAAACTGGTCGCGGTAATATCTTTCGTAATTGTGTTGACATACCAATGTCCACATCTAATCAAATAATCAATATTATTAATTTCTAAATGCACTGTAATATTTCGCGTACGCTTCCAAGTTTTATAAAATTTACGTTAAATTTGGTTGAAACTCTATGCATGTTATAAATAAAAACCATGCGAAAATTTTTTTTTCTAATTTTTTTTTTGTTTTTATGAATGTATGTGCTATTCTTACACAAATCTAATGCAAATACTATTAAAGACCTAAATACTCATTTATTACAACTACAAATTTTAATACTTCATTTCGAACTTTTTGTGACTGCAAAAATCATTTTTTTATTCAATTTGTTGTTGATTCCCTAATTACCCCCATGACTAAATCTTCAGTGGGAAAATGCGAGTTAAAACATGTTCTTTCCGCCCTTAAAATGCAAGAACAATCCGCCAAGTACTTCTTTAGATATTCGTCAAAATGTCTAAAATCTAAATTTCTCGTACCTATTGGAAATACAGTGCATTTTTTTAAATTTTAATTATTGGTTTTATTATTTAATAAAAAGCGGAAATTGTTTTAAAGTAAACTTTCGTAACTTTCTAAATAATACAATTTAGAAAGTTTTACAAAAATTTACTCAGAGTAGCAGGATTACGGGGTTAAATACCTGTTTTATCTTAAAATGATAATCATATGGTATGTATGTGTTCTATTGCGCTATTCTTAAAAAAAAAAAAAAAAAAAAAAAAAAAAAACAATAGTCAATAAAAATGACGCTGGAAGGAAGAAAAAGTTTAAATCAGGTCTTGTATCTGGAGAAAAGATTTCCACTTTGTCAGATATCATGCTTTCTTGAAGCTATTCTCAAATCCAAACTAACTAACTTCTTACACATTCACGAAATCATATTAATTCATAACTACATAAAAGTTGCAGATATTCTTACACAGATTCCACGAAATCAAATAATAATGTTTTTTACTTATCTTAGTCAATTTCATTGCTATATACCCGTGAAACTTTCAGATATTTTAAATCAAGTTTTCTTCTTTATTCATTTATTTGTGCCAAGAATCAAACAACCATATGCAAAACTTTCATTTGTGTTTATACTCTTGTTTTTTTCATTTGAATTTATATTATTTCATTTCTTAGGACTACATCTTTTAATTTGTAATTTGAATCTGCTATTTGGTATTGTGATTTTATTGTATATGGTCAATATCTTATGTTTCAATGGATTAGTTGTACATGAAGTTTATATATATATATATATATATATATATATAATCAGCTTTTAAAACACCAACTTCGACAGCATTTTCTGAAATTCTGTAAATTGTCAAGAAGGAGAGTATTATTAAAATATTGCTTCCATACTAAATAGGACTTTGATAGCATGTAAATACATTAAAAGATCAACGATTTTATAGTACCTAAACAAAGAACACTATAAAAGATTTCAGGTTAGGAAAATTTGGTTTTTGTCTCCAAGTTTCCAAGTTAAATTGTAAAGGAGCACTGGGAAATTTGGCGATATTCCAACACTTTTTTAATTTTAAATTTAATGAATTATGCGGGTTATACTTGGGAAAGTATTGTGATATTTAGTTGTCGCTTTAGGAATACTTTCAATTCGTTATACTTTACTCGCTCAGCGACAAGAATCTTTTCAAAATATTTGCAAAATAATTTTCATCACGTGAAATTTTGAGGAATTTTCATTTAAATCTTGTTAATTTTAAGCTTAATTAATTATGAAGAATCTGGGTAAGTTTTGTAAGGTTTAGCTGTCGCTTTAGGGGCACGCACTTTCTCTCTTCCTCTCTTTAATATTTTCTCGTTCAACAACGTGCATGTTTTAAAGCAGTGGTTCCGAACGTGGGCGCCCGCCTCCCAAAGGGGGAGGGGAATTTGAGTTTTAAGGAGGGTGCGTTTCCAGATTAGCTATTAAGCCATTTCATGCCATATAATTTTTTGTCTTTTTAGAAAAGTAATGTTGTAGATTTTAATTAAAAAATATGATGAAAAATGGATTTTTTATAATTATTCCATCCAAAAGTATAAAATACACAAAAATTATGAAAAAAATTATTTAAAGGAAAAAAAAAAAAAAAACATTAGCCACTTTTTATCAAATTTAATGTTTCTTTTTAATTTTTCTGGTTATTACAATATTTTAGAATTTTACACAGCTTTTCCGATAATTTTGTGATTGAGCCGTGTAACTCTATTTTCAGTGCGATATGTCACACAAAGAAACTTTTAGGCATGAAATTCTTTAAAAGCTATCTAAAAGTAACTGTCTTAAGCACATTTAGCCTCAAAATATATTTTAAATATCTATACCAACCTTATAAAATTAATAAATAGATATCAGAGAGGAAATAGGTTAGTTAGTAAATTTCTCATGACTATGATGAAGGCCTCATATATAAGTTATATCAGGGCATGAAATTTCAGCTGAAAAGGTACTAGCCAGACTAAAATTTTTGCTCGCCACTATTTTACATTCATTCAGACAGCAACGTCGACCACCACACTTGCCCAGAAAATGAACTATTTATGACAAACTGAATTGAAATTGACCATTGTTAGAAGGAGCTGTCAGTTAAATCCAGAATATTTTACATTCATTAAAAAATATGAAATTTTTTTTAAATGTTAAAAATTCAGGAGAAAGTGAATAATTTTTACCGTGTTTCAAGCAGCTGAGCATAGGTGGCGGAACCTGATTCATTTCGCGCAGGAGTGAAGAGCAATCTGATTCAGCCTCGGAAGCGAAAAAAGCAGCCTTGGCGCTTACGCGGTGCGAAAGCATGGGAACGAATGCAGACGGGGGAAGTTCGTTTCTCCATAGGAGAGAAATGGAAGTGGGTGACGCCGCAATTTTTCTTCTTTTGGAAGATAAATGCCATCGTTTGATTTTAAAACACTTCCGCGTGTCGCTAGATTGAGGCACGATATTCTGAGCGTATACAGTTTAATTTGAAGCACAACATTTCAAAAGACGAAACTTACTCGCCAACCTTAAATATTTGCTCGCCGAAATTTCGTGCCCTGAGTTATATACAAGGCTGTCAACTGGCGATAATGGGGAAGGGAAAACCTAAATAAAACAGAGAAGTGTGTTATGATGGAAAAGGAAAATTGCTATACTTAAAATTTAAGAAGACAATAATTAAGAAATGCTTTTTGTGTATTGCGTTATTCATAGAAAAATCTTATGATCGAAAAATATTCCACCTGTTCTTAATAAGTTACTAGAATCAATTATAAAATGTATTAACCCTTAAAGGGTTAATACTATCAAATTTGATGTCAAATGTGAGAATCTAGTCGCAAATTTTGTGAAAATAAAACTGCAGATCATATAACATTTTCATTTCATACTGAGGTGAGTTGGCAAAGAACGACAAAACTCATCTAGATACGGCGGTAAAAAGATACTGCTTAGTTGAATTTATAAAGTTATATTAAAAACATATTTGTGTCAAAATGTTTGCTGTTTGATAAATTTAAAAAAGTTGAAGTGAATTGTCATTTTAAACTATTTTGCGATTAACTGCACATATTGCATACTGTCTGCATATACTGCATATCATATATTCTAATACGAGCAAATCTTGTGTGTGGTTATATATATATATATATATATATGCAAATTTTATCTTAAAAACGGATCTAACGATTTTGACGAAATTTCGTATCCTACAGTTTTGGGGCACCTAAAAACCATTGGGCTAGGTCACATGTTCGAGAAAATTCGATTAGTGGGTCATTTTGGGTCATGGTCTAGCTAATTGTATCTAAAAAACGGTTCAAACGATTTTGACGAAATTTTGTATCCGACCATTTTCGGGCACGAGAAGACTATTGGGCTGGGTCACATGTTCGAGAACTTTCGATTAGTAGGTCAGTTTTGGGTCAAAGCGGGTCAAATTAATTTTATCTAAAAAACAGGTCTAACGATTTTGATTAAATTTTGTGTCCTACGAGTTTCGGGCACGCGAAAATCATTGGGCTAGGTCACATGTTCGAGAAAATTCAATTAGTGGGTCATTTCTGGGTCATTGTGGGTCAAGATTTAAAAAGCGGCTCAATTTACACTAAATTCTGCATCCAATGGTTTTCGGGCACGAGAAGACTGTTGGGCTAAGTCACATGTTCGAGAAAATTCAATTAGTGGGTCATTTTGGTCATGGATCATGATATTTGAACTCAAATGGTCATGGGTCATGATATTTGAACTCAAATGGTCATGGGTCATGATATTTGAACTCGAGCATAGCTCGGTCTTCCCTGCTCGTACTGTCTTATAGGGTGAACAGAATCCTTGATTTTGAATATCACTATTTTCGTAGAGTAATTTCCATCGCATCTAATCATCGTTTTTCAGCAATTAAAAGCAAGCTAAAATTATATTCGGAAAAACATAAAAATTAAAAGAAGAACAGGGGACGTTCGTTACGAAGGGATTAATGACTTTTTAAGGCTTTCTCCATGTGAATAACAATACGCGGGGGGGAGGGGTGACAGGATTTTAGATATGCTTAGGTGGGGCATAGCCAACATACGGTTGGGAACCACTGTTTTAAAGACTTTTGCAACATCATTTTCATTCCTGGGTGTGAAAATTTCAGATATTTTCTTTCAAGTGCCAAAGAATAGAACAATATTTAATATAAAAACGTATATATATATATATATATATACATATATATATATATAGAAGCTAATCAAAGTGATTTATGAGCCAAATAGGCTAAATTATGGTATCATATGAAAATCAATAATTTCAACTAGATAATTATTGAAAATAATATGTAAAAACCATTCCATACCAATTTGCCCATTTTTGGCCAATTATCATTGAAGCACAAGCTATGGTAAAATTATGATTGCACTTGTTAATTTATTAACTATGTGGTATTCTGTCTACACATTATTATTAATTATCTCTTTGGAGATTTAATTGGAATGTTACAAGAGCTTGATATGTTTTTTGAAATTCAAAGATATTATAATTATATATATATATATATATATATATATATATATATATATATATATATATATATATATATATATATATATATGTTAAAATGTGATACATTTCTAATTTTTGTGAGATTGTTACCAAATGATTACCTTTTCGAGATTATGTCCCAAAAATTAAATTGAAACACCAACTTTGCTTTCATTATCTGAAAGATTCCATTTTTTAAGATAATAAAAACAATATTATTTAATTCCTTGGCTTCTGAGTAAGAATACCTGCAACTTTTATGCTTTAAGGAATGGATATTGTTTTAAGAATACGTCAGAAATTAGTGGGTTTTGATTTGAGTACAGCTTTAAAAGAAGCATGAATAAGTAATATTTTCAAAACCGTATCAAGAACTATTGAAGCCCTAAATAATAAAATTTTTAGTACCTCTATGTATGTTATTAATTTAAAGCTTAAATACAGCCCCGTACATAGAATTTTCAAAAGAGAGGAGTTAAGTGTGAAGCATCTTCTGAAATTTGGACTTTATGATAATTACTATATACGATTACACAATAATTTAAGCTAATTATAGATTAAATTAAATTTATTAAGCATTAAATTAGTTTTATATTGATTAACATTTTATTACATCTTAATTTTCACTCCCTACTTATCATTAAAATAACTGCAGTATATGACTTATTGTTGTTAGTTATGGCGGAAAAATCTACCGTTACTGTGTAATTTTGATACTAAGTAAAAAACTTGTCCAAACTATCGTGGGATATTTTAACTAAGTAAATCGATTACCGTATATTCTGGTGTATAATACGCTCCAGTGTATAACGCGCACCTAAATTTCTAAATTGTATTTTTCTATTTTTAGGTATGTCCCTCGCATTGCACGCATCCCCCAGTAAAAATATTTCGATGATATGTAAGGGGAAAACACAAAAAATAACATCGAAAAGTGTAATAACTCGTACTTATTTTGGTACCACTATTTTAGAATAGTATAATCGTAGATTTCTGGGATTAAATAAGGGGAATATTACTATTCTGAATTAGTGGTACACAAAATTAACCACCCTCTACGCATCTTTTATTATGAACACAAAAAAATTTAAGAAAAAAAATAAATGTCGTGTTTATTAAAGTAGAAACCTATCAAAAGTAAAAAATACCTGGAATTCTCCAATCTAAGCTAGATTTTTATAAAATTACAGTACTGAGGATGCAACTGTGCTGTGTGTTACTTTTTCGTATTAGCAACGGAATTTTTACGTATGTCTTTTTTCTCCCAAAACATGAAAACTCCAGGAACCGAAGCTCAAAATTACCTGAAATTCTCTAGTCAAAAGACGAAAAATTCTTCAAATAACTCAAAAATCTCTTCCAATCACAGTGATGTACCGGGAACTTGCTGTCTGTACATTTTACGTTTATTTACGCAATTTCTTTTGAGAGTAAGCCTGCGGTAAATTTTGCGTTTTGCTCTACTCAAAAATTCAATCAGCTATAATTGTTTTATTTATGTATATCATCCCCATGTTCCATACGGGATTTTTTTTTCAGTATTTTGGTGGGACTTTCAAACCCCCCACCAAAGTATGAAAAAAAAAATCGAGTCTACCACTTACCTAATTCTCTTTGTCAGTAAAAACAAAGTAATTGTGCGGGGATTAGTCTCATGCAAATCAATAAAGTTAAAGCAGAATTAAAGTATAACCAACAAATCTAAGCCATTATACCAAGTAATAAATATTCACAAAATGCACAGAAATAAGTGAAAAATCACACTACAAATTTTTAATTTTTTTTCTGTCAAGTTTAGGCAGGCTGGAAATATTCTAGATGTTGAAAACTGAATTAAATAATCCAGAAAAAGAAAAAGAGAGATAGATAAATGGAAGAAAAAGAGAGAAATCGAAGGGAGGAGGATATTCCCCCAAACCACCTGTTTGTGCAGGGCATAAATAGGTGGATGGAAGAAATAAATAATAGTTGGTTCTCAAAATAAAATAAAGCTTTCCAGTAGAATGGGAAGTAGTGTTTATTTTCATACACTTTTATTTTCATGCATTTTATTTTCATACACTTTTATTTTTAACCCTTTTTTTTAGTAAAAAGAATTTTTACTTTTTAAAATTGCAAAATCTTTTATAAGGTTCTCAAACTTAATCTTATTCAACACATCTACTTATATACTTAATATTAACAAGATATCCAACTTGTCTTGATGTATACAGGATTCGTAAATATCATGATATTTTCGAAAATTAAAAAAAAAATTTCCGATATTTTTTATATTTATCTAATATGTTAAAAAATATATCAGATTATGACTAATATTTGAATTGATATTTTCATATTAGTCAACTTGCTGCTGATTATAAGTATTTTCAGATTTAGTATAAATTAGAAACTAAAACATATTGCACCTAACATTAAAATTTACTAAAACCAGCGGGGAAGACAATGCTACGCTCAGTTAAAATTAGTTTACCCCATACTGACCCCCAAATGACCCACTAATCGAATTTTCTCGAACATGTAATTTAGCCCAATGGTCTTTTCGTAATCCAAAATGGTAGGATATAAAATTTACTCAAAATCGTTCGAGCCGCTTTCTAGATAAAATCAGGTTGACCCTGACTCGTAGTGGCCCAAAATGACCCACTAATCGAATTTTCTCGAACATGTGACCCAGTCCAATAATCTTTCCGTAATCCAAAACGACGGTAGGGTAGAAAATTTAGTCAAAACCGTTAGAGCGTTTTTTGGATAAAATTAGCTTGACCCGTAGTAACCCAAAAATGACCCACTAATCGAATTTTCTCGAACATGTGACTTAGCCCAACATTCTTCTCGTAATCCAAAACGGTAGTATCCAAAATTTAGTCAAAATCGTGTGAGTCATTTTTTAGGTAAAATGAGTTTGACCCTCATTCTTAGTCACCCAAAATGACCCTCAAACCAAATTTTCTCGAACAGTTGACCCAGTCCAAATTTCTTCTCGTAATCTAAAATGGTAAGATACAAAATTTAGTCAAAATCGTTTGAGCCGTTTTTTTAGACAAGATTAGTGTGTCCCTGGGCACGTAGTGACCCAAAATGACCCACTAATCTAATTTTCTCGAACATGTGATCCAGTCCAATGATCTTCTCGTACCCCAAAATGGTAGAATGCAAAATTTAGTCAAAATCGTTAAAGCCTTTTTACAGATGAAATTAGCTTGACCGGTAGTGACCCCAAAATGACACATTAATCAAATTTTCTGGAACATGTCACTTAGACCAATGGTCTTCTCGTAATCCAAAATGGCAGGATACAAAATTTATTCAAAATTTAGCCCCATATAATCCTATGGGATTTCCTCCCCAATTTATCAATTAGTTCACTGTATTGCCTGTTTCTTTTTGCGTTTTCACGATATTTGACTGTTCTTTTTATATAAGTTGCTCTATAGTATAGACTACCAAATCATGACAAAAAAAAATATCTGCTGTATTTCGCGCATGCGCAGTTAAAATTTATTTAATACAAATACCCATATCTCATCAAATATTCAATATATTCATCTTTTAATCGCATTATACTATTTCTACTGTTCTTTGTCAAGTGTTTGGAAAGCGGTGTTAAATTCGGTTGAAAACTCTGCATGTTATATATATATATATATATAACATTTGAATTTTTCACAAAAACGTTAACATTTTCAAGAATATGCGTGATATTCTTACACAAGTGCAGAAAAACGTTGAACAGGACCTACATAGTCATTTGCTACAGTGACAGACCATTTTGAGCATTTTCTGTTACTTGGGTGATCGCAAATATTATTTTGTTATTAAAATTATTATTCCCCCCCCCCCCCTATTTGTCCTCGCGACAAAATATTCACTGAAAATTATGAAGTCAAACATGTTCTTTACATTCTTCAAGTTCAAGTAAAGAATTTCAGTAGCTATTCGGCAAAACTTTTAAAATAGAAAAAATCGGTCAATGCCCCTTAATATTTGGACATCACTGTACTTTCATATACATTTAATTTTAAAATAATGGATTTTTAAATGTTAATTTCACTCCCAAAACGAGTTAAGTCGCCAAATAGGGTGCTACGAATCCAAACCACTACTCACACGTTTCAGACGTGTATGATATTTGGCCAGGGTTGCCGGGAAAAATGCTACGCTAATGAATAAAGCCAATTTCTCGCCGCCATAAATGCAATTATGCTGTAATAATGTATTTTTCAAAATAAAATTCGTAGGTCCTTGATAGAATTTTTTAATTTTTCAATCTTTTATTCTTATTATTAACTAAATTGTATTTTAAAATACCTTAAAAAAAAAAAAAAGTTAACAGTTTGATAAGTAAGTGGTCTCAAAAATTGAATTTTCAGGAAGTTATGTGGCTGTAAAATCAATAAATACGATTTTTGCAGAAAAAAATTATCTGTTCTCTAACTCTGGCCCATAGGGCTTTAAAATGCACCAGGTCTCAACATTAGGTGAGAGCTTCACCAAAAGTGGTTCCCTTGTAAGTTAATATTGTTCCGTATGATTATTGGTCTTGCATTTAAAAATTCAGCTTCAAACATAAAACCTATTTTTTCCCCTTCTGACTAAAATAGTCATTGCCCGATGCAAAAGTATGTATTCTATCTACAGAACGACATAAAGAAATATCATAAAATTTTGAAAATAAATATCAAATATACGAAAATATCGAAAATATCAAAAGACATTATATTTTTTAAATAAATTTCGGAATTGATATATGTCACCGAACCCTGGACACACTAAGTTCTGTAATGTTTTTGTTTTTTTTATTTATATAAACTGATAAAATGAAACACTCAGATGAGCAAATTGTAACAGTGTTAAAAATGCCTAAGACCCACAGTCAAGGGTAGAAAGAAAAGCAGTGTTTCCAAGTTGGAGATTTTTTTTTGTTCAATTCAAAATATTTACCACTTATTTCAGAATAGTAATCTACACTTTATTTAATGATATACACATTCCGTGGTTACATAAAGTAGAAATTATTAGTAAGGAAAAAAGTGGTAGATATTTTGAATAAAAAATTACCAATTTGGCAACACTGAAAAAAGGGTGCGATAGTTTTCTTCCCCCTCAAATTTACTATACCAAATAAAACAAATTTCATGCTGCCCCATACTCCTGATTCTTTTAAAACGTACTTATATGTTGCTGAATATTTAACCTAGCCTTGGATATTTGACAAATGAAAGGCCTTTCAACAGATGCTGTTTTTATCTGTTTCTGGCTGTTTTTCAGTTGAGACTTTTTTTCTTTTTCTTTCTTTTTCTTTTTCCTTTCTACTATCTTTACAAGAAGAACGTATTGGATTCGTGAAAATTTTTGACAGATTTATACTTTTTAGAAGGTCCTGAACACGATTTGACTGATTTTAGAAAATGTCTATGTCTGTGAGTCTATTTGTCTGTCCGTAGCTTACTGTTTGTATGTATGTGACACGAAGTTTGTGGATGCGCTAAGGCTAGCTCAAGAACTAAAGCACGGAATTTAAAAAAACTTCAGATTCAGTTAGACCTTGACATAAATTGTGCTGATTAGGTTTTGGTGTAAATAGCCCAACAGGTGGAGCTTGTATGCTGCCTTTTTCGCGATTTCCGCGATAGCTATATCTCAAGAACTAATGCACAGAATTTCTCCGAATTTCATATTCTGTTAGACCTTGACATAAATAGATCCTTATTAGATTTGGGTGCATAGCACCCTATTGAGTGGTATGCTCTGTTTCTAACGAATTCTGCGAATTCTATATCTGAATGCTATATCTCAAGAACGAATAGAGTAGATTGTCATTTAATTGTAATTGCAGACGATTTTATTTATTTGGAAGAAAGTTTTGTCACGGCCATACAACATACTAGTATCACGAGTACTTTTATCTATTAGGTAGCTTTCAATACAAAAAAGTATAAAGCTACCTATTGCAGCCGTTCGGAGGAAAGCAGTTCCGGAAAATTTCGATATATTTTCACCGATCATGACCCCCAGACCCCAAAACCACCCTCCGTTCAAATGTTGATTTATATATATATATATATATATATATATATATATATATATGACCTATGTCATACGATAACGCTCGTATTTATCAATCAATTTTGATGAAACTAACTGTGTGTATTAAGCTAACCAATGTCTCGACCGAGTTCGTTGGCCAGCTTGGTCCGCCATTTTGTTTCAAGATGGCAGCCATTTAAAAATTGTGTTAGGCCTTGATACAAGGATTCCAGAGCATTTTTTGGTTTATCTCTATCTCAAAAAATGGCTGAGATAGAGCAGTTTGAAATTCTAGGGTGGCTGACATTTTGAAATAAAACAGCACATTAACGCGATTACTCGCAAATTATTTTCTTTCATTGTTGTAATAATTTTCCCAATCATACGCATAAAACTATATATTCATATCCGTTAGCGCCAAAATTGGCGACATTGGCGGCGAAATTGGCGACATTTGGCGAAATATCGCCAAATTTGGTGACCAAAATAAGTCTTTATAAATGAGGCCAATTTGGCTATTGCTCAATAATTTGGCGAATTTCTTATTCAAATTCAGTATTAACGAATATTTTGTAAACGTTTCTTTGCATTTTAACTTGCTGTTTTCGTGTAACATTAGCTAAAATTTTAAAACGAAGATATAGGAAAGCTACCTTTTCCTCCCGGTACAGGCCGGAAGGACTTTTTTATATCTGTAAAATACTTCTAAAAACACTTTTTTTAATATCCAACACATTTGGGAAAAAAAGAATGTAAAACATGTGCAAACAAGAGCTCAAACAACTAGAATACCTATCATGTAATAAACTTGCTTCAAGGCTTCAAAATCGATCCCTTATAACGTCTGTAGGAAGACCTTGCATTTACTATTACTACTATTTTCTCACAGAAAGAAACTTTTGTTGTACCCATTATTGTATTGTGGAAGGACAGTAATCAATTACGCATTCATTTTTGTATGCTATTGATCTTAAACAAAAATTCATCGCTATTAAATTTTGCATCCCCCTAATAGATTTATTACGTTTTAGTTGAATCAGGATTATGAATGATTCCTCACTTGTCATAATTTTTATTTATTAAAAAAAAGTTTTTATATCCATTGTTTGTATCAAAAGTTGAATGTAAGTATGTATATGTATTAAGGTGCATGTAAGTAATATAAGATTGATGGAAATAAGTATAAGCATATAAACAATGAATGCTTAAATAGTTACACTTTTGGTATTTGTATGAAGCATAAATCAGATTTTGACATTCCTATGATTAGGAAATAGGGGTCACATGTGTACTAAATACACGCGTTCGAATAATTCTTCCCGCTCTTCCGCTTCTAGAAATCAAGTATGTCTTATTTATGTTGTCATAATTACATTAAAAACATGTTCAATAGAGTTCGACCACATGTTCAGTTTCGTTTTCTGCCCAAAATATTAGTTTCGACGAACATTCGTTTTCGGTGAAAATACTGTATAATATTCAGTCGGGACCGAAATTATCTGCATTTTTAACATCGTTGTTTCTTCCTTCGGGAATTTTCAACATATTATATACTCATCAATTCGAAAGGTATTGGCTCAAAATGAGACCCTGTTTATGTATTGCTATGAACTTCACTGTTTATAATTATTAGTTATCGACCAACTGAAGACGTGCGTACAAATTATAAGCAGTGCGTATATGACTAAACTTTGAAAATGCTTTCTACGTGCTCATTAAAATCTGCAGACTGAATCATTAAAGACATGGGTGCGCCACTTAGTGAAAACCAGTTGCGAATCTCAATGTAATTATGTTATTAATTCTAATTAAACTAGTCTTTTTTTAAACAATTTGACGTTTATTGCTTTTAAACTACTACTTGGGCATTGCATTAGACAAATATATCATTAAAATAAAAGTTGTTATTTAGGCACTAAAAGCCGATGGCGTATACAGCGCGCCGCCCATGTTTTTAAAGGTTCAGTGATAGAAATTTTTTAGTTTGAATACAGAAGAAGTGTTTCGAACGCGCTCTAAGAAACGTGTAGAATTAAAGTAAAGAATAAAACAGCTGATGATCATTTACAAAGTCATTAAAAATGGTAAAACAAGGTATGTATACCTAAAACATTTTTTAATTAGATGGAATTCATAGAAAATCATTCTGTTTTATTGATTTACTAGCTGTTACCCGTGACTTCGTTCACGCAACATTAAAAGAAGATTAAATACATTAATTAAGCAAAATATTTCGCTCCCGATAATTAAAAACGTTAATAATTAACTAACTATTTATCACATTTCATAGGAGACAATACGGTATTTTTTTGTTATAGGGACCTTGACATAACTCAGTCTTTAAAAAGTGAAATTTTGTGCCAAATAATCGCGAAAATGAAATTGCAACCAATGCAAAAAGGAGGGCCAAATAAAATCGTGGAAATAGACGAATTGGGTAAAAACAAATGTCAATTTTACCTGATAAACAATTTTACTTTTAACGATTTCGTGTTACGTTTTAACAGCCATCCTTCAAAAAAACATTAATTGGAAATAGTACATGCTTTTTCTTTAAATTCAGTTCTGCCTCCTTGGTTTAATGTATAGATGAAACAAATCTTATTTTCTAAATGACAGTATGTTGACAGGCAATTTTTGTTCTCCAGAATAAATTGATTCATGAAGTTTGAATATGTGAAAATATGTTTTTATTTTTCGGATAATTTACTGAAATCAAGATTTTGTTTTCACCATCTATTCAAAGTGAAAATCAATTCTGTTTTTCAGTTTTAATGAGAAAATGGTGTAAAAAATATACAGATCTATTCTATATCTCCCTTTTTTATACACAATTATGGAGTAATTTACTTTCCGTTTTTAGAGAAACTTCGTTAAAATTAACAAAAAAGAAAAAAATCTTGGCATCTAATTTAATTTTTTTAATTCTCACAGTTTGTGTAACATCCTCGGATCAATGATAACCGGTATAAAGTAAATCACGTTGCGTTCGATACTCTGGCACTGTAAATGAAAATTGTAAATTCACGGGCATTCTCCGTGAATTGCTGCCGTAATTTTACGGGAAATGCCCCCTTTTCAAGGTAAACGGTCCATTTCAGTAAATTTCATGTTTTTGCGGGCAAAAACCGTTTATCTAATAACAAAGCTCGCTTATCTAGTCACAAAACCGGTTTTCTTATGGACAATGCCTGGAATCTCTGCTGCAGTAATTTTACTGCAGCAATTTTTTACAGTGAGGAGTAGTTGCGAAATACAAACATAGATTCGTGTTTATTTTCCTTTTCTTAAAATTATGATGCGATTTTTAGCAGAAAATTCTCATCTGTATATAACGGATATTCATGCTTAATAATCAGTATAGATAAAAAAAAACATTTAAATTTTTCGTTATAAATATGGCGTGAAACTCGTCTGCTTTCTATACTTACTGATCCTTGTATTATTAATGTAAGGAATTGATTCACACTTTCACACTCATTTTAAAACACATTGGAAAATTACCGTTTTATTTCAAATATGACGCCTCTTTTTCCCGCAGAGAAATCCCTTTTTAATGACATAAGTCTTGTTAATTTTCTTTTCCAGGCAATTAATTTCAGTACTGGCATAGGGGAAATTATGTTGCTTTAACGAAATAATATTAAATCTTTAGTTTTTATCAACAAAAGTGGAACTATTAACATTCGTCATTTTTTTTTAGGTAATCGAGTTATTTCTTTTAGTTTTAAGAATGAAAATAAATATTTCTCGCTATCTATGACATCATTTTCGATATGGATAATTTTGCGGAGAATATTATTGACATTTGCTGACCATTTTCTTTTGAAACTTCTTTTTACTTTTTTTAAAATTTAAATAAAAAATACGGTATAGTTATATTAGCCCTGCGCAGACGGTCAAACGCCAAGAATTATTACCATACAAAAGAAAAAAGCGAAGAAAAAAAACCCAAGATCATTTTATTTCACCAATCAAAGATATCCGCTTTATTTTTGATGTATGGCGTCATATTCGCCTGTTTCCTATGGTTACCTTGTATTATTATCAAAAACTAAAAAAGGTACGTTTTATTTCTAATAATATCTGGAGGCACGGCAGTGCCTCCGCTAAGTCGAGAGAGGACAGCCGTAAGCATACTTTTCTGGAAGCAACTCAGGGCACTTTTGACCCCCCCAAATCTCCGCGCTGGAGTATCCCAAAAATTTTAAACTTCAATTATAGAGAGTATTTGGCCCACAGGACCAAAATTTAAAATTACAACTTTCTGTCTTTTCTAGTTCAGGCGATATATGAACTCAAACATTCGATTTTTTGTCACTTCTTACTCACTCGTTCACGCGTCATCAAAAAGATTGGGTAGATCCCGTAGCCCCAGAAACTTGACATTTGGAAAAAAAGGTAGTGTTTAGGATACAAAGAAAGGAAAAATTATAAAATCCAGAAAATTCGAAAAAAAAAACATTCGAAAATTCAACAAATTCCATCAAAATTGAAAATTGAAAATAATACGATCTTGTAGTCTTGGAAACTTAAGATTTGGTGTGAAGGTAGTGTTTAACATCCAGAAAAAGAAAACATCAAAAACACCAAAAAAAATCGAAAGCAAAATTGAAAAAATCGAAGAAATTGAAAAAAACCGAAAATTTGAAGACAATCCGATTTTGTTGCGCTAGAAAATTCAAATTGGGAATAAAGGTAGTATTTAGGATACAGAAAAAGGAATATAAAAAAAATCCAGAAAATTCGAAAAAAAAAATAAAAAAATTCGAAAAAAAGTGAAAAAATGAAAATAATTTGATACGATAACGCTCGTATTTATAAATTAATTTGGATGAAACTAATTAAGCTAGTGTGTATTAAGCTCACCAATGCCTCGACCGAGTTCGTTGGCCAGCTTCGTCCGCCATCTTGTTTCAAGATGGCGGCCACGGAAAATTTTAAAACTAAAATAAATATACAAAAAAGTTAAAAAATCAAGTTTGTTTTCTAATTAGGTGTTAGGACTTGATACAAGGATTCCAGAGCATTTTTTGTTTTACCTCTATCTTAAAAATTGGCTGAGATAGAGCAGTTTGAAATTCTAAGGTGGCTGACATTTTGAAACAAAACAGCACATTACAAAAAACCAACGATAAATTTATGGTCAATAATGGTCAAGCAGGTGCAATCCCGAATGAATACTCCGTGTTATTATAACTGTAACTTTGACTTCGAAATTTTGATACGTTGCATTTTCTATTTGTTGATATTTTTGAACTATGATTTACGCTAAGTGAAATGTTGTTGTTGAAGAGGGATTTTCCATGTAAATCCGAAACGTCCAATTTTAATATGTTTTTAATGTTTTATGAAAGTGTATTGTAATGTCTGTAATTTTAATGATTTTAATATAAATTTATAAGTTTTAGTGAACGCGATTTCTCGCAAATTATTTTCTTTCATTGTTGTAATCATTTTCCCAATCATACGCATAAAACTATATATTCATATCCATTAGCGCCAAATTCTCGCCAAACTTGGCGACAATTGGCGAAATCTCGCCAAATTTGGCGACAAAAATAAGTCTTCATAAATGAAGCCAACTTGGCTATAGCTCAATAATTTGGCAAATTTCTTATTCAAATTCAGTGTAAACGAATCTTTTGTAAACGGTTTCTTTGCATTTTAACTTGCTGTTTTCGAGTAACATTAGCTAAAATTTTAAAACGAAGATATAGGAAAGCTACCTTTTCCTGCCGGTACAGGCCGGAGGACTTTTTATGAGTTGTCGGATGCAATCTATGTTTTGCATTAAATAAAGTAAAACATTGAAAAACAAATCCCACAGGATGGGGATAGTTTGTTTTAGATAGATTTTAAGATAATTGTCCTATTAGCTAGTACACCTTCCGTTATTGTTTTGTGTTATTTTCCCGGATCTGGAGGCACGGCAGTGCCTCCGCCAAGTCGAGAGAGGACAGCCGTAAGCATACTTTTCTGGAAGCAACTCAGGGCACTTTTGACCCCCTCATATCTCCGCGCTGGAGTATCCCAAAAATTTGAAACTTCGTTTTTCTAGAGTATTTGGCACACAGGATCAAAATTTAAAATTACAACTTTCTGTCTTTTCTAGTTCAGACGATATATGAACTCAAACATTCGATTTTTTGTCACTCACTCACTCACTCGTTCACGCGTCATCAAAAAGATTAGGTAGATCCCATAGCCCTAGAAACTTGACATTTGGAAAAAAGGTAGTGTTTAGGATACAAAGAAAGGAAAAATTATAAAATCCGGAAAATTCGAAAAAAAAAAAACATTCGAAAATTCAACAAATTCCATCAAAATTGAGAATTCAAAATAATACGATCTTGTAGTCTTAGAAACTTAAGATTCAGTGTGAAGGTAGTGTTTAGTATCCAGAAAAAGAAAACATCAAAAACACCAAAAAAATCGAAGGCAAAATTGAAAAAATCGAAAAATCGAAAAAAAAGGAAAAATTTCAAATAATCCGATTTTGTTGCGCTAGAAACTTGGAATTCGGATTAAAGGTAGTATTTAAGATGCAAAATAAGGAAAAATTAAAAATTCCGGAAAATTCGAAAAAAAAATTCAAAAATTCGAAAAATTCGAAAAAAAGTTGAAAAAATAAAATAATTTGATCTTTTAGCCTTAGAAACTTAAAATTCGCGGTAAAGATAGTGTTTAGGATTCAGAATAGGTTAAAATAAAAAACGCAATAAAATTCGAAAAAAAAAATTAAAAAAAATCGAAAAAATCGAAAAATAAGGAAAATTTGAAAATAATTCGATTTTATAGCGCTATAAACTTGAAATTTGGAATAAAGGTAATATTTAAGATACTAAATAAGAAAAAATTAAAAAATATGGATAATTCGAAAAATACCCATAAATTAGTGCAGACGATATATGAACTCAAAATTTCGATTTTTTGTCACTCACTCACTCACTCACTCATTCTCGCGTCATCGAAAAGATTGGGTAGATCCCGCAGCCATAGAAACTTCAAATTTGGAATAAAGCTAGTGTTTCGGATACAAAGAAAGGAAAAATTATACAATCCGGAAAAAAAAAAAAAAAAAAAAGCATTCGAAAATTCGACAAATTCGAACAAAATTGAAAATTGAAAATAACACGATCTTGTAGTCTTAAAAACTTAAAATTTGGTGTGAAGGTAGTGTTTAGAACTCAGAAAAAGAAAACATCGAAAACACAGTAAAAATCGAAAATTAAATTAAAAAATCGAAAAAATCGAAAAAAATCGAAAATTTTCAAATAATCCGATATTGTTGCGCTAGAAACTTGGAATTCGGAATAAAGGTAGCATTTAGGATGCAAACTAAGGATAAATTAAAAAATCCGGAAAATTCGAAAAAAAAAATGAAATAATTAAAATAATCTTTTAGCCTTAGAAACTTAAAATTCGCAGTAAAGATAGTGTTTAGGATTCAGAATAAGTTAAAATAAAAAACGCAATAAAATTCGAAAATAAAATAAAAAAATTGGAAAAATCGAAAATATAGTAAAAAAATCGGAAAAATCGAAAATAAAGTAAAAAAATCGGAAAAATCGAAAAATAAGGAAAATTTGAAAATAATTCGATTTCATAGCGCTACAAACTTGAAATTCGGAATACAGGTAATATTTGAGATACTAAATAAGGAAACATTAAAAAATAGGGATAATTCGAAAAAAAAATCGAAAATTTCAAAAATTAAAAAAAAAAAAAGAAAAGAAAAGAAAGAAAGGAAAAGAAAAAGAAAAAGAAAAAGTGAGAAATTGAAAATAATATGATCTCGTAGTCTTAGAAACTGAAAATTTGGTGTAAAGGTAGTGTTTAGAATTCAGAAAAAGAAAACATCAAAACCCCCCCAAAAAATCGAAAATAAAATAAAAAAATCGAAAAAAACGAAAAATTTCAAATAATCCGATTTTGTTGCGCTAGAAACTTGGAATTCGGAATAAAGGTATTATTTAAGATGCAAAATAAGAAAAAATTTAAAAATCCGGAAAATCTAAAAAAAATTTAAAAATTCGAAAAATTGAAATAAAATCGATTTTGTAGCTTTAGAACTTAAAATTCGGCGTAAACTTATTGTTTAGGATACAGAAAAAGGAAAAATTAAAACACAATAAATTCGAAAATAGAATAAAAAACTCGAAAAAGATCGGAAATTTCAAAATAATTCAATTTTGTAGCGCTAGAAATTTGAAATTTGTAATAAAGGATACAAAATAAAAAAAAAAATAAAAAATCCAGAAAATTATAAAAAAAATTCGAAAAAATCAAAAATTGAAAATAATTTTATCATGTAGTCTTAGAAACTTAAAACTTAAAAGGAAAGGTGTAAAGGTAAGGTTAAAGGGTGTAAAGGTAGTATTTACTATTCAATAAAAGGGACAATTAAAAAATTCGTTAAATTCGAAAATAAAATCGAAATATCTTTAAAAAATCGAAAATTCGAAAACAATTTGATTTTGTACTGCTAGAAACATCAGTTTTAAGATAATTGTCCTATTAGCTAGTACAACGCCCCTAATTGTTTTATGTTATTTCCCCCGGAATATGGTTTTCTTTTCTTTCGTTTACGAATTTCGTTATAGAAAAGTTCCGCTATAGACTGACTACGTTATAGGCGATTTCTTTATAGACAGTTTTTTTTCTTTCACAGGTTATACTCTATTTACTTCGCATATGAAATATGGATTGTTAAATGATGCTGGCCCCACAAAAATTTTCACAGCTCCCCCTCCCCTGCCGACATTACTGGCTGGTTATGGCTTGATAGTCCTTTCTAAATAAAATCATGGTGACTCTAAGATTCACTTGATTTATCTCTAAATTGAACCTAAATGATCCTAAGAAGACGGATCAAAGAATTACTATACTGGCATGACAATCAGGTAACTTAGAATTAAAATCGAAAAATCAATAAATTTATAAAAAGTTGAAAATTTGAAAATAATTCGATTTTGTAATCCCTAGAAGCTTGACATTTGGCAGAAAGACAGGGTTTAGTATACAAAGTAAGGAAAAATTAAAAAATCCGTAAATAATAAAAAAAGACTAAAAAAAAAACATCGAAAAAAGTAATATAGTTTGATTTATTGGAAATTTTCTGAAATTTTAATTTTGGCTTTCTTTTTATACTAAAAAGTTCTTTTATGTTAAATATCAAGTATCTAGGGCTGCGAGTAATATCTCATATGGATAGCACCTATCCTGGAAGCAATTGAGAGTTCTTTTGACACTCCCTCTCCCATAACTTAGTGCTTGCCTAGGAACCTGAAATCTCTTTTTAGCTACAGTACTTTGCAAACGAAACTAAAGCTTCCAATTTTTGATACCTGTAAATAATAGGGACAGAGTGTGGGCTTAGTGAAAATCAGTGGATGATCCCCAAAAAGAACCCAAAATAAAGAAAAGGAGGATTACTTACAAAAAGAAGTGAAATCTCATCAAAAAGTCACCTGTAAAAAATGCAGCCAAGTCTCGTAACTCATTTACCGTAAAAAGTACTGAGATCGTATAAAGCCAAGTTTAACTATCTTATTAACTCTGAAATTTTCATTCACAAATCACTCCTAGTCTCTATATCTTTAGTTAATTACTATTTTGTGACTTGGCAATTACGCAGCACAGGGAAGTTATTACACCTTACTATGTTATGGAATGGGATGGGATAATTTAATTAAGGCAAATTATATACGCACAGGGAAGTTATTACAGTTTAATATGTTATAGTATTATTTGATTAAGACTAACTATATACATCACATTCTCGTGCTACGTAATTGCCAAGTCACAAAATAATAATTAACTTAAGATATAGAGACTAGGAGTGATTTGTGAATGAAAATTTCAGAGTTAATAAGATAGTTAAACTTGGCTTTATACGATCTCAGTACTTTTTACGGTAAATGAGTTACGAGACTTGGCTGCATTTTTTACAGATGACTTTTTGATGAGATTATTTAATCTTCTTTTTAATTCTTTAATTTTTTTTATTTCATTTTTATTTTTCACGTGAACATTTTTCAATTGAAACTAAATTGTTGACTAAAAATTATTATTCCGGAATTTGAATTAGTTTTGGCAACGATAAAGTATTAGCAACGGTAAAGTAAATTTAACCATGTTAAAATATTATACGAAAAAAAATGTCCATTTACTCTCTATGAAAAAACGAAATTTTGAATTATTAAGAAAAATATTTGAATAAAATAAACAAAAAGCAGCCTATGTTCAAATGAGGGTTATAATCAATCTGTATGCAAAAATACAGGATCATTAAAGGCTCCATTTTGACGCTGGCTTCAGCCTAACATTTGCGCACAATCAGATTTATAATATTGTTAGGATTAGGATTACTTACATTTCATTTGATATGAAAATTAGAAGTTTTAGTCAGAGGCACAAAGAGACAACTTGATGGGCCTCGGAGATAATGTTTTCAAACAGGGGCGCCATTTCAAAACATTTTTAATGTTGGGGGGAGGGGGAGTGTATAGGGAAGCAAATATTTATTTTGAACTTGTTGTGCATATATCTGAGAAGAAACTGTGATCCTGTTTAATTCTCATATTATAAAAAGGTTAATTTTTCTTTCTGAAAACATATTCAGTGTTATTTTTCTAAGAAAAAAAAAGAGGTTACTTCAATTAATTTAAATACAAAATATTAAAAACCTGAAAATTTGTGTATAGTTAAAAACTGAATATTCATTATTCAATTTATTCTTCATTTTTTAACTAAATTGTTAACTAATTATTGATAAAATACCTATGATTATTGATTTTTATAAAGTAATAAAATGTGAAAGTTGTATATTATTGTGTTGTTTTGTTTTTATTTAAAATTTATATACGCACACACATATATATGTATGTTTATGTGTGTTTGTTAGAAATGTTTTTCTGTATACGCATAATTAATTAGTAACTATATGTATATATATATATATATACACTGCAAAAAAAAAAATGTCGATTTTACGGTATAATACCAGCTGCTAGTGTTATACCGTAAAATTAACGGTAATAAACAATAAAATAAGCAGTAAAACGCTGCCGCGCATGCGCGGCAGTGTATTACTGCTTATTTTACTGTTTATTACTAGCTGTTTTTATACTGTTTATTACTTATTTAATATAGCACAGCAGTGTCACCTGTTATATAGGATTTACATGAAAACCTAA
The DNA here is from genome assembly GCA_963931845.1 of Maratus michaelseni. Taxonomy (NCBI): domain Eukaryota; kingdom Metazoa; phylum Arthropoda; class Arachnida; order Araneae; family Salticidae; genus Maratus; species Maratus michaelseni. The sequence goes on along the minus strand of OZ007591.1, from coordinate 155,477,032 downwards.
TCAGCACCAACTTATATCAAGGTCTAACAGGATATGAAGTTTGATAAAATTCGGTGCATTAGTTCTTGAGATAGACTATCGCTAAAATAGTGTAAATCCTGGAAAATACAGCATAGCAGCGCCACCTGTCGGGCGATTTACACCAAAATCTAATCGTCAACGTCTAACTGAATCTGAAGTTCGATGAAAATCCGTACATTAGTTCTTGAGATAGAGATGTTACAGAAATCGTGTAAAATGCAGCATCAGCGCCACTTGTTGATCTATTTACACCAAAAACTAATCAGCACCAATTGATATCAGCACCACCTTATTGATATCAAAGTCTAACTGAATCTAAAGTTTTATTAAATTCCGTGCATTAGTTCTTGACATAGAGAGCCCACAAAATTTTTGTCACACCACACATACACACACACAACAGACAGATAGACTCACAGACTGACATTTTCTAAAAAGAGTCAAATCGTGTTGAGGACTTTCTAAAACTATAGAAAAGCAGAATTCGAAAATTTCCAATATTTCTTCTTGTAAAGATAGAAGAAAGCTAATATTTTTTTACTATATATTATTTATATAGCTATTATTTTTTTACTTACTTCTATCTTTACAAGAAGAAAGTATTGGATTCATGAAAAATTTTGATTTCCGGTTTTCGACGAATTTATACCTTTTAAAACGCTCCTGAACACGATTTGACTCTTTTTAGAAAATGTCTGCATGTCCGTGAGTCTGTCTGTCTGGGTGTATGTGACACAAATTCTGTGGGCAACTCTATCTCAAGAACTAACGCATGGAATTTTAGATTCAAGTCCTTGACATAAATTGATTAGTGCTGATTAGGTTTTGCTGTAAATCTCTCAACAGGTGGCGCTGCTGTGATGCCTTTTTTACGATTTCCGCGATGGCTTTATCTCAAGAACTAATGCACGGAATTTCATCAAACTTCATATTCTGTTAGACCTTGACATTTGGTATTGATTAATTTTTGGTGTAATTCGCCCAACAGGTGTGGCGCTTCTGTGATGCATTTTTTCATGATTTCCGCGATGGCTATATCACAAGAACTAATACACGGAATTTCATGAAACTTCATATTTTGTTACACCTTGACATAAATAAACGCTGAGTTTAATATGTCAATAGGTTTGGGTGTAAATCGTCCAACAGGTGTTGCTTCTATGTTCTGTTTTTCATGATTTCTGCGATAGTTATATCTCGAGAACGAATAGATTGTCTTTTAATTTTCGTTTCAGACGATTTGATTTTTATAGAAGAATGTTTTGTGATGGCCACCCACAACATACCAATTTATAAGTGACATATGTTAATTAATTAAGAAGCAATTTTTATTTACAAAATTGTTAATTATAAATGTATAATCAAAATGTTCAAAATATATAATTAAAACTTATACATTAAGTTTGGTAATGAATTACAATCTTGTGTGGAAGATTATACACAAAAAAACCAACGTTTAAACACACAAAATCCAAATGAATCACCATGAAAACAAACTTACGTACGTTTCGTGAGTAACGTGGACTCGCATAATCAGTGTCATTAAAAACAAAAACATTTTTCTTCTTATTGAAACTGATGATGCGAGTCCAAGTTACTCACGAAACGTACGTAAGTTCGTTTTCATGGTGCTTCTTTCGGATATTGTGTGTTTAAACGTTTATATATTTTATTTATTTATTTTCTGTATTAACTTTGGTAGTTCGACCTTTTTTTTAAAAATGAAAAATTAAAAAAAAAAAACCATCGGTCAAGGACTAGATAATTATTAACACTTTCCAACATAGGTGAAATTTTTTACGAATTCGTTTTGTCTGTCTGCCGTCTGTCCGTGCTCCAACTCTGATAAATATACCTGAATTGCCTTGTAATTGATATAATGTTATGGAGGCTTACTATGGCAGTTTGGGTGTTGAAAATGAAGTGTGTAGGAATTTACAGTTTGTTTACAGAGGCACTCAAAGAATGCCGTTACATTGTGGTCTATGAGATTGCCTCTGGGGGTGCCAATCCAGGTGCAGGTCTCTCATCTGGAATTGGTTCAAAATTAAGAGACCAAGTCTTCTGGACGGGGCTTGTGAGTGCTTAAGCCATTTGGTAGGCCTCCCCATCCAGCTGACTCTTGACTCTTGTGGTCTATGAGAAAAACTCGTTCGCAATATATTTTAATAATGTTAAACTATTTCATACATATTGAAATTGCCATCATGGAGGTTGCACTACAATATGCTTACTATAGAATAGGGTATACGCATAGCATTAATCATTCATTCACAGGGACAAACGCACACAAACGAATACAAACACACAAACGAATTCGGTTACAGTACTGTCTATGAGAAATAATTGCTGGAAGTGCGTTTTCAATTGTGGAATGTGTTTTCAAATTGAACTTATTTTTTACATATTATTTGGCATGTATAAGCTCTGTAGATCTTATACATGGCTGCAAAAAAGAATTCTAATACATTTCCGCTTATTCATAGAAATTGCTGAACGGGAATTTTCAACTGTGTTATGTATTTCCTAACTGAATTAAAGTTTACTCTACTATGTAGTATACATAAAAATCTATAGATCCTATACAGGGTTGTACAAACGAATTAGGATATTTTTCTAAGTACAGATGGTAATTGCTGAAATTATGGTTTTCCAATTTGTTTACTTTGCGATCATCTTTCACCTTACTAAACGGTGAAGTTTCGTTACAGTATTCTGAATAAATTGGAAAGTGTTTCATAATCTATGCTTGACGTATGATTTCTCTTTCTTTTTAGGTGCATTCGTAATTATATAAATACGTAGCACCTATAGTCGTCGTCTGATCCGTCCGTCCGTCTGTCCGCATATAACAGCGCAAAAACTAACCCAACCAAATGTTTTGAAATTTAAGATATATTATCTTTGCAGAATTTTGTCGAGGCATTTCAAATTTTATGAAAATCGAATCAAAACTTTCGAAGACATTAATAAAAATATTTATTAAGAAATTTGAATAAAAAAAAAAAAAAAAAGAAATCGGTGCTTTTTTGTTATACACTGCAAAAAATAATTGTTGATAATAATTGTTGATTATTGATCAAGCAGTAATACGCTACCGCGCATGCGCGGTAGCGTATTACTGCTTGCGCGGCAGCGTATTACTGCTTATTTTACTGTTTAATACTGTTAATTTTACGGTATAATACTGGCAGCTGGGGGCCAGTTTTATACTGTAAAATCAACAATTATTTTTTGCAGTGTAGGAGCTTCCGAGGTTTAATCGTCAAGCGATCGAGATACTTATTTTATTACAGAAATTAATCTGCAGACGATACAATTCATTTCACAGAATTAAAAATCATCAAGATCTGAATATTTATCGAACTAGCTATAGTACGAACAGCAAACTTCAAGTTCTTTATCCCCTGGAAGGCACCAAAAAATCATTTCAGATAATAGACTTTAAATTATTATCATTTCCTTTCTTTCTTTCTTTATTTTTTGTACGGTGTTTTTAACGAACCGAATCGTTAAAGAAAAATTTCCTACAGAAATTTACAGAATAGCTGTTTTGAAATCGTTGAAGTGGATAAACGATATCCAGAAAATTTTGCTGCATCTCATCTTTCTTTTTAATAGTATGATTCACAAATTGAATTTTTTTTAAAAGGGGAGAAAAAAAATATTAGCAGGGCTTCAGGTCATTGACTATATATATATATATATATTAAATAATGAGGAGATTATTTAAAATAATAGAAAATACGAGGCCTCACACCGCATAATTCACATGAAGAAAAAAAAATCAGGTTTCATGTAAATTTATATCATTATCTCCATTTTGTTAAAAATGTCAAATTAAAAAAAGAAAAAAACCGTCGGTCAAGGACTAGATAACTACATATATTTCAATGTACATTATATGTATTTTATTTTCTCTATTTTTTACTACATCATTTTCGAGATTTTATTTTTTTAGTAAAGGTATTCATTATAAATGAACTCAAATAATATGTAATTCGAAGGCATTTGCTAATGGTAATGACATAAAAAAAAGTTTACATAATGTGTGTAACTGGATTTTATTTCCTATGTTTTTCAAAAATTAAATTGGAGTTAAAAAAAATAATAATAAGAGTAAGGAAGTTTAGATAATAGGAAATTTTAGATTATAGACACACAAAAGTCATTGATAAAAATTTTGGTAAACATGTTCTGTTTAAATCGGCATTAAGAAAAAAAAAAAAACCTTGATGAATATGCAGTTTAGTATAATTTAATCTGAAACTATTAACAATTAAAGTTCTCCAACATTTAAAATTTTTAGTATAATCTCAAATAACAAATGTTTAACATTTCTCAATGACGAACAAAATTAAATTTGTTGGGGATCCAAACCAGGGTTTCCCACGTTACAAAATATAGGTGAAAAAAAGTTTTTTTTTTTTTTTTTTTTTTTTTTTTTTTTTTTTTTTTTTAACGAAAACTTATAATAGATTGTTTACATTTAATAAATATATATATTTAGTGATGGACATGATGATTATCTTGATTATTCGAATAAATCATTCGGGCATGCGCAGATTTTTTTATTCAATTACTACCAAAAATTTTGAAAAAAAAAAAAAAGTTTCTGATTTTAATTAGAATTAAATTAGACGGCAGATAAAAATGAAAAATGTGTTTAGTAAACTAAATAAGCCTGAAAAACATACAACTTATGGGAAAAACGTACAATCTGGCAACCGTAAATTTTTAATATCTGTTTACACATTTTTTTTTTTTTCGATTTTAATTAACTAAAAAAATGTTTAATTTCTAATAAATAATATCTTTTTTGTTATTTTTTAAATGTAATTCTCTAAAAATCTCAAGGAGAGTCGTACACAAACAGATTATATATTAGCAATGTTATGGCTAATATGATGATGAAACCAAGGACTAGATAACTACATATATTTCAATGTACATTATATGTATTTTATTTTCTCTATTTTTTACTACATCATTTTCGAGATTTTATTTTTTTAGTAAAGGTATTCATTATAAATGAACTCAAATAATATGTAATTCGAAGGCATTTGCTAATGGTAATGACATAAAAAAAAGTTTACATAATGTGTGTAACTGGATTTTATTTCCTATGTTTTTCAAAAATTAAATTGGAGTTAAAAAAAATAATAATAAGAGTAAGGAAGTTTAGATAATAGGAAATTTTAGATTATAGACACACAAAAGTCATTGATAAAAATTTTGGTAAACATGTTCTGTTTAAATCGGCATTAAGAAAAAAAAAAAAAACCTTGATGAATATGCAGTTTAGTATAATTTAATCTGAAACTATTAACAATTAAAGTTCTCCAACATTTAAAATTTTTAGTATAATCTCAAATAACAAATGTTTAACATTTCTCAATGACGAACAAAATTAAATTTGTTGGGGATCCAAACCAGGGTTTCCCACGTTACAAAATATAGGTGAAAAAAAGTTTTTTTTTTTTTTTTTTTTTTTTTTTTTTTAACGAAAACTTATAATAGATTGTTTACATTTAATAAATATATATATTTAGTGATGGACATGATGATTATCTTGATTATTCGAATAAATCATTCGGGCATGCGCAGATTTTTTTATTCAATTACTACCAAAAATTTTGAAAAAAAAAAAAAGTTTCTGATTTTAATTAGAATTAAATTAGACGGCAGATAAAAATGAAAAATGTGTTTAGTAAACTAAATAAGCCTGAAAAACATACAACTTATGGGAAAAACGTACAATCTGGCAACCGTAAATTTTTAATATCTGTTTACACATTTTTTTTTTTTCGACTTTAATTAACTAAAAAAATGTTTAATTTCTAATAAATAATATCTTTTTTGTTATTTTTTTAAATGTAATTCTCTAAAAATCTCAAGGAGAGTCGTACACAAACAGATTATATATTAGCAATGTTATGGCTAATATGATGATGAAACCACTCATTTTATTTGTGGTATTTAGGCATTTGGGACTTGAAAATTCTGTCTAAATTCCACAAATTTCATTTCATTCATTCAAGTTTCATTTATTCAATTTTTAATTTAATTTCTTCTTCTTTTAAATAAGTTTTTGGTATCCATATTCAGTGTGTTGAGGAATACTTTCATTGTATATATATATATATATACATATTATTGTTCAATTAATTGAATTAGGAAATAAATAAATGAATAAAATCAGGATAATTCAATGAAATAAATGGATTTATTGGAGTGAACTGGAGTTTATTTTCCGCTTGTTAAATATTACAAGGCGTAATATAGAAATCGAATCATTATTTACAGTAGGTATTATTATTATTACATTATTATTTTACATTATTATTTTACATTATTATTTTATTATATTAACATTATTATTTTTTTAATAAATAACATTGTAATTGTAAGTAAAATGATTTTGATGATCGTTATGAAGCTTATTATCCTTTGAAAGGGCCAGTGTTTCCAAGTTGGGAAATTATTTAATTCAAAATATCTGGCACTATTTCACAATAGCAATATTCGCTCTATTTAATGACAGACAGTCTGTGATTAAATAAAGCAAGGATTTCTAGTCGGAAAAAATGGTTCATATTTTCAATAAAAAAAAAAAAAAAAAAAAAAAAAAAAAAAATCCCTCATCTGGTAAGATTGGAAAGGGACTAAGCCTAAATGGAAATAAAAACGAAAGATCCGAAAGAATCAAATATCTTGAAAATTCTCCATCCAATCACTGAAAAAATCTTTATGAAACTTAAACGGATGAAATTAACTACAATCTAAACTAGGAAACAAAAACACATAATTCATTCAAATTGTCACTTTGATGATCTTTCATATATTTTCTCTATTTTAATTTATAAAAATAGCTGTAAAATTTCAGAAAATTCTCACATATTTAAACCGGTAATTCATTAGATTCACAATATCATATAAATCGTATGCAATTCAATTTATATAACCATAATTTTTTTTGGAGACAGAACGTTTTCGTAAATAATTGTGAAAATCCTGTTTTTTTTTTTTTTTTTTTTTTAGTTTTGAAAATCTATTATAAGTATTCCCCTCAAGTTCTTAATTTTTTTCAGATTTTTTTGTTTTACCTTCCTTAGTAGAAGTTCTTTTCTTTCTTGGGATCCTTAAAAAGAAACTGGAACTTGTGGTTATTAAAAATACACACTTCAGATTTGAAAACTGAAGCAAAAACAGCCATAAGTTACGTTTTGGAGTGATCCTAAGAAGAAAAGAAAAACTGTTATGGATAGCTAATTATACAGCATTTCTCATGATAGAAATATACTTCCAATTACAGCAAGTAAACAAATAAAATGTACTTTTCAGATCAGGGCAGTTCTTTAACAAAGGGCTGTATACACATTAAAATACGATTTTTTTTTTTTTTTTTTACATGGCCAAACTTTTCCATAACTTATATTTATAAAAATATTGCCATTCGTCTATGCAAAACATTAAAAAAATATATCATTCTTTTACGACCAAAACAATTGCGAATTATGAAAATTAATAAAATTCCAACTTTCAGTTCTTTCAAGCACTAAAAACGCTAAACACTAAATTACGGAAACACAAATTACTATCTTTTATTTAGTTCTTTAGGTTTATTCTTGAACTTCAAAATACACTGCAAAAAAAAATGTTGATTTTACAGTATAGTACTGGTATCCCAGCTGCCAGTATTATACCGTAAAATTAACAGTAATAAACAGTAAAATAAGCAGTAATACACTGCCGCGCATGCGCGGTAGTGTATTACTGCTTATTTTACATTAAGTGTAATAAACTCGTTACTTATTTTGAGTAGTAAAAATGCATTAGAAAAAATGACATGGCACAGTTATAAAATGGAATATTTCTAAACACCGTAATAATAAAGCTAAATATTTATAGCAATAAAAAAAAGTATGCCTTGTTAAATATGCACCAAGTTAAATGTACCTAGAATGTCGAATAAAGAAAATTCTTTAGTAAATTTAGAGTTTATGCGGCATAAACTCTATATCTACACTGCAAAAAAAAAAAAGTGTCGATTTTACAGTATAATACTATACTAGCAGCTGGGATGCTAGTATTATACTGTAAAATCAGCAATTTTTTTTTGCAGTGTATAAAAGTTATGATTTCAAACTTTGGTTTAAAAAAAATTAATCTGAGACATATATTAACATTTTAATTTTTAAATAAAAAATATATTTAAATATTTCACAAAAAGTTTTTTTTTTCCTACTTAAACAAAGCAACACTTAAAAATGAATCAATCTAATTTTTAGCCATTCAAATCTCATCGTTGATTTAATATAAAAAGCAAACATACAAAACTTGAAAAGAAAGGGGGAGATTTAAACAGTCAAAAATGATGATTCAACTCTTATTAACGTTTTTGTTAAGAATTAAAAAAATATTTATTATATAAAAATGAATTTTAGAAACTACCAAGTGATTAAAGTTTTTTTTCCTGCGGCACGAATGATCTGCAACGAACTATAAACAGAAATTTAAAGAATATTTCGTTAATGCAATAATTTTTTCTTTGAATTAAAGTGAGATTTTTTTTTTTTTTTTTTTTTTTTTTTATGGCATTATATTAATTTTTTTTTCGAAGGTAAATATGTGTATAGTTTCTAGAAAAAGGGAAATTTTTTGAAATGATCGTATACATATCCCTTTCAGAGGAAAAAAATGCAGGTGGATATGATAATGATGATAATGATGATGAATGCATACACCAATTATATCTGAAAAGAAGTTTTGGCATTTTCCTACTATATACATTAATGTTTTTGTGTGCATACCTTCACGTGAAAGAAATATCCATATTGCAATTTTTGAAATAATAATAATGGTAGTAGTAATAGTAATAATAATAATAATAATAATAATAATAACTAGAGGAGAGTTGCTAGAGTTCCCCGTTTGAAAAAAAAGAAAAATCTCATAAGTCTGAAAAAAGGTACAAACAGAAAATAACATCATTAATGGTGTAGAAGAAAAACGGTTGACATGTACAGACATGTTAACCTGTTAAAAGAATGAATAATAAAATATTACCAAAAGTTACTATGGATTGGGAACAACCTGGCAAAAGAAAGAGAGGAAGAGTGAAGAAAAAATGGAAAGAAAAATTAGAAAAGACCACGTGGAAAAACAATATAAATGAAAAGCAGGGGAATTGCACGGGAAACTCTGAAAGAGAAAAATTAAGAAAATTTTCTGTTGAGAGAAACCTCTCAGCACTGAGGAAAATCCTGAAGAAAAAGAAGATAACAATGATACAAGCTATTTTTACTGTATTATGAACATATTATTACCATTTTCTTATTGGATTCCTTAATTTCCGTTCACATTCTTTTCTTCATATCTTTTCTGTAAAGCGCTCAAAATAAATGCTTTAGCCTAATTTTACATTAAAAGCTTTATAATCCGTAAAAATAGACCCTATTTTCAATATTTTTCAATTTTTAATCGATAAAATGCGTTTGCTTAAACAATTTTCTTTTTGAGATAAAATAATTTTTTAATTTTTAAATTACATTTAATTACTCATTGCGAGTGAATTTGGTTGGTTGTTATTCATTCCAAGTTTGAACTTTTTTTTTCAATAATATTGGTGATCTATTGACTGAGTGCCAGCAACATAAATTATTCCACACTGTAATCACGAAGAACTACTCTATTGGCAGTAATATATTAAACATATCACAAGTCGATGAAGCTGCAGCTCTTTAATTTTCTGTAAGAGTTTGCTCACATTTCATCTCATGTTCCACCTTTTGCATTAATATAAACCGGCAGGAGATTTAGGTACTTTGTCGTATCATGTGGCAAAATTCTTAATCACTTATTGCTTACGATCGCATTTTAAAATTATTAGTATTGTGTACTGATACTATCGCACTGATCGTCACTAGCATTAACATAAGTAATCTTTCTTCTAACTTTTGTGAAACTTTATCGTAAACATCGCAGTTTTGGACGCCTGCAGAATATTTTAATGGTTTACTCAAGATTTCCGAATTTCAAAGTTATGTAACTTATCGTTTAATAATTGTTTCGTCATGTCGTATAGTCTTATAATACATATTGTCTAATGTTTTTGATAATATTCGAATGTGTATATTTGAGATAAACATAAATTTTGTACAGTAACACTTGCCTAATCGATTATCTTGTTGAGAGATAGCAGTTGCTATCTTGCTCTTAAAGTTTTGAATTTCCAAAGTGTTGAGCTACCAAGAAGAATACAAAACAAAAATAAAATAAAATAAAATGAAAAGTTAAAACTATGTTTAATACCAATTGCATATCTGCATTAGATTTTCTCGAACATTTAGCTACCTAGCTTAAATTGTGATGAAAATGAAAAGTCTGATTCTACTATACTCTCTGCAATTTGGAAAAACTTGTGCAGTTTAACTTAACCTTTTCTTTCAACTATGATTATACAACAAACACATACACGTGTTTTACAAAGAGAAAAAAAAGAAGAAAATTGTATTCCTTTTAACATATCAGCTGTGGCTAAGTTTAAGTCATGTTTCTATACAAGCATCATATAATATAAACTCCATATAAATTCTAATGATTTCTAACGAATTACATGAAAAAAAAAAAATCATTTCTTGCGCTGTCTGCTTGATGATTCTGCGGTTTCAGAAATTTACCTTAAGTGCCCATGAACATCTGATAATTTTGGGTTTGTCATAATCTTTCCACAGTATTCCAAAATAATGATATGCCAAATCTGCTATACTACTTGGCATGTCTGGATTTCAAAAAGTTTCACTGTAATAAAGTGTAACTCTGTGTAATTTGTGATTACATTTGGCGTCATAGTTTGACACGGAAACATTAATTTGACGATCATAATACTTCACTTGTACTCTACCAACTCGTAAAAATGTTGCTTGCCATGTGGGCGACCCCTCAGTACATCTTTAACTTATAGTTTTCAATAAAATATTTATATACAGAACTTATGATTCCTTCAATTATTATAGAACAACCTCTCGAATGATGAGTTGTTGACGCGCAATTTTACTTCGACGAATTTACAGTCCTTATTGATTTGAGGGATTCTCCCAAAGGGTTACACAGAATCCTAACAGGAAATTAGATATTCCATAATTCGTAATACATGACAGTACATACTGTGTAACTCAATGAATGCACTTTTAATTATGTCATCACATTTCACACACACAAACACACACACAAAAAAATAGTCTATTGAAAATTTCGCCAAAATATAGTCATTATTATTAAATTTGTTAGTGAAAATCTAGGTCTAACTGGGAGTGAGACACCCTGTATTTTTGACTGAGTAAGTGAGTTGCAATACTTATTTCCTATACATAAATTGCTCATCTTGATGGGTACTATCTCCCCTCTTATTTTGTAAAATCAGTTTAGAAATACCTTGTGTAATTTTTAAGGTATACTAATTGCAAAACAGGTGGATTATTACTTGAAAATAAAATTCCACATTGTTTTTAACAAAATTTAAGATACTCTTTTGCTAAATTTAAGATAAAATTTGATATTATTACTTGATAATTTCTCCTTTGTAAACTTCTGTCATTAAATAACAATAAATTATAAGTTAGTTGCCATCAGTGTTAGTAAAATATTTAGAGCTTTCTAAGTTTTTTTTTTTTTTTTTTTTTACGTGATTGGAAAAATATTTCTATTACGATTTTTTAACGTTTCATTAATATACACCCAGAAAAAGGAATTGATTGAAACAACAAAACGTGTTTTGTTGAGTACATTTTGGTTGTTTTAGCAAAATTTTTAGTTGAAGTAAAAAAGTTGGACAAAAAAATATTGTTAACACTCTTAGAAAATTTTAACAAAATTTCGTCAATTTTACTTGAATTAACACTATCTGTTTTTTTTTTTTTAATTTTACAATAATTTTGTAATTCCAGCAAAATTTTGTTGTTTTTGCAAAATTTAAATTGTTGTGTAGTAGCCGTAACTCTCTCACGTAACTCGATTTATTTGACTTATATCGCTATATAATTAAAGGATTAACATAATTTTCAGATAATTAAAACTTTTTTTCATTGGGACGGACCAAGGTAGTTTTAAAAATCTCCCTGTCCCATTTATTACTTTCTTCTATCTTTACAAGAAGAAAGTATTGGAATTATGAAAATTTTGGACTTCTGTTTTCCGACGGACTTTAGAAGGTCCTGAACACGATTTGACTGTTTTTAGAAAATGACTGTCAATATTTGAATAATAACCAGTGAATTTTTATCCTCCTTTTTGCAGGCGTAATTCACTGCTGAAAATGAATTAAAAATTAACTATGTATTGCCGTATGCTGGGCTTTGTATTGTCGTCTCATGTTTGCCGCAGAAATTGCGTATATTTCCATCTTGTACTGCGGTTGCAGCCGTTCCAACATATATAAGAGTGAGAAAAGCCGAACCAGATATCGTTCTTTGTCGCTCAGTGGTAGAGCCTCCGATCGCTGTTCTGAGGACCCGGGATCGACTCCCGGCTTGGGCAATTAAAAAAAAAAATCCCGGCTTGGGCTCACTGTGTTTGCGCTTGAAAAAAAGCAGGATAAAAATTCACTTGTTATTTATTATTCACGGTTTACAGGCGTAATTCACTATTGAAAATGAGTTAAAATTACATATTTACATTGGTTCATTTAACAAAAGTTTTTGTAGTATAAACAAAACAAGTTCGTAATGTAACATATTTTATTATTTAAACATACAAAATATATTTTGTTTAAAAAAGAAAAAAGATTGTTAAAATAACACATAGCTTATATCTATATAACAAAAAGAATTTTGTTAATTCAAATAGAATTGAACCATTTTACTTGAATTAACAAAACATTTTTTTGCTGACGATACAAATTTTTTTTTTGGAATTGCAAAAAAAATCAACAATATTTTTTTTGTTGATTCAAACAAAATTTCCATTGACCCATATTTAAACAAAAAGTTTTGTTGGGTCAACCAAATTTTTGTTGATTCAACAAAACTTTTTTGTGGGTGTAAAAATATTTCTATTACGATTTTTAATGTTTCATTATTATAAAAATATTCTTCATTCTTTTATTCTAGTTAGTCAACTTTCTGGGTGCCAAAACGTACCAAAATAATAATAATAATAATAATAATAATAATAATAATCTGAATAGAATATATTTTGTTGATTTGAAAAAGCTATCATTTAATTGGATTGGTTAATAAAGTTTGTTTTATAACATTTATATTTAATTCTAAATGATAGTATAATACTTTTAACACGCACACACGCAAAAAAAAAAAAAAAAAAAAAAAAAACACTACAAAAGACTTAATAAATTAGATACATCTATTGAATCTTGATGTACTAAAAGAAGCAATAAATGTACATATGTATTTCTTTATTTTCATTTATAAATTGTTTAGAGATTATATTTGCTGCAATTACAGTATAGAAATATGTTGCTATTAGTGGAAGAGGAGGGGGGTAATAGAGATAGACAAAAAAAAAATACACTACAATAAAATATATATACAAAAAATATGAGAAATATGCTAAATTATTGAATTAAATTAAAATTTTTGCTTTTAAGAGGCTACTTCATTCACGCGAAAACACCGGCTCGCTAATGTTAATCCTATGGGGGAAATGTTTTAAGATATCTTGCTCGCATTTCAAAATTTTTAAATGATTTTTTTTTTTTTTTTTTTTGGATAGCTCAGGTTAATTTTTATGCAGACCCTTTTGTACGTTTTCGATTTTGTTTACAACTTTTTATTAAGATATTTTCACTTTCGGAAGCGGTTTCGAAAGGGAAAGTATCCCCAATAAAAAAAAAAAAAATCCCCGACGGCTCGGCCTACAGCCACAGGTAGATTTCGAAGATGCAGACCGTGAGGCGCCTGTCTGTTGGGAATTGCGGAAGAAATGACCTTTTTGCCATGATACGGCAGATGGGAATCGCCCACTTCGAAACCTAACTTGTTTGCAGGCGGAGCCGGCAGGGATTTTTTTTTTCTATAAGTGTTGGTTCTATAAAAAACTTGTCAATATAAAAGTTTTAGATAATATTAAGAGGATTAATAATAAATTTAAGCGGATTTGATATCTTGTGAATTGACGAAGTTATGATATTTTTTCTTTAAAACCCCCCTCCCTTGGGGCTATTTTTAATGATATCTAAAATCTGTCCTACATAAATTTTTGGTCATTTTCCTAGAAGTAATAATAACTTTAAACGGATTCGATACGTATCATAATTAAGAAATTATGGTTTTTTTTCTGTTTACACAAAAAGCCCCCCCCCCCCCCATTTCCCCCGAGATTTTATGCCTCTTGATTTTATGTATCAGTATGGAAGAGATTTATGCAAAATTTTTCCAGTTATCGTGTCCATAAAAAAGTGACATAGATAGATAGATAGATAAAGTTTTGAACTGGGGGTAGTTTCGGGTTCTGGGAGTCATAATCGGCATAGATCTGCAAAAATTTTTCAAAAATTACAACTTAGGTGAAAATGTAATAGGTAATATTTCTTACGAAAAACTGCAACCTACTATGACATGTTCAGTATTGAAAATGAAATGTGTAACATTTATAGTTAGTTCATTTACAGGGAAACTCAAAAGAATATCTATCACATTACGGTCTATGGGGAAAAATAGTTTGCGGTGTATTTAAATGATGTTACACTATTTCAGATATATGGAAATTGATATATATATATATAACTGAAGTGCACTACATGAGGCTTACTATATAACATGGTGTGCCTAGCATTAATTTACACGGGAACAGACAAAAGAATTTCTATCACATTACGGTCTATGGGGAAAAATAGTTTGCAGTGTATTTAAATGATGTTACACTATTTCAAATATATGGAAATTGATATATATAACTGAAGTGCACTACATGAGGCTTTCTATATAACACGGTGTGCCTAGCATTCATTTACAGAAACACCACAAAAGAATTCGGATACAGTACTATGTCTATTAACGATAATTGCTTTAAGTGCGTTTTAAAATGTGGTACGCGTTTTTAAATTAAACTAATTTTTTGCCCATTACTTGTAGTGTATAAATTCTATAAATGATATACACGGCTGCACAAAATAATTCGGATATTTTTCCTACTGAAGATGATAATAGCTGAAATTGGGGTTTCAAATGTGTTATGCGTTTTCCAAATGGTTTGCTTAGATATCATATTTCACCTTATTAAACGTTGATGCTTCTTTGAAGCATTCTGGAAGTGTTGGAAAGTGTTTCATAATCTATGCTTGACGCATGATTTTCGGTCTTTTTTTTCTGTCTGATTCAGAAGTGTGTTTTTTAGAATACTGGTTAAGAACCAGAAATTCCTTGATTTTTCAATAGAGATATAATTTGTTAATTCTTTTGATAATAAAATAAATCCTAATCCTAATCCTAATCCTAATCCTAATAATATTATAAATCTGATTGTGTGCAAATGTTAGGCTGAAGCCAGCGTCAAAATGGAGAAATTAATGGCCCTGTATCTTTGCATATAGGTGGATTATAACCCGGAAATGAACATAGGCTGGTTTTTGTTTATTTTATTCAAATACTTTTCTTAATAATTCAAAATTTGATTATTTTCACATTGAATCAATGGACATTTTTAGATAAAATTTAACCATTTTACTTTATTGTTGCTAGGGCTTTGATCGTTGCCAATAAATAAAAATGCGGAAAAATAATTTTTCCTCAACAATTAAGTTTCAATTGAGCGATTTTCACATGAAAAATGAAAATAATTCAAAAGAAGATGAATTTCTGCGATATTTGAAAAAACAATATGGAGTATTTGTTATTATACATGAAGTATGAATATCGGTTACATTAAAAAGATCTTTTTCTGTCAAAAACTGCGTTATAATTAGAAAGAAGAATTAACAATAATTATATTATTAAAAAAAAGATTTCGCTTGAACCATGGAACTATGAAAAGGATCCTTCTTGGCTTGAACAAATATGACGTCATAAACAAAACATGTATTTTCAAATATTCGTAATATTACAAAGAGCATGACTATCAGTGTATAATAAAAGTATATACATAATGAACGTCATATTTAAGATGAATAACTGAAATATTTTTTTGATACTGATTAATAATAAGCTTGAATATCAGTTACAAACAGATGTGAGTTTTCTGCTAAAATTCACGTCATTATTGCCAGGAAAAGAAAATTAACAAGAATTATATCATTGAAAAGAGATTTCTCTGGGATCAAAGTGACGTCATAATAAAACCGGATTTTATAAATATGTTTCAAATGGAGCGTGTATCAATTTCATACATTAATAATCACTGAGTACAGTGAAAGAATAGAGAGGTAATGAAACGTAAAATCGGCTTGCAATATGAAGCCGGTTCTCTCTCAAATCATTAGGCCCAAGGGCTGACTTCATTGGATGGAGAGAGGCTGCACGTGGAACAATGACTGGATTCATTGGACGAGGAGAGGTTTTCAAAGCAAGCCGCCAGTTGTTTGGGCCGGCTGTAGGGATGCATTTTCAGCATCACGCCAAACATGAACATTTCATTTCTATTTATTCTCTGAACTCTGTGATTAATAATACAAGCATCAGTAAGATTATTAGGAAAAGAAAATTGAACACAAGTCTATTAAGTTAAAATCTGACTGTGTGTATTTCGCAACTACTGCTCTTAATGCAACGCGATTTACTTAACACAGGTTATCATTGATTCGAGGATGTCATATAAACTCTGAGAATTTAAAATTTTGAATTAGATTCTGATATATTAATATTTTCTTTTGTAAATTTTAACGAAATTTCTCTAAAAATGGTACTTAAATTACTCCATTTTTGTGGATAAAAAAGGAGAAATAAAACGGATTAATATATTTTTATGCCATTTTCTCATTAAAACTGAAAAAAATTATTTTATTTTCAATTTGAATAGTTGGTGAAAAAAAAAAATCATGATTACAGTAAAATTTCCGAAAAATAAAAACATATTTCCACATATTCAAACTTTATGAATCAATTAATTCTGCAGAGCAAAATTCGCCTGTAAGCGTATTGTCAAGAAATCAAGATTTGTTTCAGCTATAGTACAGCGCCTAGAATACATAGTGTGGAAACCGGCTACAAAATAGTACTAAAAAATTGTATCCAATAAATGTACAACGTTGCTGAAAATATTAGGATGGGTTCGCAGCGCCATCTGCTAGCTCTTGACGTTGTATTAGAATGTTTCGGCTGGTGGTAAGTATTTTAAATACTTAAATTATATCATTTTCTCCTCTGACTTAGTGATTTTTATAAAAATTTTTTTTTTTAATTATGAAAGCATGGCTAAAAAACGTGATACGCATTTTTTTTTGTCTCTGGTTGCAACATTATCGCAGGCTTCGTAGGAGCACCGTTGCACATTTATAGGCTACAACTTTTTAGCACTTTTTAAAGCATTACACCATTTGCCGGTTTCCACACTATGTATTCTAGGCGCTGTAGCTATAGATTACACCAAGGACACAAATTTGCTGTTACATGCAGACGTAACACTTGCAATTGCAAAGCTTTTCGCAATCCCAAATTACATGCAAACGTAACATTTACATGTAATTTGCACCCAAATTAATTTTAATTTGAACCGTAATAAATGTTAATTTGCAATGAAAATTACATGCAAAAGTAATGTTTACATATAATTTTGGGTTGCAAAAAGCTTTGCAATTTAAGTGTTACGTTTGCATGTAATTTTGGGCTGCAAAAAGCTTTGCAATTGAAACTCCTTGCATTTAGGTGTAGAATTATTTCTCCCTATTCACAAGAATTGAATTTAAAGAAAAAGCATATACTATTTTCAATGAATTATTTTTAAATGATGGCTGTTAAAACGTTTCTAAAAGTCGTTAAAAGTAAAATGGTTTATCAGGTAAAATTGACATTTCTTTTTACCCAATTTGTCGATTTACACGATTTTATTTGGCCGTCCTTTTTCCATTGGTTGCAGTTTCCTTTTCGGGGCTATTTGGCACAAAATTTTACCTTTTTTAAACCGATTTATGCCAAGGTCCCTATAACAAAGAAATATCGTATTTTCTTCTATGAAATGTGATAAAGAATTAGTTAATTATTTACGTTTTTAATTATCGGGAGTGAAATATTTTGTTTGATTAGTACATTTATTTTTCTTTTAATGTTACGTGAATGAAGTCACGGGTAACGGCTAGTAATATTATAAATCCGATTGTGTGCAAATGTTAGGCTGAAGCCAGCGTCAAAATGGAGCATTTAATGGTCCTGTATCTTTACATATTAGGTTGAATATAACCCTCTAATGAACATAGGCTAAATTTTATTTATTTTATTCAAATATTTTCTTTAATAATTAAAAATTTCATTATTTTCATAGAGAATAAATGGACATTTTTCCATACAATTTAACCATTTTACTTTATCGTTGCTAGGTCTTTGATCGTTGCCAATAAATAAAAACACGGAAAAATAATTTTTCCTCGACAATTAATTTTCAATTGAACGATTTTCACGTGAAAACTAAAAATTAAAAAGAATTCAAAAGAAGATGAATTTCCTTGATACTTGAAACAAAAATATGGAGTATTTATTATTATACATGAAGTATGAATACCGGTTACATTAAAAAGATCTTTTTCTGTCAAAAACTGCGTTATAATTAGAAGGAAAAATGAACAATAATTATATTATTAAAAATAGATTTCTCTTGGACCATGGAACTATGAACAGGATCCTTCTCGGCTGGGACAAATATGATGTCATAAATAAAACATGTATTTTCAAATATTCGTAATAATACAAGGAGCATGAATATCAATGTATAATGAAAGTAGATAGATAATGGACGTAATATTTAAGATGAAAAATTGAAATAATTTTTATCGCTACTGATTAATAATTAGCTTGAATACCAGTTACATACAAATGTGAGTTTTCCGCTAAAATTTACGTCCTGATTGCCAAAAAAAGAAAATTAACAAGAATTTTGCCATTAAAAAGAGATTTCTCTGAGGAAAAAGTGACGTCATATTTGAAATAAAACGGGAATTTTCAAATGTGTTTTACAAGGAGCGTGAATCAATTCCTTACATTAATAATACAAGGATCGGTAAGTTTAGTAGATGAGTTTCACGCCATATTTAAAACGAAAAAATTAATTTTTTTATAAAAATCTATACCGATTATTAAGCATGGATATCAGTTACATACAGAGGAGAGTTTTTTGCCAAAAACCACACCATGGTTATTAGGAAAAGAAAAATAAATACGAATCTATTATACACTATATTATCAAAGGTGATTGGTCACTTGCGATTTTAGACGTTTTGTTAACTATCTAGAAAAATACACGAGGAATTAACCTGAAACTGCAGGTGTGTAAACAATATAGTATAGGTTATATATTTCCGCGAAGATTTTTTCACGAAACCCTATAGGGGACTGTCAACAAATTGAAAAAGAACTAATATCTTTTGGATAACCTTGTAAAAACTAATGTAGCAAAGGCGTTCAAACTCGAGATTATTAATAAGTGGCTTATTGTAATATACTGTGTTCATTTTTATTAGGATAGCATGGAAACTCGTAGAGAAATTAATGTTTTTATAAAAACAGTCCCAAATTTCGCATAGTTTTTTGCTCATAATTTGGAGAGTTCTTAATATAAAAAAAGTTCTTTTCAGAAAATATGACAAACAACATTGTACATAATACTCTGCAATCAGAATTAAAATTTAATAAAAATTGGATAAAAAATGAGCAGGTTTACTAAAAAATGTTTCACTGCGCATGCGCGAATGCAATCAAAATATAATATGAATAATGTATTAACTAATTATATAGAGCAAGTACACACACAAAAGTTGCTCGATATCCTTAGCTAATACATTATGCATATTATATTTTGATTGCATTCGCGCATGCGCAGTGAAACATTTTTTAGTAAACCTGCTCAGAGCAAAAATAGTATTATTAGAAAGTCTATGCACACAGCAGACGACTAAGACATTTAACCAGGGTTGGAGAGAAAAATTCTACAGTAAGAAATAAAGTCAATTTCGCACCGCTAAAAATGCAATTTTAATGTTGAATTTTTTCAAAATCCTATCCGTAGGTTCTTGAGGGAATTTTTAAACTTTTTTCAATATTTTTTATGTATTTTTAACTGATTTTTTTTTTTTTTAACTTCTATGTTAATAATCCGATAAGTGGTTTCGAAAATTGCATTCTCAGAAAGTTATACTGCTCTAAAATCAAGAAATATGATTTAACAGAAAAATTTTATCGATTCTCAAACTTCGTAATATAGGTTTTTAAAATTCACCAAGTCTCAATGCTAGGTACCAGCTGCGCCAAAAGTGGTTCTCGTCAGTATGCTGATAATAATATATCCACGTTTGCTACAACAAATGAAGCCTTCACAAATCCCCCTGCAAATACTTCAGATATATCATGAAAAGTATTGTTTTAATGGTTGGTTGGTTTCATTGCGAAAAGTTCGTTATTTCATCAAATGGAGATCATGGAAGATTTTACTATATCGCGTACAAAATTATCTTTTAAATTGTAAAGCGCGAGAAAATATTTCGTAGTGAATAATTAAATTG
Organism: Maratus michaelseni; assembly: GCA_963931845.1. Lineage (NCBI taxonomy): Eukaryota > Metazoa > Arthropoda > Arachnida > Araneae > Salticidae > Maratus > Maratus michaelseni. The sequence continues at coordinate 155,456,352 of OZ007591.1, read as the reverse complement.
AACTGCACGTTCAATTATTTTTAATTTTATTTTTTTAACTGTAATTTTGTTACAGAAAAATATTTCGTAAAAGTTTTTGCAACAATTGAAAATGAATTATAAGTAATATATATATATTTTGAGCTAAGTGTTAAGTAAACTTTTGTTATAAGTGATTCATAATTATATTTTGTTTTTAAATTATTTTCAAACATGGGGGCCGAAACGTCGTCTCATTTTAAATATGACCGGGATGTTACTATATTTTCTCCTGGTGGTCGTTTGCTCCAAGTGGAACATGCTCAAAATGCTGTTGAGTTGGGTGCCACTACTGTTGGAATATGCGGTGAAGAATTTGTTGTTCTAGGAGTAGATAAGAGGGAAGTTCGTGAATTGCAAGCCGACAGAGTCGTGCCGAAAATCTGTCAGCTCGATGACCATATTATAATGACATTTGCAGGGCTGACAGCGGATGCTCTCATTCTGATCGACAGAGCACGGGTTGAATGTCAGAGCCACAAAATGATGATCGAAGATCCCGCTTCTGTTGAATATATCAGTCGTTATATCGCAAATATTCAACAGCGCTACACCCAAGCTAAAAGTCGCCGACCTTTCGGAGTTTCAGCCTTAATAGCGGGAATTGATAAAGATGGATCCCCGCGTCTTTTCCAGACCGATCCTTCAGGTATTTATCAAGAGTGGAGAGCTAACTCTACTGGCCAAAATTTCAAAAGAGTTCTTCAGTTTCTTGAGAGGAATTACACTGATGAAACTGCTTCAAGTGAAAATCTGGCGATAAAACTTTCCATTCAAGCTTTGATATTGGTAATTGAGGGATTGAATATAGAAATTGCTGTGTTGAAAAGAAATCAACCAATGAAAATTTTAGATGCTGGCGAAGTTGCATTGCACGTTTTGAATATGGCTAGAGAAATAGAACTAGAAGAAGAAGAAGAAGAAGAAGCAGAAGAAGAAGCGGAAGAAGTAGAAGCAGAAGGCTATGTTTAAGAAGAAATAATATTTTGCTCTAATATTTAACTGTAGTTTTCTTGCGTTTATTGCTTTCTAATATTTTTTACTTAAGAATTTATTGTTTTCTAATACTGCTTCCTTATGCATTTATTTTCCAGCGTGTTATTTTAGCCACCTTTGTTTCTTTATATGTAATAAAACAAAATTTTATCGTTATAATTTCTCTTATTGTTATTAACTCAGCTCTTTTAATTTCAATTTCTGAGACATTCGCTATTTGTTTACTTGTTTAAAATGATGCACGTAGATTGGCATTATCAAGGAAAGTTCAGTAATCGGGTTTGTAGACTATTGGGATATTTTAGTGAGAGTTGCTTGGTGCAAATTGAATTTCGTTGTTGTACCCCCCCCCCCCTTTTTTGTGTGTATGTGTGTGTGCGAAATGTTTACATTTGAATCTATTTAAACATTGCTTTCATGTTTATATAATTAATTATATAAATTATGTTTGTAAAATTTGTACTTGAATAGAAACAGTTTTCTCCATGTTATGTAACTGCTCTCATACACTTTAAACATCATTGTTGCCAACATCAATCGTGTATGACGCCAACCTTGGCTGTGAACTCGATAACGGATTTCCTTATTACCACAACCAAGATCCCCTTGTCATAAAAACAATATCCTATTTATTACCATGTCTTTATGATAAGAGAATCTTAAACGCAACCATGCCATAAACTTACTCCAATCAAACCACCCTCAGTTAACCTCGATTACAGGTTCAATCCAGTTTTTCGAAAATATTTGTTTTTTATTTATTTATAGTAAATACTGATTATATCGAGGAATCTTCCATAATCAAGATTTATGCCAAATTGGCGTATATTTACGGCCGTGTTTTGGAGCGACATTAATTGCACTTTTGGAACAAAAAAGATTTGGTACTTTTCTAATATAGGCGCCTTGGCGAGATAAAGAAAATGGCTTTGGCGAGAGAAAGCAATTTGGCAACATATTTTCTGGCAACCTATTCACTGTTCCATATATACAAGCAATTTCTTCAATATTAACACAATTTATTTAATATAAATAAGTCATTGGAATAGATGTCGCAGACGCACTGGGGTTGGCGCGATTTTTGTTTTTACGTCATTTTGACGAGAAATTCCTGTTTTCGAATACCTAAACTGCGAACCCTTTGTTATACCTAACCTGTGAAAACCGCATGTTGGTTTTACTTTATGATGAAACAATTTATTTTATTTTAAAACACACGCAATTTTATTATAACACGCACACACATTTGTTTTATTATAAAACACACACGATTTTATTATACAGCACACATATATTTTATTATAAAACACGCACAATCTATCTACTATCTACTATCTATCTGTATTATAAAGGACATCTATATATATATAAAAAAAAAGTAACTTGCAAAGCAAATTAAAAAAATAAATTTATTTCCATATTGTTAAGCCCGAGAAGGGACAGATATTAAAATTATTTTATTTAGTCAATGCTACAATAATGTTGTATTTTTATATTAAATCTTGTTCAGTCTATTTAATTTTAAAAAATTAAATTTAAATTCGAAACATGATTTTAAAGCAACTTTAAAGCATTTCATTTAGTTGAAATGAAATTTAAATAAATCTTCAACTTTTTAAATTATTTGAACTTCTCATGTTTCTTGTCTGTTAGAATTTGCTACAATACAAATTTTGCACAATGCATGTAAAACTGAAAAAAAAGTTGAAGATTTATTTATATTTCATTTCAACTAAATGAAATGCTTTAAAGTTGCTTTAAAATCATAACCAGCATTATAACCAGTTACATGAAAAAGCATTATAACCAGATTACAGAAGAAAGTCGCCGTTCGTGATATCGTCATCATCATCTTTTTAAAACAGGATATTTAAACCAGGTTTTAAGAGGTTGTGAAATCAGAACGGGGGTTGGTGAGCGTAGCGAGCAGGGGGCAGAGCCCCCTAGTGTTTCAAATTTAAATTTAATTTTTTAAGATTAAATAGACTGAGCAAGATTTAATATAAAAATGCAACATTATTGTAGCATTGACTAAATAAAATAATTTTAATATCTGTCCCTTCTCGGGCTTAACAATATGGAAATAAATTTATTTTTTTTAATTTGCTTTGCAAGTTACTTTTTTTTTTAAATATCTCAAGTTTTTTAATAACAAATTAATATGAAGCAGATAAGATTCACACGAGGCAAGTATGTAAATGACTGCACAGATCAAAATCAGTATTGGTAATATGAAATATATAGTTCAAACATTGATTATTCTGTTGCTTTTCATCTTCATAAAATAATAATAAGCGAATCATGTTCATTTTTGCAAATAATTTTATTCCATTGTGCAAAATACGTTTGCAACCACTTTGGAAAGAGACACTAAAACTATCGATAAAATCTTATATTGTTTTATCATAAATGAGAAGTATAAAAATAATAACGAGTATATATGAGCAGAATGTTCTGGAATATAATTGTAAACAGTGAATGTGTCAAGAGTTTTTGTTATATAATACAAAAAGAAAACTAGCTGGTTTCGCCCGCTAGCGGGCCCTTAATTTACATCGGCGCATCGAATCTTGTAAAACCTCGAAACGAACGAACCTCAAACCCGTGTCCCCGCTGCCTTCGGCACCGTATACCGGTCGCGCTACGCACGCACCGGATAATCCCTTAATTTGCACATTGAATACTATAAACCTCTAACCGAACGAACCTCCGACCCGGGTCCAACGATATATCACATGAGGGATGTGTGCATAATTTAGAAAAGTACCCCTCTTGAGGGGGGGAAAGTGGGGGGATGGACACCGGAAATGCATAATATGATTAAGCGGTCTTAGACCTTTCCAACGGTATAGCACATGAGTGCTATCGGCAAAATTTAGACAAGTGCCCCCTTTGAGGGGGACAAAGTGGGGAAGATGGACACCGGATATGCATAATATGATTAAGCCGTCACAGACCTTTCCAACGATGTATCACATGAGGGATGTGTGCAAAATTTAGAAAAGTATACCCCTTAGGGGAGGGCAAAGTGGGGGATGGATACCGTAGACGCATAATATGATTAAGCGGTAACAGACCTTTCTAACGATATATTACATGAGGGGTTTCGGCAAAATTTAGAAAAGTGCCCCCCCCCCCCCCCGTGTGGGCAAAACGCGCCTCTCCCCTCCCCATAACTTTTGACGCGGCTTCATCTTTAAAAAATTATGTTATGTGTTATAAAATATCGTAAAGTTTAAAACAGATCGCTTTATTGTATTTCGCGCCCTTCCCCCTCCCCTCCCGAAAGGGCAAAACGCGCCCCCTCCCACTCCGCCACATAATTTTTTTACACGGCCTAATTCTTAAATCATAATATCTCTTTTCGGCGAAGACATTAAACGCTCAACGGCTAGGGTTCGCCCTTAGCCGAGTGGTCTTCCTCAGGCATTAAATCATAATATATCGCCCGCACTGTAATAGAAAGCTTTAATTTACCCATAATGTAGTTTAAACAGATTGGATGAATAGTCGAAAATTAATTTTTGAATCAGTATTACCTAATTTTAACTTGGAGCATGGGTGGCATATCAGAAAACACAAGAAAATTCCGTTTTAAAGTTTTAGTTAGGCAATGTTCCACCATGGGCGCTACCAGCATAAAACATCATGTGAAAATTTTTACTAAACATAAATTTGATCATGGCAGACCATTATGGAAATAATTTATTTCAAATAACCCGTAAAAAATAATTTAAAAAAAAATAATTACTCTATTTCTCACTAGGAGACGCTATAAACACAAAAGAAAATTGTGTTGCATCTGTGCCAACTATTTTTAATTTCAATAGAGCTATTATACAATGAAACATAAAAAAAAAATATTTTATTTAAATTTGGTTACCTTATTTCCTCCCAGGGGGCGCTATAAACGAAAAAGTAAATTGTGTTGATCCAGTACAACCTATTTCATAATAACCATCTACGCCATTAATATATAATAAGACGTCAATTGTCTCCCCAGCGAAATCTCTTACAAACTGTTTGACAGAAAATTTTCTCCTGTATGTTCATCCTGTAATTCATCCTTATTAATTAGTATCGGTAAAAATTATTTCAATTTTTTGTTATAAATATGACGTCATATACACATGCTTCCTGTATTTATTCATATAGATGCTCCTTGTATTATTAACAAATGTATTACTGCTGCTGAACTAAGAAAATTTTCTTTTTGTTACAGATGTGGCAACATATTCATCTGCTTTCTGCTTGAACTATAACCAAATATTTAAAAATGTCCGTTTATTTAGAGCAGCCATACTCAACCTGCGGCCCGCGGGCCGTATGTGGCCCGGCGACCTTTTATGTGTGGCCCGACATACATAATCATTTCTCCCTATTTATAAAATTAATTGAGATATGTATAAAAAGTTTTTAATATTTTCACTATTCTTTTATATATTTTCATGGGAAGACAATTTCCTGTTATTTATAATTACAAATTTAAAATTACCTTGAAATATCTTAAATGACGTTTCCTTAGTCAAAGTCCTTTTTACACATAGTTTTACTTGTGCTATAGTAGTGTTATACATTTCTTAATCCTGAACACTAAACAAACATTATTCCAAATGAATTTAATTTGCACTCTATATTGCTACATTTAAAAAAAAAAAAGTTTGCATTGAGAAAAAAAACTGATTTATTAGAAAAAATCCTTTTATTTATTTATTTATTTTTCTTAGAATTTGGAATTGCTGCATTGTTGTTACGTTTTATACTTATAATATAGCTAATTAGGCTTATTAGGGTTAAATATTTGTCACATAAAATGTTTTATACCACTATTTCAAAGAAAAAAAAAATCTCCGTGGCATTTGCAATAGAAATTTGTATAATTTTATGTTATTATAAAAGTGTGTTGCGGCCCGCCAAACGTTGCAAATATATGTTTGCGGCCCGCGAGAAAAAAAGGTTGAGTACGGCTGATTTAGAGTATGGCGTTGTGTTGATCCTTTTTCTAAAACTTAAAAAAAAATTAATGCAATTTCATTTTGAACGTGGAAATCTTTCAATTGAAAACAAATTGCTGTGGATAAATTATTATTACGGTTTTTGAATTGTTGGCAACAATAAAGAAACATAGTTAAATTTTATAGGAAAAATGTCCGTTGATTCACAATGAAAATTAAGAAATTTTTAAATATTAAGAAAAATATTTGAATAACGTAAATAAAACATAGCCTATGTTACTTCCTGGATTATAATCCACCTACATGCAACGGCATTTAATCATCCATTTTGATCCTGACGTCAGCCAAACAATTTCACTATTTCAAATTTCAAATTTTATTAGAATTAGCCAGAGTAAATATTTTGTGGCAACGCGTACAAAAAGCGGGAAAAACTCTAATAAATTAACTCGTTCAATGGGATTTGCTGTGTTAAATTAACATTAAGGTGTGACACTGGAAATAAATAAGTATTGCGCTGCCGCGCAATACTTAATATATATATACTAGCCGCCACTGGCGACCAGTTTGGTCTCCCTTAAATGTATGTTAAACATTGCAACACGTTACATTTATTCATAATTTAATTTTCCCTTAATCCTTCGCCAAATCGGAAGATTCTAATAGACAAATCATGAACTTTTGCGATCATGGTAGCATTTCGCATATTTTTTGGGCACAAATGTCACATACGCACGTTGGCGCGATTCCCCCCCCCTTCCCCGCCAATTTGGCGAAAACTTTGTTATGGAAATTGTTGTTTATTTACTTTTATTTTTTATTTTAATTCTATAAATTATTTTTGATATGTATATCAATATTTATTTACAACAAACTATCATTTATTTATTTTTATTCTTTTTTTTAATTATGAGTATTTTTGTTAGCCGGGAGCAGATGATAATTCGCCAAATATCGTTCCCATCACCGTCATTCATACTACAATTAATTTAATTTTAAATTATAAACCTGTCACTCATTTCATTTAAAATACTTAACTTTAATCTAAAATGCTTATATTACATAAATTTAAAATACTTCACACTTTTCATTTAAAAGAGAAAATAAATAAATAAATAAGAAATAATATCATAAATCAAAACATTTGATTTCAAAATCAAAGTATCATTTCTAATTTGTACACGCGATAAATAAAAGCTGTATTAGCGATTTTAAAAATGCTAAAAATCTGATTCATTAAATATTATTACATGAGTTCAATTTACGTCAAGAAAAGGTCCGAAAGTTGAGTTGTATAGCACATAATTATGGTAAACTTTGATTGTCTCACTGGTGCGAATTATTTTTTTGACGCAAGGCAGCGGTCCAAAAATTCATTCGCGGAGAACTTGCTTTGCGAATGATTACCTCCATGATTTAATATTTTAAATGTTCACGACGAATCAATCTTTTTTTTGTTTACTTTTATGAATAGAGAATTTGAACTGCGAATCTTTCGACTGAAGTTATTGCAGAATATATACATAATTGAACGCAAGTCATCTCTCAAATATTAATTTATTTTGAACGATCTTTCTTAAAATGTAACTTTTATGCAGTTTATTCGAAAAAAATAATTTTGAATAAAAATGGCCGCTTGGCATATGAAAAAGCGATGCGGCATCCCGGAACTGTTGAGGACAGTCACATGACTTACAGTTTTATTATAGAGATATTATTATAAAGGACAAACGTGTCCGTGCGTAACGCTGACGTCAGTTTGCGAATGGCAACAGTTGACCATGAAATTTCGGTTTTGCGATTTTTGCCACTGCAATTTTTGTAATTTCTAAACATCGCACATTTTCAATTTTTACACCGTTAGATAGGAAAAAAAATCTACTTTCGAATGCAAGTTGTTTGAAAACTGTATCTAAATTTACTCATTTATTATAGCATCTAAATTAAATTTCAAGCATGATTTTTTTTTTTTTTAAATGTCTCGCTATCGCTTGCAGACGATTACAAAATATTATTCCATTTTCATTTATAAACAATAAAAAAGTTCAGCATTTGCTTCCAGCTAATATTCCATAACGAAATTAAAACTTCATAAAGCAATAAATAAAATAGTATAAATAAAATATGTAATCGAAATAAGCGCTGTTACCACTGAAATTATCAGAATAATAATATTAAAAAAAACTGCTGCAGATATCGAAAGTTTTAGTGATTTCTTCTGTTATTAACTTCTGGAATACGAAATTACTGCTTACAATAAATTTCAAAATTTTATTTGAATATATAATTGACAAATTTCATAAAGGCTCACTGGTGTTTTGTTAGGGGGCAATCAGCAATCTAAAAATTTATTAAGTGAAAAAAAAATCTATTAGAGTTTTCAATAAAAAAAAAAGGGTTTTTACATATATTCTCTATTCCGGGAAGCCCGGGTTGGATGCCCTAGTATATATAAAACACAAACGGAAATTTCGTTCCGTTCCTCTATAACTCGAGTTCTGCTGAATGGAATTTGATGGAATTTGCACTGTTGGATAGATAATTTTTCAGGGAAGGTATATAACACATAGTTCTACGCATTTTAGTTATAGAATTATGATGGAAAGTTCTGTTATTTCGCACGATAAGGTTACCATAAGTCATTTTTTTGGCGACCATTATCGTTGGCGAAAGAATTGAAACGGCTATATCAGAAAATAATGCAAACACATGCAAAAATAAAATAAAAATTCTGTTATTAATTTTATTTAACCGCCCCTCTTCCCCGCAAAAAAAAAGAAAGAAAAAAACTGTTTTAATGAGGTATAATATTTAATTTAAACCCCAAAGGAATGTTTGTAATGCTTAAACATGTTTGCAATGAATGAGATTGCAATTCAGATTAAGTCAATATTTGGCGATTTATCGTTTGCGTCAGGTTAACAAAGATGCATCTGATAATTTGATTTAATAAAATATGAGTATTTTTTTTCTTTTTTTTCTTTCTTTTAATTTTTTTATATAACTCCCCTATCACGTGTTTTACAGGAGGAACTATCAGATGTAATTGTAAAAATGACTGCATTTATGAGATACATGTTATTTGTTTATTTACGGTTTTGATTTTATTTTTGTCGCCAAGCAATGTGATTTTAAGCCAAAAATGAATCAGCGTGACATCAGCTTGAGCGATATTAGCAATAACAGTGTTTTTTCGTGTATACAAGATCCTTTTTGGAGTACATTTTTATATTCAAATGAAAATTATATAAATAGCAGTTATTGTTATGAATATGTGATCAAATATTTAAATTTTAGTGAATGTCTGCCACTCAAACACACATTGTAAAATAATTAAATTTGAGACATTTAAAAATTTACTACGGAAACATGTCGGTTTGTTTTCATCAAACATATTATTTTTATAGCCTCGAAGTCAGATCAGCGAATATTGTCTATTCTTTTATTTTTATTTTATTATTTTTTTAATATATAGCCAATTTCACTTATAGAAATATTCACTGTTTCAAAAGTTAGGAACCAAGGAATATTCTTCAAGAGATGTGTGCATTTATGCGTTATTACCATCACAAAAGGCTACATTTTGCAATAAAAATTGTTTGCTGAAATAAATTTTCGATGCTCTTTTTGATTCGTCATTTCTTTTTAGTTTTTTCTACATATCTTCCCTTCTTTCAGGAAGGTTTTTAAAAGACATTGGACTAATTGTCCGTATTCCGGTCACCTGCCAGTTGTCATTTTTACTATATTGCTGGATGTTTCGTTTATGTTTGAAGGTTACTCTGGACGACGATCCAGATTACAGAAGATTAGACGACTTTTGAAATTAGCGATTGGTAAATGTATGGAGTTTTTTCATTATGAAACAAAGTTTTACCAAAAAGCAATACTTCCAATGTACGGTTGGTTGATTTTATGACGGCTGATTATCTGCACGAGGGATATAGAAGCTGGGGAGAGGGCCTTCCGTGGGGGGGTCTTTCTAAGGGATCCTAACCCATATTTATGGCAAGGTTCGAAGAAAACCACGGAAAACTCCGAATAGTTAGGTCAACGAGCGCGACAGGGGTTTGAACCCAGCACTTCTCGTATGCCAGCTTTGAGAGCAGAACATCTCAGCCACTGTTTGGCCGCTTTCAATGTACGAAAAACTTTGTAATGTCAATGGTGGCGAATGGAATAAATAATATTTGTCAATTTATCATTTCAGGCTGGATAAGAAAAAACGAGTATCTGAAATTCTGATTAGATAATTTTTCGATCATTATAAAGCCTTTTCGACCTACACACAGCACTAGCAGCTAAACATAGTGAGAAATGAATTTATGTCTGCGTGTCATTATGCTCTTTAGAGATATGCAAAAAAAAAAAATCTTTGGTTTAAGTATTCACCAAAAATAATATTACTAAGCATTTTGCATAACTAACTTTATCATTGTCAGTTTTATTTAAGGTATGGAATTTTGTTAATGAAGGATCTATAATTGAATTAACAGTAATTTGACATTATTTAATGGAACATAGCTTGGCGCGGAAATGACTTCGTTTTGCAATTAACTCTGGTACATTAGTAACCATATCGTTTTAAGCACCTCTAATGTTTGACGTCAAACTTGGATATCGGCAAGATTATGGAAGATTAAGAAGATTTTATTGGATACAAACTAGAGGTTTATTCTTCTACCAGAGTTAATCATTTTTTTTTTCAGATTAACGGTTACACGAATGCAACTGGTCCAAAAAATGGAAAGACGGTGAAAATGGCGTCATTTTAATTTTATTCATATTCAGCTTTTAAAATGCACTTTTTTATGTTTCACCATTTGTTTAAATATGAAAGTTAAACACTGTTCTTTATATGCAAACAATTTATTACAATTTTCACTGTATTTACTCTTCTGGAATCGAAAGATGAAAAACCGTAGTAGACTTGCCAGAAGACGACGTATATTGCGAAATATAACGTAACATAGAGTCAGAATGTACTTACGTTACCAGAATCTCACATCGAGACAAGAAAGAGGGATGGAGTTCAAGAACTTACAGACGAAAATGAATCACCCGAACATTATTTAAGTTCAATGGTCAATCTATGCAATCATTGTAATGCTTTCTCTTTTAGTAGTATGTTTGACTAGAAACCATTTTAGTTCCTGCTGTCATAATCTCATAATGGCCTCATTTTCCTGCCAAACTCTACTATAAATGATCAACTAAATGAGTTGCTTCTTTTAGCCCAAATTTTGTCCAATGTATGATATAATATAACGCAATGTCGTTCACATCGTTTACAGCAATATTGAAGGAAAATCCAGGTGAACGTCCCTATTGCTTTAAAATACATGCTCAAATCCATTGATATAATTCGTTTGATTCAAGGTTCGTTTGAAAATATTTACTAAGGTAGCATCTGTAGGTGAAGATCCACATTCCTTTAAAATACAAAGCCATTAAGTTTGATTTAAGGTACATTTAGAAAAATGGCCCAGCGCAGCGGGCAGAGCATGCTAGTCTACTAATATATATATAAAACACAAACGGAAATTTCGTTCCGTTCCTTTATAACTCGAGTTCCACTGAATGAATTTTAATGGAACTTGCGTTGTTCGATAGATAATTTTTTAGGGAAGGTTTTAGTATATATCATATTGTTCTACGTACATTAGTTACAGAATTATGATAGAAAGTTCTGTTATTTTGGCCGAAACGGTTACCATTGCTAATTTTTTGGCGACCATTATTGTTGCAGAAAGGAATAAAAAGGCTATACATCTCGAAAAATAAAAGAAAAACTGTTGCTAATTTTATTAAAAAAGAAAAAGAAAAAGAAAAAAGAAAGAGAAAGAAAAGAAAAAAAAAGAAAAAAAAAGAAAAAGTAATTTTGATGAGAGATAATATTATAAAACGAAAATATTTAATTTAAACATGATTAGGAATGTTCGTAATGCTTAAAAAATTATTCAAGGGGCAAGATTGCAATTGAAACAAAATTTGGAGATTTATCTTTTGTTTTTGGCGATTTTGATTTTACTTTTGACCCGAAACAATTTGATTTTAAGCCAAAATGTGTTTTTTTTTTTTTTCAGAAAGAATTGAAATGGCTATACATCTGGAAAAATAAAAGAAAAAACTGTTACTAATTTTATTAAAAAAGAAAAAGAAAAAGAAAAAAGAAAGAGAAAGAAAAGAAAAAAAAGAAAAAAAAAGAAAAAAAAAGAAAAAAAAGAAAAATAATTTTGATGAGAGATAATATTATAAAACGAAAATATTTAATTTAAACATGATTAGGAATGTTCGTAATGCTTAAAAAATTATTCAAGGGGCAAGATTGCTATTGAAACAAAATTTGGAGATTTATCTTTTGTTTTTGGTGATTTTGATTTTACTTTTGACCCGAAACAATTTGATTTTAAGCCAAAATGTGTTTTTTTTTTTTTTTCAGAAAGAATTGAAATGGCTATACATCTGGAAAAATAAAAGAAAAAACTGTTACTAATTTTATTTAAAAAATGAAAGAAAAGAAAAACAGTTTTGATGAGATATTTTAAGCCAAAAGATGTTTTTTCAAGTGTACGACAGCATTTTTGCAGTATTTTTTTTTTTGGTACTTTTCGGTTAGCCGGGCGCCAGTGATAAATATATACATGTATATATACACACACATATATATACACATATATCTATACAGATGCATATATATACACTTATATGTATGAATACATACATATATATATATATATATATACTAGGGGGCCTACCCCCTGCGAGCTACGCTCGCCAACCCCCGCTCAGACTTCGAGGCCTCTAAAAACATGACAGCGTGCTTTGTTTTAAAAACATTGGTAAATCTGTAATTGGGTTGCCATGCTTTTAACGTTTTAATGGGGCATTTTTTTATTATCATGGCCTCATACACAGCTGTTGCGACAATTGACGAGTGTTTTCGGGATTGATAAGTAAAATCAACCTTGAAAAACCAGCTTGTATAAAATGGTTAGGTTTAAATTGTGGCTACTTCTCGGACTTTTATAAAAACGACCTGTATTCTATTCTCCCTTTGCGTTTAAGGATGAGAAAAATTCCATCTGCTTGTGAATAACATTAAGAACCACGGTATTGAAAAGTACTATGTTATAGACATTTTCAGTAACAGGTTTCAATTTTCTCTTTATTTTAGTGCACCATCATGCATATTTTCATGTTATTTTAAATATGTAAATTATTTATTTTAATTAATATGTATATACGAATTTTCTAATAATTATTTATCATACAAAATTAATTAAATATTTTGTGCATGTATGCCTGCATTTATTCGGCATGAGATATTTAAACAAATTTGCTATCCGCGATAATTTTACACCATGTTATGTCACTTGAATATTGTCCATAAGAAAATCGAGTACTTTTCCAGTATAGGATCCTTTGCTTTTAGGTTTGGCGTAATTCGAGTTTAAAAAACGAATAGATTCGTTAATATACATATATTTGTTACCAAAAGTTATGAAAACAAACCCAGTGAACTTTTGGTGCTTTTCTATTATACGCTTTTTGAGCTATCTGATTTCTATTATACGCTTGACGCTTTTTTAAAAAGCTTGGCGCAATTCGGGCATCAGAAAGTGAGATTTGGTGCCAAATGACATAAAGAGCCATGGAAACAAACTCGACGATTTTTTTTGTTTATATGCGTATTTTAATTATACGTATAATATTATTGTTTTTTCTATACAAATTACTTCTGATTACATGTAAAATAGGATAAATGACATTTTACGCTAAACAAATTGTATAAATATTGAAAAAATGCTTCTGTATACGAAATGACAAAGTGAATAGGTTGACAGAAAGTATGTTGCCAAATTTTCCTTTTCCGCCAAGGCTATTTTCTCTGTTTCGTCAAGGTCCCATATACTGGAAAAGCACCAAATTTTTATGCTTGTTTATACATGTATTTATATGTATACAATTTATTTATAATTGTCTTTCAATTTACCTCTTTTTGTACATAAAAATATATAAATGGCTTCTTTATATTAAATAAATTGTATAAACATAAATGACGTCATTTGGACGAATGTATTCAAGATATTTTCAGTTTATAAATTAAATTAAATGCTGACAGAGACGATTGAATCCTGACGATAGAAATGTGATTTTTTTTTCAAATTTTCATGAAAAACATAATTTAATCACAATCTTGTCTTCATTATCGATTGAAATAAAAGATAAATTCAATTTCAATTTCAAAATGACGAATAAAAAGAAATCAATAATCCCTATCGGGATCCTTTTCGATTTTTTTCCCTTTTTTGTCACAAAAAAACTGAGAATTAGTTGCCATCATTACAGAAATGTCATTAAAATTAGAAAAAAATTAATATCTCGAAAACTAACTCCAATTTCAAAAATCTATTACCAGTTTTGACATCCGCGGATTTTTATGGACAGTTGGTATTAATTTCACCATCAAGCGTTTAATATTTTATTAAAAATAGCCCTCAAACATAATCAGTCGTTTAATCAGTCGTTTCATAAAATCGTTTCATAAATTCGTTTCATAAAATCGTTTCACAAATTCGTTTCATTAGGATTTTATATATATAGGGTAGATATATGTATATACATATATATTTATATATGTACATATATCACTGGCGCCCGGCTAACCGAAAAGTACTTTTTTTTTTATTCAAATGCGAACTATATTAATGGCAATATACTTCTATTTACTTCTACATATATGAAATTTCGTTCCGGCTGCTGATAACTGGAGTTCTGCTGAATTGATTAAGAATTTAAACTATAAGATAATTTTTCAGGGAAGGTTTTATTGTATAACATATCGTTTTACGTAGCTTAGTTATACAATAATTATGGGAAGTTCTACAATCAGATCAATCCGATTATGAAAGATTAGCTTTTTTAAAAGATTTTGCCGAATGGATTTCGATGGAACCTACACTGTTAGATAATTTTCTAGGGAAAGTTTTATTATATAACATATCATTCTACATTGTTCTAGAATTATAGGGGGAAATTCGAAAATCGGGTGACCATTTTTTATCAAATATTAGCCTTTTCAATATTTGATTCCGATTATGAAAGATTTGCCTTCTTAAAAAGTTCTACTGGACGGATTTTGATGAGAATTATATTGTTACTTAGTTAGATGGTATTTCAGGAATGGTTATAGTGTACTATATATTGCTTAGTCAAACAGTTATGTGCGAAGGTTTTATAGTCAGGTGAATCCGATTCTGAAAGATTAGCCTTTTTGAAAGTTTTTACTGGGCGTATTTTTTGCGACTTGCATTGTTAAGTAGATAATTTGTAAGGATGGTTTTAGTATATTTCATATCGTTATGTTAGTTTTAGAATTATGTGGAAAAGTTCTATAATAAGATGAACCCGATTATCAAGGATTAGCGTTTATAAAAACTTCTACTGAATGGATTTTGTTAGTTCATTTGTTTGCATAGTTAGTTCGATAATTTTTAGTGATGGTTTTAGTATATTGCATATAGTTTTATCATTCTTTAGCAAACCCTAACTGTAAATGACCAAATAAAAGAGTTGGTCCTTACCAGCTAAAATTTTGACTGCACATTAGAAAATATAATAGCGAAATGATGTCATTTTTCAGTAATGTGGAAGGATATTCCAGGTAAATATACAGATTGCTTTCAAATACAAGGTCAAATTAAACGATATATTTCGTTTGATTCAAGGTTTATTTGTAGAAACCGACCAGCGCAGCGGGCGTAGGTAGCTTGCTAGTAAATATATAGATACATAAAAAAAAAAAACAGAAATTCTTTTCTCTTAAAAAAAAAAAAAAAAAAAAAGAAAAAAAACTTTTACAAGCATTTATTTCGTTTTTATTTATTTTATTTTTAAACATATGTTAAAGTTCTTTTCTCTTTGGCATGAAGATTATTAATTTTTGAATATTTGCAATGTTAAGTAAAATTTTTCTTTTCAGATTCATCTCCAAATATGGCATTTGTTCCTTCTTTATCTTCACACGTCAGTATGGATGATTATCTGCTCACAAGAAGAAGACAGGTAAATAATTACAATTAATTATTATTTTTTTAAAACTCCTTTCTTAAATTTCGATTTCATAAAGAAAATAACAGTTAAAGTTCATTGAGATGAAGAGTCTGAAATTTTAACGTACCTTTCATTTTTCAAAATCTCTTTAAACTGAAGAGGATAAGTGTTTCTTTCTTTTTTTTAAACACACACTCGCTAATGTTAATCCTATGGCGCATTGTTTTTCTAATATCTCGTTTACATTTCAATATTTTTAAATATGATTTTTTTTTTGTTGTTGTTTGCATTGGATAGCAGAGATCAATCTCTATTTCCGCCGTTGATTACTTTTTCGATTTTCTTTGTGGATTTTTTTTTATTTTTTTTTTACGAAGATACTTTCACTTTCGAAACCGCAAACAAGATATTAGAAAAATAATGCCCCACAGGGTTAACATTAGCTAGCGGGTGTTTTCGCGTGAGGCCGGTAGGTAAGGGCCTGGTCAGCGATAAGAATGGATTGTGTACCTGTAATTAGTCATGGGGTGAAATTCGCCCGATTTTCGCATGGCGGTGATCCACCCCGACAAGCACCTTGTCGACATTGAGTCAACTTTCTTTAGTTTTCTGCGTTTGGTCGTTCTTGGTTGGTATTTAACTTTGTTGATTTGGCAAAAAAAGAATGGTGAAGAGGAGAAAGCTCACTCTTGCACAGAACTCGCATGGATTGACTGGGTCAACCGGCCGCACAAGTACTGAAAATTGCCAGGGAAACCTGTAAAAGAAAACTGAGTTACTATACGGGATGGCTGTTCTAAGTATCGACGAGGAATCATTCCTTCTTAAAAGACTCAAATTTACAATATTTAAAATATAGCAAACGCTTCTCTTTTTCACAGGTATTGTTAATAATGCCAACCCGAATCACAAGTTAACAATAACTGTATAGGAAAAAGAAGCGGTTGGTAGATTTTAAGATATTACCATTTTTAACCGACTTAATTTGTGCCTTCTGGACGATATTTAATCCTTTGTGACTCAACAACTTCGATTTGAAGGAATACAATATTCAAAAACAATAACAAACAATATATAAAAAAAAAAAAAAAAAAAAAAAAAAAAAAAGTTATTGACTTTTTTCAGATTTGCTGCAGTAAACCGAAAATAACATACTTCTAATAAATATTCTATTTTTTCTAATACAAAATTGTAAAGTATACGAACTTACCTTTGAAAAAAATCTATTTTTGGACATGCCCAGCCTTTTAGGTAGATTTCGTAAGAAATACTACCTATTACATTCACCCCTAAGTTGGAATTTTTGAAAAATGTTTGCAGATCTACGCCGATTATTACTCCCAGAAGCCAAAACCACCCCCCAGTTCAAAACTTTTTACCTATCTATATCACTTTTTTATGGACACGATAACTGCAATAATTCTGCACAAATCTTTTCCAAACTGATACATAAAATCAAGGGGCATAAAATCTCTTTCAAGTTCGTTAATGGGCAAAATCAAACCAAGTAAGGGGGGTGCAGGGGCTTTTTGTGAAAACAGACAAAAACCCATAATTTCTTAATTATGATACGTATCGAATCCGTTTAAAGTTATTATTACTTCTAGGAAAAAGGTCGAATATTTATGTATGACAGATTTTTGATATCATTAAAAATGGCTCCAAGGGGATGAGGGGGGGGGGTTAGAAGAAAATTCATAACTTCGTCAATTCACAAGATATCAAATACGCTTAAATTTATTATAAATCATCTTAATATTATCTAAAACTTTTATATAGACAAGTTTTTTAAAGGACCAACTCTTATAGCAAAAAAAAAAAAAAAAAAAAAAAAAAAAAAACCCTGCCGGCTCCGCCTGCAAACAAGTTAGATTGTGGGCGGTCCCAACTGCGGTATCATGGCAAAAAGGTCATTTCTTCTGCAATTCCCAACAAACAGGTGCTTCACGATCTGCGTCTTCGAAATCTACCTGTGCCTGTAGGCCGAACCTTCAGGGATTTTTTAATTTTACGAAATTTACGAAGTTCATTTTAGCAATAATGATGTGAAACTGCTCAAATGGTAAACAAAACTTTGGCATGGAAAATTATGTTCAGAAGTCTATGAACAATGTACATATTAGCTACTATGTTGGAAGACAGCATCAATAAATACAAGTTGGAAATTGTACGTTAAACATGACAAATGAGGTGCGTTCGTATTATAACTAGTTTTACAGTGTAAAAAAATCCTCCTTATTATTTCAGAAAAAGGAATTATAGCGTCTGCTATGAGCGATATGAGCATGCCTTTTTTTATTATCATTACGTATGCCACGTTTACAGATTCTAATTAAAAAAAAAATTAGAATCTGCAATTAGAATTTGCAACGCGTTGCAAATTCACCATGGAGATCTTGCTTTGCGAATGTTTACCTCCATGATTTAATATTTGTATGATTCACGATGAACGAATCTCTTGTGTTTATTTTCTTTAATGGATTGAGATATTCGGCTTTGAACCTAATTTCAACTGAAGTTATCTCAGAATCTATACATTTTCGAATGTAACTCATTTCTCAAACAAACAATTTTTTTGAATGATCTTTCTAAAAATGTAACTTTTATGCAATTTTATTCGAAAAAATAATTTTGAATAAAAATAGCCGCCTGGCATATGACAAAAGAAATGGTATTTGCTTTCCTCAGTCACATGAATTGCGTTTTTATTATTACTAGGGAATCGAACCCTGGCTTCCCGGGTTGCAGAAAATATACGAAAACCATTTTTGTTTTCTAATTATAATAGATTTTTCATATTTAATATATATTTTTTAAACTGATTCATTAACAACGTCAAAAGAATTTTTATAAGAAAAATATCAGTAATATATTCAAATACAATTTTTAGGGAAAATATATTTGAATGAAATTTAATAAAGCGATACTTTAGAATTAGCCGCATGAAAGGAGTTAATGATCCAAAGAAATCGTCCAAGATTTCGCTGGCTTTTTTATTCTGAAAATTTCAACTGTTTAAGCGCGTAGTTCCAGAACATGTCTGTTACATTTGCATTTTATTCATGTTATGTTATTATTTATATTTATATTTTGAAGAAGTTTTAATTTCGTTCTGTAATATTAGTCGGTAATAAATGTGGAACTATTTATATTATTTTAAATGCAAACGGATTAATCTTTCGCAATCGGGCTGCACGTGATAAAGATAGATTTAAAAACAATTCATGCTTGGAAATTATTTTAAAACCATAAAAAATCCGTAAATTCAAACACAGTTTTTAAAGATACTGCATTGTTTTCCTGTTCGACGGTGTAAAAATTGAAATTGTGCAATGTTTAGAAGTTGTGAAAATGCAGTAGTAGTAAATGCAGTAAAAACGAAATTTATTAGTCAAATCGTTGTTACCATCAAAATGACTTCAGCAATAATCAGAGATGTGTTTGGTTTATAATATAGATTATTATTAACATTAAACTATATCCTTGACAACATCATTTATGCGTGACATCATCCCTTGACACTTGACATGGACCCGATTACGCAAGATTAGCATCAAAATTTAATAAAAGAATCTTATTCTATATGTTTGAATCAAATATCTCTATCTCTATAAAAGAGTAAGTGTCTGTCTGCCTGCCTGCCTGCCCGCGGATTTCTCTGTAATTATAACACCTAGGACTCAGAAATTTTTGTCATGTGTAGATGTTGCCACCGGACAGTATACCTCGCGGCCGGATTTTTAAATTTTAATTTAGATTTTTTTTTAAAAATTAAAACGTGTATATGGAATTTTGGGTTCGAGGCTATTTCAAGCTCCTCCCATGAAATAGCCTCGGCAACGCCATCCGTGGCAACGAAGCAGCCAGCCAATGAGAGCAGTGTAACGACCGAAGAAATCTATGGCCTAGCCTGACTCGTGAGTTGCTGGCCTAGAGTTGTCCAGTTTTTGTCCATGGTTTTGTCGCCTAGCTTCGGAGGTTGACTGCCGTGTAAGCCGTGTAATCGAATCGAAAGGACAGTTTTCGATATGCAAAGAGACTACAAGAGATGTTAGTTGGCAGGTCAAAAAGAAGTGAACCGAGCTACCCTAAGAGAGATGCAGAGAGAGTTGAACAGACGATGGTGAGCGGAAAATGATGTGTGCGCGTGAACAGTATATGATGGTTGTGTACGCTGGGGTTTTGATGGCAGAGTGTAATGTTTTTTAATTGTTCATCTTATTTTAACTTCTGTATCAACGATGCCTAATAAAAAGTGCTGGATGTTAATCATCACCTTGGATCACTGGAGTTCGTTAAGTCATTACAGTATGGCTCTTTCCACCCGACATCATAGAGCTTACTGATTTTAGTTCAGATTTTCACCACAGGGGGCGCTTTCGTATCTTTGGTTCTATGGGCTGGATCATGACGGGGTATGCCTCATTCGACTCGACATCGATAACCTTAATGAATTCAGTTATGTTCGTATAGAACATATTGTGCCCCCTGGCGGTGGAAGGTGTAACTAAAGGATTTTGCAGCTAACTCGGGTTCTATGGGTCACATCACGACACGGTTTGGCTCATTCGACACAACATCAATAGAGCTTACCTATTTTAGTTCTGAATTTCACCACCAAGGGGTGCTTTCCTATCTCTGTTTCTATGGGCTGGATCACAATGGGGTATGGCTCTTTCCACTTGACATCGATAGAGCTGACTGATTTTAGTTCGGATTTTCACCACAAGAGGTGCTTTCCTATATCTGGTTCTATAGGCTGGATCACGATGGGGTATGGCTCATTCGACTCTACATAGATAGAGCTTTTCGATTTTCACCACCAGGGGTGCTTTTCTATCTCTGGTTCTATGGGCTGGATCATGAAGGGGTATGGCTCTTTCGAATCGACTTACGGTTATATATGGGAGTGTGTATGGCACGCCCAGTGTTTGCTGTCTAAGGTAGTGGAGCGGGAGCCCCCAACATTAGATTTGTTTAAAAATAAAAAATGTTCAACACTGATTTCAGGTACATTTAAGGTTGTTGGCACGGGCAACGCCGGGCGGGTAAGCTAGTATGAAATAAAAATAAGTTTTCATTTCACCATATCTATCGTATGTACATTTAAAACATTTTAAGACTTTTCAGTGAATATAATGAAATACTTTCTTTTCAGCCTACTTTTTTTTCGTAATACTTGAGAGAATTTTATATAGTTTTATTAAGTTATCTTATTACTCTAATTAATTCAAGTCAGACTGCGTACTAATGGCACACGTAGATGTTTCGTTCAAATTCAGCGGTATTTTGAATGTTGAATGTGCTGATGTAATAGCAAAGCTGCTATCCCAGAAAGATGCAACGGCTAACGCAACCATATTATATAATCTCATTTTTTTTTTAAACTGCATTAAGTAAAAATGTTTTGCCAGTGTCTCCTGGCGCGTCAGTAAACTAAACCATAGAATTTTCGTTTTAAACAGCAAACAAAACTTCATCATAAATTGATTTTTGATCGTGATTATCCTGGCGTAGACGATAAATAGCCAAATATTGTTTGAGCAAACATTTACTTTCATCACATGTTTAAATTAAATAATTTCAATTTATAAAATTATCACATCAAAACTTTTATTATTATTTTTATCTTATTTAATTCTTTGTATTTTATATAAAATCAGTAATTTTTTTCTTTTACTTTTCAAGGTGTCTGTATTATTTTCTAAATATATAATAGCTGTTTCAATTCCTTAACCAACGATAATGTGCGGTCGCCAAGAGGAAAAAAAATTACAAATGGCAACCATTAAGCCCAAAAAAAGTGAGAATTTTTAAAAGCCATAATAAATCAATCAATGAAGGTACAATTTTCAAACAAATTGCATTTGAAAGTAGATTTTTGTCCTATATAACGGTGTAAAAATTAAAAATGTGTGATGTTTAAAAATTTTAAAAATTGCAGTAGCAAAAAATCGCAAAACCGAAATTTCATCGTCCAGTGTTGCCATTCGCAAAATGACGTCAGCGTTACGCACGGACACGTTTGTCCTTTATAATATAGATAGATAGATATAGATTACGTATGATAGGATTTAATAGAATGAAGAAAACATTTGTTAATATCTTTTTAAGTTTTGATTCGATTTTCATAAAATTTGAAATGACTCGACAAAATTCTACAACGATTATATAAATTAAATTTCAAAATCATTAGTTGGGTAGTTTTTGCGCTGCTATATGCGGACAGACGGACTAAACGACGACTATAGGTGCTACGTACTTATATAATTACGAACGCACGTAATAAAACCATATATATCAAAACGCTTAGGGAATTCTGTAAGATCAGCAGAAAATCGACCCATTTGCGCTAAAGTGAGATTCAATCTTTTGGTACACTTTTATGGTACACTCGAACGCGGTCAGCGTAACCCAGTGGTCTAAAGTGTTAGTTTAAACTGTGGCTCCCTGCATAGAACGTGAGTTCGGATCCCGCTTCCGACGGAATGATTTCTACAGTGCTTCTGGCTATAACTCATTTCAATTACTGTCATATTTTCAGGAAAAAAAATTATATGATTTGTATTTTTTTTTTATCGGAATGCTTTTTAATTCAGTAAAGTTTAACACCCAACAATATTTTTACAAATTAAAAGTTGTATTAAAACCATAATAATATAAAAAAATCATGTAATTATCGATTAAATAAATTGAACCGATCTACAACTTTTGCTATGTTTTGTATGACCGTTATCAAGAATATATTTTGTATACTAATTGGTTTGGTTATTAAGCAGATATTGAAACGTTTAAGACTGCATTTTAATTTTTTAAACGTTTCAATATCTTCTTAATAGCCAAACCACCTCAGAAGTAAAAAAAAATATCATTTGCAGTAAAATTGACCCAATTAATTTTGAGAATTATTTTGAAAACGCACTTCCAGGAATTATCGCTCATAGACACTACTGTAACCGAATTATTTTGTGTACCTTTGTAAATGAACGAGAAAATGCTCTGCACATCCTATTCTGCAGTAAAATTCTTGTAGTACACTTCAGTGGTGTATATCAATTTCAATATGCTTGAAATAGAGTAATATAATTAAAATAATTACAAACGGTTTTTCTCCACAGACCGTAATGTAGCGGAATTCTTTTGAGTGTCCCTATAAACAAACCATAAATGTTACACACTTTATTTTCAATACCAAAAATGTCATAATAAATCTCAGTAACATAAATCAATTACATGACAATCCGACTATATTTGCGTGAGCAGAGCTCGGACAGCCAACCAACCATCCAGCTAGACAAACCGAATTCATAAACACTTTTCAACTATGCTGAAAAGTATTAAACAAAAAAGAAAAATCATATGTCAAGCATAGGATTATGCAGCACTTTCCACAACACTTTTAAAATAATTTTACAAATCTTTTACGTTTAATAAGGTGAGGATGATATCCAAGTAAACAAATGAAAATAAGTGAAATGAAATCACCCTCTCGTGGAGATCCAGCCGTTAAGCATAGGAACTTTTCTCCACGAAATGTTTATTGACAATTCATATTTTAGAATACAGATGTTGAATATTGCATTAGAGATTAATATAAAATTAGTAGAAAGTTAATTTTTACAATACTGGTTCAGATCAAATTTCTTAATATTAAATATATATATATAAGAAAAAGTATAAAAGAAAGTAATTAGAAAATTTATGAAAATAATACTTAATCATAACACAACTAGCCATTTTGCATGGTTCAAACAGTAAGCTGAAATAGGAACAGTATGAGTACAAAAATGTGATCAGCATGTGAACTATAATATATAAATTACAAAAACAAAATATATTCTATTAAAAAGTACTTTATAAATGTAGGAAAAAGAATAAAGGAGAAATGTTTATTCAGAATGCTGTAATTTTCTTTTAGTTTATCACAGTTTAAAGGATCAAATGGAGTTATATTCATATTTTGTCTCACTGTGACATTTTTATTGAAATTGAAAATATGTCTCATTAGAGGAAAATTACCATATATGTAATGTAGAACCGTTCCTGAGCTTTTTGTTGGCACATACATGCTGGGGAGGAGCGTTTTCCTATTTTATTTTAAAATGATGGGAAGGTACCGTGTCCACTAATGTAGTAAGCTATGACTGGTTTTTTGCAAATAAAGTTCAGATCCACTTTTCGTAAAATTTCATAATTATCTCTGCCTTTTAATGAATATGACCAATCTTGCTGCCAATCTGTGACTATTTTTTGTCTAAAAAATAATTTGCTTTTGAAAATGGGAATAAGAGAATTTCCTTCTCGTTGTAACGATCATTTGTGATAGCACCTTTTACCAGTAAATCTGCTCGTTCATTACCCTCTGTTCCAGCGTGCGATTTGATCCATGCAATTGTTACTTGTTTTTTGGGAATTGACAATAAAATGCTATATATTTTAGTTATTAAATAATTTCGTGGAAACACTATTTTGAGGGCTTCTAGTGATGAGCGGCTATCCGTTAAGATGAAGAGATTTTTATATTGTGAAGATGCGAATCCGTTTATTGAGTGTAAAATGGCATACAATTCTGCTTGATAAATTGAGTTCTGGTTATGCATACGTCTGGTTATGCATTTGTTACATAATCGTAAATATATGTATTCTGGTAGCTTACTGTAAACGCTGATGCAGTACCTTGCTAAAAGAGGGAACCATCTGTGTAGATTTTTAAGTCATAGTTATTTAACGTTGTTGTGAAAATTTCATAAAGTATGAATTTGGAAAACGCATAACGTATTAAAAAACCCAATTTCAGGAATTACCAACAATATTCGGAAAAATATCCGAATTATTTTTTGCAGCTATGATCTATATATTTGTATATATGATCTATATATATGCATATATACTACATAGTATGCTAAATTTTAGTTCGGTTCGGAAACGTGTAGCACAGTTCAAAATTCCCTTTTCGGATTTTCCGTCAATAAACGAAAATGCACTGGAGAACTTTTGTGGTCTCTTGTATATGATCTACAGAATTTATACACACCAAGTAATAGACAAAAAATGAGTTGAATTTTAAAACTCGTTCAGCAGCAGAAGACGCACTCCTATCAGTTATTGTTAACAGACAGTACCAAATTCTTTTATGTGTCCCTGTAAAGGAAATATAAATGCTTTGCCCCTTAATGTAATGCAACTTGTGATATATATTAATTTCAATATGTGTGAAATAGAGAAACATTATTAAAATAAACCGCAGATGCTTTTTCTCCATAGACCGTAATGTAACGAAATTCTTTCAGTGTCCCTGTAAAGGAACTATATGTGCTATGCACAACATACTCGATAGTAAGTCTATTGTAGTACACCTCAGTTATATATATCAATTTCAATATGTTTGAAATTGTGTAACATCATTAAAAGAAACTGAAAATGATTTTCCCCCATACACCGTGATGTAACGGAATTCTTTTGAATGTCCCTGTAAAAAAGAAAAACTATAAGTGCTACACACTTCACTTTCAATTCCAAACATACCATAGTAAACCTCAATAACATATATGAATTGCATGACAATATAGTTACGCGAGTTAGAGCACGGACAGACAGACAGACAGACCGAATTCATAAACGCCTTTCAACTATGTTGGAAAGTGTTAAAAAGAATGAGGCAATTTAAATCTGTATCACTTCAATTAGATTAAAATTATTTTAAAAAGTGTTAAAAACAAAAGAAATGAGAAACTCTTTAAAAAAATTATGCAAAAAAGAGAGAAAATGGCAAAATAAATTAAAACAACGATAAAAATGAGAGTTGCAAATATAAGAATCGGTTTTCAGAAGTGCGCTGATATAGCTTTAGCATCTCAGAGACATAGATAAAAAGTAAATTGAAGACACGAGTGAAAGATGGTGTTATGCCACATTTTCCGATTTTCCTTTTTCTTTTATAAACAGGGCTTAATTTGTGCCGCAGCCCACTGGAGCTCAGCTCCAGTATTTCTCTGTTTTTAGTAAATATTTAAATATTGGTCAGAATTCACCGGAGCTCATAAATACTGCGCTCCGGAGCCCAGTGTAATAACGCTTCTGAAAAACGGATCCTAAATGACCCTTTTTTTTCCCTCCCATCTCCTATCTTCTGCCTTCTTTTGTATCAAAACACTCAGAAGTGACGTAATGTGTAGCTCACGTAAGAGATGGAGATGAAACGGGCTCGATTTTTATATCAGTCTTCGGGTTTGGGCAAGCTCGATCCCAATCTGTCTTAAATTCAAAATTTTATTTATTTCCATATCAAATCATTTTAATGCTATTTTGAATAGAATAAAGAGTAAACAGAAATAGTCTTTTTCTATTCTGCATAGCTGCGAACATTCATTTTCTGTGTTAACAATATTTCCGAGTCACAATCTTGGGCTCTTTAATCGCAGAATTCTGTGATTAAGTAACATTAAGATTAGGTGGAAAAAGTGGAATATGTTGATAGCTAAGTATACGCAGATAGATGTATTTAAATTTTTTTATTTTGCTAAATGAAAAAACAATGCTTTAAATTTGGGAATAGAGTATGAAATATAAATATGCAAATTGGAGTGACGGCGGAGGGAGGGGAGGGTTACGCTAGGGGTGTTAGTATACTGCTGAATATTAGGGCTCCGGTACTTTTTTTCTTAAAAATTAAGCCCTGTTTATAAATGTAGGTATTATGGATAATCTATAACGATAAAATACTATTATTCTAATTATTCTTGAAGATATGAGAAATATATTTTTTAATATTTAATATTTTTATATTTAATAGTCTAAATAGCAATAATAATTTTTAATATTTAATAATTGAATGTCAAGAAGATCACCTGCCATAGTGTTGAATTCGGGCATTTTTCTCCGGGAGTATCTTCTGCAGCCCCGAGGATACATAAAAGGCCTCGTGTACTGTTAAAAATTATGTATATTTATGTTATAATGTTAAAGCCAATATATTTTCGAGATTTAAAGAAGCATTTATAAAATCAAAATTTCTTTTAATGCCACTGATATTCGGAAATGTTTCCGATTAGTTCTTGTTCTTATAGTGTATTAGTCAGTTTTCTCAACCCGGGTTGCAAGTTTTTCGGATGTTATCAAGTAAACATTTTGATGTTCAACACAATGTTTTACAAACAAACACCATACATTAAAAGCATTAACATTAACATTAAAATTGATATTATTTTGTTACCAATTGCATACATAAACTCTACTCAAAATAGCTTTGCTGCTATTGATTTTCGGAAACTTTTCCGAGTAGTTATTATAGTGCATTAGTCCGTTTCCTCAAACCGGAATATCGGTTTTTAGGATGCTATGATAAGTGGATTACTATAGTTTGGATAAAAACTTACAATCTGAACTAACTTTATATTATCTTCTGCAGCCCCGAGGATACATAAAAGGATTCGTGTACTGTTAAAAATTTGCAACTGTCTAGTCATTCGACCGTTTTTATAGAAAACGGTTACATAACCGCAATTTAACTCCATTCTGACCATAATATGAGCAGTAATATGGTCAGAATAGAGTTAAGTTACGGTTATGTAAACATTTTCTACAAAACGGTCGAATGACTGGACAGTTTGCTGCAAATTTTCAACAGTGTGTGTGTGTGGAGGGGGGGGGGGGAGGAGGAGTATACTTCGAGACCATTACTTAGCATAAAATCTCAAATAACCCAGGGGCACATTTTGATGCTCCGGGTGATCAATCTCGCCCCCCTCCCCGTACACACACACACACACCTCATGTAGCCTGTTTTCATCACTGTCACTTATTAATAGTTTAAACATATGCTACATAAATTAAATAAATAAAAAGCACGACAACAAAAAGCTTTCACTTTCTCGAAATTTTATTTTTGTCACATATTATTTTTTTTCCACTTGTGTCTATAATTATAAAAATTATGTCAATTTTTAATTGGTGGAAACTTCATAGGATCTAATGTTCTATGAATCTCCGAATAAAACATGTTAATTAATGGAAAAGAACAAAGACAGGAAACACCTAAAAAAGCAGTTTGTAATATTAGAAAAGGAAATCTGGAAAGGGAAAGGCTTTATAAAATATCCAACATTCAGGAAAACTGAACTTGCGAATGGATTTCCACTGACAAAAGCTGAAAACTGAAGGGAAGAAATATTGCCAGATCTGACCTTAAATTGAAATTTATATTCATATCATTTGGACAATGAATAATTAAATAATGACTCAGCTATAAAAGATATATAGTATTTAATTCAAATTAATTTGCTACTCTACACTGCAAAAAATAACTTGATTTTACAGTATAAAACTGGCACCCCAGCTGCCAGTATTATACCGTAAAATTAACAGTATTAAATAGTAAAATAAGCAGTAATACGCTGCCGCGCAAGCAGTAATACGCTACCGCTGGCAGCTGGGGCGCCAGTTTTATACTGTAAAATCAACAGTTATTTTTTGCAGTGTATGCAAATTACAAAAAAAAAATTACGATAACAATGGGTTCATAAATTATTCATAATCATATTCGTAGCAGTAGTTTCGATATCGCTTTTAAAATTTTAAGTAGGTAGTGACAGTAATACAACTAAATATTTTGCTTTTGGAAATAAAATAAAATCTCGTTTCTGGAACCTCGCAGTCGTCGAACAAGAAATTCTGGTGAAATTTGATTAGGTTTTCGAACAGGAATTCGATTTTTGAACAGTGAGGCTGTCGTCACCAAATCAACAAAATACAGAAACGTAGCATAAACGACCGATTTTTTTTCAATCTATTGATTATTATTAATTTTACCTTCCCCCCCCCCCTTTTTTTTTTCCTTTTTCTTTTCCTTCTTCTTTACTTTTCCTTTCTTTCTTTCTTTTTTTTCTCTCTTTTTTTTTCCGTTTTCATGGGCGCGAAACGCATTTAAATGCAGATAGACTGTAAAAAAAGACGGATGTTTCTTTATCTAGGAAAATATAATATAACCACGAACGAAAATTTACAGTAACCTCTTCCAAGTTTTCTCCAAAGTATTATTTATTTTTAGAAACCTAAAAACTAATATATTTTCGAGATTTAAAGAAACATTTATAAAAACAAAATTTCTTTTAATACCACGGATATTCGGAAACGTTTCCGAGTAGTTCTTATAGTGTATTAGTGAGTTTTCTTAACCCGGATTGCAAGTTTTTCGGATGTTATCAAGCAAACATTTTGATGTTCAACACAATGTTTTACAAACAAACACCATAAATTAAAAGCATTAACATTAACATTAAAATTGATATTATTTTGTTACTAATTGCATACGTAATCTCTTTGCTGCCATTGATTTTCGGAAACTTTTCCGAGTAGTTATTATAGTGCATTAGTTCGTTTCCTCAAACCGGAATATCGGTTTTTAGTATACTATGATATGTGGATTACTATACTTTGGACGAAAACTTACAATCTAAAAATGTGCCCCCCCCCCCCCCCCCCCGCATTTTTATGTATAAAGACACTCTATTGGAAACAACATAGATTAAATTAAACAGAGATAATGATAAAGGGTTGTTACAAAAATTATTCTGTTGTACCAAAGCACTCTCGTTAAAATATTTAAAATATTGGGTTAAAAAATAATTAATAAGCGTTTTTTTTTTTTCAAAATTTAAAAATGTACGCAGAAAAAAAGCGTATATTGGCAAAATGTTTTATATTATTTGAATGAAGGAGCATATTTTGCTCTACAAGTGAGTGTGTTTTGAATTTAAATTTTTACTAATTTTTGTGTATTTTACATTATTAAAATAGAATGTCGGGTGAACAAAAATTAGGCATTTTCAACACCATTTGCTTTTTTTCATTCTTCATACTCTCCAGACTTGGCGCCATCAGACTCTCAACTGTTTTGTTCGATTTCGAACGCTTTGCGTGGTGTATCGTTCAATAATAGCGTAGAATTGAGGGCTTGATTGGACGAACATTCTTTGAATAACATGAATGTTTTTGTTCGATTGCAAGCAAGCCGTGGATTAAAAAACAGTCACATGAAATCGCTTTCATTTTTTGTTTCAAAATTTCTTGTTAATCAGTCAAGAAGTCACATTCACTACTACTCTCAATTTTGTGTTGCAGAGGCGGAACCGAACTACTTTCAACCCTCAACAGCTGACAGAACTCGAAGTTCTCTTTGAGAAAACGCATTATCCCGATGTATTCTTGAGGGAAGAAGTTGCCAAGAAGATCAACCTCTCAGAAGCGAGAGTGCAGGTAAAAAAATGTATTTGTTTAGACTTGAAATATGCATATATAAAATGCACTATAATTGCACTCTTTAGTTTAACTCAATTTGTTTTTTGTATGTAAAGATGGAATTTTATAATCAATTTTCCAATAACTTCTTGATAGGCTAGAATTATAAAAATTATGTACACAGGTGTGTTTCAGATGAAAATACAACATTTTAATATTTTGGGAACTTTAATTATAAATTAATAAGTTAATTTTAAGGCATTTTTTTTGTTAGCCAGCAGCAGGTGATAAATCGCAATAAGGAAATAAATCGATAAGAGTGCAATAATTTTTTTTTTAATAACCTTTTATCAATGTTGTTATTATTTGTAACCTTTTATCATTTAACATTTTTCATGTTAATTAAATTATGACTATACGTTGAGAAAAAAAATAATCCTAAATAAATAGTTTATTTAAATAATTCTTTTTTTTTTTTTCTTTTTCTGATACCATATTTTAAAAAAGACATAGAGCAAAAATTATAATTTATTTTCACAAATTCACTAATTCACGCTTTTGTAAGTTTTGCTATAGTAAGATGTATATAATGAGATATCCTATTAAGTAGTGTACGCCAATTACGTGATAGCAGAAGTTGTTTGATTTCAGCGAATAGCCATACAAAATATTATATACTGCCAATGAATTGAAGATGATACATTCCGAACGATCACATATTCAATGAAGTTAGAGATGAAAAATACTAATTTTTAGTCATACCAGCGTACATTGCATAACTAAAAACAGGAACGTGCAGTCCATTAAATGAGCGACCACAACTAATTTATAATAACAGTGCAGTCATACCAGAGTAGAATCCAGCGAATCAAAAACATTATAGTGGAAAACTGGTCGTTTCTCCGAGAAAGAACCAAAGAGTTTGAGTTCAATTTTTTATTGGCATACTCATCACATAAAAAGGGAGCATTCTCAAAAATCGACGCGACATTTAATAAAAATCATGTTCATGATGAAATTCTAAAAAATCAGGAGACTTTTTTCTGATGTCGGGGTATTTTTTAACAAACGTTGGTTTTAAACCCTTTCATGGAAGACTACAAAAGGCATACTACAAATGGATATTAACCAATAAAAGCCTCGAATTTTTGGGAATGACTATGCATTAAACAAATCTGAGTGATTCGGTTCCCGAAAGACGCGGGATTCTCGAAAGATTCTCGAATACTCTGGGTCAAATAGAACATTTTGAATTCAAATACATCGAAGAAAACATTTTACTGGTGCAATGCCAAAATGAAAATAAAATAGTGACGCGTAGAAAATATAGATTTATTGAAAAGGAAAAAAAAGAATAATAGCATTTTTAAAGACGAAAAAATAGTAAAATTGGGGGAGAAAAATTCCGAATAAATTTAAAATAGGTTAATTATTATAAATATGTTATACATATATATATATTACAACTCTAAATTTAAAATTAAAGTTCCCAGTTTCTTTTTTTCTAGCTTTTAATTCCAATACCCAAAACTCAATTTGTCCCTGTTAAGTTTGTTTCTTAGAACGACATTGATTATTTTCAGACATTAAATTCGAAGTAACTATAAGATAAAAATGCAAACTTATTAAAAATCGCTACGTGCTATTTTATTTTCACTTTCTTTTTTTAATTAGCTTGTCTAGTTTTCGTGTATGAGTCTACTTTTCCCCCTTCATTTCACCTCTTTTAGCCCTCTCCTCATGCCTTATATGCATTTATGCCTTTGTTAAAAAAAAAAATATATATATTTTATTTTATTTTATTTTATATATATTATTTATTTATTTATTTATTTTGAAAAGTATCAAACCTTTATATTTTATAAAATAAATTTAATAAAAATAAATAGGGTAAAAAGTAAAATATTACTTTTTTTAAACCTCATTTTATGATACTAATATTATTACAAATATTTACATATGATCTGATTATTGTTTTTAGTACTCACTATACGATTTTCATTATTTAAATTTTATTTTAACAATTTATTTACTCTTTTGTTACACTGCAAAAAAAGAAAACGCGCGGCAGTGTATTACTGCTTATTTTACTGTTTATTACTGTTCATTTTACGGTATAACACTGGCAGCCGGAATGTCAGTATTATACTGTAAAATCAACATTTTTTCTTTCTTTTGTTCTTTTTTTTTTTTCTTTTTTTTCTGCAGTGTAGTACAATTAAAATACCTGATGCTTGATAGAATATGGTGCTATAAAAGAAAACCGATTATCAAAGGAAGGTAAATCTCTACTAGAACTTTTCACCCAATATTGAAATTCTTATCGCAAGTTAAGAATTGCATGATTTTACGTTTAAAAATGAGATATCATGAATATGTCAGAAAATTTTGCGTTGTTGAACGGATATATTTTTTTTTTTCGTGAACCACCTTCAATCAGCAAAATGTTTTGCAAAGTACAGTGGAACCACTTATAAAAAAAATCAAAGGGAGCGTGAAAATTGTTCATTTATATGCGAAATCCTTATAACAGACTTCTTTGCAACGCTAATGACTTTATTAGATACATTTCTGTTAAAGTGGTATATGGTGCTTAGAAAATTGTTTAATAACAAAACTGAATATTTAATTTCCATAATGATTTTTAAATTGTAATTCGATTTCCTTAGTTTTAGTTACGCAGAAGATCGTTCGCACTTTATGCAAACTATTTTCAAATTTAATTTCTACGCATAAATGACATATTCTTTGCAACAATTTGACTTTGTTGGATAGCCTTGACTTTTGGCTACAGCTTTTTCTTCCTACAGCTAAATTTCTATGATAATAGAATTTTCTTGTTACAGTCATGTCAATTTTCCCTGATACCCCTTGTAAAAACTTTCCAAAGTTCGTGAATTCATTTAAACAATCCAAATATCCAAATGTAGAAAAGGCCATGGATGAGGGGGGGGAGGGGGTGCGTCAGGGGATTTTACATACATTTCTTCAATTGATACACAATTTATTTCCGTTTGGGATTCTTTCTTTGCTAAATATGTGTCAGTTGTGAGTTATGGAAGAACGGCTGGGAGACTTTGTTCATATGAAGCTCAATTAATATCTTTTTCATATAAATCTGGAATTTCTTCTTCAAAAATGGGTTCTAAAATATTTTACTGGTAATAAAGGGAAATCACCTTAGCTTTACTGCATTTTTTAGCTTTAATTTAATTTCATAACAAAATCCAGCTGCGATCATGAATTCTTTTGGAAATTTTTCTTTACATTCACAAACCCATTTCTTTTCTTTTTCCTTTTTTTATTAATTAATTGATAAAAATTGCTCTTCTTTTGATGCATTCACTTAAATAAAGCCATATTTCATCCAGTGTTACGCGATAAATTTTTATTTATCACCGCCTATGTGTTTGCTAAAGCGTGCGTTAGAAAGCGCTGTCCACAACACATTGGAAGACTTTAGAAAGTTTTCCAAGAGGTGTGGGAGAAAATTGATATGATTGTACTAACTAAGTAGAAGTAGCTAAGTAGAACTAAGAGAAAAATTTACTATGATCGAAATTTCGATCCAGAGTTATAATCAAGAGTCAGGGCTATACAGTAGAGTGAAATTGTTGCAAAGAATACGTCATTTATGCGTAGAAATTAAATTTGAAAATCGTGTCCATAAAGTGCGAATGACCTTCTGTATTATTTAATCCTAATTATATTAATTTATCATAACCACCGCGGGTATGAATATTTTTTTTATCAAGGTGTTACACCTACCTGAAAACTTTCCAAAAATGCATTTGCTTTATTGCATTTTCTGAAAGTACAATTAGTAAAGAATATTCAGTTACATTTTCTAGCCAATATGATAAAAATTAAGAAAGTTACGCCGCTTTAATTTACTTTGTTCTATCATACACAAATCATAACTTGAATCTTTAAACGCGATTATCTCAAACCTATGACTTTAAAGTCGGTGATCACGATGTCACTCGAACAAATCTTAACCAATCTTCTTAAAATTTTGACCAATTTTTAACAACAATATTATCTAGAGTGTAATCTTTTCTTTTGGCGATCTGATGATTTTTTTTCTTTTTCTTTCTTTATAAACAACCAAAGTTCAAAATTTTTTGTAAAAATCGGTACCTCAATTTTGAACGGCCACCATTTTGTTCAAAGTCATTTTCCCCCCAAACCGAACGATTATACTTTAGTTTTAAGTGTTAGGAGTAAAGACATGACGCTTTTTATAATTTCAGTTAACATTTGACATATGTACGGTGATCACCGTCGACGACTAACAGACTGACACCATCTACGGGGAGAGGTGTCAGGGACACCCAATTTTATTTCGTCATTATAAAAATCTATTTCTTTTCCTTAAAGTGTAATAAAAAAAATACAAAAAGAATTTTTCAAATACTTTTTTCAATTTCTTGAAAAAATTCCCTAAAAGTCACGTTTTTTCTGACCTTGTAGGCAAGTATAACCCCTTAACAGAGAAGTACCGGATTTTAATTTAATATGACTCAGCAGTTTATGCACATATTTTATAGAGATTATTTAATTAACATGCACAGTTACATATCTTTACTTTTCGAAAATAAAATTTTATTTCTACAAAATCTGTAAAAGAAATAAAAGAAAGCGAATTAAATTTATTAACATATTATTTTAGCATTTTTTATAGCATTTTTTTACTGATATGTAATGTTTATTTATTTTTTGCTACATAATAGTTCAAATTCCTCCTTAATAAACTTAAACTTTACTGTATTTAGGTTATCTTAATTTAATTTCGGAGCAAAATTAATCATTCTTAATTAGCTAACTAACTTCATTTCCTTTATTAAGATTCTCATCAATTAAAATGCCTCGCAATGATGTTGCTCTACTCATTAAATAATGAGTTTTTTCTTAATTGCATCGATGAACATTACTAAAATTACTTTATGTGATATACCTGGTATCTAATGTCTTTAATATCGCTGGAAAATAAATAGTATTTGTTTTCCAGCGATATATATATATATATATATATATATATTGTTTAGTATATAAATTTAATGAATTTCTTTGAAATTAATTAGCGATATTAATCAAAATGTATTATTTTGAATAATTGAATTTAGTCGGTTTTTTTCGTTCCCCCGTATTCTTTTTAAGATATATTTAATTTTTATACGGATTATATTTTGGATATTTTGGGAGAATATAAACTTAAATAACCACGTTATTAAATAAAATTTGTGTAATAACAGAATTCTTAACTTTATGAAAGTTAGAACGTGATAATTCATGCATGAAATATAGATTATGGAACTTTTTTTGGCTTATTTATTTGTTTATTTATTTTCTTTAGTTCCTTTTATTGTACTTTGGAGTTATTATTCGTATTATAAGACAGCGCTGTTCTTGAAATCTGTCTTATTTTATTGTCATGCTTACCTATCGCAATTACACGTTAATAATAATTCGAAATAACTGGCTTTAATGCGTTTAAAAATAATGTTAATTAGTATAATAGTGAAATAGTTTTTTTTTAAATATACACTCTTGTATAAGCACCCAATATTTATCTTGAAAATCATACCTAATTTCATTAATGAAATTCAGGATTTTTCCAAAAAATTTCCATTACGATACGTTAATTTGACGTGGGTATTGAACCCGATTATGGAAAATTCACCGCTTTTTTATATTTTTTTATGCTTGATAAAATGCGCGATCTAATGAATTAATTTAAAAAAATATATAATTTTTGCCCTGTTTCTTTTTTAAGATATGGCAACAGGGAAGAAAAAAAGTATTATTTAAACTTTATTTTTAGGATTTGTACATTGATTTCTCAATGTATAATCATAATTTAATTAACATGACATTATTAGTTGATTGAAATGTTATTATATTTCAAAAATACATGTTAAATTCTTAATTTTTTATTTATATTTTTTCTACTTTTTACAGTTAAAAATATTTTTTGTTGCACCTTCACAACGAGCGTGCTTTGGTAAATTATTAAATTGCAGTTATAAATCATATACAGGATTAATTGCAACCACAAAAAATATTTGGCGATTTATTTACTTGTGGCGAGCTAATGGAAAAAGTACCTTAAAATAAAGTTATTAATTTATAATTAAGTTCTAAATCTCTTAAAATGTTGTATTGTCATCGAAAACCCACCTATGTACATAATTTTTATAATTCTGACATATCAGAAAGATTATTAATAAGTTGAAAATAGATTACAAAATTCTTCTTTATATACAAAAACCAAGTTTATTTAAATAAAAGGGTGTAAAAATATAGATTACATTGTCATAAAATCGAAATTAACAGAAAGTTATTTAATTTCAATTTTCAAATTTTTATGCTAATAAAGTCTCCATAATATTACATGCTTAAAAAAAAAAATTATAATTTAACAAATTACAATAACCATTGGAAAAATATTCCGAAAGCTAAAAAAAAAAAAAAAGAAAAAAAACCCGTTCTTTTGTGTTATAGCGGCCCCCACAATTTTCGCCAAGATCATCGCAAGGCTTATATATATAACTCCTATATACGCATATATATATTCCAAACAAATCCATTGTGCCATATACGTCATTATACACATATTATTTACATCTTATATGTAGTATATAGATCATATATACATGTCATATATATACATCATGTATGCTTCATATATGCATCATATATGACTATAACTTGGCCACATACGTCAAGAAATGTTATATATATATCATATATTATTATAATGTCATACATGCTTTATAATTTGGCGATAAATCTTGGTCGCTTGCCGATTCATCCTTGGGGGGGGGGCGCTATAACACGAAAGTACCAAATTTCGGCTTTTTTTTCATATCTGATAGTTTGCATATGTCCTTTTTGTAACTTTAACATTTTTGTAACTATTTTATGCATTTCTATTGCCTATTCAAAGAAAAATTCTTCTAAAGTTACAGAATTTCGTTAAAAACGGCTAAAATAGTAAAATGCGAACATCACTTGGTCCATTCTCGACCGAAAGCAACAACCATTTTCCCAATAA
This sequence comes from Maratus michaelseni, assembly GCA_963931845.1. Classification (NCBI taxonomy): domain Eukaryota; kingdom Metazoa; phylum Arthropoda; class Arachnida; order Araneae; family Salticidae; genus Maratus; species Maratus michaelseni. Next base: position 155,419,035 of record OZ007591.1, on the reverse strand, counting down.
TTAAAAAGAAAAAAAACTTAATATCTTGTTTCTGTGGACATTACTTGTTATAAAACATTATTAAATAAGTATGTTTATAGATTTTTTTCTTTTTAAATCTCGATACGCATGCGGCTCTGCATATTGGGTACATAAAATAAAAATAATAATAATATACATATAAATGTTTTGTAAAGTGTATTTTTAAAGACCTCGCGATTGTTTTAAAAATCTGATACAATAAAAGTAAACAACACTGAAGTAGCAACTGAGGTCTGTATAGTATTTCATCTCTCCTTTAGGAAGCTAGTGAACTTTATCCAATAATAAATATAAAGAGTGTAATATATTTTTTTTAATTATAAAAAAATGCGCTTTCATTTAATTTTATGTTCTATTTTCTGTAATTCCTTTTATTGAATTTTTAATTTTCTGGTATAACATTTAAGCTCTATCGTGCTTCATAATATTGTCGTATGATTATCTATTGCAATTACACATTAAAATATTTAAAATATTTGGCTGTAGGGCATTAAAAAATAATCTTATAAATAGATGATAATGGTACAGTATTTTTTAATAAAAATCGAAATCAACCTCAAATTATTTAATTTCGCATAGACAATCATTTCATAACTCTATATAATGAGGCAGGATATACACGAAACTCTGAACTCATTAAAATTAATTGACATCTGAACACGCTGATTTTCAAGGAATAGTCGAGATTTAACTATTTTTAACATATCATTTTGAAAAACAAACAAACACCAACTACAATTAAATTTATTAAAATATATTACTTTAGGATCTTTTCAGCATTTTTTTTTACTAATATATATATTTTTCTCACTATTTTATTGAAGAAATTTAATTTATAACTTAATCGATTTACATTTTATTACTTGAATACATTAACGTGATTTTGGAGTAAAACAATCAATTTTTAATTAGTGAAGTAAGCGCATTTCTTTATTAAGAAACCAATAAATTAATATAGTTTGTAATAATGGTTCTCTACTCATTAAATATTGGATTTGTTTTTCAAGTTATTCATGAATAATTCTACAATTAGTTTAAACTTTCATGCGCCTGACACTATTTTTATGACATATTACTTGGTGTGTATAAATTCTATGGATCCTATATAGGGCTACGCAAAAGGTCTCAAGTACATTTCTGTTTATTGATGAGAATTGCTGAAGAGGAATTTTCAACTATGCGTTTCTTAACTGAACTAAATTTTAGCATATGTAGTATAAATACAAATATCATATACAGGGCTGCACAAAAAATTTCGGATGTTTTATCGACTATTGATGGTAATTCCTGAAATTGAGTTTTCAAATGTGTTATGCGTTTTCCAAATTGTTTACTGGCAAGTTTTGTTACAGCATTCTGGATGTATTGGAAAGTTTTTCATAATCTATGCTTGGCGTATGATTTTTCGCTTTTTTTCCCCTAGCAGTTGGGTGGTTAACACAGCAATAAATTTTTCATTTTATATTAAATTGTTTTAAAATTATGCATAATTTATTAAACTTAGAATTTGAAAATGTTATTCTACGCTCAAAAAACATGTTTCGCGAGATGTTTTAAAAAAGATGACAAAAGTTATTCTTAAAACAATAATAATAATAATAAAGTAAACAAACTCAAAGAAATTACCTAAATAATTTAAGAAAAGAAAATATTTTATTGTCTAGACTGGTTTTTCAGATAGATTATAAGCCGCCCTTTTTTTTGTTGTTGTTTTTTAGTGTTATTTTTCACGCGCAGAAGAAAATTCGGATTTTTTTGGTACGTAAAATATATTTTCTCTAGTTTTTACGATAAATAAACTCAATTCCTTCTAACATAAAAATAAATTTTCATAATTTTATTTTCATTAAATTATGTTTGCACCAAATAAATGCATAAGAAAAATGATTAAACGGATTAATTCTTTTTCTCTCATTTTTTTAACTCCTTAAATGTGCTGAGCAATTTTTTCGCTTCAGCAGAAAATTTATTTTTAAGCAGTTAATATTTTAAATAAATTTAATGAATATTTTCAAACAGTTTAACATAAACATAAAATTTATTTAAAGTTTAACATCACTTTATGCTTACGAAAGTATGTTTGCACCTTATATATATATATAAGAAATAAATTTACCAAAGTAGACCCCCCCCCCTTTTTTTTTAATTCATTTATTTATATATTTTATTTAAACATCTCAAATGTGTTTTGAAATTTTATTCATTTAACAGAGCATTTTTATCTACGATTAAAGCAGAGTTTTTGATTCTTGAACTTGTTTTAAGTAAACTTATTAAATAATATAATTTTTACTACATAAACATAAAATTTATTTATTTAAAATTTAACATAACAAACTTTACACAAATAACGTAATCTTATTTTTATTAAAATGTTTCCATCTAATTAATGCATAAGAAATAAAGTTAGTCAGATAGATTTTTTTTTTTTTTTTTTTTTTTTTTTTTTTAACATCTCTGATGCGTTTTCAATTTTTTTTGATTGAATAGAGAATTTTTCTTTTCGTTTAAGCAGAGTTTTTACATCCTTATAAATTTGTTTTAAATAAACTTAATATTATAACATAATTTTCATATTTAATATAAACATATATATATTTTAATTTAAAGTTTAATGTAATATAAAGTTTACCTTTATATAAATAACACATTTTTATTAACACTGAGAAATAAAGATGTAATTTCTATTACGTAGATTTTTTTTTTTTTTTTTTTTTTCTAACGTAGTTGAAAATTGGTTATGAATTCGGTTTGACTGGCCGTCTGTCTTTTCGTATTCTAACTCGCGTAAATAGACTCGGATTACCGTGTAATTAATATATGTTATTGAGGTTTACCATGACGTGTTCGGTATTGAAAAAGAAGTGTGTGCCATTTATGGTTAGTTTACAGGGTCACTCAAAAGTATTCCATTACATTACGGTCAATGGGGATAAACAGTTTACAGTGCATTTTGATGACGCTGTATTGATATGCGTCACTGGGGTGGATGGCAAGATGCTTTATATAGAGCATAGAGTAAGTAACCATTATAGTACATTTACAGGGACGTACAAAACTATTCCACTGCATTATTATCTATGGGAAAAAAATCGTTTGCAGTGTATTTTTAAAGATGTTAAGGTAAAGCCAGGAGAGATGGCGCGGTCGGAGAGATTGCGGGCATAGAGGTTCGGGAGAAAGGAGTAGAGCGAGCGCGCAGTGACTCCAGGTAGTTGTACAACAGCATTAGTGGAGTATCTACTTGAAAGTGTACGTTGATTGTTTTGAGCGTCTGAGATAAATCATTGCTATTTTGTTTTGTTTTCTCAAAGTAAGTGCTTGAATTTTCATAGATATTCATCAGAATTTCTATACAATGTCAATAGTACAAAATATTTTAAACTTAAACGATTTCTCATAAGCTACTAACTTAGACTAACAATGTGAACATCAACGGTTCGTTTTAGTAGCAGCCATGTTTATATAAAAAGCCGCGCAATCTGTCCTACCGAAATTGGAGAGTTTGCGCATCTGCTACTTAGGAGAGATGGCGCATTGTTCCCATTAGTTTCCATGCTAGGAGAGATTACGCAGCTTATTGTTAAATTTGCATAAAAAAATGAAAAATGAAAATGGACTAATTTTAAGTTAAACGTGTTATCAAGTAACTTAATGTTATTTTGTAATCTTATCTGGACTGTCTTTTTCTGATTCTTTAATTTTTCTTCCTTTAATAAAATTTTTTTAATCTTTTTAAAATTATTTCCTTTTTTTTTATTCTTTAATCATTAGGTTAAAATATTCACTCCTAATACAATAATATTTGTTCAGAAAAACCTTACAACAATGTCATTTAAATGTAATTATTATTGTTAACAATTTAATTGTAGTTATTATTAGTAACAATCTCTCCTACCCATGTGCGCAATCACACCAACCCTGTAAGGACAGATTGCGCAAAATAACTTTCTTGTATTACAACTGTTCTATTAAATTAAAACATAACAACAAAATAGCAATGGGAATGCATAAAAAACAAATGAAGTAAAAATTATTCATGGATAGTTTAGCAAAAAATTTATATTTATATTTTTTATTGTTATTCTTTTGAATTGTTCGCAGACTCTCCTAGCTTTACCTTACAATATTTCAATGAAATTTATATACATTACTGAGGGCACTACAGCATGTTTTCTATAGATTATAGATTGCGCAGACTTCTAGAGATACACAAAAGAATTCTGTTATAAGACAGACTATGAGCCATTAACTGCTGAATGTACGTTTTCACCTGTGATATTTAAAACTTAACTAATTTTTAGTCTATTACGAGGTGTGTAAGATCAAATACAGGGTTGCACGAAACAATTCACACCCATTAACAGACTTTTTTTTTTTTTTTTTTTTGTTAATTTAGATTTCTTGTTTCATTGTATGAACAAAAAGGAAATTTCTTAACAGTATTCGGATAGTGTTAGAAAGTGTTTCATAATCTATGACGTGATGCAGGATTTTTCGTTCTTCTTTTTATCTAAAATGTGTTTTGAAATTTTTGGATTTAACAGAGCATTTTTGTCTTTCTTTAAGCAGAGTTTTTACATTCTTAAAACTTTGCTTTAATTTGATTTAACATAGTTTATTTATTTTAAGTTTTTTTTATAATAAATAACACTAATTTCATAATAAAACTTAGCATGAAGTTTTTTTTTTTTTTTTTTTTTTACTTAAAGTTTAATATAATAAAATTTAAGTAAATAACATAATTTCATTTTTACTTAATTTTTTTTTTTGCACCTCATTAACACTTAAGAAATAAAATTATCCATGCAGATTTTTCTTCTTTTCACAAAGTTTAAAATGTGTTTTCAAAAATTTTTTTAATTATTTTTTTCAATTTAACAAGGATATTTTACCACCTTTTTTAAGCAAAGTTTTTATATTCTTAATAAATTATTTTCATACAGTGTAACACAAACATAGTTCATTTTACTTAAATTTTACACAATAAAGTTAAAATAAATAACATTTTTCAAACTGAATTATGTTTGTATCTTATTTACATTAAAAAAATATAATTATTTAAGTCGATTTTTTTTTTAAATAAACTTCTCAAATTGTATTTTAATTTTAATTTAATTTAATTTTTTTTTTTTTTTTTTTTTTTTTTTTTTTGGCCTATGTTTTGCTTTAGAAAAGTATTTTTCTCGCCGTTTAAACAGAAATTTTACATTTTTAGAATTGAATTTTTTTAGAAAAGGACAAAAATATCAATTTTTATTTATTTATTTTTTTTTTATGTGTGTGTGTGTGTGTTTAAAATGAATTTAGATATTCGTAGTATAATTCTTACGAAGTGTAAAGATCGGTTGATTATAAATATGCGAAGAAGGCTTTTACTGTTTCCATTTCTTTTATAAAGGAATGAGAGTTGCGATCTTTAAATTAATTTTTCTCAGTTTTTTTTTCAATATATCAATATCTTAAAACTCTGCTTTAATTTTTATATTAAATATATAAATTAAAACATTATAAATTAAAGAATATACTATTATATATGTTGTAAGTGACAAAACTTTAACATACAATTTTCAATTGACATGCTATTTTTTTTTTTTTTTTTTTAATTTGGAACGATTCTTAAGATGCATTTAATAGAATTAAGGATAGTATTTTCAGCAGTATAAACAGTTTATCTTTAAAAAATAAATATGTTAAGTAAATGGTCATTTTTACTGTATTTTTACATATGCCATGGCAACTTAAACTAATTAACTTTTGAAAATTTTCTCCTTACAGTTATAGAGCACACTTGTAAAAAAAGAATGAATATATATATATATGGTCAATATCTTATATTTCAATGGTTTAATTGTACAGAAAACTTATATATATATATATCTTTATATACATATATATAAGCATATGTATATGTAAGCATATGTATAAGCATATGTATATATGTATATACACACACACACATGCATATTGCAAAAAGTTCAAAATTGTAAAAAAAAAATTGGTTTTAAATTATTCCTAAGATTTTTTTAAAATTATTATTTTTTAATTTTGAACTCAAGAATTGTGTTTTTTTGTAATTGAATAATTTTTCTTCATAAAACTATTTAATAATATGCCAAAAAGATATAAAATACTCACGTTAAAAAAAAAAAAAAAAAAAAAAAGTTCAAATTGTATAGTGTTCTTAAATAAACTTAATAAATAACACAATAATCCCAAATCTTGTATAATTTATTTATTTAAAGGTTAACATAATAAACTTTAATATTAAATAACATATAACATTTTTTTATTAAATTTGTTTCCAAATAATTAACAGATACAAAATAAAATTATCCATGCCTATCCTTTTTTTCTCATCTCAAGAGTGGTGTGATGTATTTTTTTCCCCCTTTCCTAGATTTAAAGCTGTTCTCAAATCCAAAGGTGCTACTTTCAAACATGTTCTTTAATTCATTTTTGTTCGGAAAGACATAAAATGAGCAGATCTGGTTATTCAGAAACTTTGTAATCGAAACACGTTTACTATTTTTTAGTAAAACCAGAAGAACTTTCGGAAAACACTGTGAAAATCGACGTTTTGAACCGTATTCCCAATGTTTGAGCGCCAGAAAGGAGAAAAACGTGTTGGCACGTAACACGTATCGCTTATAACTCGTTAAGTCATTTATTTATCAAAAAGTGGAAAACTCGTTTCTATTCCGAATCACTTCAATAGTCTATCAATTTTATGCCTTTGCGTTTAAAAATGAGTCAGAAATTGTGTCAGAAAGTTTTGTGTTGTTCAGCAGATCACTTCACCTTAACAGATCCCTTTTTCTTTTCATCTAATGAAAGATATATTCTTTTTTCACATAAGCACAAAGTTAACACAAGTGTTTAACAGAAGCACAAAGTTAATTCCATTAAAATTCAATAAACCGTATATTCCGGCGTATAATGTGCACTTTTAGTATAAGAAAATTATTCAAAATTTTCAAATGCGATTTATACGCTGGTTATAAAATAAAAAATAAAAATACTAAGAAATTAAGAAAAGGAAAATATGATAAGAACTAAGATATCTAATTTAATAAACATGTTATTTATTTACAAAAAATTGTTTTCACTAACAAATTACATTTAAAAAAAATGGTTAATATTCTTCACAATACATACAGTACAAAAAAAAATAATTACAATCTTAATTTGATTTATTTTCGCTTTATCTCATAAAGGTTTATTTGCAAAAAAGAAGGTGCGCGTTATACGGCGAATATATCTAAAAATAGGAAAATGAAGTCTGAAAGTTTCTGTGCGCGTTATACGCCGGAATATACGGTAATAAACTTTAAATAATTAATATTAAGTTATTTTTATTAAATTATTTTTGCACCTCATTAATACATAAAAAATAAAATTCTTTTTCGCTTTTTTTAAACTTTCTTTTTTCGAAACATTTATTATTTTCCAGGTATGGTTCCAGAACAGGAGAGCTAAGTGGCGGAAACAGACTCGGGCTCAGTTCATCCAGGACGTGTGGCGAAGATACAAGCTGGGAGGGGGCGGCACCGATAACTGGCTTGCCACCGCCCACCGACTACCGCCCCCGCCCCCGTCTCCGACGCCCAGCGCCCCTGTATCTGCTGCCACCGCTACACCCCTTTACCAGGCAGTACCGCACGTCTTGTACAGCGACAGGATATCGCAGGGGTGAGTTTAACTTTTAGCCATACATAAAACAGTGGCGTAGTAATACAAAAACTACACTGCCTAAAAAAAAAAAATGTTGATTGAAAAATGTTGAAAAAAAAGATGACCGTAAAATCAAACATTTTATTTTTTATTTTTTGCAGTGTATGGAAAGGATTAATTATTTACGTTTTCAAGTACTTTTTTAAAAATTGTCTCCATTAATTTTAAGTTGTTTTTATAAAATTCCCTGTAAACTTTGAGATTTCCTCTTGATGAACTTTTATCAGCTTCTTAAAAATACTTAAAATTTGCAGAGACAATTTTTAAAAATGAACGTCGTCGGCATATGACGTCTACTTTCTGATGGGGAAAATCATATTTTGATAACTATATTAGGTAATCAATAATCGTAACTTTATGTTTTCCCATAGGTTAACATGGGATTTCGCGATCAGAAAGTATCAGTGAAGAAGCCGGATACATTGAGCTTACTTAATTTGATTTTCTTATAAAAATAAATTGTTCCTTGCTTACATCTATTAGTTTTATTAGTAAATGTGCCCTATAATGCTACACTTCTGCATGAAGTTAGTGGTCAGTGGTGTATTTAAACTGATGATAGGATATAAACAAAATCATTTCAGGGCTTCTAATAAAGTTATTTTTATTAGAATGATGAATGATTTTTAAATGAAGACATCAATTTAAACAATATCGAGGATGTTTTACTTACTTTGTAATTGATTATTTTCTCGTATCTCGTACCATTTTCCAGATAGGAATGTTAACTCGGAAGTTTCCCGCTAGGTGGCGCTGTAAGTGGTCTTATCGCGTAGCGTTTTGTCACTTTACTATACCTATACAACACGTCCATTACTATATAGCTGTCACCGTTTTGAAGTTAATACAGATATGGACAGGACTTTAGTCTATACATTTGTTGCCTTGCTATTTAATTGAATTGGTGTCCTGCGGAACTTTAAGAATAAAAAATGCAGGCTTCAAGTATGAAAGGTTGAAGATCTCTATTGTAGAGAATTATTATTATGGAATTAATAAGACAACGCAACGGGGGATTAAAGAAGGCAGTAAGTAATTTTCTGTTTATTGCAGATGTTTAAAAAACTACATTTTAGTCACTATATTTTTATTTTGATGTTCTGAAAATTTTTATTCTTTTTTTTTTTTTTTTTTTTTTTACTGCTTAAAGTGATGTATTCTAACATCTGAGTGAATATTTTTCAAATCGGAGTCATTGAGTCACAAAGGGTTAAATTGAGACTATTAATAATAATAAAAACATACAATGTGATTAAGCGTAAAAACATACACTGTGAAACATTATTTCGTTTTAAGGACTTACGACAAAACGATAGAAACATAACTGTTTGTGTTGCTGATATGAGCACCAAGTAGCACATAGGACTAGAATCCTGCACGGGTTATAAGGGTTGTATACCCAACCCGAACGCAAAAAGTCTGTTTAAAGTCAATAAAAAAATTTCGTCAACCCGAAATACTTGAATCCAAAATCGAGCCAAAATCGAGCCGAACTCGAAGCGAAAGAAAAGTACACCAGATTAGCTCACCCTCCAGGCGTTGCCCGGGCCCGTGCTAATAACATGAGATAAACCTCAAAATTGTATGATTTTATATCTTTAACCCGATTTTGTATGAATTTATGCTTTTAAATGAAAAAGACATGGGAAAATATTGATATTTAGTGATAAAAGCGCTCGTAAGAAGACATTTTCTTATTTTTTCCCATAAAATCGTTTCACAGGTTAAAAAAAAAAAAAAAAAAAAAAATCTTGTTGTCCGAATTTTTTAATTTTTTTTTGGTTTTAAATATAGCGGTTTTACAGTTCGTGTAAAAGTGTCATGAAAAAAATATTGGTATCGCATCTAGTTGTAAAATAAATTAGTTTTCTTCTCGTAATAATAATTTTCACTTTCTGCATATTGGATTTTTCTCTGCATATCTTTAAGTACTTTCCCACTTATTTTAATTTTGAGAATCTTAAATTTTTGGATATATTTATGTATTGTATTGTAATTATCGGTTTATCTATTGTCGATTATTTATGTGGTTTAATGGTTATTATTTACAAAAGTTTTATTATACATATATATATGTATATATAATTTGTTCTGTTTTGTTTTCGCACCGGGTCCTTTAATATAACGAAAAAAAATTGTTCTTATCGTCCGAACTCTCTGAAATTCTAATAGATTATAAATATAACTGCATTAAAGCCCTCTTTAAAATTTAGAAAAATGCGCATTTTTATTAGTGAAAATTAGCCGAAGCTTCGCCAAAACACATGCTTTTTAGCGTTTTTAATCGGAGATGTCTCAGATTTTATTCATTTTTAAATACTTTTGCTCGTCCAAACGTTGCGAAATTTTGGTAGGTGATGTAAATCTGGTCTGTTGAGACCCTCTAAAAATATTCTATCGAAATAAGGACGTTTAGTTACTTTTAGTGTAGAAAAAGTTCGTCTATGCGGAAGCGCAGAGTGACTTGCGGTCGCCAACGTTTTTGATAATGTTAAAATTCATATTTAAAAAAACCAATTGCACCGTCAAAAAGAAAAAGGTTTAAGAACATATTTTTTGTTTGTATGAAAATTGTTTTCAAAGGGTTAACAACGATATATTTTCGAACTGATTGCGGTGTTTCAGACGTAAGAGTACGATATTCCATAATATGTCTTTCGTTTTTAACTATACAAAATGGTTTGGCTGATGGAAGTTAAAACAAAACGGCGAAAAAACCGGGCATTCGGTTCTTCAATTCCTTCCGCTATCCCAAGGAAAAAAAAAAAAAAAAAAAAAACTGGTTGGATGTGCCAATTTTAAAACTTTCTTATATTTCATACATGTTAATACTTCAAAATTTGGTATCACAGAGCCAAAATTAAATGAAAATCTATGTCCATCATGATGATTCTAAAGGTTGAATTGTTCGTTGAATTGTGTACATGTAAAAAGGAGACATAAGGCTCGCATTTTTCAAACAAATCATTGAATTTCGGCACTCACCTTCTTAGATGTCTGCAACCAAAATTCCCAACCGAAAGAGCATAAAAGCGACACTTATTGGGCAGTATACACCCACTGCAGCATGCTTTCTGTAGGGTATATGGAATAAGTAAGCATTTATAGTTTGTGTACAGGGACGTTCAAACAAATTCCACTCCATTATGATGTGTGAGAAAAATGCGTTTGTGGTGAATTTTAAAAAAGTTTCTATACGTCTAACATAATCTAATTGAAGGGATCACTGAGGCGTACTACAACATGTTGTCTATAGATTATACAGTGCGTTCATTTACAGATACATTGAAAACAATTCGGTTACAGGGCGGACTATGATCGATAATTGCTGGAAGCGCATTTTCAGCAATGATATGTATTTTTAAGCTTAATTAATTGTTAGTATTACGTAATGTGTATAAATTCTATATAGATGATATCCACGGTTGTACGAAAGAATTCGCACACATTACCGGATATAGTCAGCAATTGCAGAAAATGCATTTTTAATGCGATATGTGTTTTTCAAAAGGTTTATTTAGATATTTCATTTCATTGTATGAAAAAAAAAATTAAATTTCTTAACAATATTATTTTGTTAGTGTTGGGTAGTGTTTCATAATCTATATTGGATGCACGATTTTTCGTTCTTTTTTAGCTTTGTTATATATTCACAAAAATAATTCTTTAAAAATATATAACAGTCGCAGGACTTCTTAAAGAATAAGAATAATAAGATCATATTTTTTAATGATTACATTAATCAATAAAACACATTCAAATCACCGTATAGTACATTTTATTTAATTCTTAAAACAAAATTTTTAACGTTATTTAATTAGCTAAGAAACCGATTTCATGTACTTTGGAGAAAACAAAAGTTTTCGAAATAGATAAAATTGTATGCTTATTATTAACTAATAATAAAAGTTGCTTTGCATGATAAATACATATTCTCGTCGTATTCTAAAGGTTAATCTCGATCCATAGAAATGATATCCCCAATAAGGTTGGGTTCTTTTCTTTTCCTTATTTATTTAGATGATGAAGTCTTCTGATGAATTGAAGATTCTCATTTCTCTATGCCGAACACAGGTTACGGAAAAAGAAAACATTCATCTTTTTTATTAGCTAGATTCGCTATATTCATTAGGTAAAAGCAAATCAGTTGATAGAGTTCGGTATTTTGAGGAAATTTTACGCCTGTTGTACAACCTGTATCTCCACTTTCCCCTTTTACTTAATAAATATATGCACTTTGTGTATCTGATCATCATACCCCAAAATATATCGAACTAGAAAACGTTGTATTTTTTTTTTTTTTTTTTTTTTTTTTTTTTTGTGATGTTTAATATTTTTCAAACAAAAATTGTACATAAAAATATGTTTTTATAGATTTAAGGTTTATGCGAAAGAAAATTTGATTATTCTGAAGTATTTCCTAGCTTCGGGTTTTGGAGAAAAAAAAATGCGTTTATACAAATATTTTTAATTTAAAAATTGTTTCGTAGCACAGGTTTCGATTTATTCGAAAGATTTCATCAAATATATTGACTGAAAATAAATTTTATTCTTAGAAATATTTTACAGCACCAGTTTTTTTTTTTTTTGTTTTTTTAATTTAAAGAATTGAAAGGTAATTTTATTTTATTGAACTTTTAATTTATTAAAACTTATTGAATATGTTTGTCAATTATATAAAATGTGTCTAACTCACAATTGCCAATAAGGCAGTTTTCTCTTATTTTTTATTTCAAAAGCGCTCGTTTCTCGATGGTGCCGTTTGAGTTTTATAGGAATTGAAAAAGTGCTAACAAATCTCTCACGAGCCAGTTGTCACAAAATACGAAAATGTTGATAAGAATTGTTTATTTTAAAGAGAAATTCTATTTTTAAACCGTAAAAGAGTATTTGATTATTCAATTCCTACTATTAGCTCACACCCTCTATATATTTATATATCTCGTTCAAATTTTCAAACGTTAATAAAATAATTTTTATTCATCCACTCAAGTTCAAATACAGTTTTTTTAAACTTGTAGTGGATGACACTGGATGTTGATCCCAGTTTTTTCAAATATTAATTAATTAATTAAATTAAATTAATTAATTTTAGTTTTATATTTCATTTCTGTTAAAAAGTATAGACCCACTCCATTTCATTTCTGTTCAAAAGTATAGACTCACTCCATATTTTAGTCTCCTTCGCCCGCGCGCCGCCTGATCTTCGTCCGTGAACAGCCTCATTATCTTTTTACGCATGAAAGTTTTGCTTATGGTACTTCATTGTGAAGTTTGGTAATTTTTGAATTTCAATACTTGAAAAACGTCATAATCATTAGATTTGAAATTTATATCAAGAAAAATACAATTTTTTACTTTTCTAACGCAGTTTGCCTAACAATTTTGTGAGAAATACTTTTCTAGCTATTAATTTTCGGTATTTTAGCTATTTATTTTTTATTTAATTTTTAATACATTTCAAAAATTTATCTCATATAAGATATTTAACAGGATATAAATTTAGAAATAAATACCGTCTGCGGGTCTGTGGCGAAGCGTGTAGATCGCTCGAAAAAAATTTCTTTTTGACCTAAGTAGGAATTGACTTTAAACACATTTTGTTTTATATTACTTGTTGAAATAAGTTCGTGAAAGGAGTAAGGTTCTTCTTTTCTTTTCTTTTTTTTTTTTCGAAATAATAAAACAAAATAAAATAAAAAAGGGCTTTTAATTGTTATCCAAATTAACAGGTCTTTTTTGCTAAATTTACAGTATTTTCTCACAACATACACTGTTCAAAATCTGCAAGTAAACTGTCCCGTCATTCGACAGTTTTTAATGATAAAAGTTATTTGACCATATTATAACGCTCTCCGACTATATTATTATCATTGAGCATATTATGGTCAGAATAAAGTTAAATTATGGTTATGTAATAATTTTCAATAAAAACGGTGGAATGACTGGACAGTTTGCTGCAAATTTGTAACAGTGTAATATGTTCTCTTTTAAAAATGGTTAGTGTATTATACTTTGCTTATTTTTATTTCTTTTTTTTTTTTTAATTTAATAAATTAAATACGTTCTTTATTATCTACAGCACGGTTTCCAGAAAAGTTCTCAAATTGCTACAAATGTTAAATAAGTTGCACAGATGTCCTTATTGCGCGTTCGTAGCTCGAAAACATTACTGCAAGTGCTTTATTTGTACGTAAGACAACCTTTCGATAATTTCGCGGTATAATTGCGACTGATTACAATTTAGGTTAATAAAAGTGATTAGACGGAATAATCAAATAATGTATGGTTTTGACTCAGTTATGCTTGAAAACATAAAATAGATAAAGTTTATTTTGCATGCTTTTTTTTTTTTTTTTAAGTTAATACATTTATTCGTCACATATCGTTGACACGCACTTCAAAAATTTGAAATTAAACTCTTTAATACTCTAACGAGTAACATATTAAACGTCAATATTTAAAAATAAGTACAATTTTTTGTTCGTCAATATCAAAGCACAGATTCTAAAGACAGTCAACTAAAAGACACTATAAAAATTTAATTGCAGTCATTATAATTTAAAAACATTCCTTTTTGAACTTATTTTAATAAACAATTCATCAGACAAAAAATATTTTTTTAAATATTAATTTCGGAAAAACCAATACCATGAACAAACAACATTAAAGTATTAATTGAATGTCACGTCTGATGTCAAAATTTGTTCACATACATTATTATTTTGACAAAAAGTGCATAGGATTCTTTGATACTTCTTCAATGCAAAACACCCAAATACTGAATGGAACAAAAACAATCCGAAGACTTTTTTTCGCATTAAATATTGAAACTAAAACCATTGTGCGTTCTTTAAGTAAAACACAAAACTTTCCTATTTCAAAGTTGTTAACGTATCATTCATGCACATTTTTTTTAAGGACACATAAAAAAATTCGAATATGCTATCATGTAATGCGTATGTTTGAATTATAATAATTTGCAATAGAAACATTTCACTGTAATTAGAAAATGAATAGATTGAATGTTTGATACGATATGAACATTTATATAAAATAATTTTTAACTGCTCACGCACCAATGATAACGTGCTTTTTCTTTCATAATTTTGTCTTTAACTATATAAAACAACTTATATAGAAAGGCCATAAATAACCCCATTTTTTAAAAGTAACTGGATGAAGAGGGCTAGTTCATAATCTATGCAATTTAATATAATATATTGTAACTTATGGAATGCAATTTTTGTGAAGCCTCTTTTAAGTACGTTTTTGTAGTATTATTAAATTTAATATAATTCAGTGTAATTATCCTGCTTTTTATGATGAAAACGGCAGTTTGTGGAAAATTTTTTATCGTTCAGGTAGAGTAATTCCGGGTGAGATGCTGCATATTTTTTTGAATTTGTGGATAAAATCCCATGGTGCACAAAAACTAAAAAAAAAATCATGCTGTGCTATTTACTACGACAATATATATATATATATATATAAATTAATATATTTATCAATTTTTTTCTAAAACATTATATTGCGGCGCGTCACCCGTACATTCAGGGTGAGACGTCGGGTTTTGTGCCGCGCTTGTCATAGGAACAGAATGAAATTATAAATAAAAAAATATTCAAACAAATATTCATATCTGGACTATAATTAACAGTAGTAGAAGAATGTATGTTAGGCATCAGCAGGAGCCGTGAGCCGGAGCCGGAGCCGGAAGTAGCAGGTGTGGACACCGGAAGTTCTGCGAACGGTGAAGGTCACCGGAAGTCGCAGGTGTGAATAACAAACAGGTTAAGACAGGAAATGATCCTGAACAGGTTATTTCTTGACAGGGAATTTTTTTTTTTTTTTTAATTGTAGACCCACCGTAACCACCCGCTATGAAAAACAATTCATAACGCCACAATTTTTTTTTTTTAAATCTGCCAATCCTGTTACATCAATCATCTGTGGGAGACCTGTAACGAAATAAAAGAGTTTAATTATTATTATGTTTAAGCGAGAGTTGTGTCATACAGGAAATCAGATGTGTGACGTCTGCTAAAGATGTAGAGTGTCTATGAGGAAATCCAGCTTCACGGAACCTAGAAATAAAAAAAAACAAGTCTTGCTTGATGTATGTGATAGCTAAAGGCCCCCCAACCTATACAAAATTTTAAATAATTTTATATAGGTTGTATTATTTGACTAAGCAGGGGTCGCATGGCCGCCACACCACTCATTGTTACCTTCGATTCGCATACAACAAACAATACTTTTTGTATTTCGCGCTCGTCGATCTAACTGTTCAGAGTTTAACATGAAATTTACTTATAATTCACCTGTAAAAGAATTTTTTCCCTTCTTTAAACATTAACTTAAATGTGAATGAGATTAAAATAGATGTAATGGCTAAATTTATAAGGATTTAAAATGAAAATTGTGATAGTCATATAAATGAAATTAAAATAGATGTAATGGCTAAATTTATAAGGATTTAAAATGAAAGTAATGCGATTACTTTGCTTCATAAAAATATAACACGAAAAAAGCTACTAGACGTTGAAATTTAAACTTCTTGCGCTCGTCGACCTAACCGTTCGGAATTTTTTTTTCGAACCTTGTGTCAATATGAGTTAGGATCCCTTAGAAAGACCTACATAGAGACACTTATCCCTAACGTATATAATCAACCCTATATTTAACTAACCATAAAAATATAACACGAAAAAAGCTACTAGACATTGAAATTTAAATTTCTTGCGCTCATCGACCTAACTGTTCAGAGTTTAACATGAAATTTACTTATAATTCACCTGTAAAAGAATTTTTTTACCTTATTTAAACATTAACTTAAATGTGAATGAGATTAAAATAGATGTGAAAGCTAAATTTTTAGAGAGTTAAAATGAAAATCCACTGAGGGTTGTGTTAAATAAAAGGCGATGATCGACTTTGACAGCATTTTTCTAAAAGTTTATTTATCGAAAAAGGAATCATACGTTTCGATTATATTCGATTATATTTGTTAACTATTATAGTTTAACATTAAAAAGCAGGTAGACATTCACATCTTTAGCGCTCGTCGACCTAACTGTTCGGAATTTTCTTCGAACCCATTATTTTTGACTTTATAAAAGTTTCATGTAAAAAATTATTCTTTAAGTTTTAACTGAAATGAGATTGAAATAGATGTAATGGCTAAATTTTTAAAGATTTAAAATGAAAATTGTAATAGCCATGTATATGAAAGTAATGCGATTACTTTGTTTTATAAAAATCTAACACGAAAATAGCTGGTAGACGTTTACCTTTCGCACTCGTCGACCTAACCGTTCGGAATTTTGTTTAAACTTACGAGTTAGGATCCCTTAGAAAGACCTACATGAAGACACTTATCCCTAACGTAGATAATAAACCCTATATTTAACTAACCAGTTACAACACACTAGTATACCTGTAAAAGAAAAATAATACTTATAAAAGGAAAAAAATAATATCTGTAAAAGAAAAATAATACCTACAAAAGGAAAAAATAATATCTGTGAAAAAAAAATAATACCTATAAAATAAAAAATAATACCTGTAAAAGAAATATTTTTTTTTAAGTTTGAAAAAACAGAGATACAAATTTTTTTAAATTCGAACCTTGTGTCAATACGAGTTAGGATCCCTTAGAAAGACCTACATAGAGACACTTATCCCTAACGTAGATAATAAACCCTATATTTAACTAACCAGTTACAACATACAAGACATAATCGTTACGTTCAGTTAATAAGTGATTTGACATGTAAAATATTAGATATAAAAACATGCAATATGATATATACAACACACAAAACAAATTTAAAGATTTTTTCCTGTTCATATGAACAATTTTTTTAAGAATTTAGCAATAATTTAACTTGAGAGCAGGTATTTTGTTTAGAGTTATACAATTATAATAAATTTTAACCCTATTTTACTTAATACAACCAACATTTAAAAAAAAGAACGACATCTAGTTTTTTTAACGTCACATATTTGAATTATTAACCTATTTTAGTTAAAAGTATGATACTTAAGTGATTTTATTTGAAAAATCAATACAACATTTTAAAAGCAGTCGAAAGATTTTTGCTTTTGAAAAATAACTAACAGAATTTTAATTTTTTAAGAATTGGGTAGATGACACTAACTTTAAATTAATTTTTAATAGGTCACTTTAAATAAAATACATATTTTTTATTATTATTAAAGAAATATAAACTACTCACACATTATTATTATGCTGCATTTTAACATAACAACATTCACAGTAATAGACATGCGATTAAGACCATTGGAATTCTACAACTTTTCTGTTGTCATGTGTTCACAGAGGAAATCTTTTCATATAGAAGGCAAAATAAGATAATGATAAACATGATTCGTTATGCATATGTTTAATCAGGAAATTATTTAAGACCATTTTACATGGTATTACAGAATAAATCTTTTCATAGGATGCAAGATAAGATAATATCACATAAGGTATTGATAAACGCGATTCGTTATGCATATGTTTAAACAGGAAATTTGTTTAAGAGATAACATTACTTTATTTATATAAAGTGTCCAAATACACATTTTGCTGATTTAATTAATTTTATTTCGAATTTGAAAATAGTATTGACAGAACATTCAAATTTTACTTTTGCACAATATTTAATTAAGGGAAATTGTATACAATATTTAAAAAAAATTAATTAGGAATGTTAGAAAAGGACAGTGCTTTAAGGAAAATACGTTACGATTTTAAAACTTTTTTTTAGTACATTTCTAAGTTTTATAAACTTTATCGAAAAAAAGAAAAGAAACTTTTTGCATGTGACTTTTTTTAACCAATAAAATGCTAGTATTTTGAAACAAGCACCCCCTACATGAGAATGTTATTTTACGAACAAAGTGTTTAATGCTATACAATACTTTGTGATTGATGTAAAAGGTTGTGATTTTCGTCTAAGTATTAAAGTTGATATGGAACGCGCGATGCAATCTTGTATAGCGGATAAAGCCATGTCACCTAAAGCAATTAAAAAGGTACCCTATTTCTGCAAGTCGTGTAACAAAACATTTTCTCGAAAAGTTCACTTAGTGTTTTTTATGAAAAATCATCTAAAGGAAAAGTGTTTTCGTTGTGAGGTGAAGTTTTTTCGCAAAAGATTCACAAATCGCCCAAACAATTCAAGTGTAGTGATTGCAACGAATTGTTTTCAAGAAAGACAGACTTATTGAAAGATAAGAAAACTCACAACTTAGCAAAACAACATTCATGTACAAAGTGTTGTGAAATATTTAATTGTGAATCTGATTTTTTACAACATTGTGATACATTTCATAAAGCTTTACCTAACATTGCGAAATCACCCTGTTTGAAAGATTTGTTATTTGAACTGATAGTGAAGCTTATAGATTAGTTCGAACTTATAGTGAATTAAAAGACAAAATGATATGCGAAATATGTGAAGTGGAATTAACAGATCAAAACGTGCATGTATAGAATGCCTTTTTCAAGTTGTTTAACTGATTTTAAGATTTCACTGAACGAGTGACTTATTGGACATTACAAAAATTTTGAAATTAGAATTGTATACATCTTAATATGACAGAATTATTTGATGTGTGTTATTTTAAATGATGAATAAAATAGTTTAATTGCGAAAAAAGTGTTTTCTTTAACCCACACTGTTAAAACTGATGTTGTGTATTTTGAATGACTTAAACAAAATGTTAATTTAAAAAAAAGATTTTAACATGAGATAAGAGTTTTATAATAAAAATTGACTCACCTAAAATTTTTTCAAGATAGTCTATCTACGTTTCCAATCTAAACTTGTTATCAGCTTGCTATATGCATGTTTGAGTGACTCATTTTTACCTGTGTCGAACTGTCTGTTGGGAAAATGATTGCCATTTTTAACACGTGTAGACCATTTTTACCCGGAAGCTGTTTGAACTATTAAATTTCAGATATCACCCATTTTTCTACAACATTTAAATATTTTAATGTATTTTCACTTGTATATTGGAAACTTGGGATTATCACCTTTATATCGGAACATGGAAGATAGAAAAAATAATAACTTTACACTGAGACAATATTTTAATCTAACAAAAATAGACTTAACACATTGTTAGAGGTTTTGGAAAAATGTATAGTTGGTTAAATATTTTGGAAAATTTAACATAAAGTAACAAATTTTAAAAAATAAACATTTCGATAAATGAAAAAAATTAAATTTTGGTAAACTTTACACTTAGACAATACTTCAAACTAGGAAAAAATAATAACTTTACACTGAGACAATATTTTAAACTAAGGAAAAATTAGACATAACACATTGTTAGAGTTTTTTTAAACTATCTAGTTAGTTATAAATTTTAGAAAATTAGCAACAAATAAATATTTCATTAGATTGACAAAAGAAAATAATTAAATTTAAGTAAATTTTACACTTAGACAATACTTCAAACTAAGAAAAATAATAACTTTACACTTATACAATATTTTCAACTAAGGAAAAT
The DNA here is from genome assembly GCA_963931845.1 of Maratus michaelseni. Taxonomy (NCBI): domain Eukaryota; kingdom Metazoa; phylum Arthropoda; class Arachnida; order Araneae; family Salticidae; genus Maratus; species Maratus michaelseni. Next base: position 155,398,749 of record OZ007591.1, on the reverse strand, counting down.
TAATAACTTATCACATTGTTAAAGTTTTTTTGAAAACAACACAACATTTTCAAAGCAGTGGGAATTGCATACCTGTAAAAAATTCAACTTAGTGGAATTTAATAGTGAAATTTTTAATCTCACTCAATTAAAAAATAAAACTTTATAAAATTTTCACCTTTTTTAAAATAAACAACTGTTAAACATTTTGAATGTCTTAGACAAAGTAGGAATAAATTTGTTAAAATTCTATAAAACATGAAAAATTTCATAACTTTTAAAGGAAATTTTATTTATGGTGAAATAAACTCGAGGTATTTATTATATGTTACTTAAACTACAAGAGAATTGATTGAAAATGTGCTGCTTTTAATCACTCACAAGATAAGACATGATGTTAGGAATTATATATGGGGTTTTCCCCCACACACGACGTCACTGGTAACATATTTACTGATCAAGTCATAAAATTATAGTTTAAAGTAGGTTTTTGAGCACGAAGTTTAGATTTAAGATATTTGAGAAATATAAACTACAACTTTGACTACTTTTTGAAATTTCCCCCTACATAAGAAAAAGGACATAGGAAAATAAATTGAAAAGTCGTATTTGAATGGAATCGAATTATTATCCTTTCACTTAACAGCTGAATGCGTTGGCAATTACACCACAAAGGTACTGATTGAATATATTGTGTTTCTTTTTTAAGGCTAAATTGATTTAATATTCAAGTTATTTCTTAATGTTACACTTAAAAACAATAAATTTAATTAGCATTCAAAAAGCAAACGATCACATTATTCTATAAATCAAATGTTTTAAAAGTCACGAGTTAAAATTTGAAATGACTTAGAGTTTAATTAGAATTTAGATGTGAACCTTTTAAAATGAAATAATAGTTTTTTTGTTGTATCGCCCTCTATCGGTGGGTAATAGAATTAAGAGATAATTAAAAGTTTTAACTTGAATTCGAACCCACAACCAAAATTATTTTTCGGTTTTATAATTTAGGGTAGGTTTAACTGAGCAAGCCATGATATAACAGTATTTATAGACGATTTAAGATATTCGATAAAGGAAATCATCTAAATTTCTAATTTAATTGAAGGGTTTACTGCTTAAAGTACTACAAAATGAGTACAACACGATGCATAGTTTTTTAATTAATTATATTTTTCGAAAGGTTAAATTGAATTATTGATAAACTTAGGATTTATGTTTAAAGTGAATAAATTTGATATGTTAGGTTCACTTAATAACAGGGGGTTGAATAAGTTATTTTTAATAAAAATAAAGTTTACTAAAAGTTTTTAAAGTTAAAAAAAAAAAAAAAATGTAAGTTACGTTAAAAAAGTTAACAAAAATATAGTTTTAAGAAATTTAAAGTTTACAAAAAGTTTGAAAATCTCTATGTTAATCAAAATTAACTTTTTAATTTTAACTATTGAGAAACTATAATCTGTTTATCCGTGTAACCAACTGTTGCATATCAACTATCTGCACATGTGCAGTAAAAACATACACTTTTAAACTAACTTTAGTTCGATTTTAAATTATTTGCTAATTTTTATACAGCTCGATTACCTTTCAGAAACAAAACAGAATGAAATACTTACCAAAAAACACGTCAACGTCTTATACTTGCTTTCACTTAACTAATCTTTCTACATTAGCTTTGCTAGGGGGCGCTGCAATCGCCGCTAGAGGCGCTACTAGTTTCCGGTTTGTGACGTAGTTTCCGGTTTGCGATAAGAACAAGGTTAAAATAAAACCCACGTGCATTCAGTTGGTGTTGTTTACTTGTACCTTGTTATAAGCCGTTTGCCTTCTCTTGCTCACTTATCACTCGCTTGTCCAGACTTGTTTCTGTGCTGCACGCCTGTTTTGCTGACTCATCTCTTGCTTTAACTGTTTGGACTTGCCTGATGTGAACTATCTCAGGTCTTTTGTCATAGCTTGAATGTACTTTATGTCGATCACTTTAATATAAAAGTTATGTCCCAACTTACTTAAACTTTAATAAAAATATTATTTATTTATAAATTACATGAAATTCTTATTTTTCTAACACATTTACTAAGTCACTTTCGTTCAAAAATATGGTAAAACCCGATTTTAAATCGAAGTTTAGGATAAATTCCCCAAATTTTGTAACATTTTAGCACTAATAAGAAATATTGTAAACACCCTGTACATACAAGTTTTGTAAAAATAATATTACTTATAGCTAACTGGTTTAGTCCCATGATAAGAACCTTCAATGTCGCTAAAATCAGTGTTAAACAAAAATGCAACCATAGGTTTAACCGTCTAATTACATGTCTTTACATATTATTTTAAAATGTAAAGCATTATAGCTGAACGAATGATATAAGAAAAAGTTAGAATAGATCACATATTTTTGTTATTAAAAAAAACTTATATGCAAACAAACTTTTTAAACTTAGTAAAATATTTTTAATTTATAAATTTAAATTAAAAATAAAATATTTTTAAATAAGAATATTTAAGAATTTTTAAAGTATTTTAAATTAAATTTATAAATTAAAAATATTTTATTTTTAATTTAAATTTATAAATTAAAAATATTTTACTAAGTTTAAAAAGTTTGTTTGCATATAAGTTTTTTTAATAACAAAAATATGTGATCTATTCTAACTTTTTCTTATATCATTCGTTCAGCTATAATGCTTTACATTTTAAAATAATATGTAAAGACATGTAATTAGACGGTTAAACCTATGGTTGCATTTTTGTTTAACACTGATTTTAGCGACATTGAAGGTTCTTATCATGGGACTAAACGAGTTAGCTATAAGTAATATTATTTTTACAAAACTTGTATGCACAGGGTGTTTACAATATTTCTTATTAGTGCTAAAATGTTACAAAATTTGGGGAATTTATCCTAAACTTCGATTTAAAATCGGGTTTTACCATATTTTTGAACGAAAGTGACTTAGTAAATGTGTTAGAAAAATAAGAATTTCATGTAATTTATAAATAAATAATATTTTTATTAAAGTTTAAGTTAGTTGGGACATAACTTTTATATTAAAGTGATCGACATAAAGTACATTCAAGCTATGACAAAAGACCTGAGATAGTTCACATCAGGAAGTCCAAACAGTTAAAGCAAGAGATGAGTCAGCAAAACAGGCGTGCAGCACAGAAACAAGTCTGGACAAGCGAGTGATAAGTGAGCAAGAGAAGGCAAACGGCTTATAACAAGGTACAAGTAAACAACACCAACTGAATGCACGTGGGTTTTATTTTAACCTTGTTCTTATCGCAAACCGGAAACTACGTCACAAACCGGAAACTAGTAGCGCCTCTAGCGGCGATTGCAGCGCCCCCTAGCAAAGCTAATGTAGAAAGATTAGTTAAGTGAAAGCAAGTATAAGACGTTGACGTGTTTTTTGGTAAGTATTTCATTCTGTTTTGTTTCTGAAAGGTAATCGAGCTGTATAAAAATTAGCAAATAATTTAAAATCGAACTAAAGTTAGTTTAAAAGTGTATGTTTTTACTGCACATGTGCAGATAGTTGATATGCACCAGTTGGTTACAAGGATAAACAGATTATAGTTTCTCAATAGTTAAAATTAAAAAGTTAATTTTGATTAACATAGAGATTTTCAACTTTTTGTAAACTTTAAATTTCTTAAAACTATATTTTTGTTAACTTTTTTAACGTAACTTACATTTTTTTTTTTAACTTTAAAAACTTTTAGTAAACTTTATTTTTATTAAAAATAACTTATTCAACCCTCTGTTATTAAGTGAACCTAACATATCAAATTTATTCACTTTAAACATAAATCCTAAGTTTATCAATAATTCAATTTAACCTTTCGAAAAATATAATTAATTAAAAAACTATGCATCGTGTTGTACTCATTTTGTAGTACTTTAAGCAGTAAACCCTTCAATTAAATTAGAAATTTAGATGATTTCCTTTATCGAATATCTTAAATCGTCTATAAATACTGTTATATCATGGCTTCCTCAGTTAAACCTACCCTAAATTATAAAACCGAAAAATAATTTTGGTTGTGGGTTCGAATTCAAGTTAAAACTTTTAATTATCTCTTAATTCTATTACCCACCGATAGAGGGCGATACAAAAAAAAATTATTATTTCATTTTAAAACGTTCACATCTAAATTCTAATTAAACTCTAAGTCATTTCAAATTTTAACTCGTGACTTTTAAAACATTTGATTTATACAATAATGTGATCGTTTGCTTTTTGAATGCTAATTAAATTTATTGTTTTTAAGTGTAACATTAAGAAATAACTTGAATATTAAATCAATTTAGCCTTAAAAAAGAAACACAATATATTCAATCAGTACCTTTGTGGTGTAATTGCCAACGCATTCAGCTGTTAAGTGAAAGGATAATAATTCGATTCCATTCAAATACGACTTTTCAATTTATTTTCCTATGTCCTTTTTCTTATGTAGGGGGAAATTTCAAAAAGTAGTCAAAGTTGTAGTTTATATTTCTCAAATATCTTAAATCTAAACTTCATGCTCAAAAACCTACTTTAAACTATAATTTTATGACTTGATCAGTAAATATGTTACCAGTGACGTCGTGTGTGGGGGAAAACCCCATATATAATTCCTAACATCATGTCTTATCTTGTGAGTGATTAAAAGTAACACATTTTCAATCAATTCTCTTGTAGTTTAAGTAACATATAATAAATACCTCGAGTTTATTTCACCATAAATAAAATTTCCTTTAAAAGTTATGAAATTTTTCATGTTTTATAGAATTTTAACAAATTTATTCCTACTTTGTCTAAGACATTCAAAATGTTTAACAGTTGTTTATTTTAAAAAAGGTGAAAATTTTATAAAGTTTTATTTTTTAATTGAGTGAGATTAAAAATTTCACTATTAAATTCCACTAAGTTGAATTTTTTACAGGTATGCAATTTCCACTGCTTTGAAAATGTTGTGTTGTTTTCAAAAAAACTTTAACAATGTGATAAGTTATTAATTTTCCTTAGTTGAAAATTTTGTATAAGTGTAAAGTTATTATTTTTCTTAGTTTGAAGTATTGTCTAAGTGTAAAATTTACTTAAATTTAATTATTTTCTTTTGTCAATCTAATGAAATATTTATTTGTTGCTAATTTTCTAAAATTTATAACTAACTAGATAGTTTAAAAAAACTCTAACAATGTGTTATGTCTAATTTTTCCTTAGTTTAAAATATTGTCTCAGTGTAAAGTTATTATTTTTTCCTAGTTTGAAGTATTGTCTAAGTGTAAAGTTTACCACAATTTAATTTTTTTCATTTATCGAAATGTTTATTTTTTAAAATTTGTTACTTTATGTTAAATTTTCTAAAATTTTTAACCAACTATACATTTTTCCAAAACCTCTAACAATGTGTTAAGTCTATTTTTGTTAGATTAAAATATTGTTTCAGTGTAAAGTTATTATTTTTTTCTATCTTCCATGTTCCGATATAAAGGTGATAATCCCAAGTTTCCAATATACAAGTGAAAATACATTAAAATATTTAAATGTTGTAGAAAAATGGGTGATATCTGAAATTTAATAGTTCAAACAGCTTCCGGGTAAAAATGGTCTACACGTGTTAAAAATGGCAATCATTTTCCCAACAGACAGTTCGACACAGGTAAAAATGAGTCACTCAAACATGCATATAGCAAGCTGATAACAAGTTTAGATTGGAAACGTAGATAGACTATCTTGAAAAAATTTTAGGTGAGTCAATTTTTATTATAAAACTCTTATCTCATGTTAAAATCTTTTTTTTAAATTAACATTTTGTTTAAGTCATTCAAAATACACAACATCAGTTTTAACAGTGTGGGTTAAAGAAAACACTTTTTTCGCAATTAAACTATTTTATTCATCATTTAAAATAACACACATCAAATAATTCTGTCATATTAAGATGTATACAATTCTAATTTCAAAATTTTTGTAATGTCCAATAAGTCACTCGTTCAGTGAAATCTTAAAATCAGTTAAACAACTTGAAAAAGGCATTCTATACATGCACGTTTTGATCTGTTAATTCCACTTCACATATTTCGCATATCATTTTGTCTTTTAATTCACTATAAGTTCGAACTAATCTATAAGCTTCACTATCAGTTCAAATAACAAATCTTTCAAACAGGGTGATTTCGCAATGTTAGGTAAAGCTTTATGAAATGTATCACAATGTTGTAAAAAATCAGATTCACAATTAAATATTTCACAACACTTTGTACATGAATGTTGTTTTGCTAAGTTGTGAGTTTTCTTATCTTTCAATAAGTCTGTCTTTCTTGAAAACAATTCGTTGCAATCACTACACTTGAATTGTTTGGGCGATTTGTGAATCTTTTGCGAAAAAACTTCACCTCACAACGAAAACACTTTTCCTTTAGATGATTTTTCATAAAAAACACTAAGTGAACTTTTCGAGAAAATGTTTTGTTACACGACTTGCAGAAATAGGGTACCTTTTTAATTGCTTTAGGTGACATGGCTTTATCCGCTATACAAGATTGCATCGCGCGTTCCATATCAACTTTAATACTTAGACGAAAATCACAACCTTTTACATCAATCACAAAGTATTGTATAGCATTAAACACTTTGTTCGTAAAATAACATTCTCATGTAGGGGGTGCTTGTTTCAAAATACTAGCATTTTATTGGTTAAAAAAAGTCACATGCAAAAAGTTTCTTTTCTTTTTTTCGATAAAGTTTATAAAACTTAGAAATGTACTAAAAAAAAGTTTTAAAATCGTAACGTATTTTCCTTAAAGCACTGTCCTTTTCTAACATTCCTAATTAATTTTTTTTAAATATTGTATACAATTTCCCTTAATTAAATATTGTGCAAAAGTAAAATTTGAATGTTCTGTCAATACTATTTTCAAATTCGAAATAAAATTAATTAAATCAGCAAAATGTGTATTTGGACACTTTATATAAATAAAGTAATGTTATCTCTTAAACAAATTTCCTGTTTAAACATATGCATAACGAATCGCGTTTATCAATACCTTATGTGATATTATCTTATCTTGCATCCTATGAAAAGATTTATTCTGTAATACCATGTAAAATGGTCTTAAATAATTTCCTGATTAAACATATGCATAACGAATCATGTTTATCATTATCTTATTTTGCCTTCTATATGAAAAGATTTCCTCTGTGAACACATGACAACAGAAAAGTTGTAGAATTCCAATGGTCTTAATCGCATGTCTATTACTGTGAATGTTGTTATGTTAAAATGCAGCATAATAATAATGTGTGAGTAGTTTATATTTCTTTAATAATAATAAAAAATATGTATTTTATTTAAAGTGACCTATTAAAAATTAATTTAAAGTTAGTGTCATCTACCCAATTCTTAAAAAATTAAAATTCTGTTAGTTATTTTTCAAAAGCAAAAATCTTTCGACTGCTTTTAAAATGTTGTATTGATTTTTCAAATAAAATCACTTAAGTATCATACTTTTAACTAAAATAGGTTAATAATTCAAATATGTGACGTTAAAAAAACTAGATGTCGTTCTTTTTTTTAAATGTTGGTTGTATTAAGTAATATAGGGTTAAAATTTATTATAATTGTATAACTCTAAACAAAATACCTGCTCTCAAGTTAAATTATTGCTAAATTCTTGTTAAAAATTGTTCATATGAACAGGAAAAAATCTTTAAATTTGTTTTGTGTGTTGTATATATCATATTGCATGTTTTTATATCTAATATTTTACATGTCAAATCACTTATTAACTGAACGTAACGATTATGTCTTGTATGTTGTAACTGGTTAGTTAAATATAGGGTTTATTATCTACGTTAGGGATAAGTGTCTCTATGTAGGTCTTTCTAAGGGATCCTAACTCGTAAGTTTAAACAAAATTCCGAACGGTTAGGTCGACGAGTGCGAAAGGTAAACGACTACCAGCTATTTTCGTGTTAGATTTTTATAAAACAAAGTAATCGCATTACTTTCATTTACATGGCTATCACAATTTCCATTTTAAATCGTTAAAAATTTAGCCATTACATCTATTTCAATCTCATTTCAGTTAAAACTTAAAGAATAATTTTTTACATGAAACTTTTATAAAGTCAAAAATAATGGGTTCAAAGAAAATTCCGAACAGTTAGTTCGACGAGCGCTAAAGATGTGAATGTCTACCTGCTTTTTAATGTTAAACTATAATAGTTAACAAATATAATTGAAACGTATGATTCCTTTTTCGATAAATAAACTTTTAGAAAAATGCTGTCAAAGTCGATCATCGCCTTTTATTTAACACAACCCTCAGTGGATTTTCATTTTAACTCTCTGAAAATTTAGCCTTCACATCTATTTTAATCTCATTCACATTTAAGTTAATGTTTAAATAAGGTAAAAAAATTCTTTTACAGGTGAATTATAAGTAAATTTCATGTTAAACTCTGAACAGTTAGGTCGATGAGCGCAAGAAGTTTAAATTTCAATGTCTAGTAGCTTTTTTCGTGTTATATTTTTATGGTTAGTTAAATATAGGGTTGATTATATACGTTAGGGATAAGTTTCTCTATGTAGGTCTTTCTAAGGGATCCTAACTCATATTGACACAAGGTTCGAAAAAAAAATTCCGAACGGTTAGGTCGACGAGCGCAAGAAGTTTAAATTTCAACGTCTAGTAGCTTTTTTCGTGTAATATTTTTATGAATCAAAGTAATCGCATTACTTTCATTTTAAATCCTTATAAATTTAGCCATTACATCTATTTTAATTTCATTTATATGACTATCACAATTTTCATTTTAAATCCTTATAAATTTAGCCATTACATCTATTTTAATCTCATTCACATTTAAGTTAATGTTTAAAGAAGGGAAAAAATTCTTTTACAGGTGAATTATAAGTAAATTTCATGTTAAACTCTGAACAGTTAGATCGACGAGCGCGAAATACAAAAAGTATTGTTTGTTGTATGCGAATCGAAGGTAACAATGAGTGGTGTGGCGGCCATGCGACCCCTGCTTAGTCAGATAATACAACCTATATAAAATTATTTAAAATTTTGTATAGGTTGAGGGGCCTTTAGCTATCACATACATCAAGCAAGACTTGTTTTTTTTTTATTTCTAGGTTCCGTGAAGCTGGATTTCCTCATAGACACTCTACATCTTTAGCAGATGACACGCATCTGATTTCCTGTATGACACAACTCTCTCTTAAACATAATAATAATTAAACTCTTTTATTTCGTTACAGGTCTCCCACAGATGATTGATGTAACAGGATTGGCAGATTTAAAAAAAAAAATTGTGGCGTTATGAATTGTTTTTCATAGCGGGTGGTTATGGTGGGTCCACAATTAAAAAAAAAAAATTCCCTGTCAAGAAATAACCTGTTCAGGATCATTTCCTGTCTTAACCTGTTTGTTATTCACACCTGCGACTTCCGGTGACCTTCACCGTTCGCAGAACTTCCGGTGTCCACACCTGCTACTTCCGGCTCCGGCTCCGGCTCACGGCTCCTGCTGATGCCTAACATACATTCTTCTACTACTATTAACTATGTAAGAACAAAAAGAAACTAAATAAGTACAATGAAACTTACTAGCCGGTTCAAACCAATATTAGACTGCCTACTTTGTTCACTACTAAAATTATCTACTTATTTTTTAAAGATTGAATTTTAATTTTTACTTCAGCAACAACGTAACATCAGTGTATTAGAGAGGAACAGAAAAAGTAAAATAGTGTTTACATTGTTTTATTTGTTAATAGGCCTGTGTTTTCGACCGCAATCTACACAAAAAGTGTCGAAAATAGTACAGTCTTCGTGTAACCACATTTGACACCATGATGCAACGAAGCCAATCACACTTACTCTTAGTTTTAGAGTAGTTTTCTGCACATTCCTTGCAAAGAACTTCTGCGTTACATATGTGATCTAACTTTTCATTATTATCATCTTGACATGCATCTTTCTTCGCCTTCTTACTTCTTATTTTTCCCTTTTCCTCCTTAATGTGTAGTAAACTTCATACTGTTTGACCATTCATCAATGTCTGATGAATTGAATTTTATTAATCGCGGCACCCTGTACAAAAGAAACTGCGGCATGTATATCGAATCGCAGTGCAGAATATATCTCATTTTGTACGGCACAGACGTAGCACATCACAGTTGCCTGCCCTCTCAAAGGAAAATGGCTTAACCATGCACACTTTACTCTATACAGACGCTACACTTAGTTTTGACTTCGAAATCCTGCATGCATTTAGTAATTAGCGTATAAAACGTATCTAAGCATAACGTGTTTGGATAGTGAAATCATGAGCTTACCTCAAAATAAGGATTGTACCAGCTAAGAGTAAACATCGAAATAGGATTCACGCTATACACTGGTTACATAAATCTCATTACGCACCTATACTGTGCGTCTGACTGGCATCTTTATAGATGATTACAAGAAATACAAGGGGTACGTCATCTAGCCCGGATGCAGCGACTCTCCCGGAGTTACCCTATTTTTAAAGAAAGTAGCTGAAATGTAGCTCACTACATCACCGATATCTTTGTGAATTTTCACGATATTCGATTAGTCTTTATATTCTCTAAGTTGTCCTAACTAAATTACTAAACTATTAAAACTAAAATTAATAAACTACCAAATTAGGAAAAAAATATGCTATTATTCGCGTGTGTGCAATTAAATATTATTTCTTACAGATGCTTATTATTTGTTATATTCATTTTTAATTGCATTATAATGTTTATATCGCTCTTTGACATTTTTTCTGAAACTAACCGTTAATTGGTTGAAAATCTTACCAGTTTTTAAAGGGGTAATCCTGATTCAGCTAAAATCTCCTGCGGTGACCCCTACTAACCAACGGTAGATAATCAATGTGACAAGGTTGACAAGTAGGGTGAAAGTTAAACATTGATCCCAAAAGCTGATCTCCAAAAATACTCCATTTTTGAGCTGTTTATATATAAAAAAAAAGATTCTCCTCTGAAAAACGATGTGACTGGTAATTACATTTAACGATGTCCGGTTGACATTTCTAAAACCATTAAGTGATCAAAGAGAAACTGTTTCTTATCAGTTAATTATGGCTCCCAAACTATTAACTTTCCAGGAAATTGTACTTTTTTTAGCAAATAAGTGTTACAAGCTCCTTTTAAAAAATAAGATACTTTACTAAAACATAAGTGAAGTTTTCCCACAAAATTTCATATTTATGTGTGGATAATTGCGTGTATATTAAATTTTTCTCGCGTTTTCAGGTCCCCAAAGCTCTTACCTTTGTAAAATTAGGAACATTTTTAAAAAAAATTATTGTTATATTACTATTTATTTGAACTCACAGTATTCTGTAAAATATGCGAAAAGTCAAGGGGAGCCACTCCGGATTTTTTTTTTAAGTAACTATATTTAAGTATTAATTGTATTATGAATCTCTCAAAATTTCGCTTAGAATTTTATAATAGGTGTGTGTATAAACTAACATTTTGGAGGCAAACACAAAACTTTTTTTGCATGTTATCTTTCTTAAAATTTTAATTGACCAAATTATATCGCACTTATTTAATTGTACCGGGCAGACGCGATATAACAAAAGGTCACTGTATTATTTAATCCGTGCCTTTAATTTCGCGTATAAATAGAATCTTTTGGCAAAATCCGAAAGTAACGAAGTAGTGACTACTTTTGAAAAGTAGTTTGTAGGCGCTACTTTTTAAATAAAGTAGTTGCAGTTAGCTACATTTTCTATAAAGAAGTTTTCATGACTGCAATTCATGATTTTTGCAAAAGAAATCCTATACAATACGTTACTTTGCCGTGAGCACCGAACCCGATTATGGAAAACTCGCAGCTTTTAAAAGCATGGTAGAAAGCGCAAGCTAGTGAATTTATTTAAAAAATATATAATTTTTGCTCTGTTTCTTTTTTAAGATAGAGCAGCAGGAAAAAGAAAAAAAAAGTTATTTAAATTACCTTCAAGTTCAAGCTAGTACAAAAAAAAAAGAGAAAGAAAAAGAAAGAAAGATAAACTGAAAACTGAATCTGGAAATTGTTCTAAACAAATAATTTTTAAGGGAAAAGAAACGACTGTAAGGGGCATTTTTTTACAGTCATTTCAGTTAATTTCTGTCTATTATCTGTCCGTTCTCTAATATTCGTAAATATACTTTATTTGTATTTTCGTGTAGTTGGTACATGATATTGGGGTCTAATTTTGGACATTCTTAATTGAAAATGCAGTTTGTAGCAGTTTGTACAGTTCGTAAACAGGGACACGCAAACAAATTCCGTTACATTATGGAATGTTTGCAGTATACCTTAATGATATTACTCTACTTCAAACATAATAAATTTGATTTGCGTACTACAAGATGCTTTCTGAAGAACATGGTATGCATTTTAAGTTTAACTAAATTATAGTATATATTACGTAGTTGGGAAAAAAAATAAAAGAAAGAAAAAAAATCTGCAGCTTATATAAGGCTGTCCAAAAAAAATTATAGATACTGTCGTTTATGGACGTGCGTTGCTTAAATGGTGTTTGGAACTGTGCTATTTACTTTTCAGCTAAACTATATTATAGATTATTCTAAGAAATGTTTGTAAAATCTAAATAAACTCATATATATGTATATATGCTTGCTCTGAATAAATTGGACATATTACCGTCTATGGATGGTGATTGTCGGAAGTGCGTTTTTAGCTATATGCTATGCGTCTTTTAAGCTGAAATGAATTTTAGCATTATAATTATTATTATTTATAATTATTATTATTTATATTATTTTCTTCAGATTAAGTAAATGCTGAAAAAAAAAATCCAATTAATGACACGTTTCTAGAAAAAACAAAGAATGCAAAAAATCGGTCTTACTGTCAGATGTGTGTTTCATATTTACAATAAGAAATGTGTATTTTTAAGCTTACTGAACATTTTATACATATCTAATAAATACTTAACGATGAAATTATTTTTTAAATAGCAGTTTTTATGTATGCCTACTTTAGAGAAGTTTAAATTAGTGCTTATTATCAAGTAAACATTTTAACAGAATTTATCGTTTTTATAACGTCACATAATAATAATAATAATAAAATGGCATTAATAATAATAATAAAACACGTCATAAAACAATTTAAAACAACATAAATTCGATCTAAAGCCGGGCGTTCTAGCTAAATGTTATCTATATTTAAATATAAGGTGACTCGGCTGTGATTGAGTAGAGGCCAATAATTGAGTAGTGAAACAGAAAGCAAGGATTGGTGTGTATTTATTTTTTTTGTTGTTGTTTGTGGAAAATATATCTGAATCCAAACAAATGCACTCTTTCAAATAAAGGTATGGGTGGATCTTAACTTGGAACAGTTATAAATGTTTTCATATACAAACTTCGAATAAGTAGCTGTCATATATATATTAAACAACCATTTTGATTTTTCATATTTTAAATTCCATAATGGAAAATAAATTATCTGTTATTGTTGAAATCTCATTTTGCAACAATTACTGTAAATACTGTAAATATAAACAGTGTAAAAAAAAAAAAAAAAAAAAAAAAAAAAGTTTCCAAATTGTTAATCTTCATGCATTTATTGGTATTTAAGGAAATTTATAGAAAAAGGTCTAAATAATTTTATTAGAAAAAAAACTGAAGAAATTTTTATTAAATAGTTAATAATAGTAAATATATTGTGCTGAAAATATGAAACAACTGTTACTTTGTTTGAAATCTAAATCACGAAAAATGCTGGAAAAGCACAATAATTTAATCAGTGATGCAACATAAAATAGCAACAATGTTCAGTTTGGACTGTCCGTTCCTGCTGTTTGTGCACGGAAAGTGAAAATTTCTAGCACTTGCCTATATGTTATCGAATTTCGCACAAAGCAAATTAAGTCTCGTTTTCATCAAATTTTCATTGCAATTAATTTCATTTTTCTAAGGTTATTAAAAGCGAGGTGATACAGAGAATATATTTTTGGGGAAAAGAAACATTATTTTAAACAATGAAAAATTACTGACACAGTGAAATCCAGATTGGTTGCTTTCTGGCATATTCACGAAGTTATTATTATTTTTAAATGCCAAAAATATGCAACTTCCTTATTCATAAAATAAGGAATCGAATAGCATTTTCCATATTTTGACTATGACAAAAAATCTTTCAGAAAATTCTGTCCAAGTTGGCGCTTTAAGTCAATTTTCGGGATTTTATAGCCCAGGAAAGGTTGTCTTGAGACAACATTAAATTCTAATTCAATATGATATACAGTAATCGAAAACGCGAAATGCTATTCGATTTCAAATTACTTTAACAGTCGTGACTGCAAATTATTAAACATTTTATTTAACATTTATTTTTAAAAAAAAGGAGTCCGTGAATATTTGTCTTGATTTGCTGAGTTGGGGGAAATATTTTTGTAAACGCCTTAAGTGTTATGGTATTGTATAGACTTTCAAATTCTAGTGCAAAGCATTTGAAAATAAAAAATAAAAAAAAGTAGCATATACTAATATATTACTGATAAGGTAAAGCTAGGATAGTCTGCGCACAATTCAAAAGAATAGCAATAAAAAATTTAAATATTAATTTTTTTGCAAAACTATCCATGAATAATTTTGACTTCATTTGTTTTTTATGCATTTCCATTGCTATTTTGTTGTTATGTTGCAATTTCACAGAACAGTTGTAATAAAACCAAGAAAGTTATTTTGCGCAATCTCTCCTTACAGGGTTGGTGTGATTGTGCACATGGGTAGGAGAGATTGTTACTAATAATAACTACAATTATATTGTTAACAATAATAATTACACTTAAATGACATTGCTGTAAGGTTTTTGTGCACAAATTTTATTGTATCGGGAGTGAATATTTCAACCTAATGCTTAAAGAATCAGAAATAGGAAATAATTTAAAAACGATTAAAAAATTTTAATTAAAGGGGGGAAAATTAAAGAATTTGAAAAAGCAAGTCCAGATAAGATTACAAAATAAAATTATGCAACTTAATAACACGTTTAACGTAAAATTAGTCCATTTTCATTTTTCATTTTTTATGCAAATTTACCAATAAGCTGCGTAATCTCTCCTTAGAATGGAAACTAATGGGAACAATGCACCATCTCTCCTAAGTAGCAGATGCGCAAACTCTCCAATTTTGGTAGGAGAGATTGCGTGGCCTTTTATTTAAACATGGCCGCTACTAAAATGAACCGTTGATGTTCACATTGTTTCTATAGATTAGTAGCTTATGAGAAATCGTTTAAGTTTAAAATATTTTGTACTATTGATATTGTACAGAAATTCTGATGAATAGCTATGAAAATTCAAGCATTTACTTTGGGAAAACAAAACAAAATAGCAGTACTTTATCTTAGACGCTCAAAGCAATCAACGTGTACTTTCAAGTAGACACTCCACTTCTGTTGTTGCACAACTACCTGGAGTCGCTGCGCTCTCACTCTACTCCTTCCCCGCGAACCTCTATGCGCACAATCTCTTCGACAGCGCCATCTCTCCTGGCTTTACCTTATATCAGTGTACAAATAGCTATTATCAGAATTGTTTCGCGCATAATAATGGTATTAAGAAGAGTGTAATATTTTAATAGTAACAGAATCCGGTCTAAGAGTTGTAATTCATATACTGCTTTTTATTAGAAAGTACCTCATACTTTATGCTCGATATAACTTAAATCAACTTTTCTTCTTCTTTTTTTTTTTTTCTTCTTAATAAAACCAATTTTTTAGAACAACTCTAATTACAGTATCCCCCTCCCCGTTTTTTTTTTTTTTTTTTTTTTTTAATAAAACCAATTTTTTAGAACAACTGATTACAGTATCCCCACACACACGCCCTTTTTTTTTTTTTGTATTTTAAGTGCTTTAAATTATAGGATACAAATAATTTCTACTTTCAACTCCTTCCATATTTCTCAAGTATGTTAACTTCTTCATTGTCTAAAAATAAATAGATATCCATATGAAACACAAGGAATAAGTATCAAAGTTATACTTATCAAATGCAATATTAACGGAAAATATCAAGAAAGGTCGCCCAATTTACGGAAAACGTATCTTATAATTCTAAATAATAATTGAACTACATCAAAACGAATACATATATATGTGTACTTTTAGGAGCATGATTTTTATTAAGGCTGTTCTCAAATCCAAACTGGATTCTTTCGGAAGCATTTTTTAATTCATTTTTGTTCGCAATATCAAACTGGCAAGTGCTCTTATTAAGTAACTATCTAATCGAACTTGTTTTTCATTTCGATAAAGGCAAAAGATTTTTCAGAAAATGCTGCCAAAGTGGGTATTTTTAACTGAATTTTGGGACGCGACAGCGCAGGAACGAAAACAAACTGCCTGTCCTGAGACAATAATAGCTCAAAGATGTAATTCACTTATCGGAAAATTATAAAAACTGTTTGATTACAAACCATTTTAATAAACATACTTGCAAATATCATTATGCAAGTATGTAAAATAAGTCGGTAGGTGTGTCACAAGTTTTGCGTTGTTGAGCGGGAAAAATATTTTTTTGAGAACTGCCTTATGATAATCATTATTTTTAAATTATTTAGAAATTTCATGAAAAATTTGTAAAAAAATAATTTCTTCTTATTATTTTTTTATTACAATTATTTAAATGTAATTTAATTTGTTAAAGCCTGAAAGTCTTGATATAGTATGTATTTTTTTATGTTGCTTACTAAACCAAATAATATTTGAAACTGTTTAGATTTAAAGCTTATGAAGTAGTATATACTCGTATATAAGTCGAAGAATTTTAGACAAAATTTGGAAGCTGAAAATGGGGGGCCGACTTATACACGAGTAAGTAAAAAGAAAAAAAAAATACCGGAGTGAAATACCGGAGTCATATTTTTTTCACAGATAATTGGTGAATGTGCAAGTCTTTTAATTAATCACATGTGGGTCTAGGTTGGAGAGACAGATAAAAGCGGACAATGGTGATTGATAAAAAAAAATCTCAACAATAATGTTTCTGTAATTGTTCTGCACTCATTTTCTCTTGGGATAGAATTCCATTCCATACAGGGGCATCTCTTTCAACATTTTAATCCCTTTTTAAAAAAGAGTTTAACTTGAGATTGCTTCTAGATTTCTCTCCTAAGAGTACTACAATACAAAGAAGTACTCTATTGTAGCAGTTTAAGAAGTTGTTTACCTTTGTAAATAAGGCTTAAATAGATTTTTAAATAGATAAAAAAAAAAAAAAAAAAAAAAAAAAAAAAGCAAGTAATCATTAAATTGATGTAAATAGCTTTCAAAATAGTTTAAGCTTCTTCAGTTTTACATAATTATACAATTTTAAAATGTTGAATTTAAAAAAAGATGAAGTCTGATTAGAAACGTAAAAAGTTTACTAATTTAATGAAGATTTATTATTATTTTTTTTTTCATCCTCGATTACAAATTATTTTTCAACATACTACCAAAAATGTGGTTCGACTTATACACGAAAATTCAATTTTTTTCCAAAATTTTGCGTAAGATTGGGGGGGGGGGGGGGTCGACTTATACACGAGTATATACGGTAACTGTTTTTGGAAACCAAATTAAGCTGTTTTATGAAAAAATTAACTTATCTTGTTAATAAAACTCACAATATTGTGTTTCAAGAAACATTAGGTAATGTTTGATAATATAAAGTTTAAAAAAGAAATATAATCAATATAGTTTTTAACACTACAGTTATCAACATAATTTAAAAGTATTTATGACTTATCTTTGTCCCTCCATCTTTTTGGCGGTTTGTCCGCACTCTGACTCTCGTAAATAGACTTGAATTTCCACGATTTAAATATACGTTTTCGACGCTACATATTCCCTATTGATATTCAAAATAAGGTAGGCAGCTGTTATAGCTCGTTTACAGGGATAGACAAAAGTTTTCGGTTACATTATGGTCTGTGGAAAAAAATCATTTGCAGTACATTTTAGTGATGTTATGAAACATCAAATATGATGGAATTGGTATGTGTCCCAGACGTGGGCAACAGTATGCTTTCTATTATAGAGTATGAAGTAAGTAGCATACATGTAATTCGTTTATAGAACTATGAAGCATAATTGTTGGATGTGCGTTTTCAGCTCTTGTATGCATTTTTAAATGTAACAAAATTTTAGTGCATTACGTGGTGAGTATGAATTCTATAGATCATATGCAGAGCTGCACGAAAGAAATCATAAGCATTTCAGTTTATGGGAGTGAATTCCTCAAGTGTGTTTTTAACTGTGTTAAGCATTTCCAGCTGAACTATATTTTATTATGCTAAAAGGTTCTTGTAGAATAGAAATAAATTCATATGCTGCGTAAAATAATTTAGATATATTTCCATTTCTGGATTGTAATTGCTGTAAGTGCATTTTTAGTTTTCAAGAATTAAATATTAGTATATTACGTGATGTGTATAAAACGTTTAAGATACAGGTTACCCCCCCCCCCCACCCACCCAAAAAAAAAATCATATTGAAGGGTTTTCTGAAAATGCACTTTTAACCAGTTTACATGTTTTTTAGCTCAACCAAATTTTGCTGTATCATTCATACACATGGCTGCTCTAAAGAATACTGATACATAATCATCTAGTATAAGTAGCATTTCTCTTTAAAAAAAAAAAAAAAAAAAAAAACTTTTTTAGTTGCTCTATACGTTTTCCAGCTCATTGAAATTTTAGTTTCATTATGTAGTATGTTTAAAATTCTGTTAGATCATATACAGGTTTATACGAAAGGATTCTCATACATTAACTGCTATGGACAGCAATTCTTGAAAATGGATTTTTAACTGAGTTCTGTGTTTTTAAATTGTTTATTTGGATGTCTCATTACATTATATGAAAGAAGGAAATTTCTTAACAGCATTCAAATAATGTTGGAAAATGTTTCATAATCTATAACCCATGCACGAGTTTTCGTTCCAGTTTTTCTTCAGTTTAGCATTGTTGAGACGGAAAAATATTTGTAATAAATAAAACGTTATTTTATTTTATGTAATTGACTATTTTTATGTTAAAAAATCTTAACCGTATTTTACTTCAAAAAGAAAGCAAACCAGTTTCAGCTTTTTTTTTTCTATTTTTTTTTTTTTTTTTTTTTTTTTTTTTTTTTTATATAATTCTTTATATAAATAGTTAGAGAAATGCGAAATCCTTTTTACAAGAAGAAGAAAAAAAAAAAAAAAAAAAAAAAAGGAGAAAAGATTGATTGTTGATTTGAAACGTTCACCTATTTAATGGCTGTTCATTTCCTGTTTGCTTTTGCTAATGGGTTATGTTTATGGGGGGTCAATTTCCCTGATCACCGGTTACAAATACGTAAGCTTCTAAGCATCAAAATGGCGGTTTGGTATTTTTAATACTAAAATACATCGAAGGAAAATACTTCCTTAGGGATAGATTAAGTATTTGATTGATAATGATGGAGAGATTTAAACCACAGGAGATTTTAGCCCAATCCGGGCAGAATCGTTTTTAAACAGAAAACATGCGGAATTTTTTTGAACTTGTAAAACAATTGTTTATAACATTAGGAATATACGTTCTATTCTTAGAGAAATACATACAGGCGTGGTACAAAGTTTATGAAATTATTTGTTGCAGTTGCAGATCATTACAATTTTTTTTTTTTTTTTTTTTTTTTGTAATTACAGGGTGATTGCAAATATTATAGTTTTTTCAATTTGTTGTTATTCCTCTAATTGACCTTGTGATTGAATCTTCACTGAAAAATATGCTTTCAAACATGTTCTTTGCATCCCCAACATTAAAGAACAATTTGTCAAGTATTTCTCTACATTTTCAATAAAACGTTTTAAATAAATTCGAAAATGTTAGGTGACTTTTGTCAATGTAGGGTATATTTTTATGTCTGCGTGAGTATAAATATTCTAATGATTCCATAAATGTAAGCTGTTCTGCTTTTTCATTCCCTAAACTGTTGTGCAGTTTAAATGAAACAACTACCATACCAGAAACGATTCTTTCTAATAAAGCTGTAAATAACTGAATATCTAAATTAGACAGTTCATCTTTCAACGGCTTTTCCAAGTAAAACATGTCGCATATGATTATTGTTTCTGCATTCGCCTCGAAATTTTTTTTACTGGTGAAAGGAGGGAGATAAAAAAGTCACTGCCAGAGACATAATTATTTTATTTACAGAATGATGCAGTCGATAGCAATTAAAAAATTCATTTATATCTATCTGTTTTGACTGAAAATATCATACAATACATTGAAAATAAATATAAAATAGTACATGAAAATATAAAACATCATGATATTTTGAAAATAAATACCAGATATATATCATGTGTATATATCATAAAACCTTAGCATATACAACAAGCAAAAAGCACATTAAACATATACTAAAATTATCTACTGTATCTAAATCCATTTGCATCATTGAAAGTTTTGTTAAGATTTGGAAGTATTTCAACCTTTAGAGAGCTTCTCCACTAACCGACACAACACCAATAAATTGTCCACCATTGTTGTTATCCATCATTGATTTCATGCAAAATGCATTCATACACACTGTCATGACAAATCGAAATCGACAGGTGGAAAAGCATGTAGTGCATATGAATGCATTTTATGTGCACTTATGTCGGATAACTAAATTCGTGTATACGAGTGTACGATATATCCAGGGTAGTGTCAGTTAATAGAAAAATGCTTTTACTTCTTTAAATTGAAATACAACTGATAAACACCATACAAATCGCCAACATGCATAAATATAATATACACTAACATTTATTATCACAGAACATTTAACCAAAAGTTCTTATATGAACAACTGCTATTAAAAAAAAAAAAAAAAAAAAAAAAAAAAACCATATTTTTTAAATATTTTTTATATTTTTTATTTTATTGTCTTTAATTTATTTTTAAGTAGTGGTGTACTGAGTACTGTTTTACCAGTGTCATGTACTTGGCCAAATACAGAGCAGCAGTTTGAAAAGAAAAAGTACTCGTGCACACATGAAAGCGAGATTGGAAGTAAAACTCAGAATATGAAAAAACTGTTACAAATGCAGCTGCATACACACACATATACATACGTGCAAAAGAATTTAAAAGAAGTTTTATATATAATAAACAAAAAGTTCAACTAATAAAAATAAATTACATTGATTCTTTAATCCATTATCGCTGTTTCTGATTTTGTCTGCTGTTTTTGTCGATGTGACTGGTCCCCTTCAAGAACTACAATCGCTTCTTGTCGCAATCTGGTCCATGGCAATAGTCTGTTTCATCTTTATCATCTATCTTTCATGTATCTAACAATCGCCCATTGCTCGCGTTTATTGAGCGGCTCGAGTCTACGGATTCAAGTCTGTAACTTTTTTCTTCCCCTTTAAGACCTTAATAAAGGTTCCGGGAGGGATATGTATGCTCTACAGACGTAGTTTCTATGTCTGAGCAGTCCCTCTTAGGCAGTCAAGACTCTAAAAAACGTAAGTTGAGGCATCAGAATAACGTACTGAATTTGAATAAAAACTATAATGAGCTACTCCTCAAACTATTAATAAAAAATACTGCACTAAAAGATATTTCCTTTCTACCCCACTGAGAAGTATAGATGTGATTCATAAGCTTGCCAGGAAGTAGCTTATAAATCTTGATAGCTTATGAATCTAAACAGTATCCACAAATGTTAATAAGGAGGGGAGCGAATTTAGGCGACACGACGGACGGAATTTTTTTGCATGTTACTTAATAATTAAAACTTGAATTGCTTTCAATTCTAATACTAACATAATTTTTTCTTTAACTTCAGGATGTTTACTCCAATGTCTATTCCTTGTCCTATCAAATCCAAGAACGATACTTCTAACTTCAACTACTACACTTGCCAGCTGGGCCTTTCTCCTGCCTACTCATCTCCACTCTTTCCTGCTTCAACTGCATCTACTGTCCCTTTTGTGACTCCTTTGAAGACGCTAGCCACTCCCTCTACAGCTACATCAGAATCTGACAGTGATAAAGCCAGAAAACTGACTTTATCGTTTGCTGAATGAAGATATGTTTGTTGCTCGTGTTTGTAAGATTTGTGAATTTCGGAACAATGAATCAGCATGTGTGTATATATTTTCGAAGATTTAATAAAATTCGAAAGAAAAAAAGAAAAATACATTTATTTAAAAAAGTAGAGCACCGCTAATTCAAAAATTTGAATAATCCGAAGAGAAATATATTTGAAACTTTAAGAAAAGGAAATTAAATGAGGCTTGATAGAAAATATGTAATAAAAACTAAAATATTTATTACTTTGTATATAAAATTGCAATACTATATATATATAAATTGTTAACACATAATTTTTAATCGCTTTTGCTTTCTTTCTTATCTTATTCCATTTATATCGGAATTTCGGATAATTAATCAAGATAAAGTTACATATAATAATTATCTCGTACTACTTATTAAAACAGACATTAATTAATTTAAAAAACACATAAAAGAGATTTGAGATCATCACATGTCTAAAAGTTCCTAAAAACACTTTCAAATTACACTAAAATTAGTCAATATGTTTAAAAGTTTATTTTTATTTTTTTACCTCTTGGTCCTGAGGCTTGTTACTGATGTTGGACTACTTCCTCGCTCGTTACTTTGTTGAAAGCTTCTCATTTTTCCAATTCCTAATAGATGGCGCCATATTTTATCAGGAATGGGGGAAAAAGAGGAAAAAGAACACAACAGTAACTGAAGATGCCTCGGGACCAAGAGGTGAAAATATTTTTAAAACGTTTAAACATATTGACTAGTTTTAGTGTAATTCGAAAGTGTTTTTTGAAGCTTTTAGACATGTGCACTGTTCTTTGAACAGTTTTAAAAATAAATTAATGTCTGTTTTAATAGGTAGTAGTACTACCGTAGTACAAGATAATTATTATCTTAATAAATGACATTATGGACGATCATAGATAAAAAACAAGATAAAGTTATGAGTTGCGCCTCTAATCTTCATTGTAATTATGGAACGAAAAAAAAAAAAAAAAAAAAAAAAAAAAAAAAAAAAAAACCTGTGAATTTTGGATACAGTCATTTCGACACATTTTATAGTATTTAAAGGGCTGCCACTGGCGACTATTTTTTAATTTTATCTCGCACCAATTTCTCAAAACAAAATTTTTTCACATACACTTTGACAATATGTGCAAAAGAAGTATACTACAAAATTATTTTTTTTAAATAGTGAATTGAGGAATAGAATATAAAAGTAGTCGCCAGTGGCAGCCCTATATTTATTACTATTTTTTTATTACTTTTAATCAATGAAAAAAAAGTTATTCCAAGCTAAACATCACGTCATTTTTACCGGCATAAACTTTTCATATTCTGGATAGCATTTTAAAGATAATTTAACGCTCAATGTCTTATTAATAAATATTTTTCTATCAAAAGTTGACGTCATGTTTGTTGGCAAAAATTTTGCATACGAACTTATATTTTCACTACATGGGCACATTGAGGTCTTTATCTTAGTACCAACAGAGTAAAAACAACAAAAGAAAAAAGTGCAAAAAGAAAAAAGAAAGAAAACAAAACAAAATTACGTATTTTAGATGCATTAATAATAAAATATTTCAATTTTCTCAATAAAAATGCTCAATTTTTTTAAAATATGATGCCATTTTCACTCGCTGAAACATTTCGCCTCCTTCTGAGATTAGGGCTTCCGCTAACAAAATATCAGCGGAAGAAAAAACATACTGAAAATAATTCCGACAACTGTATTGAAATATAACATTTTTAGCAATGAAAATGCGTGTTTTCTTTTAAACATGACGCCATTTTCAATGATAGAAGAATTCTTACTTCTGCGATTAGGATCCTTTGTATTGTGGAGGAGAGGGCATAATTCAGAGACATTTTGCCATAATCTCGAAACAAGAAGAATGAAAAGCCGGAACAAATTGCGCCATTTATACACAATCGTAAGTAAAATGTTACAGCTTTTCGAATAAAACGACACGCTTTTTTCAAATGTCTTTTAAAAATGGTGTCGTTTTCAAAAGTGAAAGCTCTTCTTTTAAAGATATTGCCTCTAATTTCAGAGTAGCGGAAGGAAATACCTCTGAAATTGATATTATTTTGAAATAGTTATAGGAAAAGGTTACAGTTTTAAGAATTAAAACGAATGCTTTCTTTTTAAAATGAAATATCAGTTTTAGGCCCACTGATGATTTTTGACGCTATTTTTTAAAGATAAAATTTGCTTTTTTCTTTCTGATTATAGTTTAAAAAAAGGCATCGATAACAGATATAACAATTCCTATTATTTCTCTTTCTCCCCTTTTTTTTTCACAACAATATTATTTGAAAGTAAATATTTCAAAAAAGAGCTAGTGCCTGCATATATACAAATAAACAACTTTCATCTAAAGAAGAAAAAAAAAATAAAAAAGATTACAACTGGTTCAGTAAAAAGTTGGTGCGTCGAAAAAATGCGCTAATATTTTAAATATATAGATTACATGAAAGCAAATATTTTTAAAAAGAGCTGTGCTGGCATATCTATAAATGAACAATTTTCAGCTAAAAAAATAATTATTAAAATTTGTAAAAAACGCAGGCCAGATGTCGAAAAAAAAATCGGTCTGTATTTTAAAATATATAGATTGTTGTTATTTAATTATTAAGCATCTCATTATGCACAAGATTTTATCTAATCCAAGCTGATGCAAACAAAATAACTCGCACAAAAATTTCGTAATTTTTGTACATAACCAGATGCTTATGTGAATAACGTAAACACATTCTTACGTGGCCTCACATTCCTTTTCATCGTGAGGTTATTTTTGAAGCCCTTTCGTTTCATCAATCATATTTTTTTATTTTTTATTTTTTTATTTATTTATTTTTTACAATCTTGCACTTAAGTTAAAGAAAAGAAAATACAAGATTAGGAAAAAAATATCGTATTGGCAAAATGGGTAAAATTATGGGTAATAGAGTGCGCAAGACCGCATACAGATTTTTTTTGGGGGGAGGGAAGGGCTTATAGATGTTTAACTACAATGTATTTTTTTTTAATGTACAAGTATGTGAATGACTCCTTTTCAAATTATTTTGGTAAAGGGGTGTGGGGCGGAGGTATCTCGGGCCCTGGGCCACCCTCCTGAGTACGGCCTTCAGGGTGAGTACCATAATATAGGTAAGATTGATTAATACTTGTACCTTTCAATTTTCAATTACCGTCTTTGAATACTCCATACTTAATACATTATCTCCATGCATATAAACAGCCCCACCAGTGGCTGAGAGGTTGTGCTCTCGAAGCTGGTAGACGGGAGGTGCTGGGTTCGATCCCAATCGCGCCCGTCGGCCTAATCGTTCGGAGTTTTCGTGGTTTTCTTCGAACCGTGGATTTCTCCATGCGTAAATACGGATTAGGTTCCCTTAGAAAGACCCCCACGAAGGGCATTCCCCCCGGGCCTATATCCCTAGTGTAGATAATTGGCCGTCAATAATCAACCCAACCCAACCCAACCCATGCATATAAACATCTTTTTCTTATTTATATGCTTACATACGTATATCGTACATGCTTACGTAATCTTATCTTGTATACTCACATATATCTTATAATATACATAAACAACTTTCAATATAATATATATATATATATATATATATATAATACAGTTTTTCAACAAAAGAAAACAATAGTGACGAATGAAGAACCTTCCATAATCCTAATTCACAACATAACTGTTATAACAATGACTTCCTTTCGTTATAAAGGTACATTGGTCATTCTCAACAGTGTTTTCGGCGATTGAAAGCAATAAACTGTTGCTTAATACATACACACACTACTACAAAATCTGATGAGGGGTGCATTTGCAAAATAGTAAAGCAGGAAAAAAAAATTGTTGGTTTTCCTGTCGAAATTATTTTAAAATTTGCAGTTGATGAACTTATTTCTGTCAAATTAAAAATAAAAGTTAAAAATATTTTTTGCTTGAATATAGTTTCCAAGTTTGTTTCTTAATATCGGGAGAGAGAAAAAATGCCGCTTGTGCTCACTTTTTAGGTCAATTTTTATACAAGTGACAAAAAAAGAACGCTGCTAGATTAAATAAGTTGGTCACCAGATTAAAAAAAATTTGGTCGCCAGTGGTGACCTGGAGAGCTCATTTGTCAAGCCCTGCTACTGCCAGTGAGTATAAGTCAATAAGTAATCTGTTTTAAGGCCCCATTGCCAATCATAAAAGTTCTGTTCGATGTTTAGCTTTTTGCCCTTTCCATTTGTAGTCATGTTCATGGTATGATGATATTACAGTAAATATTAGTGTCTTTATAAGCACTTGACAATAAAATTTAATAAAATTATAACTTTATTAAAACATGATAACTTTATTTATCACCATTCTCTATCTGTCGACTGTTCAAAGAAAAAAAACTTGCCGTGCAATTTTACCAAAATATTTTTGAGCCCACCCAATATGTTTCAAAAGTTGGCGACACCGCTTGTTAGTATACAGTAACAAAAAAAGAAAGAAAATACAGCAAAATCTTTTGGCAATTTGTCTGCCAGCATTTTTTCTGTGAAAATGTGCATAATTTACAACTATGTTTCCCATAAAAGAATGTCAATATATATTGCATTACAACATACATTTTGCAACTTATATATATAAAAAAAAAAAAAAAAAAAAAAAAAAAGGCTGCATTCAAATTGTCAGCTTTTTTGTTCTTACCAGTCTATAGAGAAGAAATGTAATTTTACAGATAAAAATACAGTTAATTGTGTAAAATGATGAAACATTAAGCATGTCCCAGTGATTAAGCATGTCCCAGACTAAGCTTTTTCCCAATAGCAAATACCTGCAAATAGTGGGCAATTTCTGCGTTCCGTCATTTAGAAGTTTTATTGTATATTAACCCTGAACTGCTGTGACAAAAATTGGCGCATAGATACTATGAGTGGTCTCTGAGACCATGGATGTATAATTATTATTAGCCTCTGGAATATATTTGAGGAAAACGTGCCAAAAATAGAAAAAAAAATTCTCTAA
Source organism: Maratus michaelseni (assembly GCA_963931845.1). Taxonomy (NCBI): domain Eukaryota; kingdom Metazoa; phylum Arthropoda; class Arachnida; order Araneae; family Salticidae; genus Maratus; species Maratus michaelseni. The sequence goes on along the minus strand of OZ007591.1, from coordinate 155,371,652 downwards.
CCTCTTGCCTGTGAAGACGCAAACGCGCCAATTTCGGAATACCCGACCTGAGTTCGGGCGAGAGAGGCAGGTATATAAATTTTTCGCAAGTTAAAAGTTTTTTTGCATTGTTTTTAAGCATTGGACGAACTGAATTCGGGTTTCACGGAATTGAAACACCGATTTTTCTCTTGCCCGAACTCAGGTCGACTATTCAAAATTGGTGTATTTGCGTTGCCCGAACTGTGTTCGGGCGTCATAGGCAAGGAGTTAAACACAAGATCTGAGACCGTTTCATCGAAAGATTACTAAAAGGCTCGATTAACTCATGTGATACTCTCTCCGTACTAAACTTGATGTACAAGACTATTATAATTAAAATTCATTTCTTCAGAAGTCTCTAGTAATAGTACTAAGGCTCCAAATAAAACAAAATTTCACTAGTATCTCTAATTAAACTGTAAATTACACATTAAACTAAGGAAATTGAAAAAAGCATCAGTCTATATGAGACACTTGACGATTAGCATGCAAACCCAATTTATGCGACTAAAGTTTTGACTTTCAATTCCTTTACATAAAAAACGGTGCTTGAATGTATTTACAGTGGGTGATCGGTTAACGAACTTAATTCGTTCCAAAACAATGTTCGCTAACCGAATTGTTCGTTAACCGATCATAGAGTGAGTATAGATTTGTATGGGAATTCATTTAATTCGTTCTTAAGAGCTATATAATGTATATAAATTAATATAAATTCTCCCTAAATTTATTTAAATGTAATAATAATAAAACATACATTACACACATACAGTATTGCCCTTCCTTCAGGAATGTATTTTTTGAGTTAGTGATGCATTACATTTTTGACAAAAGCTTATGTTTCCTCTCTGGAGTTTTTTTTAAATCTTCCATTTTTAATGGGGGAAATATATGTTCGTATACAATATGGACAGATCGTATTTTGATGGCTTTCTCCGTGTCGTGCTGTACTTAAAAAAATGACATGCCCTTTGTAAAAACTTTTAGGATCACATTCTTTGACTACAACATTAAATCACATCAATTTATCACTTTGACCTATCAAAAACTCCATTAGTTGTCTCAAAGATTGTGTTTACTGCCGGCCCCCGATAAAGCTCAAGTGGAGCCTAGAGCCCGTTAATGTTTTAAGAACTAAATTTAATTAAAAATAATTAATTTCCAATTAAAATATTTCTTAAAAGGGACACGAAATACAAAAATTAATGTTTTTAATCTATTTATTCTAATTTGGGGCCCGTAAATGTAGGGCCCGAACCCCCGGTAGCTCATGAAATAATTATCCTATAAGTATACAACTGTTAAAATGTTCTCGATAGATAGTAGATAATAGATGAAACAACTTTGCAAATCTGAAACACAGCATTGCTTCTTTTTGGGTTTGTTTTATGAGGTGTTCGTTAACCGAACATGTGTTCGTTATCCGAACATAAAAATCTCTCATGAAAGTGTTCGTTAACCGATCACCCACTGTATTTGATATTTTATTTAAAACATGGAAGCAGAAGATAATTTGTTGGCTGTACACTCCTCTCTGCGGACCTGCTTATCCTTGTCCAATAGCTAATTCCTGAACCCTTAGCCTTAAAGATATAGTTTCCAGTTGCAAAAAATTTTCAAATGTTGTTATTCTTTCTATTTAAAGCCATTTACATCAAAACATTTATTTATATCTTAAAGTTTCGAAATTTAAATTTGTATACGGTCCCTGACTCTAATAAGTTATATTTAGAATTTTTTTCTTTATGTTCCAACAAATAAAACCGTAAAAAATTTTTCTAGCGATTAAAACTTACCAAATTATGATACTTTAAATCTTAGAAATTTTCAGCATTTTCTGGCACTGAAAATACGTTTTTCCGTTTTTAGTGCCAGTGTCATAAAATTGAAGATTAAACTAATTAGTTTTATAAACATTTTTCCTTCAAATGCTTCAGTGGATCATTGCGTCTCACTGCAGAGTTTGGATGAACATTTCCTCTAAAATGTTAAGTAATTTAATTGGCAACAGAATGTATACAGTCCATGGGAAAAAAATCCCCCCCCCCCCAGCCCTACTAACTCTGCCGCAAATCATTATATAAAAATGTGATTGGTACCAATCAATTAGTAATAATGTCTACTAATAAATGCTATACTTATATTTTCCTTAGGCGTCGTCTACACATAAGAAATTGTAATAAACTTTATAATTTTCAATACTTAGACCTAATTTTGGAATCATATTTGTATTCTTTGATAAATTTTACCTTCATATACCGAACAGAAAATCACTCGGTCAAGTAGTTTAAGAATTATGATGCAGGTTTAAAGTTTGAAACTTCTAATGCAATTCATTTCTAACCATTGCAAAACAAATAGCAATGTATGTTGATTTTTTTAAAAATTAATTTCGAAAAAAAAAATGAAATTATTTTGAAATTTATGCAAGGGTTTGTGGTAGACTTAGTAGAGAAAAGGAAACCACTTTTTTTTTTTTTTTTTTTTTTTCCAGGACACATGATTTATTGTTTTAAGAAAATACGTAGGAAAACATACTCTAAGAAGGTGATTCGAATAAGTAATGGGTTTATAACTGGAACAGAATGAACGGCAAAAGTAATTTGACAAATAATTATGCAGAAAATTTCATAAAGATAACTAGTGTGTATAACTTCAGTTATAGATAAGTAGAATACAATTGCAATCTTCAACTTAATCAAGATGAAATAAGAAATATGATAGCAGAAATTAGACAAAACTGTTTTCAAGTTTAAGGATATTGCAAATGCAGAATATGTGGAATCTTATTTAGAATATAATTAATTTTAAAATAAATAAATGCAATAAAGTCATAATGCATGTAAATTTTGAAAATGATACAATAGAAATGTTACAATTAAATATCAGAAAATGTTACAGTAGAAATAACCAAATTTTAAAATAATATCTTAATAAGAATTACATATTCTTACTATTAGAGATTTTTCCTAATATTAAGTATGTTGTCGTTTTCCTTTAATTTTAAATCATTTAATTTAAACTTGTAATAAGTTTTTATCAAACTTTAAAATATTTAAGATAAGAAAATATGTAGTGTGATTCAAAAGTTCCAGATGAATTTAATATAATCCGAGGATCAAATAAACCTTTTTTAAACCAGAAATTTTGCTTAGTAAGTGAGTCAAACAGTTACCACAAAGAAATAAGTTATATTTTATTAAATATGATTTCTGGTTTTAAATATGTTTATGTGCCTCTTGAAAAGTTTGGATCGCACCACTTACTTATGGAAACCTAAATTAAGCATTCATGCATTCCTCCTACAAAAGAATAAAAGTAACCCCCCCCCCCCCCCCCACAAAAAAAAAAAAAAAAAAAAAAAATCCAGACCTTCAATCTTTATTTATTTTTATCTACAGTGTAAACTTAGATAATATGCTAATGTCCCATTAATTTTGTATATTAGTATTGCACGGTGTAAAAAAATCATGATTAAAAAAATCGGAATTTCCTAATTAAAATTAATTTCTTTTAAAACTTTAAATCAGATTGTTATGATCTTTTTCCCTGACTAATAAAGAATAGCTACCACGAATTTTAGGTTTCTAAAACTATTGAACCTCTAATTGTTAACATAATCTATGTTTTGATGCTTTAATTAATAAAATTATAATTATCAGTTAGCAATTACAGAAATTATAAAAACTGCAAATTAGTAATTTCATTAGTTAGTAAGCATACGATAGCGTTATGTATATCAATATTTTGTAATAATTATATAAAACTATATTAAATACTACTGATATTTATACAAAATTTTAAAAACTGTACTTAATATTAAATTGTTAACACTTCTTAAAATTAATAATTATTAAACAATTAGGAAAATAATATCCATTTTTATGCTTTAATTACTAAAATGATAATTAATAAATTAGTATTCATTGTAAAAAGAAAAAGAACAAGAAATCATGCGTCAAGCATAGATTATGAACACTTTACAACATATTCAGAATACTGTAACAAAACTTCACAGATTAATAAGTGAAAAATTATGTCTAAGTAAACAATTTAGAAAACGCATAACACATTTTCAGAAATTACCATCAATAGTCAGAATTATTGTGTACAGCCCTGCAAATGATCTATGGATTTGTATACATATTACACAGTATGCTAAAATTTAGTTCAGTTAGGAAACGCATAGCAGGGTTGAAAATTCTCCCTCAGCGATTTTCGTCAATAAACGGAAATGTACGTGAGATCTTTTGTGTAGCCCTGTACATTATCTACAGAATTTATACAGACCAGGTAATATTAAAAAAATAATAATAAATTTAAAAACGCATACCACAATTGAAAATGCACTTCTAGCAATTATTGTTCATTCACAGTACTGTTACCTAATATTTTTGTGTGTCCCTGTAAATTAATGATAAATGCTATGTATACCCTATTCTACAGTAAGGAACTTGTAGAGCTCCACAATATGTATATTAACTTCAATATGCTTGAAATAGTGTAACATCATTAAAATAAATTTGAAATGATTTTTCCCACAGACCATAATGTAACGGAATTCTTTTGAGTGTCCGTGTAAATGAACTAAAAATGCTACATGCTGGTAAGTTCTGGGCCTCCTAATTGGAGATGGTTACTAATGCCCAATTGCATAAACTCCCTACATTAGTTAAAGGAAGCACGGGTTAATGCTTCTTCCGGAAACGCTGGGTGTTGGATTATCAGGTTAAAGGTGTGATCGTGGCTTCTGGACCTCGGTGAAAATTTATAATGATCCCATAAAAGTTACCCATATTATTGAATTAAATTAACTACTCTAGTAAAAAAAAAAGATCAGATTATTACGTTGTGATTATTTACGCCACCCTACGTCTTATGAAGCCGGACTAGATAAAGTATATAAATCCCTAACCTCTCATAAATTATAAACTAGTCCTCCTGATAAACCAACTAAAATTAATAAACAATTAAATTAAAGAAAAAGAAGAAAAACACTACTCGATGACATATGAGTGTTAACCCATATAAATTAAATACAAAGAGTTAAAAGTAAACGAAAAAACATTTATTTACATATCTATTTACAAAGACATAAAAAATAAAAAAAACAAACATCCCTAACAGAATGTTAAATTTTAAGTATAAAAAATAAGATGAAACAATTGAATACTCATTAAAAGAGTTAGTGAGTCTTTTTCCGACTCGCACTACCGCACTTACGTGCATTAATTATATTTCAGAGAAGGAACAATTTCTCTACATTTACTAAAGTACCTCTACCAGTATTTATTTATTATTATACACATTCAATATGAGGGAATAGTAAATTACAGATACCTGTACCTTCAGAGTACCTCTGGTCTGCATTGTTAGCAATAGTCTACCTCCACGGGATAGGCAAAGATCATCTGTTAGGTCATTCTTTTGTCTTTTGTCGCCACTACACCATTTTTGGAACTATCTTCGTTTTTACACACTATCAGCACTCTACTCTTTCTTTTTAGATGTTACTTCCTCGGACAGGACGTCAGATACTGGTCCTCTTCCAGATTTTCTCTTGGGGCTCACTTTTTTCTTTTCCCTCGTCACTGGGCCGTCTATTGGCTCCAGTGGTTTTGTAAAGACGTCTCCCCCCTCATCTCTTATTGGTTTTCGCTAAATGTTATTCAGGACCACCCAGATGGGGTCCTAAATTGTAAATTTGCTATGCACTTCCAAACAGCTATAAATTTTTCAGCTCGTAAATTTTTTTCTCCGTAAAAGATGTCCTTGTTAGATCGCAGACCAGTGTCTCCGAAGGTAATAAAACTACTCTGGGTGGTCGTTTCTATTTTCCCATACGAAAAAGAAACTATGTACACTAATAAAATAAATACTCCACAGAAATTCCTGGTTATACAATATATATACATAAAAAATACATATTAAAAAAATAAAAGTATATAAAATAAATAGTCCACGGAAATTCCTGGTTATACAATATATATACATGAAAAATACCTATTAAAATAATAAAAGTAAACTAATTTAGTCAGAAATTGGGAGGTGGCTCATATCTGACCACCATCCTCCCCCCCAAACAGAGAGCTGAACGGCTCAGGTCAGCTGTCAGGAACACACTATGAAATTCAGTCCATTGTGTAGATCCATAGGACAATCTCCATCCTCCGAAAGACCGGAAGAGATCCTAAAAAGTTTGTAAGAAATGTCTCTGTAACACTGGGCAGAGACGAGCACACAGAAAAGTTTTTTTTTCCAGAATTGTCTCTATAAAACTGAGCAAAGACGAGAACACAGAAAAGTTTTTTTTGAGTTGTCTCTTATAAACCTGGGCAGAGACGAGCACACAGGAAAGTTTTTCAAGAGTTGTCTCTATAAACTGGGCAGAGACGAGCACACAGGAAAGTTTTTCAAGAGTTGTCTCTATAAACTGAGCAGAGACGAGCATACAGAAAAGTTTTTTTTTTTTTTTTTTTAATCTGTAGGTGGGACCACAGAACGGTTTGTCTGTCGACCAGATTTACAGTCGCTTGTGGAGTCGAAGACAGGTGAACACATTCACGTACCCTATTCCCCTCTGTGTATAACCAATTTTGAAATAATCACTTTTAAAAATTAGCCAAAATCCATACAAAGCAAACGCAATTTTGAACTAAACTTTTAAAGTCTAAAAGCCTCAACACATAGAACAATATATGGCTGGCACATACTTTTACATTGGAATCATATCAGTCATGACTTAATATACACCAAATACACTAAAAATTATATATATATACAAGGACGTGATAACCAGAAAGAGTTTGTACTGCATAACCTTCTATACATTGTAACATTTAAAAGAAAAGTGAAAATCCACCTAATACATTAACGCTAAGTATATGAACACGTACAACACATTACAACAAAATTTCGTTCATATATTAGAGAAAAAAAAATGTATTGTATGATAGAAATTACATTTATGAAATATATACATGTCCTACCGAGAGAATGTTCCCTTCTCTCCCACTTTAATATTACTTAAAAATTTTCTTTTTAAATTATCACCTAAGTGAAAACACAAGAGAAATACATGTGAACTCTAGTTCACTTAATTATATGACCGCAATCAAGAGTAACGACTTCAAAATCCAGCGGGAATAGTCTACACATGACAACGAAATCGACCACCTGAAGTCATGCTCTCCATCCTCTCCCCAAGTGGAGGAAGGATCCGTGGAGAAAAAAAAGAGAAAAAATCTCGCTCTATCTTCGCTAACGAGGAAAAAGAAGAAACACATCGAGACTCTGCGCCTCCCTTCTTGCCTAGCAACCGCTTGACCGGGGGTCGTGTGAAATCGCTAATCGACTCAACACCCCCCTCTATCCCATCGATAATGAGTTGCTCCAACCCTTGCTAGAAGAGGAAATGACCACTTGGCGCCAGCTTCCGTCTGAAAATTTTGTCATCTCATCCTGTGAAAGACGTCGGATCGCCGCAAAATAAAAGGTACGTTACCATTTTGCCTTTATAAATTATCCTTTAGTCGTAAAACCTTTGAATAAATTTTCCCAAACTCTTGTTTAGAAAGAGCCCTAAACTTAACTCTAACCGTACCTAAATTTTGAGACAATTACTGCAAAAATAACCGACTTTACGAATAGAATTTATGTGAAATGCTATCCAAATTTCTTTCTTTCGTTACAGGGGACTCACCGGCTACCGTGAAATCTCCTTGACTCGTTACAGAAGAAGAAGAAATCACATTTTGGCGTGGTCGGACTGTTGGTAACTATACTGTCTTACCGTAAGGAGAAAAACTCTGAGAAAATTCTCTCTCTCTGTGGTCACTATAGATACGGACTCGTCCACTTAATTTTCGGGTGGTCAGGAGTATTGTTGGCTTTGTTTGTAGCTTTAGGCGCGAAAAAAGGGAGAGGAGAAGGTAGCAGTCTGCTTTGAGCTTTTGCCATTGACACACATAATCCACTCGGTAACTTTTATACATACATAGCATATTTATTCTATAAAATAAATTAGCTTTTTTTTTCTTTTTTTTTTGCATTGTTAAGCTTTCACCAGGGCTTAATTTTTAACAAAAAAAGTACCGGAGCCCTAATATTCTGCAGTACTAATAACCGTAGCATGCCCCCCCCCCCCCCGCTCCACCGTCACTCCAATCTGCATATTTATATTCCATACATTATGCGTATTTGCAAAATTTAAAGCAATTTTTTTTTCAAGCAAAATAAAAATTTTAAATATATTTATCGCTTGCACTGGGCTCCGGAACCCAGTATTTATGGGCTCCGATGAATTCCGACCAATATTTAAATATTTACTAAAAGTAGAAAAGTACCGGAGCCGGGCTCCGGTGGGCTCCGGCGCAATTTAAGCCCTGGCTATCACTACACTTTTATTTACAGTTTCCCTTATGTGATTTCAAAAGGGTGCTGCACCCTGCTTCCCTGCTTGCCATTATGGTTTGAAAAATACCACCCTTCTTGCCTCTCAATCAAAAAAAGACACCCTTACTGTCGTTTGGAATCTAGGGAAAACTGTGCTTCATTAAAAAGAAAATTAATTCCTACAATAAAAACTAATAAAATATAAAACATTTTTTTCCTTATATACTGCATAAAACGAAAACGTATAAAACGACAGAAATACCCCGGTTACGATTTTGAGTACGTTCATTTGATTGTTCTTAGTTTTCCGAACAAGCACGGTAAACATTCCCGGAGTTTTTTCTTCTCAAAATAAAATATGATTTTGAATCGAATAGCGTTTTTCAATTTTCGATAAATGTATTAAATATCGAGTTATAAATAATTGTTATCTCATGACAACTTTTTGGGATTATTGCATACAGAAATTCGGTTCAAAACGTCAATTTTGATAGCATTTTCTGAAAGATCGTATGCCTTTGTCAGAAAATGAAAAATGCTATTTGATTCTATAGCTTCTTAATATGGAAACTTGAAAGTGTCATGCATTTGCGAAAAAAAAATAGGCATGGATCAGAAAGTAACTACGTAGAGCCTGAGCACAGTCTTAAAGCATCATAGTATTATCGTATAGTCATAAAGCATAATGTATCTTAAATTATAATCGATTGATGTCTCATCACCACCTTTCTCAAGCTGTCGAGTTGAAGTGATTTGGAATCGAAATGAGTTTTTCATTTTTTAAATAAATAAATTACTTATCGCGTTAAAAGCGATTCCTGTCACGTGACGATACGTTTTTACCTTTTCTCGTGCTGCCGTGTCTTAAATTCGATTCAAAACGTTGACTTTCACAGCATTTTCTAAAAGATCTTCTGCCTTTATCAAAAAATTAAAAAGCGTCTTTCGATTACCTAGTTTCTAAATAACATCATCTGCCAATTTCATGCGTTTCCGAACAAAAATGAATTCAAAAATGTGTCAGAAAGTAGCTTTTTTGGATTTGAGAACAATCTTAATGCCTATAAAAAACATATTATAAAGATTTGATTTAAAAAATGATGGTTTTTGCCAATACATTTCTCTATTTATTATATTATTAAATTCTACTGTATTCGCGTTGTCGAATAGAAGGCATAGTAAAAATTGAGAGCGTCAAACGAATGCTAATTGTGCCAAGTTTGCAACCTGCTGTTATCTCTCACACCTCTCCCACTTGGTATGTTTTGACGGAGCAACCCTGCTCAGAGTTTTTCTCCTTACGGTAAGACAGGCTAATGGTACAATTTTATTTACAGCTGTAAAATTTAATACTTCTGTCTGAATGTACGGAACGCATTTTGCTGCCATTCCCAAAATACTCCTTCCCGAAATTTAAAGCGTATGCTTCCCCTGCCTAGAGAAGAATTACTGCGAACAAGGAAAAAAAAAAGTATTGGAAACGGAAAGGTCCCATAAATATGGCCAAGAAGAAAGAGAAAGGAAAAAAAATATATTATTATCTCTCGATACTGACCCGCAAGAAAATGGATGAAAAAGGCTGTAGAAACCTGCTGTAACCGTAGGAAACAAAAAGGAAAAGAAAAAAAAAGAAAAGAACAAATCGACCTAAGAAAAACAATTATTATTATTATTATTATTATTATTATTATTTTTAATGGTTTAATTTCGATAAGCTAAAACTTGTGTACATCAATTTTACTTAAGTGTCTTCATATGTTTTATGTCAATTTATATAAATCATTTATTGTGAATTCCCTCTATTATTTTGTTTGTTTTATCATTTTAAGGACAGATGAAACAAGAAAAATGCTTATCTCCCCTCAAGAACACTGAGCTGTGCAGAGCCTCACCCGAGTCGCCTGTGGCCACAAGCTTAAAAAAAAAGGCCCCGGTTGACCAGCAACCAGGAGTCAGAAGGAAAAAAAAATAAAACCCAGGGAGCCCCACCAACGCTGCTACAAAAGAGGGGTAAGACATCTTCTACTCCAAAATTTAATTGTTACTATTGCATATATTTATAAAAATGTGCACTAAAAGGAAATATATATATATATATATATATTTTTTTTTACTTAAATGTGCATTTAAATTACTACTACAGAAAGTTAATAAGTAAAAACCAGTGAATAAATCAAACTCTTAAGCAAAAAAAACTGAAATATATGTATTTATTTATTTATCTAAATTTTTTTTGTTTTCAAAAATCTCCGAATACTATACCTTTCGGAAAATTAAAGAAGTGTGCAGAGCGTATACTAGCCTAGTATTACCACTAAATCAATGTCAATTTCAATACTTTCTTATAAAATACCAGTATTATATTTGTACAACACTATGCAATTTACAAGTACAATGTAATTTTTTTTTTGAAAATAATTATAATAAATATATTTTATACCGAAAAAAAAGTATGTTTTTATGATATAAGTTGTTCTATAATTAGAAAAAGAATTAATTATACCTACACCCGCGGTGTTGTGCTATGATATTTAAATACCATATTTACCTATCTTTCTAATGTATATAATATCTCTTTATAAAAGAGAAAAGAAAATTATATGTTTATCCTGATCGCTACAATCTTGCATCCAAACCACTATTATATGTTTACTTTTGTTACCTAGATTCAGTGACATTACAAACCCCCAAAAAAATTGTACTCTTTCATAAATACCCTTCTTAATACCAATAATCATTACCTTCTATCCCGTCGTAGTACTTTTGAAGGAATTTTGAAAATAAAAATATGTAACCGTAGTTTTAAGACTCTCCGCTAATAAACTCTTCTTCGTGTTGATCGATAAACTATCATGTTTGTTTACCTACTCCGTACCTAATCATGTACCGTATTGATTTATTTAATTTCGATTTTCAAAAGAAATCTACTTTTTATTTATTTATTTATTTATTATTATTATTTTTTTTCATATGTTTTAGTCCCTAATTACTATCCAAAAATCTCCTCCTGTCAACAATAATATGTATCAATATCTTCACACATCGTACCCAATTTTGCCAATCCAAGAAAAAAAAACATTGCTTTCTTATTACGTAAATATTCTATACACGAAAGAAGTACCTGACACTTATTCATTATGCCATAAAAGAAGTAAAAACTATTTTACATATGTACATATGCTTACTATTGTTTATATACTAACCGAAGTACCTGCATAAGCAATATCCAACTACCTATTATTATTATTATTAAGTACAATCTTTGTACACTGGAGAAAACATTATGTAAAGTATATGTCCACATAAATAATAAGTTATAGTTGTTCTATAAGTCACGGAAACCAGAAAGAGGATTCGCTCTTGGCTTCCCTCTTCAATCTCTGTCCCCCCCTCCGCTGGCTGCAAACCCTTGCTAACACATTTGCAAAAAAAAAGAGGGTTCTCCCCGAACAATGGAGGTCGGAGAAGAACGGCGCACGAAAACCAGTCTGTGCATTTGCATAAAAAAACAAACTACTTTTCTCTCCTTTTACTGCTCTGCGAACCTGGAGGGAAGACAGAGGATGGCCCCAAATTCGCCTGCCTCTCCGGTGCGATTTTTTTTTTCTCTCTCAAAGCCCAGAGAAACGAAAACAAAACTGCATCGCAATTTTGAATACTGAGCTCGCTCTATCCAAAATACAGTTCTGTAAACGCCAACCATACTCATTCCTCACCGTAATAATAAATGATAATTGTTTTTAATCTAATAAAATGTAGTTTTTTTCTCACAGCACTCAGAAGCAGATGTCTGTCTATACGTCTAAGAATGTACAAGAAATTTTTCTTTATTATTATTTTATATGCTGTATATATATATATATATATATATATATATGTCATCTAAACATATTTTACCTATATATTATTAATAGTGCATTCATTATTACATTTTTTTTTTTTTTTTTTTTTTTTTTTTTTTGAAAGGCCCCCAACTATTTGTAAAATTTTGTCTATATATACACTTATTATTATTATTATATACATATATTTTTTAATTTTCTTACAATACTGTTAAAATAGGTGAGGAGGAAAAAACCAATAGTATACAAAAACTCCGAATTTCTAGAATATAAATTTATAAATACCTACTTAATAGAGAATAAAAAAGAAAAACAACGACTGAATGTTAATTCTTTGTATAAATTATTCTTCTTGAGTATTCTCTGTGCTAGTTTGAGGCAAATTAATTTTAACTTTTGGTTGCCAGAAATGGCTTATGTGGCGCTTAATTTTCTTAGCATGGGGTTCAATCATATGTTGAACCAAATAATTATTGTTTCTAAAAATCCTTACAACTTCATAAGGCCCTTCCCATGTTGATTCCAAAGCCCCCGGTTTTATAACTTTTTTTAGATAAACCTGATCGCTATACTGTAATGTTTTGACTTTTTCAAAATCTTTGTTGACGTATTCACTCATAACGCGTTCCTGGTTGGCCAAGGACAGTTTTTGTATCTCTTTCATGTGTTTGATACGCTGTTTCACATAAGCTTGGGTGCATTTTTCATCGGAAGTATTCAGCGCTGTAAAATGATTCGATACCTCCCGTGCAAAAAAAAGCATTGCAGGCGTGTACCCTGTGGCCCGATTTATTGAGGTGTTGTAAGCCAATTTATAAAACGGTAAACGAATATCCCACTCTGCCGTTTTGTCACACATACTTTTTAAAGATGACTTTAACAATTTGTGACTCGCCTCCACAATTCCATTTGAATTAGGTTTGTAACAGCTTGTAAAATGTCTCTCTATGTTCAGTGCTTTTAAATACTGGCAATAAACGTCACTCCTAAAATAGGGCCCGTTGTCCGTCGTAATTGATTTCGGTATCCCGAAAGAGCTAAAATAGTTATTTAGAGCATTCAAAATTGTCTGCGCTTCTACTCCACGTAGAGGTATGGCCTCTAGGTACCTCGACGTCGAATCAATTATAGTTAGAATGAAGGAGTTTTTTTTAAATGTCGTATGCAATTTGCCTACTATATCACAATGTAGGGCTGTCCCTATTGGGGCATCCTTAATAACCTTTTGAATAGGTACTTTAATAGCTTGGTGTTGCTTATTTTTGTTGCATGGGATACAACTTTTACAATAGCTCCTTATATCTTTGTACATCCTATACCAAAAGAAACGAGACTTTACAGTTTCGTATGTTTTCGGGAACCCGAAATGACTTTTATGCGCCTCTTGTATAATTTCAAAAACCAAACTATTAGGAGCAATGAGGAGTTGTTTGTGCTTATATTTCTGTTTTAAAATTAGTGCATTATTCTCATTTAATTCAAATTTTCGAGTAATTTTGTTTTGTTTATTATTTTCTATCTTCTTAATGATTATGCTAAGTTTTGCGTCTTTACGTTGCTCGACTTTCACATTCTCTTCCGAGAGATTAACATTTACTTTGAACAAATTATTATGAATTTTGGTTTGAGCCGAAATATTATTTATATTGCGAGAGATGTAATCTGCCGGATTTTTCACACCCTCAATAAATTCAATTGAGTAATCAAAATCACTAAGCCTCATCAGCTATCTAGCGACAATGTCACTTTGATGTTCCAATTTTAAAGGGTGAGTGAGAGCTTTTGAATCAGTGAGTACTGTAAACTTCCTTCCTAGCAGGATATTTTTAAAATATTGAACAGCATCGTGGATTGCCAAAAGTTCATATTTAATGCTAGGGTATCTCTTCTCAGACTCTTTTAGCTTTCTCCCGTAAAACTCTATTGGAATATGTTCCTCGCCTTCCTTCTGTGTTAAGACCGCAGACAAGGCGACTTTTGAAGCGTCCGTGATAAGAAAAAATTCCTTTTCGAAATTTGGGGGTTTTAATGTAGGATTGTCAATAATTGCTTTCTGAATGGCACAGAATGCTGCTTCTGTTTCGTCCGTCCATCTAAACTTAACTTTGTCTTTCGTAAGCTCGATCAAGGGGTCAACAATGTCAGAGTAGTGATGAATTAACGTTCTGAAATAATTAGAAAGACCCAAAAGCGACTTAACTCCTTTTTTGTTCTTCGGTCTAGCTAATTTCTGTATTTTCTCCACATTTTTGGTTGATGGGGAGTACCCATTCTGATTAACCTTAAACCCCAAGAATTCAATTTCTTCTTTACAAACCTGCATTTTGCTGGGTTCTATCGTTAAATTATTCTCTATGAGTGCCTGTAAAACTTCTTTTAATAGCTGAGTCATACGTTCAACGGAATTCGCGGAAACAATGACATCGTCAATAAAATATCCGACTTCCTCCTTGTTAAAATGTCCCAATACTTTATCCATTAATTCGGCGAAAATTGTGGGACTTAATTTTAAACCGAAATTTAGCCTTACTGGGGCGTATTTTCCGTCTTCTGTAATGAAAGCCAATTTATCTCTATCTTCCGGGCGTAAATTTATTTGAAAAAAAGCACTATGCAAGTCTAACACAGTGTAAAATTTTTTTCCTCTTATTTTTTGTAAAAGTTCTTTGATATCCGGTATAGCATATGGGTATGCCTCTAAGATTTCGTTTAGCAAACGATAATCCACCGCCATCCTATATTTAGGTTTCTGTTTATCTAAAGACTTCTTTTTTACAAACAATACCGGGAAAGCATAATGAGAATTACTTTTTTCGATAATATTCGCTTCCAGTAATTTTTTTATTTCCTCTTGTGCATATTCTCGCACCGTATGAGGAGTCTTATAGGGCTTACACTGTATAGGGTAGTCGTGATGTAATTTTATCTTTGGGACGACCAGAGAAGAACTACCCAAAGTTTTATACGATTTTGAGAAAGCCTGGGCGTGTTCTATTAGTACGGTTTCCATCTGTAATTTTATCTCCTCGGATAAATGAGCTAAATCAAAATCCTCTTTACTAAGTTCTGCCTCTCTAAGACTGCGTACTTCCTCGATGGTCAGGTTGTTTACCTGGTATAACGAACCCTGTTCCACATCGTCTAACTCCTTTCCCGACTTTGCATCGAATTGTGTAGTAATTCTACCCAAATTTGCATTTGCCTGTATGACTACTTTTTTATCTGATACATTCTTTAAAATTATATTTATTGTTTTACTCTTCGTTACCTGGTGTATTGAGTCTTCGCATGTAAATCCCCTTTTTATTCTATCTGGCTCGAATAAGATATCATTTTCTGGGTCTAACTCTTCCGAAAAAGTTAAGGTGACAATTTTTTCGCCCCCCGGTGGTAAAAATACTCTTCTCGTTGCTCTAGCGACAATCAACTTATTTTCCTTAGTTTTTTTTCTACCATTGTCCATATTATTTTTTTGCTGTTTATTGTTTTTCTGCGTGCTCGAGGCGTTTATCTGGCACCCCTTTTCCTCGTCTTCTTCCTCATCTATTGTAATTGTAGTGTTTTTTATTCTTAAACAATTTTGTTTTAAATCAAGCACCATCCTATTATTTTTTAAAAAATCGTAACCGAGTAGCATGTTGTAATTTCCGCTAAAATTGTTACTCGTGACATAAAATGTACCCGAAGTAAATACATTATTTAGTTTGAATGATATTTTAATACACTGTTTAAATGGAATATTTACTCCATTAAAAGATCTTATACGAATTCTATTTCATAAAAATTTCATTTTAACCTGTTTTTCTTTTAAAATATCAAATAAATCACATGAAATTAGAGACACCGCTCCGCCGCTGTCCAAAAGACCCTCTACATTAACCCCTTCGATTTTAAATTTAATAATAGGAAGGTTATTACTATCTGCGCCCTTTACGCTAGCAATCACTCGCGTATCCGGGGATCTGTTACGGGGCTTTTCGACCTCTCTCTCGCTATCTACAGACCCCCTTTTCCATTTCCCGGGTGAAAACCTTTCTTTTGATATTTTCCATTTTTCCGATAATTATTTCCTGCATTACTGCTCCCCTCATTTCTTCTGTTTTGTTGACTTTCGTAATTTTGGGTGTTAGGGAAATTTGTATTCTGAACTTGAAAATTCCCCCCAAAATTCGGGTAATTAGCGCCCGTACGTTGAACAAAATTATTCTGAGGTGAGAAACCATTATAAGGATAAGGATTTGTAGTAAATTGAGGCCCTGGAGCCGGTGGCAGCGAATGAAATGTGGAATTAGGATTATAATTTGGCATGAAGCCATACCCTTGAAAATTATCCGTAAAATTTGAAGGGTGAGCCCCCGGAAAATCTACCTGTTTGAACTTAGGAAAATTCGTTCGAAAATTCTGTTTATACTCAGATTGCTTAGAAAATTTATATCGACAATTTTGTGTCGTGTGGTTGCTGCGTTTTCAGATCTCACAGTACTTGTCTTTAACAAAAGTACTTTTTTCGACTTTATTTCGTTGCGCTAACTTTAAACTTTCCAATTCTAACTGCAACTTAGCCATACTCTCGGCTTGCAATTGATTTTGCTTAATTAGGCTTTGACACAACTCCGCGGTCCCATCCTTACTTACGTTGTTTACCTCTGCAAAATTTGTAGAGTTAATTGCGGCTTCCATAATTAACGCTGCTTCCGTTGCCTCAGAGAAAGATTTTACCGCACGCTTTCGAATTTCAAAAGAAATATCGGTTTTGACTGCATCCATAAACTTATGCAATTTCATAAGTTCGAAAAGTTTTTTCGCGTCATTCTTATTTGATAATCCAGAAATTTCAAAAAACTTCGCTGCTTCTATATTAAAACGAAGAATAAAATCACTTATCGACTCCGTTGGACCCTGTTTTAATTTTGAAAAATTCTCGTGGGCTTCACCAAAGGAAAGTTTTGAGCCGAAAGCATTCAGAAGTTTTTCTTTAAATTTTTCATAATTAGTTTCGGTATGTAGCTCCGCATCTGATATTAGTTTCTCGCGAGCTAAGCCGGTTAGTTTAGATTTTAGGATAATTAATTTGGCTTCCACAGGAATTGCTGCTTGTACAGCCGCTTCATCAAATTGAGTAACGTAGAAATTTATATCATTTTCCCGTTTTGCATCAAAAGCGGGGATACAATTTAGTAAATTGTCCATTTTAGGGGTATTATTATCCGTATTTAGAACTTGAGAATTTTGAAGTCGTGTTCTTGCTTTATACAAAAAACTGTTAAACTCCGTAGAAGAACGCTTATTTCTCTTAAATTTGCTACCCATAAAATTTGTACACAAAATTTATATTGATCAAATTTCAAGGTTTTACGCATATAAATAGCTTCTACAAATTTCAAGAAATACAAATACACAAAATACTTATGATACCGAAAAAATCTTTCATAGTAGTAATTTCACTTTTGCACCTAGCAATCTGTACTACAGAAATATTATTTAGAATAATATATAAATACAGAAATATTACCTAAATTATTTGTTTTGTGTGCCAAGCACTACATTACACTACCTGTTTTATTATTTGTCATTTCCTTTACTATTTGTAAAAACACTTGTAAACAGAAATTATTATTATTTTTTTTTTTTCAGAATAGCATAATTACCCCCAATTTGTAGTACTGCGATCACAAACTTATCTATTTACTTAACATATTTTATTTATGAAAAATATATATATGTATATAAGTATCATTTGTACTACTCAGTAATTTTCAATAAATATTGTCATGACTGTGGAACTATGTGCCAGCTATACTTGACATAGAAAATGAGAGAAATTGTCCTTAAAAAAAATTATTTAATTTATTTATTTATGTTAAAAAAAAACTAAAATCAAGAATTTTAGACATCGAGTAGATAAAATAATAGTTAAATTTTGAAACATATAAAAAAAAATTACTTTAAATACAGTATTAAAATTATAATCTCAGAATATTCATAATAATAATAATAATCATAATACTAGTAATAATAATAATAGAAAAAAAAACCGTATTGTAACCATAAAATTAATGAAAATAATAACCTAGGCTTTAAAGTTGGCAAAGGTCACGTCACCATACCATTCCCGGGGCTAATGCTGGTAAGTTCTGGGCCTCCTAATTGGAGATGGTTACTAATGCCCAATTGCATAAACTCCCTACATTAGTTAAAGGAAGCACGGGTTAATGCTTCTTCCGGAAACGCTGGGTGTTGGATTATCAGGTTAAAGGTGTGATCGTGGCTTCTGGACCTCGGTGAAAATTTATAATGATCCCATAAAAGTTACCCATATTATTGAATTAAATTAACTACTCTAGTAAAAAAAAAAGATCAGATTATTACGTTGTGATTATTTACGCCACCCTACGTCTTATGAAGCCGGACTAGATAAAGTATATAAATCCCTAACCTCTCATAAATTATAAACTAGTCCTCCTGATAAACCAACTAAAATTAATAAACAATTAAATTAAAGAAAAAGAAGAAAAACACTACTCGATGACATATGAGTGTTAACCCATATAAATTAAATACAAAGAGTTAAAAGTAAACGAAAAAACATTTATTTACATATCTATTTACAAAGACATAAAAAATAAAAAAAACAAACATCCCTAACAGAATGTTAAATTTTAAGTATAAAAAATAAGATGAAACAATTGAATACTCATTAAAAGAGTTAGTGAGTCTTTTTCCGACTCGCACTACCGCACTTACGTGCATTAATTATATTTCAGAGAAGGAACAATTTCTCTACATTTACTAAAGTACCTCTACCAGTATTTATTTATTATTATACACATTCAATATGAGGGAATAGTAAATTACAGATACCTGTACCTTCAGAGTACCTCTGGTCTGCATTGTTAGCAATAGTCTACCTCCACGGGATAGGCAAAGATCATCTGTTAGGTCATTCTTTTGTCTTTTGTCGCCACTACACCATTTTTGGAACTATCTTCGTTTTTACACACTATCAGCACTCTACTCTTTCTTTTTAGATGTTACTTCCTCGGACAGGACGTCAGGTACTGGTCCTCTTCCAGATTTTCTCTTGGGGCTCACTTTTTTCTTTTCCCTCGTCACTGGGCCGTCTATTGGCTCCAGTGGTTTTGTAAAGACGTCTCCCCCTCATCTCTTATTGGTTTTCGCTAAATGTTATTAAGGACCACCTAGATGGGGTCCTAAATTGTAAATTTGCTATGCACTTCCAAACAGCTATAAATTTTTCAGCTCGTAAATTTTTTTCTCCGTAAAAGATGTCCTTGTTAGATCGCAGACCAGTGTCTCCGAAGGTAATAAAACTACTCTGGGTGGTCGTTTCTATTTTCCCATACGAAAAAGAAACTATGTACACTAATAAAATAAATACTCCACAGAAATTCCTGGTTATACAATATATATACATAAAAAATACATATTAAAAAAATAAAAGTATATAAAATAAATAGTCCACAGAAATTCCTGGTTATACAATATATATACATGAAAAATACCTATTAAAATAATAAAAGTAAACTAATTTAGTCAGAAATTGGGAGGTGGCTCATATCTGACCACCACTACACACTTCATTTTTAATACTGAACATGCCATAAAAAACATCAATAACAAATATCAATTACAATCTGGGTATATTTACGCGAGTTAGAGCACGGACAGACGGCAGACAGACAAACCAAATTCATAAACACTTTTCAACTAACTATGTTGGAAAGAGTTAAAAAGGGGCAGGGTGCTAGTTCAAGGGAAAAAACTGTTCCCTTAAAAAAAATGCCCTTTTGAGCAGAAAAGGTATTATTTTATGAAGTAGTATATTATTATTTCATGAATATGTTAGTAACGTGTTTCGGAACGATACAAGAAAAAAGTACTATATATTTTTTTAACATGATAAATAAAGTGACATTCATTTCTAATGATTTTCTGAATTATAAATTAAAAAATATAATACAACATGATTTAATAATATCCTGTTTTTCCTACAATTTCGTTAAATAAATTCTGCAAGGTCTTGGGTGCAACAGGAATTTACATATTGTAGTATGGGAAAGATTTTTTTACAAAAAATCTCTGGGTACAACTAAAGATGAATTTCACTATTAATAAAAAAGCATAGTGCATTTTGCCAATTTTTTTTAAAAAAAGGCAGGGTGCTGCACCCTTAAAAAATAGCCTGTAATTACAAAATTGATAAAAAGTGGAAATAAGTATAATTTCATTAGTTTGTAGCATAAATAACAAAACAAACAAATATCATTTGCAGCTCGTTTTGCATTTCAACTTATAGAAAAATTACTTTTAACAACATTATAACCTTTCAGTGGTGATTATTAGCATTCAACGGTTCAAATAAAACAATAAAAAACAGTTTTGCTGTTTTTTTCTTTCAATTTCTATCGAAATTTCGTTATTTGGTGTATACGAGTTCAAAAGTAAAAAGAAAAAAAATACAACTTTTACTGAAGAACCTATTGCTGTGCTTAACATTTTTATACCAATTAGTTCTCTTTCTTTTATACATTCTTTTACAATAGCTGTTGAGCAGATGTCATTCTTTCATTCTTCTTTAGCTTCAATTTTTCACAAATTTATTATCGTAAAAGTAGAATGAGAAAATAAGATACTGGCTTTATTCTTTTACTTGCATAAGTTTATTATATTTGCTAGGCTTATTTTATATAAAAGAATGAATAATTTGATTACTTAAAGGAAATTATGACATTGCAAATTATATTAGATTTAAAATTTTTTAAATTAAATGCTTTTTATGCCAGATAAAAACTTGTTTTTTACAAACTTACTATGCATTTTTTTTGTAACAATTCTAACGAATTTAAGCTTAGAAATTATGTTTATTTTAGATTTTAATAATTTTTTATGTCATTTTAAAAATTTAGAAAATTTATGATTTTAATCAATGAATTTTTTTAAAAGTTTATTCAAATCACGATTTAATCACTGATTTAAATCATTTGATCAAATTCGTTGACGCTTTATTGCACACAATATCAGATATTGTCTAAGGAATCCGGTTAGGCACTTGACAGCCATCTCTGAATGGAAACTCGAAGAATCGCAGGTGTTCAGCTAAATATGATTTGATGACATTCAAAATTTAGAAAAGCATCTTCATGCTCTAGTTCAGAATTTTAACGAGTAAATCGTCGGATTTTATGTCATACCAGATAGAGGATAGAAAAATAAACAGTATAGAAAGAATGATAATAAAAAAATATGCTTGAAATCCTAGATTAAGCATCTATGAAAAACACCGAACGAAAAAGTAGCCCAATCTTTTATTTGCTTTCGTACTGTGTAAACATGGGAGACGCAACTGTTTACAAGAATTTCTACTTGACTGGGTGTATTTCACTAAACATAAATTGCTTTTCACGAAATCTGGTTTCGTAAGCGGTGCTTGCTAATATAAGCAATCGCGGGAATTTATAACAAGTTGGAAATTGTAACGTTAAACGTGAGATATGAGGTGCGTTCGTTTTATAGCTAGTTTCACAATGTAAAAAAATCATCCTTATTATTTAAGTGAAATGAATTATATCGTCTGCTATGAGCGAAATGAGCATGCCTTTTTCTTTTTCTTATTACGTGTGCAACGTTTACAAAGGCGAAATCTTTTTCTACACCAGACAGCACTGTAAAATTCACCATGGAGATCTTGTTTTGAGAATGATTATGCCCATGGTTTAATATTTTTATGATTCATAATGAAAGAATCTTGTGTGTTTATTTACTCTAATGGATTGAGATATTTGGCTGTTAACGTAATTTCCACTGAAGTTATCTCAGAATCTATACATTTCTGAATGTAACTCATCTCTCAAACAAACAATTTTTTTGAACGATCTGTCTAAAAATGTAACTTTTAGGCAATTTTATTCGAAAAAATAATTTGGAATAAAAATGGCCGCCTGGCACATGAAAAAAGAAATCGTCAGCCGTATTTGTTTTCGTCAGTCACATGACTTGCGCTTTTATTATATAGATTACGTACGATAGGATTTAATAGAATAAAGAAAACTTTTATTAATATCTTTTTAAGTTTTGATTCGATTTTCATAAAATTTGAAATGACACGACAAAATTCTGCAACGATTATATATATTCAATTTAAAACCATACGGTTGGGTAATTTTTGCGCTGTTATATGCGGACAGACGGACGGACGGACGGACCAGACGACGACTAGATGCTACGTATTTAAATAATTACGAACGCACCTAAAAACTACAGTTAACTGTGATGGCTTACTTAAAATTTAAGTGTAATGGATATATGCTGACTTTCAAAAGTTGCAGTCGGTGCCAAATAAAAGATACACTCCATACATTTTAATTTCCAGAATGTTGTCACATGAGAAAAATGAAAATAGCCATCAGATTGGAAATTATATGTTCTATCGATTTATGTTAAAACGAATAAACTTAAGGGGGCCGTCTTCAAAATGATATTGCAACAAACTTCGAATTTTACAATACGAACACCCAATTTTGACAGCATATTTGGATTATTCGGTAAATTTTACTTTAGGATGTCAAACGGGCAGTTATTCAGTGAAGTAGTTTAAGAATTATGCAGATTTAAAGTTTGGAATGTAAATTCCTTTAAATTTTTTCCCGAATATTAATTTCAAAATATATAAATTATGAAATTAGTATTCGAGAAGAAAAAGTTTTTTAATCTATAAAACTTGTAAGTAGTTTTTGAACTATGCTTAAAAAACTACAAGCATTTCAGTTTGTTTTGATATTTATATAATTCTTAAAATACTTCGCCGAATGACTTCGCGTAACTTTCAGGATATTTTCAGGAAATATTTCAGAATAACTTCAGATTTAAACTTTCAACTGAATGTCTTTCAACTAGAGATGTGAAATGGTCGGAAAAAAACCGGAAACTTTGGGGAAAAAACTGGGTTTTTTCCGTTTTTTTCCTAAGGGGTATTTTTCAATTTTTCCCAATTGGAAAAATTGAAATTTAATTTATAAAATAATATATTCAAAATGTTATTATCGCTGCATTCTGATATTTTTTCTTTATATTTTTTCATATTCAGTGTCTCCCAGGAAAATGTTAACATAGAAAATATGATCTGTAAGCAGTTTATAGAAGGGATTTGAGTCCTATAAAGGATCCTTTTACAATTTTTTCACCTTAAAACATAGGAACCTTAAAAAAATTCAGATTTTTTCCAATCTCCATTCTGAATCTTCCACAAATGTGATGATTTTAGAATAACAAAACATGTCACACAGCTGAAATCGTCAATGAGTCTCTTACATAGCTGTATATAATGTAGTGGCCAAAATTGTGGAAACCTTTTGGGAAAAATGTTTTTTTTTTTTAAAGTTTGATGGCTTATAACAACCAATATATATATTTCTCAGTTATACCATAAAAGCTATGTACCACTGGAAAGATAATTTAATTAAAAATATCACACAATACAGTTTGTTCAATTCTAAAAAAATTATCAAACGTTATATAGCTAAATAATAAGAAAAAAAAACAGTAAAATTTGGTTAGATTGACGATAATTATTTTTCTTTGCTAAATGTAACGACAATTTCTAATTCACAAAATTTTTATTATATTTTTATGACAATTTTATATGATTTTTTTTAATAAGGCAATATATATATATACAGGGTGATTATAAAGAAACTTTGCCAACATCTGCACTTCTAGCGGCCGTTCTATTTAACCGATCAAGATGAAATTTTAAATATAGTTGTTTGAAGGTATGCGCTCGAGATTCTGTGAATGGCAATACAGTGGTGCTCACGGTTACGGTTATAGTTACAGAAACTCGAAAATTTCGAATGGCAACGCCTACTTTTTCCTGTCTCAAAATGTTCAGCGCATGCGAAAACCCTAAATAGCGTTGAAACGGTACCGATATGTCCAAAAACAAACGTGTTATGCATACACAAAGAAGAGTTCTGAAAACCGGCCAACAAAACACGATCTGTGCGCACGCAGTAACTTTGCATATGACACAGGCAAGATACCAATCACAGAACGCCGTTCGCCAGATATTCAGCGGAGGAAGCCTATAAAATACCAAGCGGGTATGCGAAGTCGTCATTCATGAACTCGCACATGCCGACGATATGACTCTTCCTGGGAAAGTTCGCGGTGAATTGATCAAACTCTATTATCTAAATGGGATGAACGCTGCGGAAGCCTTGCGTGTGTATCGCCGCAATCATCGACAACGACGTGGGCCATGTACTCTGCAAGCTGTGCGTGATTTAGTGCGCAAATTCGAAGATACAGGCTGCACCTGTGACAAACCGCGCTCCGGACGGCCAACAGTTTCTGAGGACGTTGTCATGGAAGTGCATCATACAGTGACTACAGGGCACACAGAAACTGCAAGAGGATTATCGCGCTTGTTGGATATTCCGAACACAACGGTCCGCAAGCTCTTGCGCTCAGTACTTCACATGTTTCCCTATCGATTTCAGCGCGTCCAGATGTTGCAGCCGGGTGACCCACAACAACGTCTGGACTTCGCAAATGAATTTTTATTACGATATGATGCTGATAACGACTGGCCACTTCGCATACTATGGACGGACGAGGCGCATTTCACCTTACATGGCAACATTAACACAAAGAATTGTGTGCACTGGGGAGAGACGAATCCTCACGCTGTGGCACCAGTACCATTATTTGACGCCAAAGTGACTGTGTGGTGCGGCATTACAGCTACATTTGTTCTCGGCCCGTTCTTCTTTGAGGAAACGACCCCAGCGGGTCCTGCAACATGTTCTGTAACAGGCTCTCGGTATGCAGCCATGCTGAAAAATTCTGTACTACCGGAGTTGCGTCGGCGGAATGCACTCAATGACGTTGTTTGGATGCAAGATGGTGCACCTCCACATATAGCGAGGTCAGTTAAAAGGCTCCTAGATCAGCATTTTGGTGATCGCATCATCTCACGCCATTATCCTATTCCGTGGCCTGCGCGATCCCCAGATCTGACGCCTATGGATTTCTGGTTTTGGGGATATCTCAAATCCAGAGTTTACCTGTGCAATCCGCAAACATTGTCGGGCTTGCAGGATTCTATACGGCGTGAGATTAGAAACATTCCTCGCGTCATGTTGCGTTCAGCGGTATTGTCCGTCGTCTCCCGCATGCAATGCGTAATTGCTTGTGATGGCACCCATGTGGAAAATGTTTGATGCCAATAAAGGTTTTCTTTTGTCTGATATGTGTTCTCATCATTCAGCAGTTTCTTGTCTCTGTCAAATGCATTATTGCTCGGTGCGCCTTAAAGAACGGTTTGTATGTCTATAACACGTCGGTTTTTGGACATATCGGTACCGTTTCAACGCTATTTAGGGTTTTCGCATGCGCTGAACATTTTGAGACAGGAAAAAGTAGGCGTTGCCATTCGAAATTTTCGAGTTTCTGTAACTATAACCGTAACCGTGAGCACCACTGTATTGCCATTCACAGAATCTCGAGCGCATACCTTCAAACAACTATATTTAAAATTTCATCTTGATCGGTTAAATAGAACGGGCGCTAGAAGTGCAGATGTTGGCAAAGTTTCTTTATAATCACCCTGTATATATATTAATATAAATGCATACAAATAAACTTTGCAAAGAAAATGTAAATTTTCTGATAAAAATTCTTTTCAACTAAATATTTCGAAGTATTAAAAAATTCACAAGTTTTATAAATTTCATTAAAAAAATATACATACATATATATATATATTACTTTCATATTAAGAATCTAAAACTTAAACGAAAACATAGGGTTGGTTTAGGTTTAGACTGGAAAACTATATCAAAACTAAACACACAAGAAATGAAAATTCTAATTGTATGAAAAAAATTGTAATATTGTAAATTATTATAAACTAGTATATAACCCCCGTCAAAAATGACGGAATGTTACGTTTCATTTTCATAAGACTTGATACAAACAAACAGCATTAAGATGTTATGAAATAATATTCAATCCTTTGATATATAAACAACGACATTCCCGAAGGAAATAAACTGTTTTGATTGAACTTCAATAGTTTAAAGATTTCACTATAAAAAGATTCTGTAAAGATTAAGAACGATAAAATCTTCAAAACATTGTTTAAATTAACAAAGTTGTTTAAACATCCATTGCTGGGTTAACATATCTCCGGGCCCGCTAGAGGACCCCTAATTACATCGGGGCGGGGACTTGCGTACAAACATCGTAAAAATGTTCTAATACTTCACCAGGCAGCGCTGCAAAGCATATTTTTAAGCGACATTAAAAAGTTCGAGTAATTTGGGCAATCTGCGCCATTTCGATCTTTTAAACTGCCCTGCTATATCAGAGTAAACATTTCATTATTCAAATTCCGATTTCACAAATGTATACAACTGTAATAAATTTCGATCATTAAAATAATTTATTTTATTTCTTAATTAAATCACATCTATTAATTGTATTAATATGACTGATCATTTTTTTTCAGTCATATTAATAGAATATTTACAAAGTTACTATGTTAATATTCAAAATTTTATCTGCATTGATATAACTAATACTTGTTGTACCACAGTATTACATTATATTCCTTATATTTTAATTATATTTGATATAAAATATTCATTTTATTTACAATGCAAGCAAAATTGATATAATACAGAACAAAGTCAATTTCAACAGAAAGTTTATTTGTCAAAATAATAATTAAATAACTTAAATTTTAGAAAGTTTATCTCAAATTAAATTATGATTTTTTATAAACATGCCTCAAAAACCTGTGGATAAATTTTGATCATTAAAGATCATATTTTATTAAATAAGTATTTTTTTTAATTCTCTTATTAAATTACAAATGTATTTTCACTACAAAGTTTCTACTATGCTAAAATACAAAATTTTATTTGCAATGATATAATTAATATATGTAGTATACGGCATTACAATTACATGTTCCTTATATTCTAATTACATTTTATAAGAAATAATACAATGACCTCATACGCGATGTTCAGTAATTACTTTTTGTACCACTATTTTATAACAGTAAAATTCCATTTATAAATTCTGCGATTAAATAAGGAGAAAATTACTTTGAAAAGGAACTGGTGCTGAAAAATAATTACAGTGTATCGCGTATAAGAGAGAGGTATTCATTGAGAATTAAAAATACAATTTAGAAGAAATTTTGTTTATATTAATCTCCGATAGATGGCGTTAAAGGCTCACAACGAATGAACGAAGTATTTTGGCGAGTATCAATCACCGAGGGTGGTAACTTCTTCCGTTTGCGATCGCTTTCCGAACGGTTAGCTTCATGGTTTAATATTTTAAACGTTCACGACGAATGAATCATTTGTTTGTTTACTTTCATGGAGCAATAAACCTAATTTTATTACCGAATTAATCTCAGAATATAAACATAATTTAATGCAAGTCTTCTCACAAACATTAATTTATTTCGAAAGACATGATTTCAAGTAGGGGAAATTATCGTTTAGTTGTTATATGTTAGAATA
This sequence comes from Maratus michaelseni, assembly GCA_963931845.1. NCBI lineage: Eukaryota > Metazoa > Arthropoda > Arachnida > Araneae > Salticidae > Maratus > Maratus michaelseni. Next base: position 155,343,835 of record OZ007591.1, on the reverse strand, counting down.
GGTTTTCATTAAGCCTAACATGGCGTTTAACTACGGTCAATTCGCAGAACAGAGTGGTTAAACCTGGAATGGTTACAGACACTTTCTTGCCTTCGGATTTTATTATAAGTAAGATTTTTAAGCAATAGAAGATGTAAAAATGATAATATTTATAATGTCACAACTTTTTTTCTTTAAAATGGCATCATTTATATACAAAGCAATACTATGTAGAGGGGGTTTGAATTTACTTTCAAACTGCAGTGATATTGGGTGAAACTCATAAGATTTATTTTGTTGTTATTTTTTTAATTATCTCTACTGGTAATTGAACAAATGCAACTGAAAAATCATTTCAACAGAGACATGATATATTACAAACAATGGTGTTAAATTAAGCAAGAAAAGCTACTGTGAAAATTCTGAGACTGAAAGATGTTAAATTAAGCAAGAAAAGCTTCTGTGAAAATTCTGAGACTGAAAGGCTAACTTTTAAAAGCTGACTTTTTTTTTTCTTTTTTGTAATTATATTCATGTAAAGTGAAAAAAATTTCTTCAGTTTGCAGAAATTTAAAAAATGTTTATTATTTTATATTTTTTAAGAAAATGTAACTTATTTTTGAGAAACATTTGTAGGAAATCAATTTTCCCAAAATTTCCAATTTTTCCAGAAAACCCCCGGAAAAAACTGGTTTTTTTTCTGCCACTTCAAAATTTCCGGAAATTTTACATTCTACTTTCAACATAAAAAAGATGGGCAGTTACAATTGGAAAAAGAAAATATCCATTTAAAAATATTTTTGCTTTGTACAGCGAATAATGCTTTTGGAAGATGATAAAATAAAGTGTCTAGAACTCATGCTATTTTGCATAACTGACAATAGATGCATTAAATGAATTTTATAACAAGTTTCTTTTAACGGTACTTTAAATTACCGTCGGTAGATAAATGGTTAACTAAATCAAATAAAAGTATTATATACCCACTGATTTTTTAAATAGAACGTTTATAGAAGCTAAAGGAACCGTGAATATACGTTTTTGTAATTTGTGTGCAATTTTTCTTAATGCTTATTGATCTTCTATTTTTTGGTACAAATATATCTTTTGATATAAGAAAAAATCGTTTATCTGATTGTTTAAGATGGGCGACTATCGGGCCAACAGAAATGGGCTTATCTCAAATTGAAGTCGCTGGAAAGCTTAACATGTTTGGAAATGTAACCCAAAGTTTCTGGGATTAGTTTTAATTCGAAAATTCGGGATAAAGAATCATAGGTTCTCAAAGGATAAAATCCAGGAATGGTGTGTATGTGGGGGGAGGAGGGGTTGCAAGATTTTAGAACAGATGTGCTTGCAGTCTTCTGCCAAAACCTCGTGCCCCCCCCCCCTACCCTTTAATTAAGAATATATACATGAAATAAGTTAAACTACGGTGATTTTTAGTCAGAACACACCACGCAAAAGAATTTTTAAACATAACAACGTAAAAAACAATCCAAAAATGTAACAAAAGTTATAAAAAAGTTAAAAATCAAAAAGTTCTATCGACTTTAAACAGTTTATTATCTTTTTCGCCAGGAGTTTCCCCCTTCCCTCTGAACCCCCATTTAAGATATCTTTCATATGCATGTAAAAAAGAAAAACAGAACTAAATACTGTCTTCCATGGAGTTTTCAAGAAAACAGCCCCCTGATGGAAAATCTTTAGTTTCCTTTTTTTTCTTAGTGTTTAAATATTTTAAGTTACATGAAAATAATAAATTTTATTATGTTTTCAAAATAACTGAAAAAAGACTTATTTAATTAAATTTGAAAATCCAAGGATACGAAATTGCCATCCCTTGTCACCGTCCATCTTTCCGGTCGCCCATGTGAAGAACATTATAGTCACGGTAAGTTAGAATACAGTTGTTGATTATAGTTGTAGATCAACTATGATTTGTAAATTGCAACTCCAGCGAAAGATCACTCCTCAGCTCTTTCGGCCAAAAGAAGAAGGAACCCTGAAGTGTCTTAGATTATTTCAGTTTATACTGCTATGAATATAGAGAAATGTACTAGAGAATATGTGTCACCAGGAAGATCGTGAGAAAATATTTTCACAGGCGATGATTACATGAAAGAAGACCACGTGTGTTCATTTTAACCGAAGACAGAGAAGTGCTTGATTTCTTTGGACAAAAGAACACCTAACCTGGGCAAAGCTATAATGGGCTTCTGTGTTCTTCATAGAAAAGTTCGGGTTTGTTTTGGAGAGTGATGCAGGTCATGTGCTGATCTGATAGAGTATCAGATACTACCTAACTAACATTTGTGAAAGTCACGGTTATAGAGAACGTGGTATCAACATTGGTTTTGGCTGGAATAGCTTTGTGACGTCCCAATGACCCAATTCCATGGGCCCCATGGAAGAACTAATTGCTTATAAATACCGGGACGAGTCCTTGATCCATATGAATCGAGGATATCGTCCCGATATAAATATGTGTCAGGCCATATGCTGATGTTATTAGTGATAAAATCATCCTAATGAAATGATAATGCTCTATCTACTTCAGCGAACTATTCTTATCGAAGAATAGCTTAAGATCAAGGTTTGAAGCAAATGGACTAACCCGCTCGATTTCTGGGCTTGAATTGAGCATCTCTGGAATTACTTTGGAAGACAGGAGGCTGCTTTAAGTCCTCCTCCGAAGTCTTTAAATATGCTGTAAAAAAGGGTTGCTTCACGTATAGTCTTTTCTTTCCATTCCAGTACACTGCCTGACAACTTAATTGGCTATATAACAAATCTATGTCATGAATGCATTACAGCTAGAGGCAAACACATTCCTTATACATATACGTAAAAAGAAAAAAAAAACCTTTAATTAATTATTCTTCTCAAGAATGTTTCATTTACCTTTTCCTTTAACAATGGACGTTTGTAAAAAATGTAATTATTTAATTGTATAATACATGCTTCGTGTTCAAATTAAGTAAAGTTCAATAAATAATTCTTTAAGGCGGTTTAAAATAATATATTTTCTCCTCTAAACAACGCGAAACTTTTTGACACATTTTCTAGCTCATTTTTAAACGTAAAAGCATGATACTTGCAGGCATGATTATTGAAGTAATTTCTAATCGAACAGTTTTCTTTCTTTTTTTTCATTTATCTATAAACAAGTAATATATATATATATATATATATTAAGTCAATTCCTACTTTTTAATCATAAATATATAAAATAAACCCGTACAGCATTAATGCCCACGTTATCTTTATTGAACATTATTTTATAATCATCGTTGCGGTATTTTATTTTTTGTTGGCATCACTAATTTGAGATAAATCTTTCATTTCATTTATGAAAACAATGGGAGGAATTTTTTTCTCTCATTTAAAACTAAAATTAATTAAATTTAATTAATGAATTAATATTTGAAAAAACTGTATTAACATAAAGTGTCATCCACTACAAGTTTAAAAAAATTGATTTGAACTTGAGTGGATGAATAGAAAATATTTTATTAACGATTGAAAATTTGAACAAGATTATATATAGAGAGTGTGAGCTAATAGTAGGAATTTAATGAATTACTTCTTGATTCAGGAAGACAATTTTTTTCCTTTTCTGTTCTGTCACGTTCGGAAATTCGGTTCAAAAAATCTGCTGACCATTGAGCTACCGGGCTCCCCGAACTGAATAAAATTACTACAATTGCGTCAAAATGACATAATTTTTCACTGACTTTTTGTTTTGACGTTCTGTAGAACGGAATAACGTTTTACAGTTCACATTCTCACACACCCTGCAAGGAGAGAGAGAAAAAAAAAAAAAAGGCCAATTCATTGATTTTTTTTATATTCAGATATCTATCAGAATTTCTGAACTGTGATATATTTTTTTTTAATTTTAAGACAGATTAAATAAGCCGAATAATATTTAAGAAACACGACAGTTCAAACAGATCTTCGCATTAGTACATCTTTAAAAAAATATACACTTCTCAAAACAATTAGGGGAGCACATAGTTTTAACGAAGTTACACAAATACTTACACCAATATGTAACTTCAATTAAAATATCCATAATTTAAATCATAGCAGAAAAATAAAACTTCATATGGAAAACAAAGTTCCTGACGTAAAAAACCAGTAAAAGGAGATAGGTGCAGAAATCGGGATTTCGCAGAAATGCCTGTTTCGCTGTCCCAGTTGTGAAATTTAATTGCTCAACTTTTGTTTCGAGAAAAGGTGATTTGAAAAAGTCACAACAACGTGATTTACCGGAATCCATGGCTTGGCGTATTAGAGAGAGACTTAAATCCGAGTAAACACAACAAAGTATAGCGGAAGCTATTGGGTTGGGTTGGGTTGATTATTGACGGCCAATTATCTACACTAGGGATATAGGCCCGGGGGGAGTGCCCTTCGTGGGGGTCTTTCTAAGGGAACCTAATCCGTATTTACGCATGGATAAATCCACGGCTCGAAGAAAACCACGAAAACTCCGAACGATTAGGCCGACGGGCGCGATTGGGATCGAACCCAGCACCTCCCGTCTACCAGCTTCGAGAGCACAACCTCTCAGCCACTGGTGGGGCCGCGGAAGCTATTGGAGTTGCAAGAAATGTCCTTTCAAGGCTGTGGATTCGATTCCAAGAAACAGGAAATGTTAGACGTCAACCAGGGCAAAGTCGAACACGTGCTAGCACAGCAACTGATGACCGATATATACTATTAAAACTCGTCGAGACAGAAAACGGAATGCTACTCAGCTGTAAAGACAGTAACTCTTGGCAACACGACGAAGGGTATCCTGCCAAACAGTCCGAAATATGCTTCATCTGGGTGGCCTTTATGCACGTAGGCCAATGGCCTGTATTCCGTTTACTTCAAGCCACCGTGCGGCCCGAAGAAGGTGGGCTGCTCAACATCAAGATTAAAGGCAACGGATTGGAGTCAAATGCTGTTTACAGACGAGTCCATATTCCGCCTGGAGTGTGACACTCGACGTGTTTTGGTATGGAGGGAAAGGGACACTCGAAATACCCCACATTTTTCCGTGAAATATCACATTACAGACAAGGTGGGTTGATGGTATGGGCTGGAATTAGTATAGGTGGACGTACGGACCTGCATATAATTTGGAATGGCACTTTGACGGCCCAAATGTATGCAGACAAGATGCTGTGACCTCATGTCGTACCTTACGCTTCACCAAGGCAACACTAGATACCGGGCTTGCTCATTCACTCTCAAAACGTCACAAATGGTGGCTGACCGCGACCAGCGATTGGTCCAGAGCAACGCGCCCATCGTTTTGTGTCAATCGCTGTATGTCTTTCCTCCTAGTCAGCCACCTTTTGTGACGTCATCAGAATGAATGAGCAAGCCCGGTATTTAGTGTAGCCCTGGCTTCACCCATGGTAATTCCTTTGTTTTCATGCATGATAATGCAAGCATACAGCTCGTCTGGCGGAGAACATGGTTGAAGCTGAAATAATACAGCGTATGGAATGGTCAGCATGATTTCCTGACATGAATCCGATCGAGCATGTTTGGGACACACTCGGACGACGCATTGCAGTGAGACGAAGGCTTTGTTTTATTGTCTGGGACTTGGAGATTGCAATTTTTGAAGAGTGAAACAGTATTCCTCAAAGTTTATCGATAACTTCGTCGCATCCATGGAAAACAGTTGTGCAACAGTCTACCTGTTCGAGGTGATCACACGCCGTATTAAACATCTTGAATCATCTATACTAATATTATAAAGGAGTAAATCTTGTTTGTTTATTTGTAGGGGGTAATCTCTGGAACTACCGAACCGATTTCAAAAGTGATGGTGGCAAATTGATGGTGACAACCCCTGCTCCAACATAGGCTATATTTTATGTCGGTGCCACTAACCCCAGGGGGTGCAGGAGCAAAAAACGTTCTAAAATTGCGATTTTTCAGTTATCACACTGGCTGTCAAGCCCTGAGAGCTTGGCAGCCGGTTCTGTATGTATGTATGTACGTACGTAATGCGATAACTCTTCATAGAAATATCCGTTTTCCTTCAAATTTTGTTTATAGGTTCACTGTGTTAAGGCGCTTCCCTGATTAGTTTTCGGGATTGATTGTTTAAGTATAAAAGGGGGGGAACAAGGGGCTAATTCCCCCCCCCCCTTAATATATATAAATGGGTTTTTCATGCAGAATTATTCCGTTTTCCTTCAAATTTTGCTTATAGGTTTACTGAGTTAAGGCGCTTCCCTGATTAGTTTTCGGGATTGATTGGTCAAGTATAAAGGTGGGAGCAAGGGTCTAATCCCCCCCCCCTTAATTTATATAAATGGGTTTTTCATGCAGAATTATTCCGTTTCCCTTCAAATTTTGTTTATAGGTTCACTGAGTTAAGGCGCTTCCCTGATTAGTTTACGGGTTTGATTAGTTAAGTATAAAGGGGGGGGGATCGGGGGGGGGCTAATCCCCCTTAATTTATATAAATGGGTTTTTCATGCAGAATTATTCCGTTTTCCTTCAAATTTTGTTTATAGGTTCATTGGGTTAAGACGCTTCCCTGATTATTTTTCGGGATTGATTGGTTAAGTATAAAGGGGGGGAACAAAGGGCTAATTCTCCTCCCTTAATTTATATAAATGGGTTTTTCATGCAGAATTATTCCGTTTTCCTTCAAATTTTGTTTATAGGTTCACTGTGTTAAGGCGCTTCCCTGATTAGTTTTCGGGATTGATTAGTTAATATAAAGGGGGGGGGGATCGGGGGGCTAATTCCCCCCCTTAATTTATATAAATAGGTTTTTCATGCAGAATTATTCCGTTTTCCTTCAAATTTTGTTTATAGGTTCATTGGGTTAAGACGCTTCCCTGATTACTTTTCGGGATTGATTGGTTAAGTATAAAGGGGGGAACGGGGGGCTAATCCCCCCCTTAATTTATATAAATGGGTTTTTCATGCAGAATTATTCCGTTTTCCTTCAAATTTTGTTTATAGGTTCACTGTGTTAAGGCGCTTGCATGATAATTTTCGGGATTGATTGGCTGAGTATAAAGGGGGGAACGGGGGGGGCTAATCCCCCCCTTAATTTATATAAATGTTTTTTTCATGCAGAATTATTCCGTTTTCCTTCAAATTTTGTTTATAGGTTCACTGAGTTAAGGCGCTTCCATGATTAGTTTTCGGGATTGATTAGTTAAGTATAAAGGGGGGGGGATCGGCGGGCTAATCCCCCCTTAATTTATATAAATGGGTTTTTCATGCAGAATTATTCCGTTTTCCTTCAAATTTTGCTTATAGGTTCACTGTGTTAAGGCGCATCTCTGATTAGTTTTCGGGATTGATTGGTTAAGTATAAATGGGGGGAACAAGGGGCTAATTCCCCCTTATCTATACTAATATATAAAGTAGTAAAGATTGTTTGTTTGTAGGGGGTAATCTCTGGAACCATTGAAGCGATTTTAAAAGTGATGGTGGCAAATTAATGGTGACAATCCCTGCTCCAACATAGGCTATATTTTATGTCGGTGCCACCACCCCCAGGGGGGTGCAGGAGCGAAAAACGTTCTAAAATTTCGATTTTTTGTGTACTGAAGGAGATAGAAGTATCAAATTTGGTATGGTAGTTACTTATAAGATGTAAATGCTCTCTAAGAACAAATTATAAAAACATTCGCAATTTAAAAGGGTGAGATGAGGAAGAAGCGTTATAAAAACATTCTAAATTACAATTTCTATGGAATCTCTGAAACTACAGAACCGATTTCAAAAGTGATGGTGGCAAATGGATGGTGACAGTCCCTGCTCCAACATATGCTAAATTTTTTGTCGGTGCCACTGCCCGCAGAGGGTGCAGGAGCGAAAAACGTTCCAAAATTATGATATTTTCAATAATGAAGGAGTTAGGAACTTGACATTTTGTATGGTCGTTACTTACAAGATTTAAATGCTCTATAAGAACAAAATCTAAAAAAATTCGAAATTTAAAAGGCTGAAATAAGCAAAAAATTTTCTAAAAACATTCTAAATTACAATTTGTATTGAATGTCTGGAACTACTAAAGCGATTTCAAAAGTGATGGTGGCAAATGGATGGTGACAATCCCTGCTCCAACATAGGCTATATTTTATGTCGGTGCCACTACCCCGAGGGGTGTGCAGAAGCGAAAAACGTTCTAAAATTGCGATTTTTGCGATGCTGAAGGAGCTAGAAACTTCAAGTTCGGCATGATTGTTATTTATAAGATCTAAATGCGCTCTAAGAACAATTTCTAAAGAAAAATGATCTAATGATTCTGCGATTTTTCAACTATTGAATTTCTGAAGTTACCAAATTTCACAATAGAGTACCACAGCGAAACCTTCACGCGTAGAAAGATAATGATAAGGGCGACGTGTCCTGACGTGTATATTGACTATAGCACGAGTCACAAATTATAGTATCCTTATTATTCTGTTAAAATATAAAAGTGAATTATGAAATGTCAATATTTTGTTTGATTAAAGGTTCGTTAAGAGAAATTGACCAGCGTAGCGGGCGTAGCTTGCTAGTTACTAAATAATATATTTTTTTGTCATTTACATGTAACCAAATTGTTGCCCTAAATAATCTTTTCGTGTTCTTTGCATCGTTTCAAAGAATTAAAGCTCCCTTACAATTTTTTTGCGTATTTTTTTCTGTATTGCGCATTGATACACATGTACTCTCCATTTTATACCCATGCATGGCTGTCTTGCACGGTTCTCTTCTTTTCTTTGCTTGCTCCCCTAATATTTTTGAACAGTGTATTTAACCATCTTACTATTTTTTTTTTTATAAAATTATCTACAAAAATACGTATAATGTATCTGTAACAAAATCATCATTGTACCAAAAATATTTCAAAGTATCCCACAGATCTGTTCGCATTTCAAAAACTCCTAGAAAATTAACAAATTGTCGTATCGGAGGGAGGTTTTGAACACAAGACTTGTCAAACTGTCGGATTTCTTTTGTAGCAAAAGAAAATAGTTCAAAGAAATAGTTAAAATTTTCTTTGAACTAATTTTTGCTATAAAAAGCCCGAACACTTGCCAAGTCTTATGGTTCAAACCGCACTTCGATACGAGAAGTTTTTAATTTTCAGGTGAGTTCGTAATTATATAAATGCGTGGTAAATATAGCCGTCGTCTGGTCCGTCCGTCATTCCGCATATAACAGCGCAAAAACTACCCAACCGAAATGTTTGAAATTTAATATATATAATCGTTGTAGAATTTTGTGAAGTCATTTCAAATGTTATGAAAATCGAATCAAAACTTAAAAAGATATTAATAAAAGTATTCTTCATTCTATTAAATACTACCATACGTAATTAATTCAATGATATCCCATGATAGGTAATGATTCTAGGTTGCCATGGTGATTAAGTCATATTTAAGATAGAGTCATATTATTTTCGTATTACTGAATTTAAAAACCGAATTGTTATACTAAAATTGTTTAATTATATAGCAATCCTATAATCTACTGACAGTTTTTTGAATAGATGTTTCCGGAGAAATATATATTAAATAGAAAAAGAGTCTAAATATGCGTTTCAAGTTCTGAAAATTTCAAAGCTAGGCTTAAGTTTCCCAATGGAACTTTCAGTAAATGTCAACAAAAGGTAAAATGTTTCCAATTTAAAATGTACTTATTTTATTACGGAAATGAATCATATCATAATAACAGACGATATAATTCATTTCACTGAAATAATAACGATGATTTTCTTGCACTGTCTTGTATTGGATATTTGCGCATAGTATAATTTTAATGTAATAGAATTCTAATTAATATTTTGCAAAAGTGTATTGAAACTTAATTTCATAAAATAAAATTAATATCCATAATATGAAAATCTGCACATAAAATAAATTTTGTATTCATGCATTTTTGCACAAGAGTGCAACAGCTGTCGCGCAAAGTTCTGAATATTTATAAAACTTGTTATAGTACGAACGCACATCATTTGTCACGTTTGACGTACAATTACCAACTTGTTTGAAATGTGATCGCACATATGGGATTCTTTGAAATGTTTTTCCTTTGCCACGAAAAATTCCACTTTTAGAAAAATCTTATGCTGTAAACCGCACTTCGATACGATATTGTATATTTCAGGGCTCCAGGCTAGGTCTGGTTTTTCTTTCTATATCACGTACAGAAAGAACAATTATTTATCAAACAATTACTTTATTTTTAAAATTATCTTGCAAATTTTATGGAAACCTACCCCGAAGTTTATTGCTGTTGCAAAGAGTAAAAATCTGCAAAGGGAACTACTGGTATTCAAAAAACAAACCTCTGCTATTGGTTAAATTTTCATGATTTTTTTTTTTTTAATCTGAACTTATTTTGGATCTTTTGAACACTCTTTTTCTATTGCCACAAAAATTCTGACTCTTTGAAAAATCTTACGGTAGGACTCCGATAGGACAATTTGTTAATATTTTCTCTCTCTCTCTCTCTCTGTGTGTGTCTTTTTTTTTTTTTTTTTTAATGTAAAAGGACTTGTGTGACTGGGGATGTTTAGATGTTTGACCCATTTTTTATTAAAATGTTCGTAATTTGTGTTTGACATATACTATAGCAGGAACAGCGAACCTATGGAACACGTGCCATAGGTGGCACGTAAAAGATTATTTTCGGCAGGTCATAATGTAAAAAAAAAAAAAAAAAAAAAGGTCGATCTACTAAAAAAAAATTGTTTTTTTTCATTGATTCTTGCAATTACTAAAAAAATTTTTGTATTCTTACTCAGTTACAAGAAAATCTGTAAGAATTACTGGAAAACAACTAGCAACGATTCTGGTTTATAATACCGGTTGCTAAAAAATTATGTGGAATACAAATTTACTGAAAAAATTTTAGTTACTTCAGGAATTTTTTTTACAGTGTAAATTCAGATTCTAAATCACAATACAGTGGACTGAAATGCACTTTAATAAATACCAATATAGCTCAATATTTGCTCAATATTTTTCCAGATTAAGAGAGTATTGTGGGAGAATATCGAAAAGGAAACATTATAAGGCATTATAAGAAAAAATGCCGATCGCGAAATTATGGCAAATTGAAATTCAATTCCAGATGGGCGAAGAATTTTTTAGAGAAGCTAGGGATTGCCATTAAAAAAAATTCTGCGAGTCATTATTTTCGGAAATTAATAGTATGAGGTATTTATTATAACTCTTTGTCATATAATTCCAATTCAACTTGCATTCTCTTAATAACTAAGTAGGAAGTATACAGATAATATCGATTACTTGGTATCTAAGTTGCAATAACAAGAATATAATTTTTTAATTACTTTCTAAGGTATAACACCAGATAATCCATATACTTTTTATTCCTACAAACTTTTAAATTATTTTTATTCATTATTATTTGATCCGCTGAATTTTTTGGTTGTTGGCACATCATGAGCATGTAAAAAAGTTTGTTGGAAAATTTTGGAACGTGGATATGGAAAAGTTTGCCGTCCCTGTACTAAGGTAAAGCCAGGAGAGATGGAACGGTCGGAGAGATTGCGCACATAGAGGTTCAGGGGGAAGGAGTAGAGTGAGCGTGCAGCGACTCCAGGTAGTTGTACAACAGCAGTAGTGGAGTGTCTATCTGAAAGTGCACGTAAATTGTTTTGAGCGTATAAAATAAAGCATTGATTTTTTGTTTTGTTTTCCCAAAGTAAGTGCTTGAATTTTCATAGCTATTCATCAGAATTTCTATAAAATGTCAGTAGTACAAAATATTTTAAACTTAAACGATTTCTCATAAGCTGCTAATCTAGACTAACAATGTGAACATCAACGGTTCGTTTTATTAGCGGCCATGTTTAAATAAAAGGCCGCGCAATCTCTCCTACCGAAATTGGAGAGTTTGGGTATCTGTTACTTAGGAGAGATGGCGCATTGTTCCCATTAGTTTCCATGCTAGGAGAGATTACGCAGCTTATCGGTAAATTTGCATAAAAAAATGAAAAATGAAAATGGACTAATTTTAAGTTAATCGTGTTATCAAGTAACTTAATGTTATTTTGTAATCTTATCTGGACTTGCTTTTTCTGATTCTTTAATTTTTTTCCCTTTAATTAAAATTTTTTAATTGTTTTTAAAATTATTTCCTTTTTCTAATTCTTTAATCATTAGGTTGAAATATTCACTCCTAATACAATAATATTTTTTCACAAAAACCTTACAACAATGTCATTTAAGTGTAATTATTATTATTAACAATTTAATTGCAGTTATTATTAGTGACAATCTCTCCTACCCATGTGCGCAATCACACCAACTCTGTAAGGACAGATTGCGCAAAATAACTTTCTTGCTTTTATAACAACTGTTCTATTAAATTGCAACATAACAACAAAATAGCAATGGAAATGCATAAAAAACAAATGAAGTATAAATTATTCATGGATAATTTATCAAAAAATTAATATTTAGATTTTTTATTGGTTTTCTTTTGAATTGTGCGCAGACTCTCCTAGCTTTACCTTATAGCATCTCAATTAGCCACATATAAATAGCTTATTATACATTCATATCTTTTAACGTGTCAAAATTGTGAAACGGCATAAAAAAATTTCTAAAAAAGTATTTCCTATAACTCTGTAAACTGGTTTAAACTTCCCCACTTCAGGCAAGTTTAGCCATCTGTAAAGGTGGTTTAATCCACTAAATAATAATAAAAAAAAGTATCTATAATAATTGAAGCGATGCAATACGCCCGAGAAATAGTAAATCTGAATTTTAATTACGTGATTTTTTTTTATTCACATTGCTAACAAGGCATAAAATAAACAGAATGAAAAAAAAAAAAAAAAGTATCTATAATAATTGAAGCGATGCAATACGCCCGAGAAATAGTAAATCTGAATTTTAATTACGTAATTTTTTTATTCACATTGCTAACAAGGCATAAAATAAACAGAGTGAAAAAAAAGTATCTATAATAATTGAAGCGATGCAATACGCCCGAGAAATAGTAAATCTGAATTTTAATTACGTGATTTTTTTATTCACATTGCTAACAAGGCATAAAATCAACAGAGTGAAAAAGTATCCAGGACAGGGTTCTGGATAGCTTCAATTATTATACAGGGTGTCCACTCTCAACGGTGGCCAGTGGCTAATGCCTAAGGTAAAGCTAAGAGAGTCTGCGCACAATTCAAAAGAATAGCAATAAAAAATCTAAATTTTAATTTTTTGCTAAACTATCCATGAATAATTTTTACTTCATTTGTTTTTTATGCATTTCCACTGCTATTTTGTTGTTATGTTGCAATTTAATAGAACAGTTGTAATAAAACCAAGATAGTTATTTTGCGCAATCTCACCTTACAGGGTTGGTGTGATTGCGCACATGGGTAGGAGAGATTGTTACTAATAATAACTACAATTAAATTATTAACAATAATAATTATCTTAAATGATATAACTGTAAGGTTTTTGTGAAAAAAATTTTATTGTATTGGGAGTGAATATTTCAACTTAATGCTTAAAGAATCAGAAAAAGGAAATAATTTTAAAAACGATTAAAAAATTTTAATTAAAGGAAAACAAATTAAAGAATCAGAAAAAGCAAGTCCAGATAAGATTACAAAATATAATTATGTAACTTAATAACACGTTTAACTTAAAATTAGTCCATTTTCATTTTTCATTTTTTTTATGCAAATTTACCAATAAGCTGCGTAATCTCTCCTAGCATGGAAACTAATGGGAATAAGGCGCCATCTCTCCTAAGTAGCAGATGCGCAAACTCTCCAATCTCGGTAGGAGAGATTGCGTGGCCTTTTATTTAAACATGGCCGCTACTAAAGCAAACCGTTGATGCTCACATTGTTAGTCTAGATTAGAAGCTTATGAGAAATCGTTTAAGTTTAAAATATTTTGTACTATTGACATTGTATAGAAATTCTGGTGAATAGCTATGAAAATTCAAGCACTTACTTTGGGAAAACAAAACAAAATAGCAATACTTTATCTTAGGCGCTCAAAGCAATCAACGTGCACTTTCAAGTAGACACTCCACTACTGTTGTTGTACAACTACCTGGAGTCGCTGCGCTCTCACTCTACTCCTTCCCCCGGAACCTCTATGTGCGCAATCTCTCCGATCGCGCCATCTTTCTTGGCTTTACCTTAAACTGTTAGTCATAGACATATAGTTCCAATTGCAAAAATGCTTTAAATGAGGTAAAGAAGTATTTTAAAAATGATTTGGGTCAATAAAAACATTTCTTAAAAAGTTTCGAAATTAATTTTTTTTTTTTTTATATGGTTTCCCAGTCCTATAAGAGATACGCTATATATATTAATGTTCGAATATTGTTGCCATTTTTAGATATCAGTGTGTTTTTTTTTTGGCGGGGGGGGGGGGGGGAACTCAGCATCTCTGTACTATAGACTCACCTTTGCTAAATTCTAAATGCAAGTAATATATATATTATATACATTGATTTATATAAATAATTAAACTTTCATATATAGTAAAGTTAACCGCATTTAATTAAACATTACTTGTAAATAAAACAAACCTGCCAACAATTAATTTCCTCTTATAAGCAGTAAACTATTAAGTAAGTTGTATTATATATTTATATTTTAAATAAATGCATACATTTATGTATAACATTAATATATAACATTAATATATAACATTAATATATAACATTAATATTGTATTTACATTAATTGTGTAACATTAATTTTGTATTTGCTAACAGTAAGTCAACAGCAAGGGTTTTAACTTTAGCCATGATTTTGCCTCAAATACTCCACTGTGCGCCTTAGAAATTGATTTGGAAAAGGATTTCACATGTTATATTGGGAACCAATGTCCCAGTTGATACAACTCTTCTGTAAAACTCCTTTCTCGGCATTAAGAATGTTAATGCAGTGAAGCGATTTCTAATCAATCGCAATGATATAAAAAAACTAAAGTCTGATTTTTAAATCTTTTAAAATAGACTTGAAATTTTATTTATATTTTTCATTTCGTACCAAAGTCTGTATCAATATATAAATAATTTTTGAATTTTTTCCCCCTATTTCCTGTAATTGCTGAATCGCACTTCATTTATTTATATGTTTATTTATGCGTAAAAATTAATAATAGCCTGAATACTACTTCCTAATTGCCATAGTTTGATTTACTATTTAGTGAGTTAACAGCAAGGTTTATTTATTCTTCGTTTTTATTTTATTTTTCTATTTATCAAAATTACTAAGTAATTTCGTATACATTTATTAAAATAATAAAATAAAGATTACTTAATTAACTTTATTCTAGTGGAAGTTATCTACAAATTAAAATTGTTTAGACTGAATGTTAATCTTTATTGTTATTATATAATTAAAATATAGAAACAAAAATATATATTGAAACTGATTTCTTCAATTCGTTTATTATATACTTGAAATAAGTTTCATAAAGTTGAAATTAAAGTGCTCAGTTAAAAGTGTGTTTACACAAAAGATATAAGAAAAAGTATTGCTATTTGTAGTCTTTGTCAATATGGAAACATCCATTTTAAGCCTTTAAAAAAAAAAAAAAAAAAAAAAAAAAAAAGTAAAAAAAGAAAAGAAAAACAGAAAGAAAGAAAGAAAATCTAGAACGTTATCGGGCCTTTCAATTCTATTAATAGAAAATGGAAGTTGGTTATTCCATGAGTCAATTCAAATTATAGTTTTTTTTTTATTATTATATTAGAGCAGAAAAATAAGGTTATATTGTATTTAAAAAGATTTTTGGATTATTTCGCAACAAGATTTAGAAACTGTCAAAAGAAGAAAAAAATGATGGTTTCACCCTTTTTTTTTTTCTTTTCCCGCAGGTGTTTAGCAGCGAAATATTGTGAAATATTTTAAGAATATTATAGAAACAAAAAGTGATATATTAGATACATGAAAATAATTAAAATTCCGAAATTCTAATTTACAGTATTACAGATCAATCATTTTTAGAAGAATAGAGCAGGAAATTTTAATAATAAAACTAACTCGTACATGTTTTTCTCTTTCTTCTTTCTCTCTTTCTCTTACCTTTTTTCTTTTCTCCTTTTTTTCTGAGAAAAATAGTTTTTTACAGTTATATTATTTTAAACAGTAACAAAACAAATAAATATGTATATATTAAACGCAGCAAACGGCTTTTGTCAATACATATACGCTATTTAGATTCACATATCTCAAGTAAGATTTTTCTTATACGTTTCAGCACAGTCACACGTCGGGAAGGACAGGGAGGGGAGGGCGCAGGGAGGTACATGCATCCTCAACTACAGTCTGTTAAGTAATTAACTTTTTTTTTTTTTTTTTTTGCATTTTTATACCAGCTTAGTCAGATCAGTAAATAGTATGTTCGCTTTCTAAAAAATAGGTGAATTGGTGCTGATAGATGCTGTTTCGAATCTGCATGGCTCAAACTGGATGACAGGGTAATGTTTTTAGTGTTGAACTTGCACAATAACGAGAATTCGAGCGTTCGAACGCCTTTTATGTTAGGCAGTATCTGCCTAACTAAATTAATCCGTCTATCCCATATTATTTTATTTACCATAAATAAATTTTTCATTTAATACACTATCCCCCACTATAAAAATCAGTTCGTGACTCCCCCCCCCCTCCCCCCACACACAAAAAATCGTATATCTCCCAACTCCAATCACACACACACCTCCTCCACATAAAAACATTTTCTAGTCACGCTACTCCTATACGTTTCAGACATTTGAAATACATCTTTTAATAATACGAGTCTTTTTATTAGTGACCAAACTTTTCAGGCCGAAATGAAACCAAAACCAAATTTTGGTACTTTATCGAGTTTCGACCTAGAACGAAAACGAAGCTCTCTTAAATGAAAATTCAAAGCAATTAATAGAGTAAAATATCCGAAAACAAAATCTGGTACTTCTCTATTATCCCGTCGACCACTTTTCATAACAAAAAACTATCGCCAAACTGTAAGATTAAACGCCAAAAATGCAGTCCCATTTACTTGATGTCAGAAGCATTATACGTGCTTGTTATGTCATCAAGTAGTGTTTAATTCGACATTTGCGTGTATTTTCATTATGTTTTACTGATTTATTAGTTATTTCATTAATTAAAATAACAATTGTGTCCTTAAATTCTTATATTTTATTTATTTATTCAATTTGATAATATTCCAATGGCAACGTTCTCCCGTTTATTTGGCGTTATACAGTTTGGCGATAGTTTTTTGTTATGAAAAGTGGTCGACGGGATAATAGAGAAGTACCCAAAATCTATACAATGGATTACAATACATATTTTTTTTCGAATATTAATTTCAAAATTTATATATTTTTTTAGTTACGAAAAAAATAAGTATTGTAACATATAATTTTTTTTAATAGAAATTTATTTCCAAAAAACTAAATATATGCGAATCTGGAGTAGCATCCCATTCAGCCAAGTAGTTATTAAGTTATGCTTAAAAAAATACACCCATTGAAGTTCGTTTTACAACTATTACACTGCAAAAAATAATTGTTGATTTTACAGTATAATACTGGCATCCCAGCTGCCAGTATTATACCGTAAAATTAACAGTAAAATAAGCAGTAATGCACTACCGCGCATGCGCGGCAATGTATTACTGCTTATTTTACTGTTTATTACTGTTAATTTTACGGTATAATACTGGCAGCTGGGATGTCAGTATTATACTGTAAAATCAACAATTATTTTTTGCAGTGTAATAATGAATTAATATTAGGAGTACAAAATTTTATGTGTACATATTTCCTAAGCGTCTTAACTGAATGACTTCTCATTTGGTATCCTAAGGTAAAATTTACCGACGAATCCAAATATGATGGTCAAAATGAAGTATTTGAGTTAGTATTATTATTAAAATTCCTAGCTCTATTCAGCTAAAAATTCTTGTTATTCTGTAAATTAGAATTTCTGAATTTTAATACTTTTCTTGTATCTATGCGTATGTGACTTTTTGTTTCTTCAATATTATTTAAATATTTCACAATATTTCGCTGCTGTACATCTGTATTAGAAAAAAAAAAAGTAAAATCATCTTTTTTTTTTCTTTTTCTTTTTCTTTTTTTTTTTTCTCGTTTGACAGTTTTTAAGTCTTGTTACATTATTCTAAAAAGCTTTTAAAATACTATATAACATTATTTTTCTTTCTACATAATAATAATAATAAACTATAATTTGAGTTGATTTTTGGACTAACTAATTTCCATTTTCTATAAAGAAACATAAAGAGTTTGATAATGGTCTAGATTTTTTTTTTCTAAGGCTTAAAATGTTGCTTCCATATTAAAGACCATAAATAGCAATACTTTTTCTTATGTCAGAGTTTGTTATAATTTCAGTGTGAAGACGACCCCCTAAGTTTAATTTCTTTTAAACATAATTTGAAAGAAGACATAATTTTCAACCTGATCGCTATTCCCCCCTCCTTTTTTTCCCTTTCTTCTTCTTTCAGACAATTTGGTGATTAAAATCTATGGGTTTTTCTCTTTATTTATTTATTTGTATCTATTATTATTTTCTTCCTTTTTTTTTGGTCGACTATAAAAAAAAAATTGTTTTAAGTCTTCTTCGTTGTTATTTGTCGGTTTTCACCGATGTTTGTTAACTGAAAAATAATCCTGTAAACAATCTTTATTTTTAAAATTTTTATAACTAAAAATCTGGGTCTTTTGTTCATTATTAACTTTATAGCTTAAATAAACAGTTTCAAAATTCTTATTTTTTTAGTTTTTAACATGATCTGAGGAAGGTCTCTTTAAGGGAAAGTGACCCGAGTTATCGTTCTCGTACAAGGAAAATCTTGAAAACCTTGCACAATAACCCCGCCCAGACCGTGCTTGTTTCGAACTCGCGGACTTCGGCCTAAGCTCCTCATTTTGTGGACAGTATACTACTGGGCTGAGGGGGACTTTCAACTCGATCGAAAGGAAGTGCTTAAAATGTGATGATTTAAAATCAATTTTTAGAAAGTAAAAAAAAATAGCTATTTTAGAAAACATTAGGAATATGTATAGCGTCATCACGATACAAAAACTTTTAAAAATTACTTTAAAAAAATTTAATTTTGCAGAAAGAAAGTATCAAAAGAATCATGAATTTAAAATTATAAAAAATAAGCAGCAATTTTAATAATTAAGCATTTTATTGTCATCAATACTGTTCGAATAATCAAACGGTACCATGAATCAAAAATACCTGAAAGCCAGTAGCGTAGCTAAAGGAGAGGGGGGGGGGGGAGGGGCAAAGGGCGGCCGCCGCCAAGGGGCGCCAAATTGAGAAGGGTTTTTAACCGAAATTATCTCTCATATTTTGACAATAAATAAAAATTGTTGACCCTTTTTTGTGTGTGTGAATGTTTTCTTTAGTAAAATATTTTATTATATTCAAATAATGAAAGAAAAAGTTTTTGTAAATGTTTCTAGGGATGGCTTAAGACACTTCATGCTTTACATGATTACGTACCTGAAAGGAGGCGCAAAATGATTAACTGGACGAGGGTTGAGATACCCAATTGAGATACGCATTAAATCAAAACTTGTAGGGAGCCCAAAAAGATCCAAGCGATAGTTTTGAGCAGTGCCCTAAGATGAAAACATTTTAAAAGGTCCCATTACTTAGCGCTTTAGATCTTCAGTTAGTCGAAATTAAGCATAGATTATGAATTAATCATTATAATAAAATTGTAAAGAAATGCGCCAAAAATGGGGGGACATGTTATAAAAGGGTCCTAGGACCCTAACAAAAACATGAGGATTGTGGCCCGAGGAGAGAAATTAATACAAAACTTTAAAGTTATGCATTGAGAGGGTGGCACAATTAGGGAGGAGAAAAATGCACAGTGAAAAAAAAGTTCAAGGGGTCCCGGATCGGGCCCCAGGGTCTTAACTGGGATGTTAAAATGGGGGGATAACTAAATGGAGAAAACGCCACAAAATGTGGAAGATTGGATTGAAAGGGGGACAAGTTATTAACAATTTTGAACGCAAAAACATAAAGGGGCCCAGGAGGCCCAGGTCTTAAAAAATTAAAAATCTGAGCCTCAGGTACATCAGGACCTGCCATGGACTATCCACACCCAAATTTTTAGACTTCTGCGTGCATTAGATTTCGCTAGCCATCGGACACAGACAAACAACTTTCTTTTATTAGTATAGATAATTAAGTTCTTAAAATATTAAAATACTGTATTGTCTTCTGAAATACACCTGCGTACATAATTTTTATAATTCTAGTCTATCAGGAAGTGGGTGAAAAATCAATTAGAAAATTCCATTTTTACATTACAAAAAACAAGTTAAATGAAAGGGAAATAAATAAAAATAAATTCATGTATTATTGATGAAATCTTTATTTATTGAGTAAAAAAAATATTGTATAATAGATGAATTCCAAAGTTAAAGATAACGCTAAACATAGATAATTTTATAACTAAAATGTTTTATTCGATCTTCAGATATGTATTTTTTTAAAAGAGCAAAATTTTATAAAATAAATAAAAATAAAAACTCATTAAAACTTTCAGAAAACGGGCAGTCCGTCCATATGTTAAACTTTTGGAGATTTAGTATATTGGAAATCAAACTTCTCGCTCGTTGTATCCGGGATTTATTATAAGTCAGATATGCTACTGCAGAGATCATTTGCATACTTTCTATGGCTAAGCCACAATATTATAAGTTTCGGGGACGCAACTGAAGTTACGCCGCTACTTAACAACAAGCTCATAAAGTTTGTAAATAGTTTTTTAGATTGCTTTTCAAACCAGGATTAGCCATCATGATTAAAAGAAAGCAAAAGAGACATAAAATAACATAATTAAATCTGAATGGACAAATATATATCTCTTTCTCTTTGGGCTAATCAAAGTAAAGATTTTACGGTAATAAAAGTTTGCAAATAAGGTGCACCGATGTAAGTTTTAAGATGTAGTTTTTATTGATATTATTAAATGGTTTTGTGAAAGTTTTATGATTTAATCAAGAAAAAAGTAATTCTTTAGGTAAAATTCATTTCGTGTTAAAAATATTTCATTCAAAATCTTTTAAACAAAATTTCAAACCCACACTTTTGTATCTTTCTATATTAAAAAAAAGTAATCACCGCCGCCACAGCCGCAGCCGCAGCCGCTGTCAATGAAGATTTTGTGCCTTGAAGTCTTTCTGGACCATAGAAGAAGTCTGGACTAATATCCAGAAAACTATTGCATATAAAAATATGAAAATTGGTAGTTTTATAAAGAAATGTTCGATAAACACGCTGAAGCAGACAGTTTTTAAATCGAAGAATTATTTTAAGAGATATTTAATATTCCTGTTGGTCAAAATAGTTGTTTTAAAAAAGTTTTATAGAAACGAAAACTATGCACAGGAATTTAACCATAATTTATAAGGATATAGTTGACAAGCTTGCGGTGTGCAGGCTGCAATATTTTTTTTTAATTTGAGTAATTTTTGAGGTTATATTTAAATTTTTTATTCAAAATTTTCATTATTTTGATAAACATTTATTTTATATTTCGTAAAATCCATTATTTGAATTGTTGCCAATTTGTAAAACAGCGCACATGATAATATTCCCTTTCAATTAAGAAATGCATTTACACGTGACTGTTAAAAACAGAAATAAAACTTTAAAATAATAATTAAATGATGACGTGTTAAAAGCAGTAAATGTAGAAAATAACGTAATAAAATATATACTTGCGTGTGAATATTAAAAACAGAAATAATTAAATTATTACGCGTTTTCAAATCATTAAATAGGGTAAGATTAATTTATTTCGATAAAATATTTTACCTATTATTGCAAATTTTAAAACAGCATAGTTAATAATACTTTCCTTCAATTAAAAGCTATATTTTTATGTTTAATAATTCCGTTTAAACCAACGAAATAACTAATAAATTGATAAAATATAATGAAAAATACAGATAAACGTTGAATTAAAGATCACTTGATGACGTAACTAACACTCGTAACGCATCTGATGTCAATTGAATGCGACGCCACAGGTATGCACTTTTAGCTTTAAATCTTATATTTTGGTGACAGTTCTTTAATTTTTATAATTTTTTTTTTTTATATAGAAAGTAGTAGACGGGATAATGGCGAAGTACCCAATTTTCTATAGCATCGTTATAAAATTTCCCGATGCAGCGACATTGTTTACTTAACCATTTTGTACAAGTTGATTTTCAAATGTTTAATTAATCTTATTTTATCAATCACGAAAACAGTTGTTAGCTGTTTCGACAGCAGTTGATTCGCCCTTAAAATCCCTCAGTCAAAGGAAAATTAATGGAAACCTGATTACAGCAGATAGTCACTGGTCGTTTAATTATAATTCAATCTTCCGTAATCGTTTTAGAGTTGATCAAATCAGAAGGTTTTTAAAATTTGAGGTATCAGAACGGGGCACAGTGGGGCGTTTTGAGGACCTAGGTGGACAAAATTATTGCGTTGAAGTTTTGCTGGGTTTTGCTGGGTTTTCGAATGTATCAGTAATAAAATAACCAAACAGTGATAAATATTTGATTTATTTAATTATTTATATTATTATATTATTATTATTATTATATTATTACTTATATTATTATTATTTTTTAAATTATAATATTGTATTGTCATTGAAACTACACATGTATTCAAAGTTTCAGCTCAATCGGATCATTAAAAGTGGTGAAAATTGACTTGCAAGATTTGAATTAAACACGCAGACGCACACTTCAAGTTAATATAACTTAATGATTCGCAAACTTTCGCAGGAGCTGTCTTAAGTTTTCAATACTTTAGCAATGGCACTTTGATTTAAAAAAATGCTTATTGCTTAATAATGCTTAATACTGTATTAAAAGTCAAGATGAAGTTTGAAAACAAGATGGCGCTTATTTTCAAACAACAATAGGTTAAATCGTGTGACAAACATGTGACATATGTCCAGTAAACTCCTGCTTTCGAATGAAACAGAAAAGTCACGACTTGCTTTCGAACTTACAGAAAAATAATGCAACTGTTGAAAGTCTCTCAAATCAACTGCCTTCTTTACGGTCGTAGTTAATCGACACATCGGGTTTTTTCGACAAAACTCGTACGGATCTCGACAAAAGAGACATTCAGCTACCAGTATACGCGGTCTTGTTAAATTTCGAGATAATCGGAAAAATGAATTTTGTCCACCTAGTTCATCAAAACGCCTCACTGTGGGGGGGTTGGCGAGCGTAGCTCGTAGGGGGCAGAGCCCCCTAGTAATTATAAACTTTTCGCAATATTTTTCTTTCATTCTTTCCTTACAAATTTACTATATAGCTGTAAGGATCACATTTTCAATTAGTTAAAATGTCATGACAAATTTTTAAATAAAATACAAAATACATTTTACTTAACACCTTTTTGTTTTTAGAAAAAACTATCTATATCGTATTTTTAATTTTGCGAAATGCACCTTAAGGATTTAAAAAAAAAAAAAAAAAAAAAAAAAAAACCAGGAGTCAATTGAAAAATATTTGTTGCAGTTTTATCACTTAGGATATATGAAACACCTTGCAATTTTTAAAGAGTGTACGCACCTTGTAAATGAAACAAAGCAGCAGATTTTTTTTTCCATAATCGGGTTTAATTTAGGAGTTTTCGCAAACGTGATTTCTAGCAAATAATTTACTTTCATTGTTGCAATCAATGTTGCTACTGTCATACACTTAAAACTACATAGCTACATAGCTAAATATCTTGGAGATAAAAGTAGGTCACCATAAATGAAAATTGTCATAAATGAAAATGTCGTCATAAATTCGCGATAGCTGCAATTTTTCAAAATTCCCAAATATTGACGAAAATTAGGAATCTTCTATAATCGTGTTCCACGTATTTTACCTTCGTGTGTTTGAGTAAAATTCGTTTAATTCTTAAAAACAAGGAAGAAGAAAGCTACATTTCCCCTCAGTACAAGCCGATAGGACTTTCCTTCCGTCTTGAGGAAAAATTGGTTATTTTTTTTATTGTGGGGGGCGCAAAAGTTCTTCCTGCGCCGGGTGCCAAAAAACGTAGCTACGCCACTGCTGAAAGCCCTTTGCATGGTTTCTTCTATACGCACCTCCTTATGAGATCCAACTACAGTTTCAATATGCATCGAAAATTCGGCTGTTTTTTCACCGAAATCGAATATTTGCCGAAACTGTCTGAAAACGAAAACGAAACCGAACTTTCTGTCGGTCACTGCTTTTTATCTTTTTAAAATTCCCACCCTAGTCGTAAAAAAAATATTTAATTCTAGTTCGTCTCACTAGATGGCACAGTTTCCCGCGTTTGTTTCCATATTTGACTGAAAGTCGAGCAGACGATCGGAAGAAGCGCAGTCGGCAACTTCTCCGCACGTTGCATAACAGCCGGCGAAATCATGACGTCGAGTAATGTTCCTTATGTGGTTCTCCTTCTGTTGTTTACTTCCTGTTCCATCGCCAGGTGTCAAGGTAGGGCATGCTTTACTAATGTAATGCGTTTGCAAATTAATCTATCGCAAATGGATTTATCAACGGAGCCTCTGGGTATAGTTTCGCATTCATCGTATCAATTCCAATTTCACTTTCATGTCAGGATATTTTTAATTATCTGCGAGGTATTTTCAGTGTTGTGAATTCTCTTTTCCTTTCGCTATTTCTGCGCAAAGTGTTGTGATTGACATTCTGCATCTCTTCTTTAAGAGGATGGAGGAGTTTGAAGATTGGCAAAATTAAATTTTAAAAAAGCCAACAAAAATTAGAGATTAATTAATTTTTTTCTTTAGCCGAACTATTTTTCTTCCAAATTTCTCAAGTGCATTAATGGTTTTGTTTTTCACAAAAATGGATATCCGTATATAAAACAAAAAGAAAAATTGACAAAGTTATAATTAAACAGCAAAAATTGAGAAAGTTTGCTTGCCCAATATGCGAAACGTATTTCTATAGTTTTAGTAATAATTGGTGAGTATTAAAACAACTACACAAGTATGCATATTTTTTGGAGGTGAACTTAAAGTAAAGAAATAATTGATTTTCAACCATTTAGAAATAGCATGGAGTATTTTAAATATGAATTTGCTATAGACTATTTTCTTAAAAAAAAAAAAAAAAAAAAAAAAAAGCTTTTTTTCTCACAGAAAAATTATATACTTAATTTCAAAATATGCTCTATTCACGTAGTAAATACTATTTGGTGTTACTCACAAATCATAGCTTCCCATAACAATTAATTAAATTAGAATTTATTTTTATTTATAGAAAAAAAAACTATAACTCCATCTCTCTTCAACTATAAAATAAATAAATAAAATAAAATAACAGAAAAAAGATGTATGCATTTTCCGTATGTAATGTAAATATTTATAATAAGGATAGATTGTGTAATTACTGTAAAAGATTATGGATATTTTTTTTTCGTTTGACAACTTTATAAGAAAACGATTTATTTAGCGATTTATTTTAATTATAACTTTTTAAAGTATATAGTATATATAGAAACTTTTTTGTAATATAAAACACCAGCTTATAGTAAAATTACTTTAGATAATAATTTTATAGTAAAATAATAATTTTACTATGCCTTTAATCACTACTAGCTTTAAGATAACTTAGTAGATTAAAGAAATATATATTTAAAATTTTAGAAACTAATCTATTGCAAAATGATTTAACAAAGGAGCCCGTGGGTATGGTTTTGCATCATTGTACCAATTTTAATTTCACTTTCATGACAGGATATTTTTAATTATCTGGGAGGCATTTCACTGTTATAAATTACATTTGGTTTTTAATATTTCTGCGCAAAGTATTATGCTACATACTTTGTAGCCCCCATTTAATAACATAGTCAAATTAACATTTATTTATTGATATAGTAAAAAAAAGTTATGATTGGCACATTTTTTAACTAAAGAAAGAAGATAAATAAATGATTAATAAATAATTTTAATGATGATATACCGAATTATTTGTTATAAAATGATGTAGTCGATTATTCTTAATTTGTTTCAGCTAATTTTGCAATAAAAAATATTCATTTAGCTAATTATTTAAAATAATAAATTTTAAAAAGATAATATAGAAACTTCCTGTTTATGTAAAACACCATTTTATAAAATAGTACTTTATATAAAGTAATAATAATAATAATAATATTTTCTATGCTTTTAATCATTGCTAGTTTTAAATTATAATTTCATAGGTTTTTTTTAAAAATCCGTTTAAAATTTTAGAAATTTTAAAATCAATTATCATTTTGATTTCAAAATTATTTTTCAATGTGATAACAACAATTTGAACAATTGTAAAAAAAATTCCATTATACTTCTCCCTTACAAATAAAAAACATGAACAGATCAGAAACTTTTCTCTATAATGTATGTGCAGAATTTCCTCATGTGTTTTAAAAATACTTTAATTTTTCAACTTGTGCTATAAAAGAATAAAAATATTAATATATTCTCAATAAAAAGTAATGCAAAATATTAAAAGCAAAGGTTAGAAAGTAAATACTATGAAAACTAAGGAGAAAACCGGAATATATATATATATATATATATATATATATATATATATATATATATATATATATATATATATATATATATATATATATATATAAAACTTTAAGTAAAATTTAACCATTGAAACATATATTTATTTATTTATTTATTTATATGGTGAATAGAATCTGATATTAAATGTTTGATCCATATGAGAAATGTGGTGAAATCTTTATTATTTATTTATTTATTATTATTATTATTATTTTTACATGAGATGAAATAAATCGGAGTTAAAACAATTTTCTTTCAAATAATACGTTTGAAAGTTGAATATTATAATTAGTCATTTTTTAAAAACATTTCAAAGAAATATAAATAATTACCAATAAACTAATAAATAATACCATTACAATACTTTTTAAAAATATCGAGACTAGAAAATTTCATTTGAGTAAGTCAATTTCTTAATCTGAAAATTTTCTTTATTTATTTAATAGGTGGTATTCATGTTTGGCATGTAAACTATTTTTTATGCGTATGATTTAATTATAATTCGTCATTTTTTAAAAACATTTCAAAGAAATATAAATAATTACCAATAAACTAATAAATAATAACATTACAATGCTTTTAAAAATTATCGAGATTAGAAAATTTCATTTGAGTAAATCAATTTTTTAATCTGAAATTTTTGTTTATCTATTGAACATGTGGTATTCATGTATGGCATGTAAACTATTTTTTATGCGTATGATTTAATTATAATTCTTCATTTCTTAAAAACATTTCAAAGAAATATAAATAATTACCAATAAACTAATAAATAATACCATTACAATGATTTAAAAAATTATCGAGACTAGAAAATTTCATTTGAGTAAATCAATTTTTTAATCTGAAATTTTTGTTTATCTATTGAACATGTGGTATTCATGTATGGCATGTAAACTATTTTTTATGCGTATGATTTAATTATAATTCTTCATTTCTTAAAAACATTTCAAAGAAATATAAATAATTACCAATAAACTAATAAATAATACCATTACAATGATTTAACAAATTATCGAGACTATAGAAAATTTCATTTGAGTAAATCAATTATTTAATCTGGAATTTTTGTTTATCTATTGAATAGGTGGTATTCATGTATGACATGTGAAATATTTTTTATGCATATGATTTTCCTGTATTTAATTTTTCTTTTCTGTAATTAAATAATAATAATAATAAAAAATTCTAGAGAAATTTATTAAAATTTGACTAATTAAATATATAGAATCCACTGAATTCCGATTTAATTTCAAATAATCTAATTATTTTTTACTGTTATTTGTGTAAAGGTAGATGACGTTATTATTTTTTTCCTCAGAATATCGCACATTAATATATTACCAACCACTTTGCAGAAGGCTTTCAATTTCTTGTCAATTATACTTTTGGGAGAAATTTTTTATACTTAACATTTTTTTTAATGTAATATACTATAACAAAAATAAATAAATAAACAAATTAAATTAAAAATAAAAGTAAAAATAAAGTCTTAAAAAGTTTTCTGAGGTTTAATTACTCATCAGCAAGTCCTCTTTCATCGATGCTTAATTCTTTGCCATATTTAAATATTTTCTAGTAACAGTTTTACATATTTTATCACTTTTAATAGAAAACTTCAAGTGCGCACATATATAGATATATTTTAAGTATTGCACACACACACACACACACACACAAAAAAAAAAAAAAAAAAAAAAAAAGCAATGCACTTAGGTAATGCTAAGCAATGCACTTGCTCTTATTAATGCATATCGCATTATTTCTTCTTGCACCCGAACGCAATTACAACCATTCGATTACACATCTATGAGAATCATAAACAACGAATGTTACGTGATTTTTCTTCTGCTGCTATAATTATTTTCGTATTTTGTTCGTTTACACTGATATGTTATTAAAAATTCTAAATACCCATATTACGTACTGTATAATTTGCAAATAAAAAAGCTTCGCAATGAAGTTCTTTAATAAAATTACGAAACATAATTTTCAGCTAAAGCTGATTGATAAAAATTATAAAAATTCATATTATTTTTCCGCAAATTAATTAAAAATAATATGTATTTTCGAAAAAAAATATTAATTATAACTTGTGGATATTTTAACGGAGATTGATTTCTAGAAGCTTCAAATATACGAATTCAAAATTTCAGCTCATTAACCGAGCAGTTCTTGGGTTATGCTAAAATAACCACACTCATTGCAATGTGTTTTGCAACGATTACAAATGAATTTAACATTAGGAGTTTTAAAAATTCAAGCTTTGAACATTCATAATTCCTAAACTACTGGACCGAATGACTTCCCAATTGGCATCCTTAGGTAAAATGTGCCAAAAAAGGTAAAACATGATGTCATAAATAAGTATTTATGTTGAAAAAATTAGAGTTTGGTACAATTTCAGTATAAAAACGACCCCTTAAACTTTTTTCTGTTTTTTTTAAATATTAACTGAAAGAAAATACAATTTCCAGTCGAATGGACTATTTCCGTTTACCTCTGGGACAACTTGGTGAATAAAATGTTTTTCTTTCTTTGTTTATTATTATTATTTTGGCCAACTCTACCTCGAATAATGCGCTTTGCATTTATTTGTTTATTTATTTACTTTTTATCCCTTTAAATAATGCTTATTAAAGTTGTTTATGTTTACTTTTTCAGAAATATTTCTGATAGCATTTTTTTTTCTTTTTTTTTTTTTTTTTTTTTTTTTTTTGGTTACTCATAAGTATTTTTTTAAAGGGGGCTTTGAAACTATTTACAGTAAACAATGTGTAATAGATGATTTGTCTTAATTGTTCCATTACTTCTCCATATTCTTGTGTGATACTTATTCAAATATTTTTGCGTACAATTATCTTCCTTTTATTAAAAGGCAGATAATTGTACGCAAAAATATTTGAATCTAGAAAAATGAATTAAATTATTTACATTAAAGAAATGTAATATGTAAGAACATCTGTTTTTAAACATCGGAAATATATTTATGGTCTGCTGAAAGTAAATATCATTTGTAGCTTTAATTATAAGAAAAGGGCGAAAAAAAAAAGAATTTATGCTTTTTAGCTTGATAGTCAGACAACTTTTCACTGAACGGCTAAGTTGTAATATTCTATTAATAGCTCAAAATTATAATTAAAATTTTATTAAAATAAAATTTTAATTATAATTTCTTTATTATATCTTATGTGTTTACATTTTTCTCGTTATTATGTAAAAATTGAAAATTACGATGATAAATCGTGTAGTTCACTAAAAACTAGTAGCATAATCAATTATGCATAATTTTTCTTCTGAAAATCTTGTAACAAAAAATATTTACATAGTGAGCTATTTTTAACAGTAAATTTTTAATAGTACAGATCGAAACTTTTTTTGTGTACATAAAGCACCGGTTTATAATAAAGATATTTTAGATAGCAAAACGACAACAATAGTAATGAATAAATAAATAAATACATTTTATTGTTATTAATAAAATAAAATAAAATAAAATTAAATTAAATTAAATTAAATTAAATTAAATTAAATTAAATTAAATTAAATTAAATAATAAAATAAATTGAACAGTTATAATTTCTAATGTACTTCACCCGTATAAGGGGAGAAAAGCATGGAAACAATTAGGCTTTTTTCTCGAAAATTAAAAAAGGGTTAGAAATGGTATCCAGAAGAAAAAATACAACTATTATTGATGTATTAAAAAAAAAAAAAAAATAAGCCTAAGAAAATTGCAATTAAAATCTAAATTATTATTTGAAAGCGTATTTAATTAAACAGTAATCCCCCTTTCATCTAGTACTGATATTGTTAATCTGATAAAGAATTCTAATTCCAAATAAGAATAGAAACGCATTCTCAGGTAATCAAACTCACATGCATTAACCTTATTTGAAATTAGAATCAAATCAGCAACTTTTCAACCCCTCGCCGAAGGCCATGTCATGCAAGCATCCCCAGATTTCCCCTTATACAGTTAGACACACCCTGTGTATTCGCGTTCAGATTTCATCACATTACGTGCGCGAAGCCCTAAGGTAAGAGATTAGTTTTTAATCAAAGGGGAAAAGCATTCTTTGTGCGACTGCATTTTTGTCAGCCTCTTCATCTCCAGTTTTTGTTTTTCTTTAGTTATGTTAATATTTAATTTTAAGAGCGCTTACATATATCTCTGTGAGTGTGCCCATCAATGTGTATACGTAAATGAGTAAATATTCCAATATTCCAGAATTAAGATAACATATACAAGTTTTATGACTTCTGGAAAGATAATTGACTTATTGTTATGAAATGTTTAAAGACGTCTCATATTACGAGACATCCTTCGATACTAATACAAGATGAACAGGGGTTATAATTGTTTATAATAAACAAATTGTACCGAAACGGTCAAAAAAAGATACTTCATAATTCCAGAACAGTTTTTTAAATTCGGAATGTGACTATCCAACTCTATTTTATAAATATCACAACATGACTCTTGTAAATGAGATTTCTTCAAATGTTCTCATGAACCGCATTTTTCTAAAGGCAGATTTAAACTTCTGAAAGATCGAGAGATCATTGAGACACTGCAATGGCTTTTCCTAAAGTATGCTATATAGAATTTATGCCCGGTCGCTGTTCGTAAGGATGTGGCTGTTGGTCACCATATAAATGTTTTCTTCCTTCATGAATTATCTACATGCTCAGTTCTGTTTGACTTCATGTTATCCACTAAAGATGAAACTTTTGATCTTATAACTCTAAAGAAAAATCTCACAATGTTAAAGAACTTCACTTTTATGGATCAGGGGTGTATAGTGATCATGTTGAAGACTTGAAGTTCAAATCGTATTTCGATAAGTGAGAGTCTAAGCTGAAATATTTTTTGAGTCGTCTCTTAGAGTAACTTTTAACGCATAAATAATTACTAACGATAATTGTGAGATGATAAGCTACAGCTGAATCTACTTGTGAATCAGTGAATCCGGCACCACATGCAACGGCATACCAACCTTATATCAAGTCAATTTAAGAAAATTATTTTTCTTAAATTTTCAATTAAAGAAAATTTTCAAGCAGTAATACGCTACCGCGCATGCGCGGTAGCGTATTACTGCTTGCACGGCAGCGTATTACTGCTTATTTTACTGTTTAATACTGTTAATTTTACGGTATAATACTGGCAGCTGGGTGCCAGTTTTATACTGCAAAATCAACAATTATTTTTTGCAGTGTAGTTTGAAAAAAAAAAATGTTACACTCACAGCAGCAGTGTCCTAACAAGATGTCATTTGTGTATGAAAATTTTCAGAAGAAATTAAAAATTCGCAATATGGTGTGGCTAAAAAATACATTGGATTTAAATTCTATTAAATATCTTTGGTTTGCTCCAGTAATCTCTTGTCAATGATTCAAACCATTCCCAGAATTTCCCAAATGTTAAGATCGCCGCTTTTAGAAATATCAGATTTGTTGCCACAGTTTCTTATGAACAACCCTATTTAAAGTATGATAGATCATTGAGAGAATTGTAAAACTACGCAGGGAAGCCATATTCTCTATTAGCCAGAGATTTATGATGATCCTGAAGCATTGCGTTTTGATCGTTTTCGTTCTAATTTTCTATCATAAGCAATTTACTTCATGTTCATCTTGCTACTTCACTATTTTTATATTCAATAGAAGACAACTGTATACAAGTTTTCATTACAATGGAATGTGTTTTGGAATGGGGGCGGGGGGCGGGGAGTAGAAATAAAAAATTTAATTTCATAACTTTCACAAACTAGTCATTTTTACTCAAATGTCTTCTGAGACAATACAGAACGATTTTTGAATACCCTTTTCTTTCTTTCTTTCTTTTTTTTTCTTTTTGGAAATGTACCTTTAAAATTTGAAGATATTTACTGGGTAATGATAGAAAATACATAATAATATATGATAATTTATGTATAATGTAATTATACACATTATACATAAATATACATAATAGAAATATATATATAATTACATAAATATGCATATTATGTGATTATCACGAATTTCGATTAAGAAATGTTTTATAATGTCTGTAAAATACACTTTTGCGTTTTATATATTTTAGTTAAACATATGTATATATTTTTTAAAACTGTAAGCATTCTGTGTTGTTACGAATATTCCGATAAGAAATGCAGTAGTTTTAACATAAGTAGTGTAAGTATAAGTAACGCCTCTCCACAAGCTGTCGTAATGGGAGGAATGATTCCTCATCGCATGTGACGTCACATAATCTTGCATTATACTACTTTTTTTTGCGGTGGATTTTAAAGAACATATGCTTAATTTGGATCTTTAATTTTCGCTTAAAAAAGCGAACAAAATTAAAGTATTTAATAAAAATGATTTTTTTTTTTTTATCTAAAAAAAATAATAAAATAACTTATTGAAAGAAATAATAATTGCATATTATTTCGTGTTAAAAACGCTTTTGTCTTTAGTACTTAGTAAAAAAAATTTTTTTTTAATCAGTTATAAAATCTATCGTGCATCAAAAGAGAGAAAAAAGAAACGAAAAAAAAGTCAATTAATTTATGATAACGATTCAAATTTTCTCATTTCACATGCCCTAACTAGCACAACAGGACAGAATGCCCCAACTAGCACAATTCATTCATTCATCCATTCTCTCTCTCTGTCTGTCAGTCTGTCTATGTCTTGTGATTTATTATGTGATTGACCCGAATTTTTATTTAAGAAATATTCTATGATGTTTTTAAATGAAGGCTGATCGTGATGTCGATAATTACTGCAAAACATAGTTTTATATCGTTTTATATATTTTTTTCTACTATAAACATTGTGTATTGCTCTGAATGTTTTTTTTTTTTTTTTTTTTTTTTTTTTTTTTTTTTTTTTGTGTGTGTGTGTGTGTGTGTGTGCGTAATTTCCACAAAGCAGCCTAATTTAATTTATGTATCCCAATATTTCAATCATTTTACAATTAATAGGCTTACTGAACAAATTATAACATATTATTTCAAATTTAAGTGGTTTCTTTTAACATTTTATTGATTCAAATGTAAAACGGCTGAATTCTTACTGTGTATAATGTCACAAGGTGCTATAGCTGATTACAATATAGAAATGGTAGCTTTGACCTCTTTCGAAATCAGTATGTCGTTCTCTTGAACCGTAACCACATCTCTTCTAATCTTGACGGCAGGGAAATTTGCTTTTTTTCCCCTTTCTCTTTTCTATATGTAACAAAAAGCAAAACTTAAGTTATTTATATGAATATACATTAACCTAGCTACATCGTATACCGTGGGACTAAAATACTTTTTTGGCTTCAAAAAATGAAATTTTTCTCTTGCCTTTTTTTTTTTTTTTTAATGTGTGACTTTTCATAAATGTTTTCTCGAAGCCAATTTTAACAATTTAAACACATTTAGAAGTTATAATCTTCGAGCTATTCTTGCCACACAATCCATGCGCTACTTCTTAACTTTAAAAGTGATTTTATCGAAACAGCGTTTTTAGGTGCGTTCGTAATTATATATAAATACGTAGCACCTATAGTCGTCGTCTGTCCGTCTGTCCACATATAACAGCGCAAAAACTACCCAACCGAATGGTTTGAAATTTAATATATACAATCGTTGCAGAATTTTGTCGAGTCATTTCAAATTGTATGAAAATCGAATCAAAACTTAAAAGATATTAATAAAAGTTTCCTTTATTCTATTAAATCCTATCATACATAATCTATATAATAAAAGTGCAAGTCATGTGACTGAGGAAAACAAATACGGGCTGACCATTTCTTTTTTCATATGATTTAAATTTATTCGCGTTCAAATGTAAATTTTTCATATAGAATCTGAGAGAAACCTTATGTATAAAAGGAAAGGAAAAGCTAAGAAAAATATTAAGAGTATAATTAGCTTATATACCTCTATTAGTTATGTATTCGATTATCTGATGAATATTTTTATTTACAGCCTTAAATCCTGGGGGGGGTCCGAGAAAGCAAGGAAAATACGAAAAGGGGCCTGTAGTAACTTAGACTTAGAGATTAAAAACCGCTGAGGAACATGCTCTTTGTCAGATGCGGATCATCAATTCATCATTCGGGAAGTAATATTGTTTGATGACAGTTGCTAAACGTACTCAGCGTGCTCAGTAGCGCTATCTAATTGCGAGAATGGAGCGAAATTTTGTATTATGATTAAACAAGACAAAAGATTCTGCGAAAGAAAAAGAAGTTGAAAATTGTACGTTAAACGTGATAAATGAGGTGCGTTCCTACTATAACTCGTTTCACAATGTAAAAAAGTCATATTTTATTATTTCACTGGAATGAATTATCGAGTTTATCAATTTTGAAAACGAGGGATAGCTTTGCAGTGATGTAGTTTTATCAGCAACTTATCAGTTTCTTTAAGATTTTGACATTTACAAAAGAATATTATAATTTTAGAAATATGTTGGCAATCGAAAAACAAAAGACATCCTTAAAAAAAAAAGGTGTACAGAAAAGAAAATGTTTAATTTTTTAATGACAAAAAAAAACAAAAAAAAAACGAATAAGTTTTAACATGGAAATAATAGTTTTTAACATTGGATGCGAAGTCTTGATTGTTCTGCAACTTTCTTTAACACCTTCCAGGCGAACATCACGTAGACTATTTACTTTCGAATACCATTATTTCCAAATATAAATCTTTTTCCTTGCCAAACCGTAGAATTTCTGCGATTAAATAAGGCAAAGATTCCGATTTGTTTTATCATTCGGAAATACTGGTAATAAAAAATCAAAAACAGATCCTTGTCCCTTTCAGTTAAAGCGCCCTTCTCAAGCAATATTCTGTTGTTAAATTGTTTTGTTTGCTTTCTTAGTCTTCTCTGTTTCATTTGTGGGGGTCTGGCCACCAGTTTGAAAGTTGAAAAAAAGTCCATACTTTAGGAATTTTAGTGGGTTTCATTGATAAGATATAGAGAGAGTGCTTCGTAATTTTGAAGTGAGAAAACGTGAGAAAAAGTTTTTTTTTTCAAGTGTCCGAGTCGCAGAGACTCAGGATTTCAAAAGCCTAGCGACATCACTGTTGGTCGCTGTAATAATTCGAATTTCAAAAAATCATTTTTGGACAATATTCAACACACTATACGCTAACAAGGGAAAAAAATCGATTTTTTTGGAAATTTTCAAATCAATGCCTTCCCCTTCATGCATAGCCAGAGCTCTTCAGTCCATTCTCCTGATCCTGACCACGATCTTGACCCTCGGCAGCATCAAAAGGCTGAGCGCGCCTTCACGGTGTGCCTGTTCAACAAAAACAATCGGCTGTCCAGGCATGACATTAGGTTCTGGTCCGTCAGATCGCTTATCATACAGAAGACTTATTAAAAAACAAAGGCCTGCTTTTAGATTAGTAGCCCGAAACAAGCGGATGTAGATAAACAGCTTATGTTTGAAAAATAGCACACGAGTGAAAGAATGAACATTTCTGGAAAATGTTTTTTGCGGGTATCAAATATGAAAAAGCCACCTGTAGGTGTTGATAACGTGGGATTTGATTTACCAAGTGCTTTTGCGATACTATTAATCCAAAAATGACATGTTACGCAGTGGTGTTGAAAGAAAGGAAAGTTTTAAATATATTTTTATTTAAGTAATTCAAGATGTTTATGCGTAATATCACATATGTTAGCTGACAGAGAATATGGATTAATTTGTAGTTGTTATTATGCATAAAATTGTAATCAGACATTTACATAGCGATACTGTAGAATATATGTAATTCTTGTGTGTTATTAAAGCATTAAAATTTTACATTTTAACTATCGTATATATTGTTTCTGTTGTCAACATCCCATTTTCTATGCATTTACTAAACGCACAACAATGAATAAGGTATCGTTCGAAAAGTTTTTGAACTGGCTTCTGACATAGTATACTCACATTTTATTAAAGCCTGTTTTTGATTAAAAAAAAATTGCAGATAATAAAAAAATAAATCAGTATTGTTTTCATAAATGAAAGGAAAGATTTTTGTCAAATCAATGCTGCCAGAAAAATAAAATACCGCGTTATATCATGTTCAAAAATAATTGTAAAAGAAGTTGAAAAAATATTTATTTGTGATTAAATAGTACAACAAAGATAAAGTGTGACATCTCCGCAAGGCTTTATTTTGTTTTCATAATTAAAAAAAAATTGTAATTGTAATACTATTTAAGAAGAAAAAGATACCATCGATCGATCGAAGCAGTGGTATTTCATGTGTAGCCTAAAAGGTATCCTTTGTTATATTACATTAAATTGTGTTTTATATGTATTCAATTTATTTTTATTTATCTCATGTTTTCTTCCTAAGCAGATGACGTTATCCTCTAATACAGTTAAAATACGATTGTTATTTTTTTTTTCCTCGCGCGCACCTTTCGCT
This sequence comes from Maratus michaelseni, assembly GCA_963931845.1. Classification (NCBI taxonomy): domain Eukaryota; kingdom Metazoa; phylum Arthropoda; class Arachnida; order Araneae; family Salticidae; genus Maratus; species Maratus michaelseni. Next base: position 155,306,841 of record OZ007591.1, on the reverse strand, counting down.
ATATTCGGTCAGTTTTTACTGTAATTTTGATGGAATAAATGAGATAATATTCTGTCTTGACTAATGTGGTTTGCAGATATTGTTATCCTTAATTTTACTTTAGACGTTTAAATTTGCATCTAGGAAAATATTAGATTGCAGTGTAAAATCCTCGCATAGGTCCACTGGTTATTTTTAATGTAGTTAATTTTCGGTCCTTCTTTTTAAAAAATCAAATACATTTTGAAACTGAAAAAGCCATATGTAGGTGTTGATAACATGGAATTTGTTTTACTAAGTGATTTTGTGTTCTAATAGTCGAAAGATGACATGTAACACATTGGTTTTAAAAAAAAGTGAAAGTTTTAAATAATTGTATATTTACCAAGGAGTACCAAAATTAATTCAAGATGTTTATTGGTAATGTTACAAATGACAGCCGTCAAGGAATATGATTTATTTCCCAGTTGTTATTAAGTATAAAACTGCAATCCTTTAAATCGTAATAGTACAAGTTTTTGTCATGCTTCACATTACTAAACATGTGAATACATCCCACGAACAAGACAAGAATGAACATTTCTGAATGTATTTTGCCAGTATTAAATATGCCTTGGAAATGAAAAAAAAACATCTGTATAGGTGTGGATAACATGGGATTTGTTTTACTAATAATTTTGTGATACTAATCATCCAAAGATGACACGTTACGCATTGGTGTTTAAAAAGGGAAAGTTTTTAATGTTTTTATATTTAACAAGGAGTATCAAAATTAATTCAAGATGTTTATCGGTAATGTCACACATGATAGTTGCCAAGGTGTGTAAGATTAATTTGTAGTTGTTATTAAGTATAACATTGTAATCTTTTTTCTCATAATTAAACGCTTCATATTTAGATATATACGCAGTGATACTGTGTTATTGTATATTAATGAAGTATTAAAGTTTTATATTTTAATTATTGTTTGTAAAGTTATTATGTTTTTAGTCATTTTTATTTATTTATTCATTTATTTTTATTTATTTATTTATTTATTTATTTTAGAAAAAACATAGTCAAAATAATTCATTTACATAAACTGTTTTGACTTTGTTTAGTAATACGATTTTTGGAATTTTACACGCTTCTTTTATAAATTTGCCCTTGTATTGTGTGTAAATACTATATATATATACATATATATAGAATACATTAACAGCTTCAATAAAAATATTCACCCTTAATTTTGAAAACTTAATTCCTTGTAGGACTGGGAAACAGTATAAAAAAATTTAATTTAATAATTTTTCCAAAAATGACTATTTTAACGGAAACGACTTTTAATATGATAGAGAACAATCGGAAATATATTTCTAAAACTCACGGTTTAAGAATAAGTTACTGGTCAGAGATAAGAGGAGGCGCCCTGTAAAGAAATCTTCGATGTACTACAATTTTCTTAAAATAAAACGCTTTGAGAATTTACAATACCATCTATACAAAGAAAATGAAATCAGTGGTCTTTTTTGAAAAAACTCTCTCTGTGCTGTAACATAATGCGGGATTTTTTTTTTCTTGTGTGGTCATGGCAGCGTTATACATTTATGATATGATAGGTAAGTTACCGAGAAATGGATGATAAATGTCACTGTTACACGTAAGGGTGTCATCTAAATGCTCTCCAGTTATAGCTCACGCGTGAGATTTAGAACTATGGCAAAAGGCACTAATCCAAGTAGGCATGCAATAAGATATGTGTTTTAAAGTGATTTATTCCAGCCTGGGGCTTGAACATTAGAGAGGTTTACTTCGGATCAAGAGTACAAAGAAAGTTGTTTAACTTTTCATGTAGACTGAGGGTGTGTATTTGATCTATTTTGCGAGTAAAAGCATCTCAGTTTAGCTGTTATCGAATGCAAAGCATACGAAGCAAATTAAGTGGTGTAATCTAATTTTGCCTTTGCCATCCTAATAACTGCCAATTTTTAATGTATTTTCTTTGCAAGTAGATAAGTAGAATAAATATTTGTGTTAGGTATGAGGCGAAAGAAAAGTTTGTGTACTTAACTAAAATAAATAACAACCATTTTTATTACCAAATATATTATTTTGAGACAAACTTTCTTTCCTCTAAACCTGATTATCCTTTTATAGTTTTATACTGTGTTTTACCATTGCAATTGTATAGTTTCAAAATTTGAACCTGGCGATACAGTTGTATTTAAGTTAGGAAAGATCAAAACAATAGTTTCTTGTATGAAATGCGCTTAAAAAAAAAAAAAAAAAAAAAAAAAAAAAACTGAAATGAAAGAGCATTAGTACGACATAGTGATATATTTTTTAAATAGCACATAATATAAAAATATAAACAATGGAAGTTGGAATGTCAAGAGGCAACACAAATTCATCAACTGTTACAGCGATAAGATCTATCAGGTATCCCTAAATATGTTTGATTAGCCAATTTTGGGTAAATATCGCAATTTGTTTTTTTGTTGCTTTATTTGAAAGACTGTAGATTTATGGACCGAAAACAGTTTGTATTTTTTTTTTTTTTTTTTTTTTTACAATCATTGGAAGTGTAGCTATCGCTGTTTCTGTTGTGTATAAAGTATAAAGTGTGCATTTATGTAACCGGAAATTGTTTTTAAGAGCCTCGAAAAAAAAAAAAAAAAAAAAAAAAAGAGCTACTTATATTGAGATTAAGGAAGGTACAACATAAAAAATCGGGAGAATTTTAAGAACTTGGTGAAAATATTTTTAACGATTTAAAAAATAAAAAATAAATGCGCTTTCAGAAAAACAGACTTTCATGAACAACCAGTTACGCAAAACGATCTCGAAAACTTATAGTTATATTTTTATAAAACCGATCACTTAAAATGTATGTGATTAGTGAGCATAAATGTTTGTGAGTAGAGTATACAGTTTAAAATATTTGGGAATTTCCTAGAATTTTACAGCTATTTTTATAAATTCACAATCAGAAAATATATGAAAAATCACCAAAGTGATATTTTAAACGATTTAGCGATGGAAGTTTTTATTTCATGGCTTAAATCATTACATTCTTAGAATCGCAAATAATATTTTTATTTTAAAACAAGAACGAAAAATCATGCGTCAAGCATAGATTATGTAGCACTTTCCAACGCTTCCAAAATAATTTTACAATTCATACCGTTTAATAAGCTAAAAGATAACATCTAAGTAAACAATTTGGAAAACGCATAACATATTTAAAATTATAATTTCAGGAATTTCCAATATATACAATATTCGGAAAAATATCCGAATACTTTTATTCAGCCCTGTATAGGATCTATAGGTTTGTATATATACTACATAGAATGCTAAATTTTAGTTCAGTTAGGAAACGCGTAGCACAGTTTAAAATTCTCCATCTGGAGTTTGTCAATAAACGGAAATGTGTTCGCGAACTTTTGTGCTTCCCTGTATATGATCTACAGAATTTATACACACCACGTAATAAACAAAAAGTGAGTTAAATTTAAAATCGCGTTCAGTAACTTAAAATGCACTTCCAGGAATTATTGTTAACAGGCAGTAGAGAATTCTTTTGTGTGTCCCTGTAAATGAACGATGACTGCTATGTACACAATATTCTGTAGTAAGCCTCATGTAATGCACATTAGTGATATATATAAATTTCAGTGCGTTTAAAATAGTGAAACATTACTTAAATAAACCGCAGACGATTTTTCTCCATAGACGTAATGTAACGGAATTCTTTTGATTGTCCCTGTAAAGTAACTATAAGTGCTATGCACACCCTATTCCATATTAAGCTTCTTCTAATGCACCTTAGTGATATATATAAATTTCAATGCGTTTAAATTAGTGAAACATTATTTAAATAAACCGCAAATGATTTTTCCCCATAGAACGCAATATAACGGAATTCTTTTGAGTGTCCCTGTAAAATAACTATAAGTGCTACACACTTCCGTTGAAATAGGGAACATGCTATAGATGGCGACAATAACATATAAAAATTGCAGAGCAATCCGAGCATATTTACGGGAGTTAGAGCACGGACAGACGGACAGACGGCAGACGGCAGACGGCCAGACGGCAGACGGCCATACGGCCAGACAAACCGAAGTCATAAGCACTTTTCAACTAGGTTGGAAAGTGCTAAAAAGAGTAAACTATCATTATTTTTTGACGTGGAGGGCATTTTTGGTATGCATCAAATATTACATTATTTTTAAAATTTAAAAAGAAATTACATCAAAATAATTTATATACCAATTAAGTTGTCTTTGTATATACTAATCTATTTGAATAAATTAGTATTTGACTTATTTTTGCTTTATTTTAAAAAAATGTGTGTCAAATATAATGAAATATCTTAATGATGCTAAAAAAGAACTTAGTACTTATATAAAATTTATTATGTTGTTCTTCAGTGTTTTCTTTCAGGCACTTCTCCGGGAGGGACTCCCCAGAGTAAGTCTACCGATCGACTCGGGGAAACTTTCGAGCAACATTGCATTTAATGTAACTACATTCAACACATGCAAGGGGTGGGGAAAAAAGGATCACTGCTGCACCCCGAATTTCTAAATTTAATTAACTAAACATTTCTTTTTCTCTGATAATTAAGAAAAAAGTTATTATAATTAAGTGACTTGGAATAATTAAACACCAAGAGAAAAGGAAACTAAAGATTTTTCGGCGACCCGCTCTCCTATTCTTGAAACCCTCCCTGTTAAAGATCATTTTTCGTTCTTTTCTTTTATATTCATATTGTTAAATATTATCTTAAACGGAGAGGGGGGGGGGGGTTCAGGGTGGCAGAGTATCCCTGACGAAAAAGCGAGTAGACTATTTCTATTCTTAGTACGGGCACACACCTGCTCCAAAATTTTGCCCCTGCCTGGATTTCGTTCTGCCAGCACCCATGCTCATTCTTTAATTTCGTAATTTATACCACCCCCCTTCCTTCCCCTTAAAACAAATGGTACGGAAGAAACACTGTTATCCACTGTGTGAGAAAGAAAGTGTTAAAAATAGTTTGCGACATATTAAGTAAAAAAAAAAAAAAAAAAAAAAAAAAAAAAAAAAAAAAAAACGAATTTAATCATCATCTGAGACCACATCTATTCAAGGTTGACATAATTACATTTTGACCTAGTAATGCTTTGTCATTCAAACGTGTTTGATTTTCTCCTTTCACTTATAAGGATAGAATGACATTCCTCCGGACGAAAAGTTGATGAAATTAGCGCATGTGAACCGCATATGTAGGATCAATAAGTTGGAATAAAATCTTAACTATTTCCCACATATAGTTGAAAAGCGTTCGTGATTTTAATGTGACCATACACTGAAAAAAAAAAAAAAAAAAAAGATTTTTACGTTATAATATTGGCACCCCAGCTACCAGTATTATACCATAAAATCAGTATATATATATATATATATATATATATATTTCACTCTATATGTTCTTAATTTTCTAGAAAAATAATAAAAAACGCTTTATCGGCAGATTTTATTTACGTTTAAGACCGGGATAAAATCATTAAATACTTTTTTGAAGTGTATATGTTCTTAATTTTCTAGAAAAATAATCAAACATGCTTTATCGGCAGATTTTATTTACGTTTAAGAGTGGGATAAAATTATTAAATACTTTTTTTTGCTGTGTATATTTTCTTAATTTTCTAGAAAAATAATAAAAAACGCTTTGTCGGCAGATTTTATATACGTTTAAGAGTGGGATAAAATTATTAAATACCTTTTTTTTGCAGTGTATATGTTCTTAATTTTCTAGAAAAATAATGAAAAATGCTTTATCGGCAGATTTTATTTACTTTTAAGAATGGGATAAAATTATTAAATACTTTTTTTTTTTTTTTTTTTTTTTTTTTTTGCAGTGGATATGTTCTTAATTTTCTAGAAAAATAATAAAAAATCCTTTATTGGCAGATTTTATTTACGTTTAAGAGTGGGATAAAATTATTAAATACTTTTTAAATATATTTTGTTCTCTCAGGTGCGTGAATAAAATCTCTAAATTACGTAGATTTTTCATGAATTTGTTTAATAATAGCTTTGCAGTTTTTTCTTTGTCACATTTCCGTAGTCGTGGTTCATGTTCTTTTTTCCATGATTAAGGCTCTTTTCCGTCCTTTGGAATGCCATGAACATATTTGCCAACCTCCCAATTTTTTGAATACCGGTAAAATCTTACAAAAATTTTCGTTTTATTAAATTGCAGAAATTGTACGAGTAAAATAAAACAAATATTTTTAGATAAAAATATTGGTATAAAAGAATCGGGAGGTTGGCAACTATGCCATGAATAATCACAAGAAAAATATGAAATAAATGAAATCACACATTTCTAATAACATTTCATTTCGTTATTAAAGAATTATTTTGAATTTTAAAAGATTCCGATTCAACTAACATTAAATAAATCTGCATGCATGTTTTATATCAAGAAACTTTCCTTAGTTGGAATAGCCTATAATTTTTCGCATGAATATATATTTTTTAAGCCGTTCGAGTCTGGGGTCCTATTAATACGATATGTCTTTCCATTGACTTTTATTATGTTTTATTAATTATTTTTGTTATTATCTGCTTGTAGTAATGATAATACAGTGGAACTTCCCTTTAACGAAGTCTCTATTTTACGAAGTTTTCTACTTAACGAAATTTTCGGCAGAACTTTGACTTTGAACACCATTAGCATGTAAATTAATCTCCATATTACAAACAAAATATATTCTATATAACGAAGTTTATTCCACTTTTGTACGTGTAAAGATTTCAAACTAAGAGGCTGTTGTTGCGATGGATATGCGAATTTAATTCAGCGGATTGTATGGAAATGAACACATTTAATTATTTCCATTCTGCTTGGTGCTAAATAAAACATTTTTTTCACATTAAGAAAAACACTTGTTATCATTACTCTCCCATACCGAGACTCCAGCGCAGCCAGTTGGGAGTAGTCAAAATCCCCTTTCTACATGCAACGATATAGAAGATGCAGTGACGCAATGGCGTCAGATGCATTGAAGCAAAAAATATCAATTAGAGTCAGACAGCTACCATTCTGACCTTTCATTGCTGATAGACAGTTGTTTTGTACATCCACAAGAATGCTCTTCAAAATTAAAATCGAAGAACATCAAAGTTATTTTGGTCTTGCCAATACAACTTCTAAACTTCCGCCGTTTGTCTAAGGAATAATAAAGAAATCTTGAAGTACATTATCGAAAAATACAAAAAAAAGACAATGTAGTGAAAACATTAATTTGAGAACGTGTGTATTAGAGCTGATGAAAGCTTGAGCCAAAACTTGGGAATGTGACGTGATTTCATCAACCGTTCACAACTGTTTTGTAAAAGACGGTTTCATAATTGAAACTGAATCAAATGTTTCTGAATCCAATACCTGTTTGTCTGAAGGAAAAATTTCATGAATTTAAGTTGATTTCTATTTAATGAATTTTCTTCATAACAAAGTTTTTAAGTGTAACGATGAGACTTCGTTAAATGGAAGTTTCACTGTATATGTCTATACGCTACTTTTCTAGTGTAGGGGTTTTGGCGAAATAGAAAATGTCCTTTTGGCGAGAGAAGAAAAGTTGGCAATATATTTTCTGGCAACTTATTCACTGCTTTATATTACGCAAGAAAATTTTTCAATATTTATACAATTTATTTAATATAAATAAGTCATTTATTTGTTTTTATATACAAACAGAAGTAATTTGCATATATAAAACAACACTGTAATATAGGTATAAATAAAAGGTTTATATATATATATATATATAATTATAATATCTTTGAATTTCAAAAAACATATCAAGTTCTTGAAACATTCTAATTAAATATCTAAAGAGATAATTAATAACAATGCGCAGACAGAATACCATATAGTTAATAAATTAACAAGTGCAATCATAATTTTACCATAGCTTGTGCTTCAATGGTAATTGGCCAAAAATACTGAAAATATGAAGAATATTTAAAAGGAGAGAGAGAGAGAAAATGATAATAATAATAATAATAATAATAATAATATAAATATAATAAACCATAAAATGTTAATAATTTGGAGTTGATATCATATATATATATATATACAAAGCTTTACAAATAACATCTGGTAGTCAGCAAAAAATTCTAGTCGTCAGTAAAAAAAAACCCTCCCGACCCCATCATTGATTTAAAAAAACAAAACATTAAAGTTTTTTAGGAATTAATTGAGACAATATAATAACAAGCATAGTTTAGAATAGTACATAATTTTGAAAGATAATACAAACTAAGTTTTATAATGAAACTTAACATAATTATGTATCTCTAAAAAAAGAAAAATACTGTAAAGGCTGAATTAACTAGCATCCAGAAATTCTGGTTGCTGAATGCTTCAAATGTTAGAATAGTTGACTGCTACAATTTTTTGCCTATTTTCCTGTCGAAGTCAGCATTTTTTAGCATTGTATCCAATTTTACATGCCATAGAGACTAGATTGACAGTTGACACAATTCATTATTGTTTTGTTAAAGCATCCCCGCCCCCTCTCACAGTCTAATCACATGACTTGCTAGATGGCTAGAGCAGAAATGAATGGCGTTTTCTATGCTTGAGATGGAAAATGCCTTTTAAACTTGATTCTCCTATTAAAAGTACACGAGAAGAGGAAGATCGCGCACGAGCAGAGGTGGGAAAGAAAAAAAATACCGTTTGTACTTAAGTTGTGTTTTTAGGTGATTTTTTGTAGAAAAAGAAGAAAAAGTCTAGATTAAATAACTCAGTCACCAGATAAAAAAGAAACTTGGTCGCCAGTGGTGACCTGGTGACCGCATTTGTCAAGCCCTGTATATATATATATATATATATAAACAAGCATAGAAGTTCATCCGGTTTGTGTTCACACACTGCAAAAAAAAGTGTTGATTTTACAGTATAATACTGGCACCTCAGCTGCCAGTATTAGACCATAAAATTAACAGTAATAAACTGTAAATTAAGTAGTAATACGCTGCCGCGCATGCGCAATTTTTTCCATTTATAATTTTTCTGTACATCTTTTTAAATTTAAAAAAATAAATTTTTTTTTAAATGGCGGCCATTTTGAAACAAAATGGCGTCTGACGAACTCGGTCGAATATATATATATATATATACAAGGCTTGACAAATGCGGTCATATATATATATATATATCAACATTTGAACAGAGGGTGGATTAACATATTGCAGAAGTACTATGATTTTCATTTATAATATTTGTAAAATAATAATAATAAAAATAATAATAATAACTATTATGTGAATTAATAACTATTATTTTTGAGCGTCCCCCACCCTCCCTAAATTTCGATATTTTTAAGTATTCTTCAAAGGCATCGCAATATCTATTCACGAAATCTTCCAAACTGAGTAACTTTTTGCCCGTGTATATTTGCAGGTTGAAGGGGAAAAAACAAGCTCTTTTGAAATAAACTTGCTCTTCATTTGTTTTTAGAAGAACATAGTAAAAAAACTCACGCTTAGCCGGTTTTAAAATTAGGGCTTGATATGCATCAGTCTGGAGAAATTATGAGTATCATCGCAATGCAATTGATTTAAACTAATGCTAATCCTCTTTACCGCCCTAAAAAAACTTCACTCTTCGTGATACCAAAGAACAGTGTATTCATCAGCATCTGATTCCGCACTTTCTCTGCAGGATATCCACGAAATCGGAGTTTAGTTGCTTGATGGCATCCGTCAACGCAACTGGAATGCATGGTGCATGAATTTTGGGGACATAATGATGGCACGCAAATGAGTTTTTGATAAACATTTTAGAACAAATCGATATTTGAAAAGTGGTAAAAACTCAGTCGCATAAAATAAAATAAAAAAGTTTCCTGATAGAATTTTGAAATATTCCTCATTCTTTCTTTTTCCTTTTTTCATTTTTTCCGTTTTTTTTTTTTTTTTTTTTTTCCTGTTGTGCAGTTTTAAAAGAAAATATAATGATGGCATATTTCGATATCTATTTGTCTGTATATGCTTACTTTTGTATTTCAAAATACGCTATTTGTTTTTCATATCACCCTGAATTGAAAAATTATATTCACTCACACACACATACATACATACATCCTGATTACAATACTTTCCTCACACTATCTGTTAGAACATGAACACGCTAACAAGAACACGCATGTGCTTACTTTAAAAATCACTGCTGTTGCTCTTTCTTTTTCTCATATTTTCATTTTAATTTTACACTGAGAAAATGTCCCATCTGAAATGTTGAAACAGATACAATGCTATGTTATTCTTGTTATTTGTGCTTTTGTTTACTTTACATTAGTTTTAACACATCATAGATAAAATTATATTAATCATAGATATTTTTTTTTTTTTTTTACAAATTTTCAAGTTCTTAAATCTAAGACTTCAAACACACGGAGAAAAATACAATTATACAATTAAACAAGACAATGACAGATAATGACAGATATTCTTGATCTTACGTGTGTAAATAAAATATTCAATATTTTTGGCAATTATTATGCGTGAATTATTTACTTACTTCGAAAAAACTTACTTGAATCCGACCTATTGTTCGCATTTTATTAGAAGCATAAATAATATATTCTTTATCTTTAGCAAAATTTCACATAAGGTTTTAACAGAGTTAGTGAATATAATTTAGATAGACAAGATGAACATAAAGTCTTCTCTTGATTACAAAAATGTATTGCGCCAAAGAATAACTGCAGTAATAGTAACTGTAATAACTGATTTTTTTAAAAACAGAACTTACCTTATTAAATTTCAAAGTATATTCGCTTTGTATTTCGGAGACTGTCAAGTCTGTATACTAGTTCTTGCCACATGTTTTTGAACATTTGCTCTGTAGCACACCTTTTCTAGGTCTTTATCAAGGACAGAACCTTGCCACACCAGTTCGTGATATTACAACTTTCATAGGCAAGATAGTCAAATAGATGCTGAGCAAATCTTACACAGCAAAGTTGAAGAACAGTGACCGTAGTGAAATATGTACTTAGCATTTTCTTATGTACTTTAGCATATGTACTTAGCAGAGATAAACAGACCCCACGTTCAAATTTACAAAGGTAATTAGTGTTATGAAACACTCAATTATTCCAGTTTCCATCCCGTCTCCCTACCCTTCCACCTCCCAAAAAAATTACGTTACTTTTCGCGCAATAATTTTTGCAATCCGGGATATTTATGTTCAGCATTTATATTCTAATAAGACATGTGGGTAAGATTCTTTTATCGAAATTTAACTGAAAATGGAATTCTTAATGTATTATGTAAATGTCTTTTTTTTAATGCTGAACTTAAATATTCAATAAAAGTGTAAGCTTTTTTAGGTAATTGCAGATTTTAATTATAACAATATTACTTGTCTAGGGTATAAATATATGCATCTAATATACAGATCAAATTAATCTCTGAGTGTATCATTTTATTTTAATCGTTTTCAATGTTTTGAGTTTTAGGTTATATATATATATATATTGTTTCAAATTCACAAAATATATACCTCTGAACTTTTTTTAATAACACACCTGCATACAGAAAAACAAATAATCACTTGCAACGAGAAGAACTTACTAGGATAGTATACAAATCACTTGCTTTGAAGTAGCAGCAATGGCTATCAAATCTTAATACCCCATGATGTGATCTCAAAATGTCAGATCTGTATAAAAAAATAAAATAAAATAAAATAAAGACAATGCGAGACTTTTGTTCCGCTTAAATAGATCGATTCTTTTGTGTAAGATATTGCCTAGGCCATTCTTCCATACAAAAGTACCTTTCACCTTAATATAGTGACCACGAACTTGACCTTTTCGAAGCTATTGTGCCTGAAGTTGGATTTGGACAATGAGCTATTCCGTCTCAGCTGATAGAAATTTCCATTCCTAGAATGAATAATGTTCCTTTTTCCTCCAAAACCATACTTTAGTGAGCTAGACATTATATCCGAAAACATAACGTAAATCGCAAATATTTGTCAAGAAAATAATTAAAAAGTAAATGATAAGACGATATCCATTAAATTTATTGTTACGTAGTACGATCGTTTTTATTAAACGAATATAGCTATTAAATTAAAACACACAAAACATACACACACAAACATATTTTTTTGTGTGTTTTAATGCATATTCGTAGATCGGTGGATTAGTAATAATCTAATACCGTTGTCCTGTCATCTAGGCTATCTGTTAGATGGCTCGTGACTTTCTGTCCAACATGGTTTATTAGTGAGAAATTGCGGACTCAGGAATTAGCCGGAGTGGCTCAGTGGTCAGAGCGACAATCCGGAACGCCGTGGATCCAGGTTCGATTCCTGGCTCTGGCTAATTTTTCACTCCATGTTGCATTATTGTATTTATTGTCTGTAATATATTGAGTAGTAGTATATTGATTGTAATATTTGTGTATCTTTAATAGCTATAAAACTTTTATATTTTCATGCATTACGTATTCAAAAACAATACTAGCAACAAAAGAGACACTTTTGATAATATTTTGAATTTATAAAATATTGTATAATAATTTAGTTTATTATAAGAATTAATTAATTGTAATTAATTAAATTAAATTGTAATTAATTAATTATATAATTAATTGCTACAAAAGTATATATGCATTGAGTTTCTGCATGTGAGATGGTTACAATCCCAACCATTAAGACAGCCGGAAAAGTATAACATGAAATAGTGCAGATTAATATATATATATATATATATATATAATAGGGGGTCTTCTCCAGGTAAATAAACAAAATAAAAATAAACATGATTATGATGACGACAACAACTACAACAACAACAAAAAACTCACAATTAACTGCTTATTTTTTTTTTCTATTTGTTGGCGTGCATTCTTTTGTATTACATAAGCTTACAACATTAATAGAATTATCCACGTTTAATCTGCTAAAGCTTCTAAACAGGATTAAGCATTTTATTTTGTCAAACAGTATTAATACGAACAATCATAACCTGGAAGCTCAGGTTTCAAAACTCACACCACTGGAAGTGAAGCACGGTGAGAAAAATAAACACAGACGTTTTCGTTGTAATTGACCTCGTTGGTGAACAATAAAATAAAAACACACGACTTGGCTTGGCATATGCAAATACATTGCACCTTTAAAAAATAACTATCTTTGTATCTGGAAGCCGGATCAGTTTAATAAACGTGATCGTGTTCATATTTATCTGACAACCAATTTAAAATATTTTTCAATGGGAGCGGCAAATCAATCATGCTAATATGCTTATTCTAATATTCTAATTCTAATGCTTATTCTAATGTTTTTCTAATATATTATATGACAATTGTTATAATAACAATTAATAGAGTATATTTTTATTTCAGTGTGGTGTAATTTACTGACGAAAACTAATATAATACAAGGTGGTCATACATTAATTTTCTTTTTTAACCCCTTGGGGACGAGTGACACGTATACGTGACGCATAAGATGCTCAGAATCCTCGATTATTCCCACCAGTTATTTTTTATTGTAAGCTTTGCCTTCTTAAATCTTAGCATTTTTGCGATTCAATTAGGCGTAAATTTCTGCTTTGGAAAACCGGTGGTAAAAGATTAAAAATTCTCTAAAAGACGCTCGTCGCGAAGGGGTTAAGGAGTATGTACTCCCTTCTTTATTTATTTCTAATATATTATATGACAATTAATAGAGTATATTTTAATTTCAGTGTGGTGTAATTTACTGACGAAAACTAATATCATACAAGGTGGTCATATATAATTTTCTTTTTTGAGGAGTATGTAGCTAAAACGAATAAACGAAATGAAACCAAATTTTATATCTAAGACTTTTGAAGGCAAGGGAGATGTATTTCGAAAAAAAAATAAAAAATAAAAATAAAAACCCGAGTTTTTCTGTACTAAAGTGCACCAAGGCACAAATGTTTAGTACAATTTGTCAGCAATTCAAATGAATTATTCACCTAAACATTCCCAATGCATTTTCGAGAGAAATTAGTAGTGCTTCTCTCTACTCAATCAAAGGGGGAGAAAATGCCCATGGTCCATTTTGCTAATGATTAATGCATTTTTTTTTTTAAACTCTGACACTGCCAAAATTTTTTCAATCGGCAACTTTTCTACTAAACCCCCCCCTTTTTTTTTTTTAGCAGAATTCAACTTTCCATATTATCAACTATGTCAATATAAAATGCAATTGCATTTTATTAGATAAAACTTATTTTTATCTACAAATTACTCTTTTTTTTTTCTTTGTCTGTAAATAAAATTTACGAAAATAGAAAAGGGGCTTTACATTACTTATCATATAACGTACAGCTTGCCATTTATGGTTTTCTGTGGAGATTTTATGAAAAATTACCACAAAAATGATTTACTGCCAAAATTGTTAAATACTAATAAAAAAAAAGTAATTATAAAAATATTTCCGTGAAAAAATAAAATTGATTAAATAAAAAAATACATATAATCACAATTGTTTTATAACTTCCGAACTTTACGGGATATATTCGATATACAGGGTGATTTCAAATTCATGGTACAAACTTTAAGGGTTGGTAGAGGACACTGTAACAAATAATTTTTGTATAAGAAAACAGGGTCAGAAATCCATTTATATAGTCAAAAATATACAGGGCGTCTCACTACTATCCGAAGTCGCGTTTTTGTTCATAACTTTAACAACAGTGAAGACAACAAACAAAATTTGCAACAGACTCATCTTTCTATATGAATTGTAAGCATATTGTAAGGATTTCGTTAAAGTATCTTCACTACTGTTAAAGTTATGAACGAAAACGCGATTTCGGATTGGAGTGAGACGCTCTGTATTTTTGACTATATAAATGGATTTCTGATATAAATGGATGTTTTCCTATACAAAAATTGTTTGTTACAGTGTCCTGTACCAACCCTTAAAGTTTATATAATGAATTTGGAATCACCCTGTATAGATAGATATATATACTTATATATATATAACCGATAAAGATCCCATTTGGTAAAATAAATAAAATTCTAGTGTTTTAGTCAGCTAAGCGTTACGGCTTACTGAATCTTAGTAGTCACTGTTCGGTTAATGAAAAAGTAAGAAAGTAGAAAAATAAAAACTCCGTCTGTTTCTCATTTTCAGTATCACTTTCCAATATCGATGTCATTAACTATCAAATTACTTTTCAATGATCTTTTGATACAAATATGATACTAAAAAAAAATGTTAACTACAATCAGAAAAAAAAAAAAAAAAAAAAAAAAACATAACTTTTTTCTTGCTTATCGAAAGATAATAGTTCAGAGATGAACGAACTATATTCTTGAGTGACTAAATTAATATAAACTAAACTAAATATAATAAAAGCTGAAATGTTAAATAACCGTTTGGAAAAGAAATTAGACTATTTTTACATCTGTGTAAAAATTATAAAAATTAAGTTTATTTTAACCCGTAACTGGGTAGGTGAAAACGTAAAACATAACAGGAAAAGTGTAGCCTCTGAGATCACATTTACACTGCAAAAAAAAGAGTGTTGGTTTTACAGTATAATATTGCCACCCCAGCTGCCAGTATTATACCATAAAGTTAACAGTAATAAACCGTAAAATAAGCACTTACGCTGCCGCACATGCGAAAAATGCGCGGTAGCGTATTACTGCTTATTTTACTGTTTATTACTGTTAATTTTATGGTATAATACTGGCAGCTGGGGTGCCAGTATTATACTCTAAAATCAACACTTTTTTTGCAGTGTACTTATGGATCCAGTAAAACTTCATTATTTAAATATTAGTATAACTAGAGGATTTAACATGGGATTCCCAAGTTACAGAATATAGGTGAAAAGTATTTTTTTTTAAATTGAAAACTCTAATAGATTTTTTTTTAATTTAATATAATAGCAATTATGTATTTAAATACAATTTTGAAATTTAATAAAACCGATACTTTTGTATTGGGCTCGTATCAGGAGTTAATAGCTGAAAAAATCGACAAACATTTCGGTACCAACAGCAGTCTTTTTGATTTTGATAATTTCAGTGGTTTTAGCGCGTTGTTCGATTAGATGTCTTAAATTTATGTTTCATTTATATTTTATTATTTTATTTATTGATTGATTAAGTTTTAATTTCGTTATGGAATATTAATCGTAAGCAAATGCTAAACTATTTATATTGTTTTAAGAGTAAACGGATTAATTTTTCTTATTCATTTTCACTAGATGGTGATAGATTAAAAAAAAAAAAAAAAAAAAATCATGCTTGAAAATTATTTTAAAAACCATAAAAAATGAGTAAATTACTGTACAGTTTTCAAACTAATTTCATTTGAAAGTACATTTCCCCCCTATACGACGGTGGAGAAATTGAAAATGTGCGATGTTTAGAAGTTTTAATAAAATTTGTAGCAAAAGCGACATTTTATCGTCAGGTGATGCCAACGTGAAAACGACGTCAGCATTACTCACAGATATGTTTATCGTTTATTGTATAGCTATTGTTTAGATGTGTAAGAACTACTTTGAACATTCAACTTATGATCGGTCTTCAAAGCAATTTTTGCAAAGAAGACATGTTTAAAATAGTATTTTCTTTATCAACCGAGTTTTTTCAACCTCTTTGCAACTCGAATGACAACCAACAATCTAACGACTCCAAAACGGTTTATTTAACCTCATACCAGCTTTTAAAATGTCGTACCTCCAAAATGATTTTTATTGATGCTTCTCGCCTGCATCGGTATGAGCATGTTGCATAAGCACCGCTCCTGCATTTAAAAGGTGGCTAAGCCCCACCACACACCTAGCACACTTCCGTTCGTGTGCTCTTCCGCTCTTCCTTTCACACGGTGCATTCAACAAAAGGCATTTTTCCGGCTCAAAAGAATCACAGTTGGAAGACCTCCTTTTATCCCAAAGTCCCTTTCTCTAATATTTTTTATCACTTTTTTTTTCATACTCATTATTTGTTCCCTTTTTTTATTTCTCTCAGTTTTTCTCTATCGGGAAAATATTGTTCAACTCTTCAAAATTAATCGTGCGCGGGCGCGAGTGATTATGCATTGTTGCCACCATCTCTTTGGAGTGCATACCTGTGTAGTACGTATGTGTGTGTGTGTGTGTGTGTGTTTAGTTTCCTGAAGGTAGAAAGTGTGTTGCTAGTGCGCGTGGGATGTTTTCATCCGTGTATCCTCTGGATAGGTTAAAGGAATGTGATTTTCATTCAATTCGAAACAATGGACAGATGATGCAGGTGCAATGCCATCCACGTGAAATTTTGATAGTCTGATGGTGGTGGCTAACAAGGAAAAGGTCAAGGCCGTTCAAAATTCGGAATAGCACATTGTATCACATTTATTAAATGCCGCAAAATCACAGAATGAACAATTTCTATGTAATAATCACTTCACATGACTATACTTAAGTGTTCATGTATATGAATGCTGTAAACTGACTAAATCGCACGAAATTTTATCACGCATTGAAGCCTAAAAGCATTCTTTTTCCTGAAAGTGCAATAAATGAAATTGTTTATCCTATTTCTAGGATCTCATTATACTGATTCTCAGGAGATAACTGCAGAGAAAAAATAAATGAAATTGTTCAAGAATATTCAATAAGAATCACTTTTATTTTTATTTTTAAAATTAATCAATAGACCTCAATTCGACATGTACAGTAGAATCTCGTTACAACCAATATCACTTTAACGAATGTTTCAGTTTAACGAATATTTTTTTTAATTGTTAAAAAATGTCCTATGCTTTCATATTATAAAAATATTCACTTTAACGAATTTTATATTAGCGATTTTTTTTTTTCAAATTAACGAATTTATTGAAAGCTTACAAAGAATAGTTGTTCCAGTTTTACGAATGTTGAGTTGAGAAGAAAAAAATATCTCTATTGAAAAACTAGAATTTGCAATAAGAAAACTTTCGTCGGAAAATCAGTGTAGGGGGGGGGGGGGGGGAGACAGACTACAGTAAAAATGAAGCTGATGATGATTGTCCATCAAGTACCGAAAGGTGCTCTATAGAACATTGAAACTCTTAAAAAGTAAACATCCTACACTATAAAAAACTTTATCCTAGATTGAACCAACTTATGGTGCTTCAGTAGCTGCCATACGATGTTGATATATCGGTCCAACATTTGGAGTTCAGTTGAATCATAGCTCCAAATATTGGGACAAAATTTCACCATCTTATGGTTGCAGCTACTGCAGCAGCAAAAGTTGGTTCAATTTAGGATAAAGTTTTTAACAGTGTAGCAAAATAATGTTCCGAAAACATTTTATACATTTTGTTTTGAAAAAGGCATTGTCAACTTCGGTGCAGAAAAAAAAATATTTTGTAAAGAAATAAAGTTACATTAACGGCAGATGTCAGTGGGATTTTTTAATCTGTTAGCTATCTAAGATAAATTATAATTCCTTTATAACAGTTACGATTAAAATCTTGAAACTTAAAGGAACTTAAAAATTATTTTATTTCTTACTAGTAAGTTCACAATTCATTAATACTGTATATTTATTATCTACTGACATGTTTGGATGTTAACCGAAATTTAATACAAATGTAGTAATAATATGTATTTGTATTCAATGTGCATACAAATTTCCTTTTTTTGAAAAATGCCATACTGGATATTTCACATTAACGAATTTTCAGTGTAACGAATTTAATCGGTGGTCTCCAGAAATTCGTTATAACGGGATTTTACTGTAATTGTTTTCTAACGAAAAAAAAAAAACCTGACAAACAACAGATTTACCCCAATATATTATATTACACAGCATAACTAATACTTAAGATTACTAACTCTCACAAGAAAAATGATTAAATTCCACTTAAACATTCATCTCGTATACAGAAACACTTTATACAGACTAACTAAATCTCACGGGATTTAACTAAGCAGTGAAGCAGAGAAACAATATTTTGACTGAAAGCGCACAATCAATGAAATTATTCATTCCACTTTCTAGGATCTCATACGATTCTCAGGAGATGACTCTAGAAAATCTCGAAGAAAAATGAAACTGCTCAAATTAAAGAGAGTCACTTATACTCTTTTTAGTTAATCAATAAGTATCATTTCAACTTGTATCTCCTTTATTTTTTAACAAAATAACTGAATGATATCATATTTATTTTCTTGCATTACGAGTGCTTAAGCTAATTAATTCTCACAAGAGAAATTATTAAATTATACGTAAGTCATCATTCCACATACATTAATACTGTCTAATTTAACAAGATTTTATAAAGCAATGAAGCCTAAAAATAATGTTTTGACTGAAAGTGCAATTAATGAAATTGTTTATCCCATTTTAGGACCTCATACCGATTCTCAGGAGATAATTTCATAAAAACTCAAAGCAAAATGAATCTGCTCAAGTAAAGAGGATTACACTACAGATTATTCCTTCATTTTTAATTAATCAATAACTAATCATTTCAACATAAATCTTATTATTATTTTTTTTTAAATAAAGAAACATTAGATTTATTCTCCAATGCAAACTACATTGGAAAACTTTGCTAATACTTAAGATAACTAACTCTCACCAGAAATATGATTAATTTATCTCGTATACATTAATATTTAACCAGACTAACTAAATCTCAACCAGATTTTGTTAACCAATGAAGCCTAGAAACAATCTTTCCTCTGAAATGCCAATCAATGAAATTTTTATCCCATTTCCAGGACCTCAAACCGATTCTCAGGAGATAACTCCAGAAAAACTTGAAACAAAATAAATCTGCTCGATTACTTTTACTCCTTTTTAATTAATCAATAAGTATTATTTCAACATAATCTTTTTATTTTCAAAATAAATAAATAAATAAATAAAAGAGAGAGAAATATCAGATACATTTACATACATTACAAAGCATTACTTATATTTAAGACAACCAACTCTCACAATAAATGTGATTAGTTTATACTTCAATATTTATCTCGCATTATATCAATACTTTAACCTGACTAGCGAATTCTCAACACGATTTTGTCAATCGATGAAGCCTAGAAACAATGTTTTCACTGAAAGTGGTAATCAATGAAATTTTTTTATCTCACTTCTAGGACCTCAAACCGATTCTCAGGAGATAACTCCAGAAAAACTGGAAGAAAAATGAAACTGCTCGATGAAAAAGGGTCATTCTACTTTACAATCTGGAGCAGCAGGCTGCCATCAAAGTTTTTATTGCGTGACATCTCATAAGAAGTGATGCGTGAAATTGAGCGACATTTGTAACATCGTCTCAAACCCCAGAAATTATAGACCCATTAACACTTCACCTTTATTGTCTTCTCCAGTCGGACTGCTAGAAAAGAAGATGAATAAATCGAAAAGCAAAGAAAACGACCATTGTTTGAAAGTTCACGCGATAAAATTTTAGAGAAGGCTGTTTCGCGGTCCGTTTAAACATCTTTCCGATAAACAATGAAGAAAGGAGAGATGAAGGAGCTGAGATGTGAAGGACATGCAGATGAGGTATACTGCTGGAAAGTGGGATTTACGGTGGAGAGAGAGATGAAAGTAGAGAAAGAGAAATGATATTCAGTGAGCATATAATTGCAGTTTCCATATAATTTACCAAACTGTAACCTCAGTAAAATTTTGTTTATGTAAGGGTAGCGAATTAAAGAGAACGAGACGCATGTAACGAAACGGAAGTTGGAAAATAGGATTCTGTCTTTGATATTAATAGTTTTTTCTAAATGTCGTTGTTTCGGTATCTATCGTCATCTTAAAATAACAAAAGAGGAGATGAAGGAGCTGAGATGTGAAGGACATGCAGATGAGGTATACTGCTGGAAAGTGGGATTTACGGTGGAGAGAGAGATGAAAGTAGAGAAAGAGAAATGATATTCAGTGAGCATATAATTGCAGTTTCCATATAATTTACCAAACTGTAACCTCAGTAAAATTTTGTTTATGTAAGGGTAGCGAATTAAAGAGAACGAGACGCATGTAACGAAACGGAAGTTGGAAAATAGGATTCTGTCTTTGATATTAATAGTTTTTTCTAAATGTCGTTGTTTCGGTATCTATCGTCATCTTAAAATAACAAAACAGGAGATGAAGGAGCTGAGATGTGAAGGACATGCAGATGAGGTATACTGCTGGAAAGTGGGATTTACGGTGGAGAGAGAGATGAAAGTAGAGAAAGAGAAATGATATTCAGTGAGCATATAATTGCAGTTTCCATATAATTTACCAAACTGTAACCTCAGTAAAATTTTGTTTATGTAAGGGTAGCGAATTAAAGAGAACGAGACGCATGTAACGAAACGGAAGTTGGAAAATAGGATTCTGTCTTTGATATTAATAGTTTTTTCTAAATGTCGTTGTTTCGGTATCTATCGTCATCTTAAAATAACAAAAGAGGAGATGAAGGAGCTGAGATGTGAAGGACATGCAGATGAGGTATACTGCTGGAAAGTGGGATTTACGGTGGAGAGAGAGATGAAAGTAGAGAAAGAGAAATGATATTCAGTGAGCATATAATTGCAGTTTCCATATAATTTACCAAACTGTAACCTCAGTAAAATTTTGTTTATGTAAGGGTAGCGAATTAAAGAGAACGAGACGCATGTAACGAAACGGAAGTTGGAAAATAGGATTCTGTCTTTGATATTAATAGTTTTTTCTAAATGTCGTTGTTTCGGTATCTATCGTCATCTTAAAATAACAAAAGAGGAGATGAAGGAGCTGAGATGTGAAGGACATGCAGATGAGGTATACTGCTGGAAAGTGGGATTTACGGTGGAGAGAGAGATGAAAGTAGAGAAAGAGAAATGATATTCAGTGAGCATATAA
Organism: Maratus michaelseni; assembly: GCA_963931845.1. NCBI lineage: Eukaryota > Metazoa > Arthropoda > Arachnida > Araneae > Salticidae > Maratus > Maratus michaelseni. The sequence continues at coordinate 155,284,989 of OZ007591.1, read as the reverse complement.
TTGCAGTTTCCATATAATTTACCAAACTGTAACCTCAGTAAAATTTTGTTTATGTAAGGGTAGCGAATTAAAGAGAACGAGACGCATGTAACGAAACGGAAGTTGGAAAATAGGATTCTGTCTTTGATATTAATAGTTTTTTCTAAATGTCGTTGTTGCGGTATCTATCGTCATCTTAAAATAACAAAAGAGGAGATGAAGGAGCTGAGATGTGAAGGACATGCAGATGAGGTATACTGCTGGAAAGTGGGATTTACGGTGGAGAGAGAGATGAAAGTAGAGAAAGAGAAATGATATTCAGTGAGCATATAATTGCAGTTTCCATATAATTTACCAAACTGTAACCTCAGTAAAATTTTGTTTATGTAAGGGTAGCGAATTAAAGAGAACGAGACGCATGTAACGAAACGGAAGTTGGAAAATAGGATTCTGTCTTTGATATTAATAGTTTTTTCTAAATGTCGTTGTTTCGGTATCTATCGTCATCTTAAAATAACAAAAGAGGAGATGAAGGAGCTGAGATGTGAAGGACATGCAGATGAGGTATACTGCTGGAAAGTGGGATTTACGGTGGAGAGAGAGATGAAAGTAGAGAAAGAGAAATGATATTCAGTGAGCATATAATTGCAGTTTCCATATAATTTACCAAACTGTAACCTCAGTAAAATTTTGTTTATGTAAGGGTAGCGAATTAAAGAGAACGAGACGCATGTAACGAAACGGAAGTTGGAAAATAGGATTCTGTCTTTGATATTAATAGTTTTTTCTAAATGTCGTTGTTTCGGTATCTATCGTCATCTTAAAATAACAAAAGAGGAGATGAAGGAGCTGAGATGTGAAGGACATGCAGATGAGGTATACTGCTGGAAAGTGGGATTTACGGTGGAGAGAGAGATGAAAGTAGAGAAAGAGAAATGATATTCAGTGAGCATATAATTGCAGTTTCCATATAATTTACCAAACTGTAACCTCAGTAAAATTTTGTTTATGTAAGGGTAGCGAATTAAAGAGAACGAGACGCATGTAACGAAACGGAAGTTGGAAAATAGGATTCTGTCTTTGATATTAATAGTTTTTTCTAAATGTCGTTGTTTCGGTATCTATCGTCATCTTAAAATAACAAAAGAGGAGATGAAGGAGCTGAGATGTGAAGGACATGCAGATGAGGTATACTGCTGGAAAGTGGGATTTACGGTGGAGAGAGAGATGAAAGTAGAGAAGGAGAAATGATATTCAGTGAGCATATAATTGCAGTTTCCATATAATTTACCAAACTGTAACCTCAGTAAAATTTTGTTTATGTAAGGGTAGCGAATTAAAGAGAACGAGACGCATGTAACGAAACGGAAGTTGGAAAATAGGATTCTGTCTTTGATATTAATAGTTTTTTCTAAATGTCGTTGTTTCGGTATCTATCGTCATCTTAAAATAACAAAAGAGGAGATGAAGGAGCTGAGATGTGAAGGACATGCAGATGAGGTATACTGCTGGAAAGTGGGATTTACGGTGGAGAGAGAGATGAAAGTAGAGAAAGAGAAATGATATTCAGTGAGCATATAATTGCAGTTTCCATATAATTTACCAAACTGTAACCTCAGTAAAATTTTGTTTATGTAAGGGTAGCGAATTAAAGAGAACGAGACGCATGTAACGAAACGGAAGTTGGAAAATAGGATTCTGTCTTTGATATTAATAGTTTTTTCTAAATGTCGTTGTTGCGGTATCTATCGTCATCTTAAAATAACAAAAGAGGAGATGAAGGAGCTGAGATGTGAAGGACATGCAGATGAGGTATACTGCTGGAAAGTGGGATTTACGGTGGAGAGAGAGATGAAAGTAGAGAAAGAGAAATGATATTCAGTGAGCATATAATTGCAGTTTCCATATAATTTACCAAACTGTAACCTCAGTAAAATTTTGTTTATGTAAGGGTAGCGAATTAAAGAGAACGAGACGCATGTAACGAAACGGAAGTTGGAAAATAGGATTCTGTCTTTGATATTAATAGTTTTTTCTAAATGTCGTTGTTTCGGTATCTATCGTCATCTTAAAATAACAAAAGAGGAGATGAAGGAGCTGAGATGTGAAGGACATGCAGATGAGGTATACTGCTAGAAAGTGGGATTTACGGTGGGGAGAGAGAAAAGTAGAGAAGAGAAGTGGTATTCAGTGAGCATATAATTGCAGTTTCCATATAATTTACCAAACCGTAACCTGAGTAAAATTTTGCTTATGTAAGGGTAGCGAATTAAAGAGAACGAGACGCATGTAACGAAACGGAAGTTGGAAAATAGGGCTTCTGTCTTTGATATTAATAGTTTTTTCTAAATGTCGTTGTTTCGGTATCTATCGTCATCTTAAAATAACAAAAGAGGAGATGAAGGAGCTGAGATGTGAAGGACATGCAGATGAGGTATACTGCTGGAAAGTGGGATTTACGGTGGGGAGAGAGATGAAAGTAGAGAAAGAGAAATGATATTCAGTGAGCATATAATTGCAGTTTCCATATAATTTACCAAACTGTAACCTCAGTAAAATTTTGTTTATGTAAGGGTAGCGAATTAAAGAGAACGAGACGCATGTAACGAAACGGAAGTTGGAAAATAGGATTCTGTCTTTGATATTAATAGTTTTTTCTAAATGTCGTTGTTTCGGTATCTATCGTCATCTTAAAATAACAAAAGAGGAGATGAAGGAGCTGAGATGTGAAGGACATGCAGATGAGGTATACTGCTGGAAAGTGGGATTTACGGTGGAGAGAGAGATGAAAGTAGAGAAAGAGAAATGATATTCAGTGAGCATATAATTGCAGTTTCCATATAATTTACCAAACTGTAACCTCAGTAAAATTTTGTTTATGTAAGGGTAGCGAATTAAAGAGAACGAGACGCATGTAACGAAACGGAAGTTGGAAAATAGGATTCTGTCTTTGATATTAATAGTTTTTTCTAAATGTCGTTGTTTCGGTATCTATCGTCATCTTAAAATAACAAAAGAGGAGATGAAGGAGCTGAGATGTGAAGGACATGCAGATGAGGTATACTGCTGGAAAGTGGGATTTACGGTGGAGAGAGAGATGAAAGTAGAGAAAGAGAAATGATATTCAGTGAGCATATAATTGCAGTTTCCATATAATTTACCAAACTGTAACCTCAGTAAAATTTTGTTTATGTAAGGGTAGCGAATTAAAGAGAACGAGACGCATGTAACGAAACGGAAGTTGGAAAATAGGATTCTGTCTTTGATATTAATAGTTTTTTCTAAATGTCGTTGTTTCGGTATCTATCGTCATCTTAAAATAACAAAAGAGGAGATGAAGGAGCTGAGATGTGAAGGACATGCAGATGAGGTATACTGCTGGAAAGTGGGATTTACGGTGGAGAGAGAGATGAAAGTAGAGAAAGAGAAATGATATTCAGTGAGCATATAATTGCAGTTTCCATATAATTTACCAAACTGTAACCTCAGTAAAATTTTGTTTATGTAAGGGTAGCGAATTAAAGAGAACGAGACGCATGTAACGAAACGGAAGTTGGAAAATAGGATTCTGTCTTTGATATTAATAGTTTTTTCTAAATGTCGTTGTTGCGGTATCTATCGTCATCTTAAAATAACAAAAGAGGAGATGAAGGAGCTGAGATGTGAAGGACATGCAGATGAGGTATACTGCTGGAAAGTGGGATTTACGGTGGAGAGAGAGATGAAAGTAGAGAAAGAGAAATGATATTCAGTGAGCATATAATTGCAGTTTCCATATAATTTACCAAACTGTAACCTCAGTAAAATTTTGTTTATGTAAGGGTAGCGAATTAAAGAGAACGAGACGCATGTAACGAAACGGAAGTTGGAAAATAGGATTCTGTCTTTGATATTAATAGTTTTTTCTAAATGTCGTTGTTTCGGTATCTATCGTCATCTTAAAATAACAAAAGAGGAGATGAAGGAGCTGAGATGTGAAGGACATGCAGATGAGGTATACTGCTAGAAAGTGGGATTTACGGTGGGGAGAGAGAAAAGTAGAGAAGAGAAGTGGTATTCAGTGAGCATATAATTGCAGTTTCCATATAATTTACCAAACCGTAACCTGAGTAAAATTTTGCTTATGTAAGGGTAGCGAATTAAAGAGAACGAGACGCATGTAACGAAACGGAAGTTGGAAAATAGGGCTTCTGTCTTTGATATTAATAGTTTTTTCTAAATGTCGTTGTTTCGGTATCTATCGTCATCTTAAAATAACAAAAGAGGAGATGAAGGAGCTGAGATGTGAAGGACATGCAGATGAGGTATACTGCTGGAAAGTGGGATTTACGGTGGGGAGAGAGATGAAAGTAGAGAAAGAGAAATGATATTCAGTGAGCATATAATTGCAGTTTCCATATAATTTACCAAACTGTAACCTCAGTAAAATTTTGCTTATGTAAGGGTAGCGAATTAAAGAGAACGAGACGCATGTAACGAAACGGAAGTTGGAAAATAGGATTCTGTCTTTGATATTAATAGTTTTTTCTAAATGTCGTTGTTTCGGTATCTATCGTCATCTTAAAATAACAAAAGAGGAGATGAAGGAGCTGAGATGTGAAGGACATGCATATGAGGTATACTGCTGGAAAGTGGGATTTACGGTGGGGAGAGAGATGAAAGTAGAGAAAGAGAAATGATATTCAGTGAGCATATAATTGCAGTTTCCATATAATTTACCAAACTGTAACCTCAGTAAAATTTTGCTTATGTAAGGGTAGCGAATTAAAGAGAACGAGACGCATGTAACGAAACGGAAGTTGGAAAATAGGATTCTGTCTTTGATATTAATAGTTTTTTCTAAATGTCGTTGTTTCGGTATCTATCGTCATCTTAAAATAACAAAAGAGGAGATGAAGGAGCTGAGATGTGAAGGACATGCATATGAGGTATACTGCTGGAAAGTGGGATTTACGGTGGGGAGAGAGATGAAAGTAGAGAAAGAGAAATGATATTCAGTGAGCATATAATTGCAGTTTCCAAATAATTTACCAAACTGTAACCTCAGTAAAATTTTGTTTATGTAAGGGTAGCGAATTAAAGAGAACGAGACGCATGTAACGAAACGGAAGTTGGAAAATAGGATTCTGTCTTTGATATTAATAGTTTTTTCTAAATGTCGTTGTTTCGGTATGTATCGTCATCTTAAAATAACAAAAGAGGAGATGAAGGAGCTGAGATGTGAAGGACATGCATATGAGGTATACTGCTGGAAAGTGGGATTTACGGTGGGGAGAGAGATGAAAGTAGAGAAAGAGAAATGATATTCAGTGAGCATATAATTGCAGTTTCCATATAATTTACCAAACCGTAACCTCAGTAAAATTTTGCTTATATAAGAGTAGTGACATAAAGAGAACGAGACATAAGTTGGAAAATAGGATTCTGTCTTTGATATTACTTGTTTTTCTAAATGTGTTTTTTTTTTTTTTTTTTTTTTTTTTTCGTATGTATCCTTCTCTTAAAATAACAAAAAATGAGACGAAAAAGTTGAGATGTGAAGGACTTGCATATGAGGTATACTGATGAAAAGTGGGACTTAGGCTAGCGAGAGATGAAAGTAGAGAAGAGAGGTATTCATATAATTTCTGTTTTTATATAATTTACATAACTGTAACCCCTTGTAAAATTTTGTCTATATAAGGGTAGAGAATTAAGAAAAACAAGACGTATGTAAAGAAAGAGAAATTAAAATAAGATTTTCTCTTTGGTATTAATAGTTTTTCTAAATGTACTTGTTCCGATATGCATCATCCTCTTACAATAAGAAAATAAGCAGTAAGAGATCTAAAATGTGAAGGAATTCAAATGAGGAATACTGAAGGAAATTAGAATTTACAATAAAGAAAAATCCTCGTATAAAGGAGATGTATTCGTATAATTGAAGTTTTGATATAATATCTAATGCACGAAGCTTAAACCTTAGTAAAATTTTGTTTAAATACGAGTAGCGAATTAAGTAGTATACATATTCCAATTACAAAAAAAAAAAAAAAAAAAAAAAAAAAAGATATGAAAGAGTTGAGATATGAAGAGGACATGCCTATGAGGTATACTGATGATAAGTGGAATTAACGCTAGAAAATATGTATTTATATAATTGAAGTTTTGATATATTTAAAAAATTGAAACCTCAGCAAAATTTAACTTATTTAAGGGTAGCGAATTAAGGATTTGATTAGTTTTGTATTTGATATTAATAGTTTTTCTAAATATAATCTTTTCAGTATATACTCTATTCTTACAATAAAAAAAGAAGGGACGAAGGAGCTAAGATGTTGAAGGAGTCCATATTAGGTATATTGATGGAAAGTGGGATTTATCGTAGAGAGATGAAAGTAGACAAGAGAAGAGATACTCAGCGAGCATATAATTGCAGTTTTAAATTGTAACACCAGTAAAAGTTTGTTTTTGTAAGGGTAACGAATTAAGAAGAACGAGATATATGGTAGAAAAAGAAAACCTTGAGAATAAGATTTTGTCTTTGATATTAATATTTTTTTTTCTAAATGTTCGTTTTTAAATATATATCCTGTTTCACAATAACAAAAGAAGGTTTGAAAGAACTGATATGTGAAGCTGTGAAGGACATGCATATGAGCTATACTGATGAAAAGTGGGAATTACGATAGAAAGAAATGGTGGTATAGAAGCTAAGTATTCGTATAAATTAAGATTTGATATAATTTTTAATATTGCAATCTCAGTAAAATGTTGTTTAGATAAGGAAAGTAAAGAAAGGTGGACAAGACGTACGTAACGAAAAAGAAGCTTACAATTATGATTTTCTCTTTGATATTAATCGTTTTTTTAAATGTACTTCTTTCAATATGCAGTACAGAAAAATCACAGTATAGAAGAGAGACATTCATATAGATGCAGTTTTGATATAATGTACAAAGTTTAAAACTAATAAAAATTTTATTTATGTATGGTTAGCGAATTAAGGAAAACAAGACGTAAAAGAGAAACTTGAAAATTGTATTTTGCATGGGCGCTCATAAAGAGGGGCAAATGAGGACATTTGTCCCTCCTTGGATTTTCAAATTTTATTAGCTAAATTTTTTTTCTCCGATGATTTTGAAAAAAGTAATAAATTTCTTTCTTATCAAGTGACTTAACATAATTAAACACTAAGAAAATAATGAACTAAAATTTTATTTTTCGTCAGGATTGTGCTCTCCTACCCCCCGAACCACCGTGGAAAATAATTTTTAGTCCTATTTGTCTTTTTACATCCATGTCTTTAAAAAACTATCGTAAGTGGGGTTCCATTTGTTTGAATTCATCATCTACGACATGAAAATTTTAATAAACTTTTTCAAATCTTCATTTAGAAAAAAAGCCCCTAGAAGCTCTTGGATTTTTAATGTTATATTTATATGTATCGATTTTATGTTGCACGTGAGAATGTGTTACATCGGGTGTTCTGGCAATGATTCTTTAGTTTAGGCTATTTCCTGTTTATATTCTCCATTTTTTAAGAAACTGGGCCTTGGCAACGGACTCTTCCAAAATCTTGGCCATCTCTGGAATTTGTTCTGCGTGTGTCCGTGGTCTTTGATATTAATAGTTTTCAAAATGTATTTGAATGTATCTACCTCTTAACAATAATTATTTTAATAAAAAAGAAACAGTGAGACAAAATCTGAATAAAACCTTGTTTGATCATTTAAACTATGATAAATTAAAAGAAAATTACAACATTCTTAATAAACATTTATCATTTGTCAAAAATAATGATTCTCTTACCTACTTTTATAAAATATTATTTAATAGTATCAATATTGCTTTTGAAAATTTTATATTATAATTTACATTATGTTCATATTGTAGTTCTCATAGCGCTCTAACTAAAGTTTACTAGTAGTGTTATGATAAAGATTACGACATGTGTTATGCATTAGTTTATTTGTTCGAAAAGTTTCTAATTACTATCTGTATACTTTGTTCTTATAAATTAAAAAATAAAGAAAGAAAAAATTACCTATCGCAATTTGACTTGATGCCTAGTTTTGTTTTAAGTAAATGTTTCAGGGGCTTTCATGGGTGCAAATATGTCTCTTCCTCTTTTTTTTTCTATGTTAAGATATGTTGTAATATTGAACTTGAATTATATAAAACTAATTTCGTACTAATTTTACTTTAATCTCTTATATGAAAGTCAACATCTGTAATCTTAAATATGAATTTTCATTAAACATTTCCCTTCGTGGAGAAAAAGTTCCTATGCTTCACTGCTGGTTTTCCACGAGTGGGTGATTTCTTTTCATTTCATTTCATTTCTTAACAATAATAAAAGAAGAAATGAAAGAGCTTAGATGTGAAAGACATGCAGATGAGGTATACTGATGGAAAATTGGATTTGAGGAAGGGAGGATGAAAGTAGAAAAGAGAGGTGTATTGTCTCATATTGTCTGTAAAATTGTCTCACATTCCCACTGCAAAAATTTCGTGAATCTTTGTTTTTTACCGAAATTTTCTCTTTAAAGTAGGAGATGCGTAAAATATGCAGGGGCGTAAATGATGTGAGTAAGTTTTGAAATTTAACTATGTCAATTATTGCATTGTTACCGAAAATTTCTCCTAATAAACAACAAAAACTGTGAATTGGGGTAATTTTGCTTGTTATTAGTTATTTTATTACTAGCTGTGTGGTAAGCCGATGTGTTGCATTTAAATTGCTTGAGGTCTTTCGACTGTTTTTTGGGGAAAATAAATCTAGTTTTATTATACATTTCAAGTTTCTAGCCCTAACAGTTACAAATAAATCGTAATTTAGAAATATTTTAGAACGTTTTCTGCTCATTTGACCCTTTTAAATTTATAACTTTTTAGAAACCGTTCATAACCAGTATTTACACTTTAAAAGCAACTTCCACACAAAATTTAAATTTTCAAACCCCAACAACCTTACAAAAATCACAATTTAGAACGTTTTTAGCTTCTGCGCCCTCTTGGGGTTGTTGTGCCCACATACAATATAGCCTACGTTAGAACAGAGATGGTTACCAACATTTTGCCCCCAATATTTTTAAAATCGGCTCCCTAGTTCCAGAGATTACCTTTACAAACAAACACACAAAAGTTACTTGTAATATTAGTATAGATTATTATTATTATTTATTTATTTATATACATTGCCAGACAGTATACCAGACAGAGGCTTTCAGACAGTATTGTCTTCTTCAGCTGTGATTAAAACAATATGACACCGTCGCAGAAAAAAGAAAAAAAAACCTTTTGTAGTTGTTTTCTAGTCTGACTCAGCTGTCTTCCGTTGTTATTTTCATTTTTGCTGACCAGTATTTTCTTATTTACTTCCGGGATAATTAAGTAAAATTAAAGAGTTACTATGTATTTTTGATACCGAATTTCATGTTTTTTTTCCAATACACCTAAAAGAAAAATAAATAAATACGTAAATGCATTAAAAGAAAAAAAAGTTGAATAAGTTGAGCAACTACTTACACACAGCAAAATACATATAAAAATGTATACAGGGTATTGAGAAAAGGATGAAACAAACTTTAAGAAATGGTAGTATACACTGCAACAAACAAGTTTTACAAGGAAAACCAAAGTTGCGATCTAATTTATTCAATCAAAAATACAGGGAGGGTGTCCAAATCCTATCTTCCATATTTTCATCTATAACTTTGACAAATATTTTAACGAAATTTTTAACAGATTTACCTTGTTTGTGTTCCATTTGTTTTCTGTGTCCTTTTTGTTTTTTTTTCTTTTCTTTTCCATGTGCAGTGCGATTGTGTGCAGGTGATATTATAACTGATAATGCGATATAATCAATATTGTGATACATAAAATGGTAATGTGTTTGCTCTGAAAATATTATATTAATTATAGATTGTTTCGTTGAACCGAGGGAAGAAAATTCGGAGTGAATGAAATACTTATTTGATATCAGTGTAAATAATAATATCCACTAAGAAAAACAATTAAAGTGAATGAGAATTTTCTGGCCGCGAATCTGGGATAAAAATCTCATAAGAGATGCTAAAGTATTTTCATGTTTTAAAGCATGAAACACAAAGCCTATTTATACTAAATATTTCTATACACTACTTATAAATTGCTTTGTATGTTAGCTCTTTTACTTAAAGCTTTTGTTTTTCATGTTTTATTGTAGAATGCCCCGGAAAACTTAAAAGGATAATATTGTCCCAGGTCACAGTTCAAAAATTATTTACGAACTGTTTTAAAAACTGCTATACATTTTGTTTAATCTTAATTATTCACTTATTATAATGTTATATCTATCTAATAGAAATATAATCATCCATCTTAGACCCATTATATCCATCTAATAGACAATAGTTCATTTCTCTTTTCACTCAAAATTACCCTTCGAGGAAAAAAAATCTAATATTTTTTGCACCTCCTACTTTTAAAACCTAAGAAAGGGCGAAAAAAGTGCGAAAATACGTGAGGAAATACTATTCTGCAAATAAAATTTTACGTTATCGATTCCGCGAAACTGTTCAGAAAGCTTTTGTTTAGTTTATTGATAGGAGCTATCTAAGGTTTCCTACAATGTTTGACAACTTTCGGAAAAAACAATGAAAGAAAAAAGTAAGTTTGAAGTTTGGATAATTTTTTTTTTCTCTTTTTAACAAAAATGAAATAAGCATGAGTTTTCTTTAAGTAAGGGTTTTTATTTATTATTATTTTATATTCAGAAAAGAAAAAAAAAAAGCAGACACATTCATACAAAGAAAAATTCCGTTCCAATATTTTTTTTTCATAGAATTAAAAAAAGTAAATAAAGGTGGAGAAAGTCAAGAAAAAAATAATATCCTAAATCAAAATTGAAACATTTTAAAAAAATAATTTGATACTCATGAAAGTGAACTTAATAATAATAATAATAATAATAAATCACAATAATAATCATACTGGGAAAAAAAGACGAACGAATAAAAATAAGAAAAGCATATACCTGAGCTGCAATATCAGACTCTCTACCATTTTGGATTTTTTTTTTTCTACCTCCTTTACATATTATAAAACGGAAGATTGCAACACTGATACATTTAAGTGGAAATAGAGGCAGTAAAAAGTAACGATCTTAGCGTAACTTCGTCAGAGTATATGAGGTATTCCTAAATACCTTTTAAGCAAAAAATTGCAAAATTGATATTTTTGTCCGTTTTCTCAAAGAAGCGAAAAAGTTTTATAAAATAAGGTAGCTAATCTCCTTAAAAAGGGACAAATGTTTCTTAATCTACGAAAATATACGCTGTACGAAAAGATACAATTATCTCTTCCGAGATATCGACGATTCCGAAAACGTCCTTTATCTTTAGAAACCTTAAAAACCCACGTATTTGCGAAATTTAAAAAAGCATTTATAAAAACAAAGTTTCTTTTGATTTCGGAAACGTTTCCGTGTAAAAACTGGAATATCGGTTTTAGGATGCTATCAATTCTCAAGTAAACATGTTCAGCAGCGTAACTGAATTTATACATGAAGGGTGGAAAATTAATTAATATATAAATTTAATGTTGATGCAGTTAATGTATCATGGTTGTCTGTAAAACATGTTTGTTCAATATGAAAATATTTACTTAAGAGTTAATAGTACCTTAAAAATCGATATTCTGGTTTGAGAAAACTGATTAGTACACTAAAACTACTACTCGGAAATGTTTCTAAAAATCAGTGACAGCAAAAGAAACTTTATTTTTTATAAATGATATATTAAATCTAGAAAATATAATGGTTTCTGAAATTTCTAAAGATAAGGAAAGCTTTTCTAAATCATGAGTAACTCGGAGAAGGTTTGGTACAGTTTAGTTCGGGTGTTATATTATATTTTCCTCCATTAAGAAACATTTTTTTTTTTTTTTTTTTTTTTTTTTTTTTTACACAGTGCATGGTTTGAACACAAACTTATAACTGTGGTAACCACGTGTTTTCAATATTCTGATACAAGAGTCAAAACTCTTGGCAAGAAATTCTTATGTCTCTCGAATCTCTAATTGTGACACAGACGTATACAATGAATTCGAAGAATACTTCAAATATTTATCATGGTTTATTCGGCATTGAAAATAAATTGTGTAGGATTTATAGTTCGTTAACAGATGCACTCAAAAGAATTCCGTTACATTATGGTATATGGAGAAAAAACGTTTGAAGTGTATTTTAACGATACTATTTCAAACATATTGAAATTGATATACATTACTGAGACGCACTACAAGATGCTTTCTATAGAATATGGTGTGTATAGTAATTATCGTTCATTTACAGGGACACACAAATTAATTTTGTTACAGTATTGTTTATGAGCAACAACTGATTGAAGTGCGTTTTCAATTGTTGTATGCGCGTTTTTAAATTTAACTAATTTTTTCCATATTACTTAGTATGTGTATACATTCTATAGATCATATACAAAAGACTGCACAAAAGAATATTTCTGCTTATTAACAGAAATTGCTGAAGGATAATTTTCAACTGTGCTATGCGTTTCTTAAATGAACTAAATGTTTGCATACTATATGTAGTATACGTTGAAACCTGTATATGAGCTACACGACTGCACAAAAGAATTCGGATGTTATTCCGACTATAGACGGTAATTCCTGATATTGGGTTTCAAATGTGTTTTATGTTTTCCAAATTGTTTACTTAGGCACATAAACTCTAACCTTAACAATTTAATTATTCTTAATGGCATCATACAGTGTTATTTAGTATTTTTAGCATAATTTATCACTGTTTATTATTATTATTACTTCATTATTGTTCATTTAGTACTTACTTCTATCCATTATTATTATTTACTTCAGCATCTTACATGGTAGTAGATAGCTCAGTATCACATAGTAGTATTTAGTATACTACTCAGTGGGATTGGTAAATTGTATTTTCAGAATTTGTATTTCAGCATTATATAATAACTGTTGCTCAATATCACAAAGTATAATTTAGTAATGCTCAGTATAATTAGGCAAACGAACCTGCTGGGCGGGGCTAGTTGAGCTTAAACCGCAAGGTAGGCCTCCCCACCCGACTTGACCTTGATCCTGTTTACTTAGGCATCATCTTTCACTTTATTAAATGGTGAGTTTCCTAACTGAACTAAATTTTTGCATATTATGAAGAAATACAAACCGATAGATCATATACAGGAATTGACAAAAGAATTTGAATTATTTTCCGATTATATATAGTAATTGGCAAAATTGAGTTTTCAAATGTTTTATGCATTTTCCAAAGTGTCTACTTAGACACCATCTTTCAACTTATTAAACGTTGAAGTTTTGTTACAGTATTCTGAATGTGTTGGAAAGTGTTTCAGAATCTATGATTGACGCATTGCGTGCGTGAGTGCATGAGTGCGAGTGAGTGTGTGTGTGTGTGTTTTCTTTTGCAAATAAAAAAAATGAAATTATATATTTATTGATATTACGAAATTATTATTGCTTTTTTATTATTTTAAAAATATTTCATATAAAATATTTCAAATATAAATAATATTTCAAAACTTTTGTAGAAATAATTTTTATATGCATTATTTACCTTGTTAGATAGCTTGTTCTACATTTTTCACGTGTTTAATACTTTATCTTTCTTTTCTTTTTCAACCGACTTCCGACAAAGAAAGATTATGCAAGTTGTTTATATGTTGTTATTATTATTTTTTTTTTTTTTTCATTTAACAAATGTTTACGGATAACTTTTGAACGGGTGCTCTGAATTTGATAATTCTTTTTTTGTTAGAAAGTGCTCGATTTGGTAGTCATTTCCTTATAAATTTAATCAGAAACTAGAAATGGTATGTTTGTCTGCTTGTTCGTTTTCTGCTACTTATTTATTTATTTAATGAATTTCTAAGCTGTCACTTTCGTTAAAATTGGAAATTGAAGCAAAATTTCAATATGTTCTTAAGGTACAAAGTACTACTTTACGTTTTTAAAATAATCACGGTATCCTGTATAGTTTTATTATTATTATTATTATTATTATTATTATTATTATTATTACTATTATTATTATTACATTGATATATAAAAAAATAATGTAGGATCATATACTGCGCGTCAAAATGAATGATAAATAATAAATGCAAATGGATTTGCCACAAAAAAAAAAACTGTTTTGAAAATGTTTTGTCATTAAATAAATATCAATGCAATAGCGCAAAAAACAAACCCTTTAATTCGGTTAGATTATTATTATTATTATTATTATTTTACATAAATTACTTGTTTTAAGAGTTAAAAAAAAAAAAAAAAAAAAAAAAAAAATCCTCTTCGAAAAGTACATGGTTAAAATGCATAAAGCTGAAATGCACCCAGTTTTTTCTTTCGAGCACTTCCTGTTTTCCATCATACATAATGCAGGGAAAATACTTAAGTATTTCATTTTCTGGACTTTGATGACTGAAACATTCATTCAACTCTGAGAAGCTAGTGTGGCTTCACTCAATGCAAATCCTCTTTAACAACACATACTCTTTAAGAGTGTATATTTCCACAGGCTGATGTGGGTCATACTTTCCGAATGACTTTTTAGCTTTCCTTTTATCTTTCCAATATAAAAATATTCAGTAATGTGTCAAGAAAAGTACTTTATATTGTGTAGGATGCATTATATCTCTCAATATATTTCATTTACCATATAAATTTATAATATAATGAAAGAAATTAGAAAAAAAAACTAGTTGGAATTGTACGTCAAACGTGACAAATGAGGTGCTTTCTTACTATAACTAGTTTTATAAATATTCAGATCTTGGTGCAAAAGCTGTTCCACTTTTAATACGCAAAAATACGCTACTGCGCTAGCGTATTAATGCTTATTTTGCTGTTTACTGCTATTAATTTTACGTTGTAATACTGACAGCAGGGATGCCAGAATTACACCGTAAAATCATTTTTTTTGTTCAGTGTACATGCAAATATAATCACGGAATTCAAATAAATTTAGTCTAAAAAAAAAAAAAAAAATCCCCACGCAATTATTTAAGGGAATGAGCTAAAGCTTTTAGGCTACTTCTATAAATAAACATTTGGAGCAAATCGAAGAATCAATAATAGATATTTTCATATAATATTTTTCAATAATAGATATTATTCATATATATATATTAAAAATATATCAAGTTCGAAAAAAAAATGATGATAGCATTTTGAGTTATAATTTTTGAAAAATTTAGATACATGGAAAAATGATTTTGAGAAAAATGCATTTTTAACTTACATGAAAAAACAAGTGTTGTTAGATTTAAATTAATTTCTTTCTTGTCAGATACTCCCATAAAATGTTAAATATTTTAAATATTAAAAAAAGTCCTTACAAATTATATTTTCTAAAAACTATGATATTTCAATTTCATTTGACAGCTTTACAAACTTATTTCCGACTATTTTAATAATCACTTCCGGTTTGTGAAGCTTTACAAATTCTTTAATATATTGGCTTCTAATTGACGTAGATACAAAAGCAAAGCTCTTTTTAAACCTTATTAAAGGTACTATTCAGTAAACCACAAAACTGAAAATGTAATTTATTTTTACGAAAATTGACAGTTTCAACGTATTCGGATACCTTAAACATATAAGCATATACAGAAATATAACACGTAAGAAATATTAAAAATCCAATAATAAGCTTCTATGGACTTTTATCAAAACTAAAAAAAATTAAACAGTGCTTTCTTTCTTTATTTATTTTTTACAGGAGAGCCCTTCCTGAAGGAGAGGGAGGGAACTCCTGACAAAAAGTTCTTAATTCCTTTTTCTGTTACTGTTTAATTATTTTAAGTCATTTGGGAAAAATAAATTTTACTAGTTTCTCTAAAATCACCAGATATAAAGAGAATTCAGTTAATCAAATTTCAAAATCCAAATTGGGACCTCCCTGCATCCTTTGCCGGTTTTGGCCGGAAGCCCGAAAAATGGCTTTTAGTTTATATGCCACGTAATACTAGCGTTGATATTCTATTGTAAACATTTCAATTTTTCTAACTGTATCTTCCAGTAAATTCCAACGAAAGAATTAAAGAAGGAATTAAATGTAAATAGGCATTAAAGAAAGTGAAACTACACCTATTAACCTTGACCCAACTCTGTGTAATTTCAGTATCATATTAAGTGAAAACTTATAACTGGGAAAATGTTAAGCGACTCGCATAATTTATTGTACTTGGACCTGAAACTTCACTTCTTTTTTTTATTCTTGATGAATTAATACCTAGTGTTAAGCAGAAAGTAATTCTAGTATTTTTATAAAGCAGAAATTACTGATATTGTTCTCCCGAAAGAGAGACTTTTTTAAATGTTCTTACATTTCCTTATATTTTGCTTTCTTGTAATTTACGACACAATATTACGATACAATAATTAAAGTGTGTCTAGAATAATATTTTATTAACATTATTCGCATTATTATTTTTTCTAACAAAAAGCAAAAACGAGATTCCACTTGAAGAAGATTTTTAATTGTTAATTAATTCAAATGGTTCCAGTAAAAATAGTCTTAAATTGTAGATAGAAAGTTATTCTCATTATTAATATTAACTTTTCAGTTTAAAATTCTTAGGTAATTTTTAATGAAGTCATAGGCATGATAAAATTATCTAAGATCATCAGTTTCTGTCCTTCTATGAAGATCGGAAAAGAATTTAAAAAGCAATTTTAGTATTTCATGTTACTTTTTTTCTTATATGTAGGTACTTCGTATAAATCCTATGGAATCATTTGCAAGAAAGTCTTATATTTAAAACGATACATGTTTATTGATAGTACTTTACTACAGAAAGCTTCTTATTGTGAAAAATATGACATTGTGATACTAAAAATTATAAACATTTTCATTATTTTTTAAGGGGACTTAAACCATTTATTTGGATAAAAATGACAAAAATATTAGTTTTCTTTATTATTTTTATTTTTTTATTTATACATTGCTAGATTGTGGCAAAGGTACGTAAAGATCCGATGATTATAAATATACGAAAAAGACTTTTTCTGCATCCATTTCCGTACAAAGGTTTTTTTTTTCAGTTTGTGTTTTTTCAATATATAAGTATGACTAAAATATTAATACTTCGACATATACACTACAAAAAAATTGTTGATCTTCCGGTGTAATACTGGCAGCTGGGATGCTAGTATTATACCGTAAAATCAACATTTTTTTTTTCCTCTTGACTTTTCAATTGACTCGATATTTTTATTGACGATTATTAAGGTGCGTTTCCTAAAATTAGGAATCAGATTTTCAGTAATATAAATAGCTTATTTTTTAAAAATAAAATTGTTAAGTAAATAGTCATTTTTACTGAATTTTTACATATGCCATGACTGTTTATTTATTTTTTTCTTCGACTATTCAACTTTTGGGAAATCTGACTCCTACCGTTATAGAACACATTTGTAAGAAAAGCATGCGGAAAAAAAAAAAAAAGGTTTGACAAACTTAACATTGTAGGAAAAGTACAGTTTTAAATTTTTCTTAATTAAAATAAATAAACAAATAAATAACATAAAATTTCAAATTTCTCTACAAGAGATGGGTTTTTTTTTCCTTCTTGATTAAACCATTTCCTTTCATAAAACCATTTAAAAAGATGTCAAAAGGTCATCACTCGTCAAACTCCTCTTAGGAGTAGAAATTTTTTTTCTGAAATAATGATCTATTTTCTAGGAACACTCAGTTAGTTCATTTCTCCCAAATGGTGCGTTTAAAGTTTTCTTAGAATGACTTTTGTTTTGTTTCAAAAAGTTTAAAAATGTAAAAGAAGTAAAAATTTAAAATTTTCTTAATTTTTTCAAAATAAATAAATAAATTTTCAAATTTTACCACAAGATATGCATTTTTTCTTTATTAAATCATTTTCTTTCATAAAACCATTTAAAAAGATATCAAAAAGTCACCGCCTGTCAAATTTCTCGTAGGAGTTGAAAAATTTATTTCTAAAGAATGGTGTATTTTCCAGAAACATTGAGTTAGTTCGTTTCTCCCAAATGTTACATTTAAAAGACGCTTTAACAGTAAGCTTGTCTGAATAAAAATTTAAAACTCCAGTCTATCTCGTTTTTTAAAGAATATACAGTTTGTATGTTATTTTACAGTTTACAAATAATAATACTTTTCATAATATAAAAATCATACTTAAAAAAAAGTAATTTGCAACAAAGCCCCGTTTTTTTCTAATGAAAGAAAAGGGACTTTGTCACGAATTACTTTTTTTTTTTTTTTTTTTTTTTTTTTTTTGCGTAGGACCTTTCTGTCGTCTTCAAAAATTCGTAGTTCACTTTTGGACGACAGCCAAAAACCAGTCTCTATATTTTGACACGTATAACAATTGTGGAAACGACCGGCGATATGGCCTTCACTTTTATTTCTCCTACATCATTTCTAACCAGTCGGATGTGTCAATCCCAAAACTTTCTTCTATCTCACACAGGTTTCGCATACACTAAAAAGAATCAGCACCAATTTATATCACGGTCTAACTTAATCTAAATTTTTATTAAATTCCGTGCATTAGTTCTTGAGATATGACTATCGCTAAAATCGTGTAAATCCTGCAAAATACTGCATAGCAGCGGCACCTGTTATGATTTTACCAAACACTAATCAGCCCCAATTTATATCAAGGACTAACTGAATCTAAAGTTTTATTAAATTCCGAGCATTAGTTCTTGAGATAGAGCTATTGCGGAAATCGCAAAAAATGCTTCATATCAGCGCCATCTGCCGGGCGATTTTCACCAAACACTAATCAGCCCCAATTTATATCAGGGACTAACTGAATCTAAAGTTTTATTAAATTCCGAGCATTAGTTCTTGAGATAGAGCTATTGCGGAAATCGCAAAAAATGCTTCATAGCAGCGCCATCTGCAAGGCGATTTTCACCAAACACTAATCAGCCCCAATTTATATCAGGGACTAACTGAATCTAAAGTTTTATTAAATTCCGAGCATTAGTTCTTGAGATAGAGCGCTCACAAAATTTTTGTCACATACAGACAGACAGAGTCACAGAGTCACAGACAGACATTTTCTAAAAATAGTCAAATCGTGTTCAGGACCTTCTAGAACGTATAAATCCGTCGAAAACTGGAAGTCGAAAATTTTCGTGAATCCAATACTTTCTTCTTGTAAAGATAGAAGAAAGTAAAAATCGCATAATTTCAATTTTTACTACATCGAATAGGGGAGGAAATGTACTTTCGAATTTGAAAACACACTCTGTTTAGTAGCTCTTTATGGATTTTTTAAAGTTTTCAAGCATGATTTAAAAAAAATCTATCTGAAAAAGGAACATTTGTTTGTTACAATAATGGAAAGTTGACAGATGAGTTGCCACAATTGGCAATTCATTACCCATAGCAAATTAAAGAGCGTTTTCTTTCTTTTGATTTCTTTGATTTTTTTTTTCATTCTTTTATTTTTTTTCTTCCTTTCTTTTAATTTTTTCTTTTCTTTTCTTTTTTTTTTTCTTTTTTTACATTCCGTCAATTGGATCCACTTCCAAGCTTTGCCAACATGGCTGCAATGCCCTTCAAAACTGATATGAATACCACTAAAGATTATAAGAAAAACTTTTGCACCAAATCACATTTGTTCGCATAGCCATTTGGATATGGACCCGGTTACAAAAGATTAACCATAAGATCAGATTAACTATAAAAATTGACATTTTAACGCTAAACTGATTTTTTTTTTTTTTTTTTTAGATATATTAAAATTTTACATTCCTACTGAACATGCTAAAATGCTTGATCTGGAAATTTCATATTGGATTTTTGTAATTAAAAATATGTTTTTGAATTTAAAACAAAAATCATACCTAGATTTATTTTTGGATCCATTCATTGACATTTTATTGATAAATATATTTTTTAATATTTTATGTAGCAAGAATGGTCAATTTTAAAAATAATTTTGCATGAAAGTAAGATGTGATCATAACTTGCTGATAAAAGTAAGAAAAACAAAATACACTAACAAAGGTCACAACTACGCGAATAATAGATACTCTGAAAGGTTATTTTCTCTTAATTTTAGAAAAGCTTTTTATCTTAAGGACAGCTATCAAAAGCATTCTTTTGAAAGAAAAGACACGTAAAAACACAAGTGTTATCGCTTCGGTAGCAGAAATTATTATTTTTTCTTTCTCTGTTTTTTTTTTTTTTTTTTTTTTTTTTTTGGTACTGTTATTTTGTTTTCTTTTATTATTGTAATTTGTAATTTTATTCCCCTTTAGAATTTATTTTCACTTCTGTATCAGTTATATATAATTTTTTATATTTATTCCTGTATCCTGTATATATTTTTTAATAATATTTCAGATTAGAACTATATCAAGAAAAAAAAATTATAATAATACTTCTGTTAACATTTATATCAATATTTTTTTTTCTTGCAGTATTTTTATAAACCTATTTTCGTGTCAGCAGTGTTGTTTTATCTTAGTATATTATTTTATACAATTCGTGATGATCTTCAAAATATAAAAACATTATGAAATGATATTCTCACATTTGCATCAATAATATTTTCTCATACTTGTAAAAATATCCATCTTATGTCAAAAATAATATTCTAAATAAAATTACTGAATGATTAGAGCTATATCAACAAAATGGTGTCTAGTAATATTTTTGGTAATATATATACCAATACAAATATTTACAATACTTTGATACACCTATGTTTTTCGTATCAATAGTAATGATTTTTCAGTCAACGGTCAATATTTTTTACACGCTTTTATTTAACTTAATTTGACTCATGTATGTAAAAACAGAATTTTGTAACCAATTTTTCACTCGCTTCCGGATGACCTAGAGTTCTAGAAATTATGTACAGTTGTGTGTTACCAATGACAATATAATATTTTCAGATTTTAATTATCAATTAACAGATCAATTTTAAGTAAATTTGAGAAAAAAAATTAGAAATCCTAGGTAGTTTAAATAATTTTTATCTATTACCACATGACTCAACAATAAATATTTGTTTGTTATAAAAATGTGAAGTAATATTTGAAATAATAGAAAAATGCCGTTTTTTTCCTGTTGCCACATTTAAAAAATAAATTGAGCAAAATTATATATATATATATATATAATATATAGCTTTGAAGTCAAAGTACGTCAAACAAGTTCTGTCATCAAAATTTGACCAAATCTCTAAAGATGGGAAGTATTTAGTTTACATAGAATATCTTTAAGTTAAAAAATAACTATCAAATCCAGACAACAAAATGACCGAAACTCCAATTTAGACATGGCATGTAGCAAAGCATTACATAATAGTTATAGAGGGGGAAAAAAAGTAGAAAAAAATAATAAATAGGTATATTAAATGATGAAAGATGTCAGAAAAAATAAAATAAATATAATTTAATCATATATATATATTTGAATAAAGAAAATGGAATTTAGATATCAAATGACAATGAAAAGGAAACACAAAAACGACATGTGTATGTCAGCTTTTGCTAATAACAGTATATTTCTACCAGCATAATGCATTAATAGAAGAAAAACAATACAAAAAGACAAGGAAAAATAATCATAGATATATATATAACATTCCAGTAATTTTGAACTTATAAAATTTGTTTTTTTTACATGGGAATTCGAGGTCATACAAATAACATGAATCTATTATATTAAAATTTAAATGCTGATTGTATTTTGCGACTGTTTCTCCTAGAATATGAAACGCAGTGCGATGATATTAAAGTCAGTTATCCGATGAATGTCATACAAGCTCTCATAATTTTAGAATTTCACTTAGTTTCCAAGATATTAATTTTTTTTTTTTTTTTTTTTTTTTTTTGTAGCTTTTAAGGTAATTTCTCTTAAATGGCCAACTAAAATTACCCCATTTTTGTGCGGGAAAAAAAAAGGAAGAAAAAGCTATCAAAAAGGGTGAATAAAAATATTTATTTTTGTTTTGTTTGAATAACTCGATTTAATGATTTTTAGTTGACATTTTCTTTAAAAAGGTATAATGTAAAGAATAATTCATATGACTTATTTCCTCATTTATTAAAATTATTATCAAAAAGCTTAAATATTTTAATATTATTGATCCGTATGAAGTATTTTTCGAATTCGCTTAAAATGTAAATAAATGGGCTGTGATAGAACATGCAGGTTTGAGCATGGAGTCTAAACGTACAGGGTATATGCTCAGATTAAAAGTTTGGAACAGCTGTCGCAGACGCACCGGGGTTGACGCGATGTTTGTTTTGCGCGATTTAGGCGAGAAAACGCCGTTTTCCGGTTACCTGTTAGGCGTAGCTTGCTGAAATAGCATGTTAGTTTTATTTTATTACGAACAGTTTATTTTATTATAAAACATACACATATTTTCATTATGAACACAGACACAATTTTTATTATAAACACCACATTTTTTTTTATATAAAACAAACACAATGATTAATTTATTATAAAACACACAATATTTCATTTAATATAAAATACACGAAATCTGCTCTACCGGGTTGCCATACAAAGCAAAATCTCGCCAGAATCGTCGGGTTGCCCAAGCATAAAATCGCCATTTTGGCACCAAAAAGGTAACCCTACTGTCTGCGACAGTTGTACCAAAAGTTTTTGTCCACACCTTAGTAACACACACTACAGAACTTGACGATACTCGCCTGGACGAATCGGTTAGACGAGTTAAACAAATAAATAAACATTAGCTTGGCAAATGCACTGTAAAAAAAATTTCGGAACGTTTCAGAAAACTATCCTGAAACATTTCACATATTTTACCGGAATTTCGAATGTCTTTGTCCCACGTCAATTACGGCAATAACTCCTGTAATATTTTTGAGAAGTTTCAACTTTTTCGTAAACTACATTCTGCGCATGCGTGCTTCATGTTTTATGTTCCATTAGTCATTTTGATAACTAACGAAGAATAAAAAACAGCTGCCTAGTTAAGTAGAGACAAATGCAATCTAAACAAATGCCATTCTTTGTTTGGATATATCAACCGATAAAGTAAGTAGCTAATTTAAATCTTTTTATGCTTCATTATTTGAATTTTTATTTTATCTGTAATACGAAACTTTAAAAATTAATTGCTTAAATAAGACACCGAATAAAAAAAAGTATATTGATTATTGAAAATTGGAATGTTTCACTATTTTGTTGTGAAACGTAACAGCAAAAAGCCGTGGTCCCGGAACCTTCCGGAATTTTTTTTACAGTGGTCTCTTTAAATTTTTATCCAAAATCATCTCGACCAATGGAATTTTATTGTTTGTATGTCGTCATTTTCTTATAAAGGCACTATACTATAATTGCATCGAAATCACGTAACTGGAAAAATGTAATATTCGTAATTTTCAATTCATTTACATTGTAAACAGGATTTATTGCTTATAATGAGAAATTTAATAAAATTAATATTATAAATCTTTTCTAAATGTAGAATTAATGCGGTTCTCAAATCCCCGCTCAACAACACGAAATTTTTTGAAGTATTTTCTGACTCATTTTTAAACGTAAAGGAATAAAATTGACTGGCACAACTTATTGGAGCGGTTCGGAATCGAATGGTGTTTTCTATTTTTTGATAAATAAATTACTTATCAAGTTATAAGCTATTGCTGTCACGTGACAACGAGTTTTTCTCCTTCCCGCGCTGCCACGTACGGAAATTCCGTTCGAAACGTTAATTTTGACTGTATTTTCTGCAAGATCTTCTGCCTTTATCAAAAATTTAAAAAAACGTGTTTCGATTACATAGCTTCTGAATAACAACATTTGCCAATTTCATGCGCTTCCGAACGAAAATGAATTAAGAAATGTGTCAGAAAGTAGCTGCTCTAAATTTGAGTACAGACATAAATTAGATTTATCCCCCCCCCCCCCCCAAAAAAAAATAATAATAATAATAATAATAATAATAAATAAATAAAATAAAATAAAATAAATAAATAAATAAAAATAAAAATAAAATAAAATAATAAAAACTAAAATAAAAAAATTAAAGATGCAAATGCAAATGCAACGCATCGGGTTGCTACGCCAGCTAGATTTCATTTCTAAAACATAAATTTTACATGGGCGTATTTCCTTTTTTAAACACATTAATCAAAGCGTGTTTTAGTAAATACGGATTAGGTTCCCTTAGAAAGACCCCCACGAAGGGCACTCCCCCCGGGCCTATATCCCTAGTGTAGATAATTGGCCGTCAATAATCAACCCAACCCAACCCAAAGCGTGTTTTAAAATTATTTTTAATTTTATTTCATACATATTCAACTTAAAAATACCCCCAAATAAATACTCAAATTATTAAAAAAATAAAATAAAATAAAATAAATAAATAAATAAATAAATAAATATAAAAAAAATTATAAAAAAAATCCTTTCGTGTATCCCGTCACAACTACTTTTGGATCAACTTCGAGATGGGAGAACCCGTTCATTTCTAGATCACGCGTGATCGGAAAGATACTACAGCACCCTTCTAAACGTTCAACAGACAGACAGGCCATACCTTTTTCATGTCACGTTTCTCACACCCGCCTTCCGCTACATACACACTCACATACACATAAAAAAAGAGTAGGGGAGAGGCTGACTTGCATCCTAGCATTTCGGAAGTACAGAACAAAAAAGTTAATCATTCTTTTATATAGGATTTTTCTTTATTTTTTAACTTCCACCTGGGCGCTGCACTGATCGGAAATTGCGAGTGTGCTTACTTGGTTCATAAAAAAAATTCTTCCCCCTTTGAACGAATTCCTTTTTAGCATAGGAATTATGATAAAATGAGTTTCTGATAACAGCTGGAGAAAATGAAAATACTCAAAGCTAGCAAGAAAAATTACCTGATACATTTTCACAAATTATACATTTTTTTACAATATGTGAACATAACTCGTTTTTTTTTATATGTCTCTTCATACATTTATAAATATGATATGTGTTGAAGAGAGAGGGACACACACAGAGAAAGAGAGAAAAAGAGGGAGAGAGAGGAACATAAAGTAAAATAAAGAAAAAGAAAGAATTAAAAAATGTAATACTCATGATGTAAAATTCAGGTGCTGATACGAAACAGTAACTTAAGCAGGTATTAAAGGCGGGAGAATGATGGTTCGGCAGGTTCAGTTTTCGTTCTCTCTTTCTTCAGGCTTCAGACATGTTACTTAACGTTAGATTTAGTGACAGTTTTATAAAATAATGTAAAAATGTCTCTCATTTCCTTAATTATGCATCGATCCTTACTTATAGATATTATGAGTTTGTGCATTTCCCAAAGTTTTGATTGTTTGAATGTATGTGTGTTCATTGTAAAAATGTTAAGACCGTATGTATATATCTATATTCATTGTAAAAACATGATGACATACCTTGCAATTAAAAAATTAAAAATAATAAAATAAAAATAAATACTGGTAGAGCACAGAAGCCATAAATTTAATAGGTTGGCTGCTTTACTCAGTCTGACTCTGAAATATAACTAGGTCTTTGTAAAATGTCATATGGTAACTCTTGTAGATATGAAGGTAAATCAATGAAACATAAATAGGTCTCTGTAAGTTTTCATATGGTAACCAGTGCTATAGTCTTAAAAACGAAAGGGTATATGGTAGAGAGCATACGATATAGTTTTACTTTAGAAACAGAAGATGTGCGGAGTTTCTTAAAATAATACAAAATGTATATGATGTAATACCACGGTATACCATCCATTACAGCCCTGAAGGTTAGCCATGCGTTTTAGACATAATGTAAATAAATTAAACAAATGAATAAGTTTTAAATAATTCTATTAATTCAATTTTTTGAACAATTCAAGAAATGCTATTAGCAAAAGGAATGTTTGTCTAACTATATACAAAACAAATCGCCTAACAAATATTTAACACTAAGAACTACCGGAAATTTTACTCAAGTTTTTTAAAACTATTTCACACCAGAAATTTTTATTTAAAACTACTTAACTTATTCATTTAACGTATTTCTGTGAGTTTTATATTTAATTTATTTTAAAAAGAAATTTCTGGTTCGAATCGGAATATATTCATTTGGTAACTGTCAAAATGACGGCTCGTGGTAGTTCTAATGTTAATCCTAAAATAATTTCTTGGAACAGAATGATATTATAGCTTTTATTCTAAGCTGAATTTTCTAAACACTTTTAATTTTATATTACAAGAATAAAAAACAGAGGGTAACGCCTTCTCAGCGTTTTGAATGCTTAGAATAAAAAGATTAGTCATTACTTTGTCATTTTTCTTTTAAATTTCACTTGCACATTGGATGGACTAATTGGAATCTGTAACTTGTCTTACTTAACCTGATTTATAGAAAAATTCTTTACTTCCTGAACAAAGATTAAAATTAAAGGAGTTATGATAAAAATTAAATGATCTAATAACACATAAAAAAAGTAACAATCTAAAAGTAGAAAGAACTTTACTTGATATGTTTACTCGATCAAATTACTTGATATGTTTTGATCTTCATGCATTATTTACTAGAACCTTGTGCCCTTTTTATGCTTATCTCTAAATGGTTCGTGAAAACAATAGGCATTCAATAAATTAAATAACATACATTCGACTTTAAAATATGAATATACGTAAACAAAACGTCGATTCATTGCAGAAAATTTTACAAATACAATTTGCAACCCTACTAATGAAATAATTTGCTTTATAAAAGAGTAAACACCGTATAAAATAGCTTATTTTTTCAAAATAAAATTAGATTCAGGTATCAATATAAAACAATAATTTATGTAGATATTCATAAAAAAATTTAAAAACTTAAATATTTATTTATTTTTTCAAGTGTCTAATTTTTCTTCTAATCTAACAATTAATTCCTCTACTCATGACTTATTAAAATAAAAAATAAAAAAATACAAAAGCTATGTAAAAGTGCAAATTATTAATATTGATTATGCATTAATTTTAATATGTGAATTTTATAGCGAAAAGGGTATTCATCATGGAAAACTAATTTTAACATTATCATTGACTACACTGAAAAAACAAAATGCGGATTTTACAGTATAATACTGACATCCCAGCTGCCAGTATTATACCGTAAAATTAACAATAATAAACAGTAAAATAAGCAGTAATACGCTACACTGTTAAAAATTTGCAGCAAATTGTCCAGTCATTTGACCGTTTTTAGAGTAAACAGTTACATAACCGTAATTTAACTTTATTCTGACAATAATATGGCCAGAATTGAGATAAATTACGGTTATGTAACCGTTTTCTATAAAAACGGTCGAATGACTGGACAGTTTGCTGCACATTTTTAACAGTGTACCAAGTCGCGGCAGCGTATTACTGCTTATTTTACGGTTTATTACTGTTAATTTCACGGTATAATACTGGCAGCTGGGATGCTAGTATTATACCGTATAATCAACAAAATTTTTTTTGTACACGTCCAAAAGTCCCTGGACACTGTCGATTTCAAATATTTTGTCGAATATCATACTCGAAAAATTATTCTGGAACTCCAGAAATATAAAAAACATTTAACCTCATATTTTTCAGAGAAAGTTTGACCACTAGGCCAATTAGGAGACCAGCAACAAATTTAATAAAATATAGTATTTTGTCGATCAAGCTGTAAAATAAAATGCTCCAAATGACCTTTCCCATGAAGAACTAAAGCATCAATATTAAAATTAAAAAAATAATAATAATTAGAAATGTCAATTTGTGATAAATTCCTTATGATCCACCTATCCTTAGAAAGCAATTAAATTCCTGTGCATAATTAATTTCCTGGGCATATTTTTAATTATTTTTGCACCATTATCATTTCATTAACAAAAACCCACATAACACAGAAGATGATGAATCATAAAAAAATAAAAATGATAAGAAATTAAACGTCGTTTTAAACTGGTTTTAAATAGTAATGCATTATTATGAATATTTTAAATACTGTAGTAATATCACTACAGTATTTAAAATGTCCATAAAAACCTAAAATAAAACCGAAGTAAGAAATAACCTTAAAGAAAAACAAAAGAATTGCCAAAAAAAAAAAAAAAAAAAGAAAGAAAGAAAGAAAAAGACAGAAAAAATACAAAACCTCCTCTTTTATTCCTACTAAAAGAAAGCATAGAAATCAAATGATTTTAACAATTATGTGATTTTATTATTTATGCAGTCTGCTGTCATTAAAGATGCCAGTGAGAAATTTTTTAAGCTTATCTAATGTTTCGATTGAAAAAGAACAGAGAACAGATTTTTCTCTTTGATTTTAATCGCTCTTTCTTCAGCTCTTTGAGAAGAATGACACAATCTATAAAATGGGTGAATTTAGCAAAATGTTATCTGAAAAATCTCTGCTCCATTGTTCGCTTTTTTACGCCCGAGGTAGACAGATATTTCGACTTTAATTTGACACAAAATCGTAGAGAAAAGAAAAAAAAATGCCCTTGATTTTTAAAAAAAAGACAATTTGTTAATAAAAATGTCATGCTTGTATTCAATTTATTGCCTAAACTTTATATATATATATATATATATATATATATATATATATATATATATATATATATATATATATATATATTATTTTATAGTACAAAGGGATATTGTCCGATTATTGATAAAATAATGAAATATTTTTTTTTTCCTTCTGGATTTTAATTATGTTTTCGTGTTGTTTAATTTTAAAAGTGAAAACTTAAAAGAGCAAAAATTTTTTAAAATTATGACGGAAAATTTTTTTAATGTTGTTTTTCAAATTTCTACAAAATTTCATAAAACATACAAATATATTTTAATATTAATTTTATAGTTCGCTTTTTTAAAATATGATATTTTTAAATATTTTAAATCATAATTTTAAGTTAAAAAAACCCGCAAATTTTACTTATACAGTAAAATGTTATTATATAGCTCTTTTCATCCCCCCGTATTCATGATATTTAATTTATTTGGTTACTCTCTGCCACAAAATGACGTATATATAAATTTTCCGATTTTTTGCTTGAAATGTATTTAGACTTTCCTAATATATTATACCGAAATTATGCAAAGATTCGATGATTATAAATATGTGAAAAAGGCTTTTTACAATCAATTTCCGTTTAAATGAAACTTAGTTGCAATATTTAATTTCATTTTCTCCAGTTTGCGTTGCTTCAATATATCAGTATGATCAAAATGCTGAAACTTCACCATATACTTTTCAGGTGCGCTTCCTAAAATTAGGAATCGGATTTTCTCTAATATAAATTGTTTATTTTTTAAAACATAAAAACGTTAAGTAAATAAGTCACTTTTACTGTATTTCACATATATCATGACAGTTTTATTTTTTCACTAATTAAGCATGCAAAAATAAATAAATAAATAAATAAATAAATAAAATTAATTAATTAAATTAAACATTGTAAAAAAAAAATGTACAATTTTGAAAATTTTCTTAAATTTTTCAAAAATATTAAATTTTAAATTTTATTAGAAGAATTATTGAATGGAACATCAATTTTCACTTGGCAATTCGCAGATGACCAAGTTATAATTGCAAAAAGTAAAAATGATTTAGAGAAAATGACGATAAAAATTAAGGAAGAATATGAGAAATGGGGACTTTACATGAACGTTAGTAAGACCAAATACCTATGTATGGGAGGAAATGAGACAGAACTAAATTTAAATAGTAACATAAAAATAGGAAGCTGCGAGTATTATAGATACCTTGGTGTAAACATTAATAGATAAGGCACAGACTCACAGGAAATTTAATATAGAATCTGCCAATGAAGTAAGGCTGTAAAACTATTAAATTCTATTTGGTGGAGTGAGGAGATCTCCAGAAATTGAAAATATAATATATACAATTCTATTGTAAAGAGCATACTGTTATATGGAGCAGAGGGGTGGAGAATTATGGTGGCAGAAAGAAACAAATTAGCAGCAGTGGAAATGGATGCCCTAAGAAGATCATGCAGGATATCAAGAATAGAAAGAATAAGAAATGAAAGAATCAAAGAAATGATGAAAATAAAGGGAACCATATTAGACGATCTCCAAAAGAAGCAATTCATCTGGTATGGTCATGTTAAAAGAATGAGTGACGAGAGACTACCCAAAATCGCATCTATAATTATATAGAACAAACCAAAAGAGGAAACGAAGAAGACCACGAAAGAAATGGATGGATGGTATAAAAAAAATCCATGAGGGATACGGGTCTGGAGGAGGAATGGACCCTTGACCGGAAGAAATGCAGTGGTCTTGTGTAGATTTTTCGGATGGTGGCACCTGACGCCATAAACCGAGTTATATATATATATATATATATATATATATATTAGAAGAATTGCATTTTCTATTGATTAAATCATTTTCTTTAATAAAACCATTTCATAATACATCAAAAAATATTATATATAAAAGAAGTTCAAAATGTACCAAGATTTCTTAAACAAAATTGAAGACATATAATAGAGTTATGCTAGAAATAATTTTAAAATATATGAAATAAAAAATATTAACGCAAGTAAATGTAAGTATCATAAAATTTTTCATAAGTGACCTAACCTTTTCATTTTATGTTGTGTTATGATTATGCACTAATAACTTGATATTTCTGCAAATATTCAAAAGTCCGTCAAGTTTAAAATGCTTTTTTTTAATTTTTTTACCGTGACTATATATTTATTTAATTATTAATTTAAAAAATCAACTTCGCACACATGTAGACAAAATGTCTGTCATTAATCACAATTTGTCCGATAACTGTAATAAGTCTTCAGTGACATCCTCGCAGAACAAATAAAAATTTCTAACATCCCGTCACTTTTGTCATGTTTGCATTTGCATTTGACATTGACATTAATAGTAAAACATTCTTTTTATTAGAATGAATTAGTATAAGTGGTAACAATAATAAATCTTTGTTTCATATCAGAAATTTTCTTTTCTCTATTTATAGTAAACAGTTAAAACTAGTTATAGTTAGTTAAAAATACATAGTAAAAAATTGAAATTCAAATATGAATTTTGACTTAAATTTCACACTAGATAACTAAACATTCGTCTAATAGACTTATGAACTCCACAATCTTGGCGAATTCGGTATGCTACAGTACAGCTTCTACCACGATAGTGCGTTAGTGGGAAAAATGTATGTTTCCATTAAAACCCAAGTGTTAATATTATCTTTGAATACCACACTGCAAAAAATAATTGTTGATTTTACAGTATAAAACTGGCACCCCAGCTGCCAGTATTATACCGTAAAATTAACAGTATTAAACAGTAAAATAAGCAGTAATACGCTGCCGTGCAAGCAGTAATACGCTACGCGCGGTATGCGTATTACTGCTTGCGCGGCAGCGTATTACTGCTTATTTTACTGTTTAATACTGTTAATTTTACGGTATAATACTGGCAGCTGGGGTGCCAGTTTTATACTGTAAAATCAACAATTATTTTTTGCAGTGCATAACGTAGCATCATACTACAGGAAACGAACTTTTATATAAATACGTACGGCTTCCCTCCCTTCGGAATGTTCTATTTTTTTGGCAGCACGCCAAGGTCCATCTTTTAAGACTGGTCAAGCAGCACCTACAGTCGTCTTCTGGTCCGTCCGTCTGTCCCCATGTAACAGCACAAAAACTACTTAACCGAATCTTTTGAAATGTATTATAAATAATCGTTGCAGAATTTTGTCTTAAATTTTATGAAAATCGAATCAAAACTTAAAAATATATTAATAAAAGTTTTCTCCATTTTATTAAATACGTAATTAATTCAATGATATCCTATCATAGGTAATGATTCTAGGTTGCCATTGTGATTACGTCATATTTAAGATGGAGTCATATTATTTTCTCATTACTGAATTTAAAAACCGAATTTGTATTCTAAAATTGTTTAATTATAGCAATCATATAATCTACGACAGTTTTTTGGGTAGATGTTTCAGGAGAAATAAATATTAATGGAAAAGAGTCTAAATATGGATTTCAAGTTCTGAAATTTTCAAAGCTAGGTTTAAGTTTCCCATTATAATTTTCAGTAAATGTCAACAAAAGATAAAATGTTGCCAAATTAAAATGTACTTATTTTATTAAGGAAATTAATCATATCATAATAACAGATGATATAATTCATTTTACTGAAATAATAACAATGATTTTTTTTTTTTTTTTTTTTTTTTTTTTTTTTTACATTGACTTGTATTGGATATTTCCGCATAAAATAATAAGTTCTGAATATTTATAAAACTAGTTACAGTACGAACACTCCTTATTTGTCACGTTTGGCATACAATTTCCAGCTTTTTTTTCCCCACTCGGCCAAATATTGCAAAATACGGTTAAAATGTCGTCTTTTTGGAGATTGAATATTTTTTTTCTTCTCTAAATAGCTCGAAATGTAAATAGTTAATGTACGCAATATTTATCCCGTGAATATGAATATGAAATAACTTATCTTTTATGTTTTCGAAATACATGTAAATACCATTACATATATTTCGAAGTACCTTCATAAATGTGTTAATAACTTGCAATATGTATTTGTTACTGTTTACGATTATGCTATCATTTTGCTTGATCACGCTGACTCTCATGAGTGTCTCCATGCGTATAAAAGTCGGTAGATTCGTACAAGTTCAATATTTATCATAAATGCGTCCAAAATAACGTTCAAAATGATAATCGTAACATATCAATAAAAACAAATTTGTGTAACTTTTTAACGTTTTCGTGCCAACTATATCGGAATTCGTATGTATTTGTGTAGAATAGGTATCGGATCTAAGCTTGCATCTCTGTTGTTGTGTCAGATTTCGATACCAAATCAATAACCCGTTTATGTATCGCTAAAGATATCGTTTTTCGGGCCCTTTCGATACAGAAATGTTAGGATGTGCAGTTATCGGAATGACACCACTGGTATCTGACGAAGGTATCTTTTTGACAACGATATGTTAGTTCTGTGTTTGCTACGCAATAATTTTAATGTATCGGATAATTATTCAGTTAGATTCCAATCTAAAAAATTGCAAGAAATACTAGCAAAACTGGGAGAACATTTTAATTTTCTCAGACAAGAGCACTCCAAAGTAAAGATTGAGATAAATGTTAAGAAAATAATTAGAGAATGATTAAGAGTATTGAGAGTATTATTGCTATTAGTAATCTAAAATGGATGGACTATGATGGCGTACACTTTAAAAATAAAGTAAAATAAAATAAATAAAAGTAAAAAAATACAGAAAAAAATTCTGTAATTTTTTGTACCCAAAGTTTCTGTAAAATTTAGTATAATTACCATCATTTTTACTGTAAAATTCCAAATATAAAGAATGTTAAAAGAACTATTTTTCTGTTAATTTACAGCATAAAAGTGCCAACAAACGTTGCTGTGATTTTTGCCTTTTTTTTCATGTACTGTATTTTTCATTTTCAAAAGTGAAAACAAAAATAAAGAAATATAAGTGATGTTATGAAAAATGCAAGTCACATTTGGAAAAAAAAAAAAGAATAGCTATCCATATATTAAACGTTTTGATAAACAACTAATTCTCTAAAGTTCTTCCTAAAGTGAAGAGGCCATTACAAAATCCAACCACCAAGTAGTTGATTTTAAGAATTTTCTTGTTTTCATGACTGAATTTGAATCTTCTCCCCCATCCATCTTTCAAACTCAAAAAAAATTTTTTTTGTTTACCTTGTCATTCACGTTCTTCTTCTTCTATTTTAATGAAGAGGTTTATGTAATTTTGTAATGCAGTATGAAATATTTTCATATCATGGAAATGACAGTCTAGTTTCTCTCTAAAATTCCAGAACTGAATTCCTTGTCCACGCCTTTGAAAGATTTGCTAGTAAATCCATTGCATTTAACAAGGAATTCTCTGAATTTGAAATTTCATTTTAGCTAGTTCTTCAAGAACTCAAAATGCATTACCTTTTGTTAAAAGCAGTCAGAATTTTCGTGGTAAAAGCTAAAACCTTTTCCCAAAAAATTTAAAGAAAACGATGTTATTCTACAGAGAGAAAATAATGGCATGATAAAATTATTTTCTCTCATGGAAGACTGTAAAAACAATGAACAAATCTAAAAGGTAATGTGAATAAATGAAACGCGAAAATTTCATTTAGATGCTAATGTTGAGAGCGAACCTTATAATGTAAAGCGCAATTATATTTTAAGCAAGCTGCATTTATGTTTTTGGAAAGAGGTAGGCTACCGTGCATGCGCGGTAGCGTATTACTGCTTACACGGCAGCGTATTACTGCTTATTTTACTATTTAATACTGTTAATTTTACGGTATAATACTGGCAGCTGGGGTGCCAGTTTTATACTGTAAAATCAACAGTTATTTTTTGCAGTGCAGTCACAAACGAAAATTCCCAATATTTTTTTTTTCGTTTTACACAGGATTCCAAAAAGCGCCCTTTATATTTAGAAAATGCCAGAAACCAATATATTTTCGATATTTAAAATAAGTTTTCATAACCCTTGCTTCTGGCATGATTTTTATTTCCTTGTTATTATTATTATTATTATTATTATTATTATTTACTGTCAGTGTTTTTTTTTTTCAAACTTTTCCAAGCTTTAAATATATATTTATCACAGAATGTAATTGTTTAAGATCTGTCATATTTAAATTAATATATCTGAATTTCGATTAAAGATTAAATTGAAACTTTGTACGATGTTTTTCAGTTATTTTTTTTATATTGATTTTTTATTGTTTTGTTTGCGGAGAAAAATTTTAAAATATGATTCTTGAAGTGAAAAGTTATACTAAGTGTATAAAATTCATGTATAAGTAAAAAAGCGTAATATATTGTGATAAAAGAATTCAAGGTAAATTGTGATTTTAATAATGTAACATGTATTTATACACTGCAAAAAATAATTGTTGATTTTGCAGTATAAAACTGGCACCCAGCTGCCAGTATTATACCGTAAAATTAACAGTATTAAACAGTAAAATAAGCAGTAATACGCTGCCGTGCAAGCAGTAATACGCTACCGCGCATGCTCGGTATGTGTATTACTGCTTGCGCGGCAGCGTATTACTGCTTATTTTACTGTTTAATACTGTTAATTTTACGGTATAATACTGGCAGCTGGGTGCCAGTTTTATACTGCAAAATCAACAATTATTTTTTGCAGTGTAATTCGCATACGCACAGAGATACACTCATTTTAATACATATTCTTCTTCATATTGAGACAAAACAACTTTATGTATAACTTGGGGATTTCATTTATTGTTTCAGTCATTTATTGCTGGCCAGTACTGCAACACACAAATTAAGCTCATTTCATCTAACAATATTATGAAAAGTTTAACTTGTCTACGATATTTCAGAAATACTCACATTAAAATGCAAATAGTTTCAACGAAACGATCATGAGCATAACATTAGGCCAGATCTTACAGATCATTTGACTGCAATGACTTTTATGCGCAATGACTTTTTATTAAAATTATTGCTTCATATTAATATTTTATGATAAATAGGTTATACTATTGACAAAATTGCATAGAAAAAAATTGCTTTAGTATAAAAAAAATTGTTTATAGCCAGCCCAATTTCCGAATTTTTACGGATTTTTTTCTCAGATGAATCGATTTAGTACACTCTAAAAACGACATTTTCAAAACTGAGCAAAAAATACTCAAATCTGAGTATGTCGCATAGTCAAGATGGCTCCGAATCAAAATTGCTCAAGTTTGAAACATGTATATACTCATTTCTGAAAACTTACACACACTCAAGAATAAAACATCATGTGCTCATATTTGAGTATGTCCAATGTTTCAAAAATGAGCATGAACTGACTTCTATGCGTGCTCATTTTTGAGTATGTCCATGTTTCAATATTCTGAGTATTTCTGGTATTTTAGAATTGAAAACAATGGGTCATCATATTTGAAACAAAAAGTTTCATATCAAAATGAAAACATCCATTTACTCAGATTTGAAAGTGTCATTTTTCTCAGTGTAATTGTTTGAGAAAAATGTGAATTTAAGAATACCCTTGACAGATAAAGGACTTAAAGTCTAGTTACTTTGTCATTTTCGCTCAGACTAGGGATTTTGTTTTATATTTTTACATTCTGAAAAGAATTTCCGTATTTTGCCAGAACAATTTTTCCTCAACAATTTTTGGTACAATTTTTGGACTTATACGGATATTTTTTTCTTTTTAAGTGTAATAATAAAAATAATTCCGATAGCTTTAGAATAAATTAAAATTTAGCCTCATCTGTCAAAGATTTTCTGAAATTCATACTTTTTGACACTTTCATAAAATCACATTCAACAGCTGAAAAAAAAAAATCGTAAAAATGCAGAAATTATACTGGCAATATTTTTTTTTTTCCCTTACAGTGTAAGTTTAACAAACTATATAAAACGGTGCAAAAACTCACACATCAGCAGGAATTATAAAAAAAATTAGATACAATGAGATACTGATAAAACAGAAAAACAAAAGTATGATTTATTACATCAATTCCTTCTAAAATGAAAAATATTCATCGAAATTCAAATTGTATGACTTATGAAATGAAATGATTCAAAATACTTAGCATGTATATCCACGTTGCAGTTTTTGCAAAGAGTCAAAAACTATAATTTTACAATTATTTTTTAAATATAAAAGAATGTAACTGGTAACAAACAAACAAACAAAATAATAACAATTAGTTAAAACAAACATCCTAGTTTTCAATACAAATACTGTTATTGATCCGAATATTTATTTTCATAATTAAAAAAAAAGCTTAAGAAAATTATGAATTTTTTTTCACCAGCAGCACGGAATGGGTTAAATAAATCAACAAACGAGTTTATTGGAAATTTAAATATTTCATGAATCTTGCAAGAAACCAGTAAAAAGATTCAGTAACTGTGCCATAGTTTTTTTTTCTTTCTGGCGTTCTTTTTCTTTTTCCTTATTTTAAATGCATATTGAATTTCTTTGTAACGAGTTTCAATTGAATTTCGATTGCGAACTTCAGATGAGGCATGGAATGATGTGAATGAAAGACCTTATCAGGTTATTCATTCATTTGATTTCGATTACTTCCGTAATAGATCCTCATCTTCAGCACGATTTTTTCCTCTTGCTTCTCTTATGGGAAAAATGTTCAGATGATTTTCATTCAAAAAATAAGAAGCCTGAACTAATTTTGATTGATTTTCAATGGAGTGAAATTGTCAAATATAATAAACAATGATGATAAGTAATCAAGAGAGAAGAAAATTTTCATTGTTTACCAAAAAAACTTCAGTAAGCACATTGCTAATTCAGTCATGATTTGTAGCGTTTATTTTTATTTTATTTATTTTTATACTTTTTTGGAGGGGGGGGGGGTGATAAGGTATAAAAATAAACTAATTAATACTTTGAAAACTTGAATGGGTAATAGTAGAAAAGTTTCGAGAATTACGTTTAGTTTCAGGGAAATGGAACTGAAAATATTTTTATGAATTAACTTCGCAATAAATTCAAAATTTTGTCCATTTGTAGTTTAAAGTTTCACTGTTACAGTGGTTCTCCTATGCATCACCGGTACCTATTATTAATAACTATTTAAATTATTTTACTGGATTATGCTAGTTTTAGGTAGATTTCGTAAGAAATACTACCTATTACATTCTCACCTAAGTTGAAAATTTTGAAAAATTTTTGCAGATCTACGCCGATCATGACTCCCAGAACCCAAAACCACCCCCAGTTCAAAACTTTATCTATCTATCTATCTATCTATCTATCTATATGTTACTTTTTTATGAACACGATAACTGGAAAAATTCTGCATAAATCTCTTCCAAACTGATACATAAAATCAAGGGGCATAAAATCTCGGTCAAGTTCGTTAATGGCCAAAATTGAACCAGGGGGGGGGGCTTGTTGTGAAAACAGAAAAAAACCCATAATTTCTTAATTATTATACGTATCGAATCCGTTTAAAGTTATTATTACTTCTAGGAAAAGGGCCGAAAATTTATGTAACACAGATTTTTGATATAATTAAAAATGGCCCCAAGGGGGGAGGGAAGGGGGGGGGTTAGAAGACAAAAAATCATAGCTTCGTCAATTCACAAGATATCAAATTCGCGTAAATTTATTATTAATCCTCTTAATATTATCTAAAACTTTTATATTGACAAGTTTTTTACAGGACCAACCGTTATAGCAAAAAAAATTAAAAATAATAAAAATCCCTGCCGGCTCCGCCTGCAAACAAGTTATTTTTCGAAGTAGGCGGTTCCAACTCCGCATCTTTTCGAAACTGATACATAAAATCAAGGGACATAAAATCTCGGTCAAGTTCGTTAATGGGCAAAATTGAACCAAGGGGGGGGGGGGGGGCGCTTTTTGTGAAAACAGAAAAAACACATAATTTCTTAATTATGATCCGTATCGAATCCGTTTGAAGTTATTATTACTTCTAGGAGAAGGGCCGAAAATTTATGTATGACAGATTTTTGATATAATTAAAAATTGCTTTAAGGGGGGGGGGGAAGGGGGGTTTTAGAAGAAAAAAATTCATAACTTCGTCAATTCCCAAGATTTAAAATCCTCTTAAATTTATTATAAATCCTCTTAATATTATCTAAAACTTGTATATTGACAAGTTTTTTATAGGACCAACTCTTATAGAAAAAAAAAAACCCTGCTGGCTCCGTCTGCAAACAAGTTAGGTTTCGAAGTAGGCGGTTCCAACTGCCGAATCATCGCAAAAAGGTAATTTCTTCCGCAATTCCCGACAAACAGGTGCCCAACGGCCTGCGTCTTCGAAATCTACCTGTGCCTGTAGGCCGAGCCATCAGGGATTTTTTTTATGTTCTTGTTGTTGTATCCGCTGTGTAAAATATTTAAATTTTTGTTATTTTTTTATTCAAGAGTGTAAAATTACTTTGTAGTAGTTACTTTTTTAATTATTTTTTTGTGAATCAATTTTAGTTTTTAAAATTTGGTAACGAAAATAATTAATTTGGGATTTGTGCTCATTTAATGTATTTTGAATTTTAAGTTTACTTATTTTAAAGTCAATATTTAGCAGAAAAAATAATTAAAATCAATACTGATTTCCAAAAACGACAGTATTTAAAATATTTATTTAAAAAATTCCAAGCTAAACACTTGGTTGAATATAAATTATTATCTATATACCTAGAGTGTAAAATTTATCTTTAAGTGCACTCTCAAAATAAATTTCGTCAAAAACCGTAAAAAATACAGACAGCAAGTTGCCGGAACATCACTGTGATTGAAAGAGATTTTTCTGTTATTTGAAGAAATTTCTGTCTTGTGACTGGGGAATTTCAGGAAAATTTGACCTTCGTTTCGTGATTTTTCCGTGTTTTAATGGAAAAACAACATACGTAAAAATTCCGTTTGTAATACAGAAAAGTAACACGCAGCACAGTTGCCGGTACACCCCTGTAGTTAGAAGAAATTACAGATTTAGATCGGAGAATTTGATGTATATTTTATGTCAGATTGGTGAGTTTTCCGTATTTTGGGGGAAGCGAAACGGAATGTTTCGTGTTTTAACGAAAAAAGGCAACGGAAAAATGTGCTCAATTCACGTATTTTTTTTAGAGTGTGCTTGTATTTAAAAATTATATTTTATTTATTTTATACTGATAAGCAAAATGTAGGGGAGTGGAGGCAGAAATAGAATAATTTTCATAAAAAGATTACTTACTCAATAATTCTTATCAGTCTTTGATACAATTTTTTTTATCTGAAACTAAAAGAATGTACACTGCAAAAAAAAAAGTGTTGATTTTACAGTATAATATACTATGCACCTCAGCTGCCAGTATTACACCGTAAAATTAATAGTAATAAACAGTCAAATAAGCAGTAATACGCAACCGTGCTTGCGCGGCAGCGTATTACTGCTTATTTTCGATAGGGTGTCATTTCCAAATTCTTCTGGCTTAACCCTTTCCGGCACAGTGGTCCCATTCCGGGCACACCTAATTTTAATTCCAAACTTGCATTCGGCAACAAGAATATTTAATAAAATTTTGCTTCTACAATGAAAGCTTAAAATAAGGAATTCTTATTTTCTAAAAAAAGGTCGTTTGTAAATTCCGGTGTCAGTCAGTAATTTCGCATTTTACGAACAGAATTTGTCTGTGCCTTATAGGGTTAAATGAAACAAGAAGAAGAAATCGTATAAAAATGTGACTGATACCAATCGATTAGAAATGACTTCTACTATTTAATGTTATACTTAAATTTTGCTTTTGGGGGGTCATCTGCATTTAGCAATTTTAACCAACTTTAAACTTTTCAATACTAACGCCGAATTTTGATATCATATTATTTAGATTTTTCAATAAATTCTGTCTTCGGATACAAAACAGAAAGTGAATTGTTTGCTCAAGTAACCATGAACGTAGAAGGTTCATGCAAGTAACTTAGGAATTATGCAGGTTTAAAATTTACAGCTCGTTGTTAAATTATTTTTTAATCGTCGCAAAACAGATTGCAATGCAGGCATTTTTCTAAGCATAACTCCAAAACTGCTGAGTGGAATAAGCTGTAATATTGCACTAGCATATTTGAAGCTTCCAGAAATTGGTTTCTGTTAAAAAATTCATGGGTTACGATTAATATTTTTCTCGAAAATTAATTTTGAAAAAATGTATATTTTGTATATTGAATTAATTGTTCGGTAAGTGGGGAATTCTACAACTGGTATTCGACTATAAATAATGAAGCGTGCATGTAAGTATATAAGCAATGCAGTAAGTGTGCAGTATTAATTAAGGGGATAAAAAGTATAATAATGTGTGGAGATAATGAAAGTTAAAAGTATTTATTAATATTAACTCTCTGGTGAATAAATTAAATCCTCAGAAAGCCAGTTATTTATCATTTATTTTTTTATTTTGTTATTGAAATTTGTTTGAAATTATAAAGTAAATATTTCGCTGATGTCGAAATAGAAACATTTATAACATTTTTATCATTATTTGGTAATGGTAATATTGGATTAAATGTAAGGAGAAATATAAGTGTCCGATATTGGAAAAAAAAAATGAATACTTTGACTGTAGACAAGGCTGAAAACTTCACAACTTTTATGAAACGCATCAAATAAAACTAATTTTCAGAATTGAACGCTAGAAATTTTAAAGTTGAATCTATACTAATATTATAAAGAAGTAAATCTTGTTTGTTTGTTTGTAGGGGGTAATCTCTGGAACTACCGAACCGATTTCAAAAGTGATGGTGGCAAATTGATGGTGACAACCCCTGCTCCAACATAGGCTATATTTTATGTCGGTGCCACTAACACCAGGGGGTGCAGGAGCAAAAAACGTTCTAAAATTGCGATTTTTCAGTTATCACACTGGCTGTCAAGCCAGTGTGATAACTGCCAGCTTGGCAGCCGGTTCTGTATGTATGTATGTACGTACGTAATGCGATAACTCTTCATAGAAATATCCGTTTACCTTCAAATTTTGTTTATAGGTTCACTGTGTTAAGGCGCTTCCCTGATTAGTTTTCGGGATTGATTGGTTAAGTATAAAAGGGGGGAACAAGGGGCTAATTCCCCCCCCCCCTTAATTTATATAAATGGGTTTTTCATGCAGAATTATTCCGTTTTCCTTCAAATTTTGTTTATAGGTTCACTGAGTTAAGGCGCTTCCCTGATTAGTTTTCGGGATTGATTGGTTAAGTATAAAAGGGGGGAACAAGGGGCTAATTCCCCCCCCCCCTTAATTTATATAAATGGGTTTTACATGCAGAATTATTCCTTTTCCTTCAAATTTTGTTTATAGGTTCACTGTGTTAAGGCGCTTCCCTGATTAGTTTTCGGGATTGATTGGTTAAGTATAAAGGGGGGAACGGGGGGCTAATCCCCCCCCCTTAATTTATATAAATAGGTTTTCATGCAGAATTATTCCGTTTTCCTTCAAATTTTGTTTATAGGTTCACTGAGTTAAGGCGCTTCCCTGATTAGTTTTCGGGATTGATTAGTTAAGTATAAAGGGGGGGATCGGGGGCTAATCCCCCCCCTTAATTTATATAAATAGGTTTTCATGCAGAATTATTCCGTTTTTCTTCAAATTTTGTTTATAGGTTCATTGGGTTAAGACGCTTCCCTGATTACTTTTCGGGATTGATTGGTTAAGTATAAAGGGGGGAACGGGGGGCTAATCCCCCCCCTTAATTTATATAAATGGGTTTTTCATGCAGAATTATTCCGTTTTCCTTCAAATTTTGTTTATAGGTTCACTGTGTTAAGGCGCTTGCCTGATAATTTTCGGGATTGATTGGCTGAGTATAAAGGGAGGAACGGGGGGGGTCTAATTCCCCCCTTAATTTATATAAATGGGTTTTTCATGCAGAATTATTCCGTTTTCCTTCAAATTTTGTTTATAGGTTCACTGAGTTAAGGCGCTTCCCTGATTAGTTTTCGGGATTGATTAGTTAAGTATAAAGAGGGGGATCGGGGGCTAATCCCCCCCTTAATTTATATAAATGGGTTTTTCATGCAGAATTATTCCGTTTTCCTTCAAATTTTGTTTATAGGTTCATTGAGTTAAGACGCTTCCCTGATTAGTTTTCGGGATTGATTGGTTAAGTATAAAGGGGGGAACGGGGGATAATCCCCCCCCCCTTAATTTATATAAATGGGTTTTTCATGCAGAATTATTCCGTTTTCCTTCAAATTTTTTTATAGGTTCACTGTGTTAAGGCGCTTCCCTGATTAGTTTTCGGGATTGATTGATTAAGTATAAAGGGGGGGAACGGGGGGATAATCCCCCCTTAATTTATATAAATGGGTTTTTCATGCAGAATTATTCTATTTGCTTCAAAATTTGTTTATAGGTTCATTGGATTAAGACGCTTCCCTGATTAGTTTTCGGGATTGATTGATTAAGTATAAAGGGGGGGGGGTACGGGGGGCTAATACCCCCTTAATTTATGTAAATGGGTTTTTCATGCAGAATTATCCCATTTCCTTCAAATTTTATTTATAGGTTCACTGTGTTAAGGCGCATCCCTGATTAGTTTTCGGGATTGATTGGTTAAGTATGAAGGGGGGGAACAAGGGGCTAATTCCCCCTTATCTATACTAATATATAAAGTAGTAAAGATTGTTTGTTTGTTTGTAGGGAGTAATCTCTGGAACCACTGAAGCGATTTTAAAATTGGTGGTGGCAAATTAATGGTGACAATCCCTGCTCCAACATAGGCTATTTTTTATGTCGGTGCCACCACCCCCAGGGGGGTGCAGGAGCGAAAAACGTTCTAAAATTTCGATTTTTTTGTATACTGAAGGAGATAGAAACATCAAATTTGGTATGGTAGTTACTTATAAGATGTAAACGCTCTCTAAGAACAAATTATAAAAACATTCGAAATTTAAAAGGGTGAGATGAGGAAGAAGCGTTCTAAAAACATTCTAAATTACAATTTCTATGGAATCTCTGAAACTACAGAACCGATTTCAAAAGTGATGGTGACAATCCCTGCTCCAACATCCTCTTTAATATAAAGCTATGCGTTGCTGATGACTGGGTTTTTCACTATTCTTTGCCACAGATTAATCTCGGAAAATGAAACATTTGGAGCTACTGAAAAAAATAATAGCTCGAAAAGTATTTGTCAGAAAATTGTTAGACAAACTGCGTTTGAAATGTAAAAAATTGTGTATTTCTTAGTATAAATTTCAAATCTAATGATTCTGCGATTTTTCAACTATTGAATTTCTAAAATTACCAAATTTCACAATGGAGTACCATAGCGAAACCTTCACGCGTAAAAAGATAATGATAAGGGCGACGTGTCCTGACGTGTATATTGGCTATAGCACGAGTCACAATTTATACTATCCTTATTATTCTGTTAAAATATAAAAGTGAATTATGAAATGTCAATATTTTGTTTGATTAAAGGTTCGTTAAGAGAAATTGACCAGCGTAGCGGGCGTAGCTTGCTAGTTTATAAATAAATTAACTATGTGCTTTGTTGAATTTCTCATTCTTATCAGCCCAATAAACATTCAAACATAATCTCCGATTAACATGGAAGGCATCACGTCAAGCATATTTGTAACAAAATATTCAACGAGAGCTTTGTCGAAAAAAACTCACCTTGGTCAAGTTGCAAGGACACTGTCCTTTTGAGGCCTATGAACTAAAGGTACATTAGCAACAATAAAAAACGAGTTTGAAGAGTGAGTAGATTTTTTTTTCCTTTCCACTTTAGCGCATCTTCACTTCTAACTTTGTTTCCGGATATCCCGCCTAGGTAATAAGAAAACTTTTATTGAGTATAAAAAAATAAAAATAAAATATTTTTTCTATTGTTTTCCCTTACTTTTTTTTTTAAAGAAATAAATGGTGGAAGAACACATACGACGTTTTTATAGGTCTGTTTTCCTCTCTCAGTCTGAAAAATGTGATTATGTTAAACAAAATGATAGTAATATAAATTATATTCTAAAGAGTTTTCTTTTTCTTTTTTTCCTCTTTTTTTCAAAAAAAAAAAAAAAAAAAAAGAAAAAAAGGAAAGAATTGTTATTGAACTATATTGAAAGTTTTCGTTGGTATGTTTAAAGAACATTTTAATGATTCCTTTATTGGTATGAATAATGTATTTTTTGTCCTAAATACAACAAAAACTGTCAAAACGAAACCTGTTTATAAAAGAATACCGCCTTAAATGTAAAAATATCATAGCCCCAGCAAAAATAATAGAGTAAAACCTCTAAAAAGTAA
Organism: Maratus michaelseni; assembly: GCA_963931845.1. Taxonomy (NCBI): domain Eukaryota; kingdom Metazoa; phylum Arthropoda; class Arachnida; order Araneae; family Salticidae; genus Maratus; species Maratus michaelseni. The sequence continues at coordinate 155,240,196 of OZ007591.1, read as the reverse complement.
TCACTAGAGATCGAAAATATAGAGATTAAAAAAGAGCCGTTTTAGACATGTTTGCGTCTTATCTGGTATAATTGTATAGCATTTCTTCCGGAAAAAGATTTTTTTCTGATTAAAAAATTATTTCGTTACAAGCAGGTTCCGGTTTCACAGGTTTTACTATATTACATCATTATTCCAATAGACGATACGCCTGCTACTTAAAACTGTCTAAAACGATAATTTTTTTTTTGTCTCTCGATTCCGTCTTATCAACTTATACGTATTTTAAAATGCAGTAAAACCTGTGAAAATTAAACCTGACTATAACGGATATTTTTCATGGTACCTTTGAAAATAATACAACTGTAACTCACAAAGTACTTTCTAAAGCGGAAACCTGTCTAAAACGGAATTTTTATCCTGACGCATCTCTTCTGTATTAGTAGTTTTTATAATATTTTAAAACAATTCATAAGGAGGAAAATCACATCTACGTTGTCTATTCATTAGTATGCCAGACATTTCAGTCTCCGTTATTTATGAGTATAAATAATTTAATGTAAATTTTGCAGTTCTCAAATATTTTAAATATTTTAATTGCTTATTGTTTTAGCCATTTGCATACCCTTAGAATTCCTTTTTAATTCCATGTGTGTTATTTATACAATATGAATTTATTTCGAAATTTAATAAGTATTCACTTCTCACTTATTATTATTTTTTCCCACTTAGCGCGTCTTTACTTTATTTTGTTTCTGGATATTTCACCTAGGTAATAAGAAAACTTTCACTGAACGAAAAAAAAAGATTTTCTTTTTTTTTTCTTTTTTTTTATTGTACTTTTTAAAAATAATAATGTTTATAAAACATATATATGAAGTCTTTATATGTCTGTTTTTTTTCCCCTTAGCTTAGACTAGTAAATTTTATTTTGTGACTGTAAAATGTGATTATGTTTAACAAATTAATAATAATATAAAGTATGTTCCAAAGCTTTTTTCTCTTTGCAAGAACATGAATAGCATATTACGAAATTTGAAAACTTCAATTAAGCATGAATAGAATGCTGCACATTATATATATAATTACTTATTCAATTAAATTACATTGAAATTTTTAGTACATCTGTAGAATTGAACTCATTTATTTGAATATATAAAAAGCATGCTATAGAGAAGTTATTCAAATGGATGGTTTTCTAATTATATCAACTTTGACAATTGTTAACCCTTCCGTGTCACACCTCATTTTTCGATCATCCCTTTCACACCGAGTCCATTTGACCCTCAATCTAATTTTCATCAAGCTATATTTCCGCAGCTTACACCAAATTTTATTATAGTTTTTTTTATAACTTTTGAACTGTACTGTAAGATCGTTTAATTAATTTTAACCTGAGAATTAATTTTAATAAAGCAAAAAATTATTTAAATAGGTCTATTTTAAATGTCAGTTTTACTAAAAAGTTGCATTTATTTATTTATTTTAATAAATTAAAATCTCAAAGAGAATTTTAAAGATCAAGTGTGGTACTAAAAAACTACTGAAGAAGGTGAATGGTAAATGACAAGATAAGGCTAAAAAAAAAAAATGAATGAAAGTTTGCGGTTCAAAATTACACACACACAAAAAAAAAAAAAAAAAAAAAAAACAGTTGATTTTGCGGTATAATACTAGCATCCCAGTTGCCAGTATTATACCGTAAAATTAACAGTAATAAACAGTAAAATAAGCAGTAATACGCTGCCGCGCTATAATGCTGGCATCTCAGTTGCTAGTATTATATCGTAAAATCAACAACTTTTTTTTTTTTTTTTTTTTTTTTTTTTGCAGTGTATTTGGTGTGCTCTCAAAGTGTTACACTGAAAAACAAAATTATATGCGCGGCAGTGTATTATTGCTTATTTTACTGTTTATTACTGTTAATTTTACAGTATAATGCTGGAAGCTGGGTTACCACTATTATACCATAAAATCAAAAATTTTTGTTTTGCAGTGTAGAAATCACATTATGTTTTACATACTGTCTGGAAAATTGCTAATACTAATAATAACAACAAAATCTTATATGCGGCTTTGATGTCAATAATGCAAAACATTTTAATTGCGGTTAATACCAAATAAAGAGCATCTCTTTGGTTTCATGAACTTTAACTTGAGCTTTCAAATAAAACTCAACTATATACTTTTAATGTAGAAAGTTTTAAAAGTATTTTAAATGCATTAAAATAGGATACATATCTGTTCTTCCAATTGTTACAACGCTTTTGCATAATAAAAAGATTAAAGGATTACATTCACATCCTGCGAGTATCTCGCACGTGCCTGTCATTTATCACATTAACTACCACAATTATCGACTTTTAAGAACCTCCCTTCTGCATACTAAATAACATATCATCTTTACCATTTCTTATCCTAGGAAAATAAATTATTCACAAAAAATATCTCTTTAACAGACATAGTTTTGTTTTTATAATTTGTGATATGACTTTATGATACGTTCGATATAGACGATCTTGTACACTGCAAAAAAAAAAAAAAAAAATGTTGATTTTACAGTATAATACTGGCATCCCAGCTTCCAGTATTATACCGTAAAATTAACAATAATAAACAGTAAAATAAGCAGTAATACACTGCCGCGCTCGCGGCAGTGTATTACTGCTTACATATATTACTGCTTATATATATATTACTGCTTATATATATATATATATATATATACTAGCAGACTACGCCCGCTGCGCTGGTCGGTATCTCAAAAAGAACCTTGAATCAAACGAAATATATCGGTGAATTTAACTTTGTATTTTAAAGTAGTCTGTACCTTTACTTGGAATATCCTAAAATATCATAAAAACGGATACTTTCACTAAGTTATGTTTTTTTAATACGGTTTATTATTACGTTTACAATTTATTACCTACCGTTTTCCATTGATTCATATGTTTTCTAGCTACATTTTTTAATAACGGGAATAAACCTATATTATTCACAACTAAAAAGAATGGCGCATCTAGTATTATTTGTCGAGAATTAAATAAAAATCATGCACTCGTGACATCATAATTCACTTTTATATTTTACCAAATAATACGGTTACTATAATTTGTGACTCGTGCTGACACATTGCTGTCATTATTTTTTTACGCGTGAAGTTTTCGCTTTAGTACTCCATTGTGAAATTTGGTAACTTTTGAAATTCAATATTTTAAAAACGGCCTAATCATTAGATTTGAAATTTATATCAAGAAAAATACAATTTTTTACCTTTCTAACGCAGTTTGTCTAACAATTTTCTGACAAATACTTTTTTGCAATTAATTTTTTCAGATACTTCAAATGTTTCATTTTCCGAGATTAATCTGTGGCAACGATTAGCGAAAATCCCAGTCGTCAGCAACGCATACCTTTTTATTAAAGAGGATGTATATATACAGTGAAACTTCCATTTAACGAAGTCTCATCGTTACACTTAAACACTTCGTTATGAAGAAAATACGTTAAATAGAAATCAACTTAAATTTATGAAACTTTTATACATATAATCCACATAAAATTAAAAGTACATATAAAATGAAAATATTTGAGAAACGTATTTTAATTCGGGAAGTCATTTTTTTATGCAATGCATAGATATGAGAATAATTTAATTAGAATAATGTCGAAGAAAACGCAAAGAGAAGTAAACAAAAACCGAAGCGTACCTTTTCTTTTTTCATTAAAATGTGATTAAATGTGTGTGATTTGATTAAAAGTTTCAAATGTGTTCATTTTCAAACAGTCCGCTGAAATAAATTCATACATCCATCGCAACGCAGCAACCTCCCCGTTTAAATACTGTACGCGTACGAAAGTGGAATAAATTTCGTTATATAGAATGAGTTTTTTCTAATACGGAGATTTATTTATATGTTAATAATGTAGAAAGTCAAAGTTCTGCAGAAAATTTCGTTAAGTAGAAAATTTTGTTAAATAGAGACTTCGTTAAAGAGAAGTTCCGCCGTATATATATTAACTTATTAGAGTTTTTAATACAAATTTGTTTTTACCTAGGTTTTGTAAACGGAAAGCTCGAATTGGATCCATTGACTACAAATATAATTACATTATATTATATTACATATATGATTACATTATATTATATTACATATATAATTACATTATATTATATTACATATATAATTACATTATATTATATTACATATATAATTACATTATATTATATTACATATATAATTACATTATATTATATTACAAGTCAATGGTTGGATCCCCTACTGCACATAAAAGAAATAATAAAACCTCTGAATAACGGCCACCACTGGGAGCATAATACAGTGACCGTACTTCGGAGGTTGTCGTTATTGAGAGGTTTCAAGTTTTAAAAGCTCAAAATTACATTACATTAAAATAAAAAAAACTGGACAAAATTATTTTGTTTTTACAGTTAAAAAATACATACTATTATTTTACCCTAAAGAAATCACTTATTTCCTATTGTTTTGTTTTTTAAAGCATATCGCTTTCTCTAAATGCATAATCATTTCCAATTATTTTTTGTACAATTCGTTATCTTTTTGATTATGTGCAAAATTTTTAATTTCTCTGAAGCTAAAAAGAACATCAGAATAGGATTTTATGCTGTAATTTTGTGATAATTCCATATTATCTTCCGCTTCATTTTCGTCACCACTTTTATTCTCATTGACCTTGCTTTCTGTCAGTTTTTCTATCGTATTAAAAGTAGAAAAAACTGTCAAGTCATTATCTACATTCATGTACTCGATGCCTTTCATGGTTATTCCGGCTCTATTTAAAATATTACTTAACTCAGCATAATCTATTACTATAAATAAGCAAATCCTCCTCGACATTCTTTGCAATCTCAGTTGTAGTTGAAACATAATGTCAATTTTTTTTTTTTTTTTGTAACGTTCGGAATTCGTTATCTACATTCACGTATTCGCTGTCTTTCATGGTTATTCTGGCTCTATTTAAAATATTACTTAACTCAGCATAATGTATTACTATAAATAAGCAAATCCTCCTTCACATTCTTTGCAATCTCAGTTGTAGTTGAAACATAACGTCAAATTTTTTTTTTTTTGTAATGTTCGGAATTCGTTATCTACATTCACGTATTCGCTGTCTTTCATGGTTATTCCGGCTCTATTTAAAATATTACTTAACTCAGCATAATATATTACTATAAATAAGCAAATCCTCCTCCACATTCTTTGCAATCTCAGTTGTAGTTGAAACATAACATCAAGAAATTTTTTTGTAATGTTCGGTATTCGTTATCTACATTCACGTATTCGCTGTCTTTCATGGTTATTCTGGCTCCATTTAAACTATTACTTAACTCAGCATAATATATTACTATAAATAAGCAAATCCTCCTTCACATTCTTTGCAATCTCAGTTGTAGTTGAAACATAACGTCAAATTTTTTTTTTTTGTAATGTTCGGAATTCGTTATCTACATTCACGTATTCGCTGTCTTTCATGGTTATTTCCGGCTCTATTTAAAATATTACTTAACTCAGCATAATCTATTACTATAAATAAGCAAATCCTCCTCCACATTCTTTGCAATCTCAGTTGTAGTTGAAACATAACGTCAAAAAAAAAATTTGTAATGTTCGGAATTCGTTATCTACATTCACGTATTCGCTGTCTTTCATGGTTATTCCGACTCTATTTAAAATATTATTTAACTCAGCATGATCTATATTACTATAAATAAGCAAATCCTTCTCCACATTCTTTTCAATCTTAGTTGTTATAGTTGAAACATAACGTTAAAAAAAATCTTGTAATGTTCGGAATTCGTTATCTACATTCACGTATTCACTGTCTTTCATGGTTTTTTATTCCGATTCTATTTAAAATATTATTTAACACAGCATGATCTACATTAGTATAAATAAGCAAATCCTTCTTCACATTCTTTGCAATCTTAGTTGTTAGTTGAAACATAACGTTAAAAAAAATCTTGTAATGTTCGGAATTCGTTGTTCGGAGGTTTAATGTAACGTTATTTCTATGAAGGAAATTTGATAACACTAAAACATGACCGGTATTCGGAGGTTACCATTGTTAAGAGTGACCGTTATAGGAAGTTTCACTGTAGTAAGAAAATGGAATTTGGTACAGTAATAAAAATAGCTACTGTTTCATTTTATTTGATACCAAACAACCATTAAGATTTTTATGACATTTAACAGTCGCAGCAAACAAAAATAAAGTAAAAGCAAGAAAAAGTTAAACGAAATAAATGAAATTAAAAAATAGTTAAAAATAAATATAAGCTATCGAGTTCGAGTTTTCTCTCTTCTTTTTATGTCTAGATAACGTTAGATTAAGGATGGTAATGAAAAGAAAAACCTCATTTTCGCATAATTTTATTCATGTATTATAAATGTGGTTTAGTTTTATTGCGTTTTATTTCGTTTCCAGTTTTAGAAAAGGATTATATAACGAGTGCCTTATTTTTAAAAAAATCTTATGAATAACATACTTTCAGAAAAAGGAAAACCATTAACTCGTGTAAGCTCTTTTGTTGTAACCATTGTTGTAAGAGATTTCAAGAGAATGAAAATATATAATAAGGAATGACTATTATTAGATAGCACATCTACCTGCATTATCATATATCTTCTTTTTTCGAAGCATTTAAGTGAGATTCTGTTTAAATAGCATGAAATAAGCTAATAAGTTTTCTTATAATGACTATAATACTTTTTCTGGCATTATTATGATTATTATTAGGTAGCATTACCTACTTGTATTATCATATTTTCTTTTTCGAAACGTTTAAATGAGATTTTGTTTAAATAGCATGAAATATGCTACATATATAATATACTAGTACTTTTAAAAATTATATTTATTTCAATTTCGTTTTGATAAAAGTGTTAAGATTATTCACAAATCCAAACTCGCAATTTTCTGGCACATTCACGAAGACAATTTTAATCTTTAGACGCATAAAATTGCCAGGCGCTCTTATTTAGAAACTATGATACTATGAAATCGAATTGTGTTTTCCCCTTTTCGATAAAAGCAAATGATCTTTCAGAAAATGTTGTTAAAGCTGATATTTTGAACTGAATTTCAGGACTGTACAACACGGAAATGACAGTCATGAGACAAAAAGTTGAAAACGCTATTCGATTTCAAATCACTTTAATAGTCCTGCCTGGCAATTTCATGCTTTTACGCTTAAAAATGAGCCTGTGAATGTGTCAGAAATTTAATTTTGGCAGCAAGACGTAAGTTATACTTCGCAGGTATATTCACAAATTCTCCTAATTTCAAATTCTTCTAATAAATTGCAACATAATAAAATAATGAGTCGCTCTTTGGCCTTTTTTCACCGATATAGTCTTCCTTTTTAAAGCACAAAGTCTTATTCGGTAAAAGAGTCCGATTTCATCGGCATTAAAAATGTTTCTCTCCTCATAATTTTCACAAATTGCTTACAGACGTTCATGCCAATCCTCCACTTTTTTTAAGAACTGCAGCTTTTGCTTTTCCACATATTATTTTGATAGCGATGTTGTGCCGAGGCCGGAACTTTTCCAGCCATCCACTCAAAGCCTTAAAATCATGTAATCCGAGTTCTTTGGCGACTTCTAAAGCATTTTCCTGAATCAAAGGTCAGAATTATAGAATCAATTTCAATGGAATCAGTATTCCTCAATTTCACATTTTTGGTGTTACAGTTAGAGTTAGTAATCCACAAATTCCTTATTTCTTCTTTATTTCGCAAAATCTCTCCCACTTGTGTTTTACTTATTTTAAAACGTTCGGCAAGTATCCGTAAACTCAATTTCTGTTTTGCAGATTCACTTACACTTACAGTTTCATTTTTTTCTTTTAAAGTTAATCGCTTTCGTTTTGGGGTCATTCTCCAAACATTAATCACAAACAAGACACTAAATTCCGAGTACGTAAGAACTCAATATATTCAGAAAACGATAAAAATGGTGTTAACATATTTTTAAGTTTTGAATAATGCATGTCCATTAAGTCTCAGGAATCAAACAATAATCGATGCAAAATACATTGCGATATTGGGGGACTAGGGGCTACCAACCACTACATTTACCTGTGGTCACAAAATTTGTGACATTACCCTGATAAATTTAGAGGCTTTTTACTCCCCCCCCCCCCATTTTCTTTCTCGTTAAAAATCATTTTTCATCCTTTATCGCCAAAACTACTGTCCACTGTTCAGAATGTCCGCTATTCAGAGGTTAAACATACAAAAAATTAGGTTTTGGAAGTGGGGATTGGAAAAGTGTCCGTTAAATAGAGCTATGCGCTATTCGGGAGTGTCCGTTATGGAGGTTTTACTGTATATATATATATATATAACTTCTAGTGTCGTACTCCGGGGTCTTTTTCGAATCTCTACTGGTCTCCGCAGTCTCTATCTGTGGCTCTGTTTCAGTTTCAGGAGAGAAATAGGATTACATGCACTAATATTCCAATTTTTTCCTCTTCCTCTGTGAAAAATATTTATTATATCAAATATTTTTTATTTCAGGGTGGGGGGTATTTTATTTCAGGTCCCTTGAATGCCCCGTTTTCTTATTAATTCCATAATCACAATTCTCTGGAATTCAGTATCTTAAATTTTCTACATAAAACAATAAAAGTAATCATGTATTGTTAATGGTATGAATATTTTGTTTGTACGATTAATTATTTTCATAAATATTGTATTAATTATTGATAATTCTATATAACTGTTCAATTCAGTTAAAATTCACTTCTTGAGTCCCTACCTTCACTTTTGAATTGCTGCGCCACTGATTTTAATCACATTGTGATCAATTACTTTAATGTTTCGTTATTATTTATTTATTTATTTATTTTAAATATGCCTCATGACGTAAAATGATATTTATCATATTCATTTTTTCTCAGACCGACGTTTTTACAGTATAAATTATGCTTTCAAATTAAAACCCCATAACGTTGTTATTTTAAAGATACCTCCGTTAAATATTATTTTTAATTTTTGCAAGGAAGTCCATAGAAGTGGTATAAAATTGAATATGAAGATTTTTTTTCTTTTCTTCCTTTTCGTCAGAACAGCATACACAACTACTTTTTCGATATTACAAATCCACTTTCAGCTGCCCTCATCGTAAATTTTGTCTGCTTGACGCTATTTTAGTTTAAAACGAGAGAAAGGTTTCGAAGTGTTGCTAAATATACGCTTCTGTTTTCACACTGAATACCATTCTAACGTTGAGTAAGCATAGCGGAATCTGTGAAACAATAATCATCGACTTATTTCGGGAATTCCTGAATAATTTTTACCGTGTAACATAAAATGGTTTTTAATCGAATTTTTATATTTTTTAAGTATTTTCAACTGTTTCTTATTAAAAAAACATTTTAAAAAATGTTTACTGGCACAATATTTTAAATTATATTTTTATGCAATAATGAGCTTATATTTAATATTATTTAAAATTACTGATTTAAAAAAAAAAAAGTTTTTTTGGGGGGTGAGGGGGGGGAGGGTTTTAATATTTGTTTTTAAAGTATTTTCAACTGTTTTTAATTAAATTAAAATTGGTAAAAACGTTTATTAGCACAAATTTTAATTAATATATTTTTATACAATAAAGGGCTTTAATGTTTTATTTTATTTATAATTGCTGAATTATATTTAACTTGTAAAATGAAAAAGTTTGTTAATCATATTTTAATATTTCTTATTGAAGTATTTAAAAATGTTTAAATTAACTTTAAAAAGGTTAAAATATTATTAGTGTATTTTTAAAATTAATACATTTATACACACAATAATGAATTAATATTCAATATTATTTGTAATTGCTGAATTATTTTTAATGTGTGAAAAAACATAGTTTTTAGTTGTATTTTAATATTTTTCTTTTTCTTTTCTTTTCTTTCTTTCTTTCTTTCTTTTTTTATAGTATTTGCAGTTGGTTTTCATCAGCTTAAAATAAATTTAATTGTTAATAGCAATAATTACAACAATGACATATTTAAATGTAACAATTATAATATGAAGAGATAATATTTAACAATGTTCATAATTACTGTATTTTATAACTGCATAATGGAAAACTACACATCAAAATATAAGAAAAAAGTGTTTATTTATATTTTAATATTTATTTTTAAAATATCTTCAATTATTTTAAAAAAAATCTTTAAAATAAGGCATGCGCGGTAACGTATTACTGCTTATTTTATTTTTTATTACAGTTAATTTTACGGTATAATACTAGCAGCTGGGATGCCAGTACTATACTGTAAAATCAATTTTTTTTTTTTTTTTTTTTCAAGTGTATAGTTTACTTTGTATTGCTTTTGGCAAGGATTGCAAAAGCAAAATAAAGAACGAGACGCGCTTAAACATCTATTCAAATTACTTGTTTTCAACTGGCATCATTAAATATATTTGAGGACACTCACATTTAAATGAAATAGCTCAACATTAAGCGCGTGATTCATGATCCACCTAGAACAGACGGACACATCACGGCTTATGTGATGCTCAACAGGTGCCTTCAGCATGTTTTCTAAAAGTGAGATTTAAGAAATTTTTTACCCTTACTTCAGAGTTTTATTGAGAAATTTTACAGATGGCTGCTGCAGGATAACCATTGAAAGAAGAAAATTTGTTTAGATCAACATTGCAAAAAAAAAGTACAAATGTTTCTTAAACTGCGAAAATATAATATTATTACCACGAAAGAAAATATATAATAACCATTGCCGAGTAACTCATGATTCCGAAAACCATTCGTTATTTTTAGAAACCTCAGAAACCAATATATTTTTTAGACTTAAAAAAGCATTTATAAAAACATAATTTCTTTTGCTGCCACTAATTTTCTGGAACGTTTCCCAGTAGTTTTTATGACGTATTAATCAGTTTCTCAAACCGGAATATCGGTTTTTAGGATACTATCATATCTCAGTAAAACATTTTCAGCTGCGTAATTGAATTTATACATGCAAGTGTAACAAAATAATATAAGTTTTAATGTTAATGTTAATGCTGTTAATGTATCATATTTATCTGTAAAATGAGTTTGCTTAACATGAAAAATCTTTACTTGAGAGTGACAAGCATCTGAAAAACCTATATTCGGATTACATATAAAAAATGACAAATGCTTCTTAATCTAGGAAAATATAATATAACCACGAACGAAAATATACAATAACCGCTTCCAAGTTACCCATAATTCCGAAAAGCGTTCTTTATCTTTAGAAACCTCAGAAACCAAATATTTCCAAGATTTAAAGAAGCATTTATAAAAATAAAATTTCTTTTTCTGACAACCATTTTCGAAAACTTTTCCGAGTAGTTTTTATAGAGTATTAATCAGTTTGCTCAAACCAGAATATAGGTTTTCGGATGCTCTCAATTCTCAAACAAACAACCTCATGTGCAACAAACATGTTTTACAGACAAATATGATAAATTAACAGCATTAACATTAAAATTAACATTATTATTATTTTGTTACTCTTGGCATGTATAAATTTAACTACGCAGCTGAAAGTGTTTAATTGAGAATTAATAGCATCCTAAAAACCAATGTTATACTGTTTGAGAAAACTCAGTCTGTCTATCTGTCTAATCGCTAGGAAGATCTACCGTGCTTAGAGTTCTGAAAATTTGGATGAGCTTTGAAAATATTTTTTGATATCGTTGAAAACGTTTATTTCTTAATGTTTGAAATGGCAAGACGGTCCACTAAAATAATATCTGCGGGCCAACTGTGGCCCGCGGCACACGAGTTGAAGACCACTAGTCTACACTATTCTTCTGGTAAAACATGTCTTAGCCCTGTATTCGTGACTGAACTTTAATTGCAAATCCGAGATTCCATTTTACATTATTATCAATCTGCACGATTCTAGTGCAATCTGAGAAACGTTACAGATTTCTGAATACCTAACAAGATTCAGTCGGCATTTTTTTTTTTTTTTTAAGTCTCCGGCCAGAATTTCTCCTTACATCACCGAAAAAATCACTAGATAAAATGCCTGACTGAATTATAATCGAGATAAAATTTACGAATAAAAGCCAAAAATACAATTTAAAATTCTATATCAAGGTTGAAGAAAGATTTGAAAGAAGATTATATATCTCATAATAATCTCTTGAAATCATGGTTTCAGATGAAATGGAAATCGTGAGACGTGCACTATATGTGTTACTTATGGAACCTCTTTATAAAATCATTATATGTAATTCTTAAGAATTCCATTTTAGAATTTCTAAACTAGTTCTTTTAAGTATTTGTAACTTTAAACTAGTTCTTTCAAGTATTTTACATAATATAATACATTTTCAAGTGTAACATGTTTCGATTTTTCTTCGTTGAATAATGAAAATAAACCCAATTAATTAAAAATAATTTTAAGCCGAATTCGAAAAGTGCTCATCAATTTACTGGAAATCTTTTGCGAGAAGCCAAAGTCTTAATTTTTCAATTCGACCTTACTGCGCATGCCTCAACTTTTTTTGAAGGGTGAATAAAGCAGGAAATAGAATTAAGAAGCATCAAGGGGGTTGGAGAAAGAATAGCTCGCCTATTGACCTTCACTGCTCACAACTCTACCCCTAGGAAATACTCCTTCTAAATTCTTCTTCATCCTTTTTTTATTCCCCTTCCTGGAGGAAGCATCCCTTCTTCAACCTGCTTTGTTTGAGAGAGGGCTTAACAAAAGGGAAAGGGAGGGAGGCGCTATCACTTTTTTTGAAGGCTGGAAAGGGAAATGGGAGGGGGGAGTTCTCCCCCTGTATAAAATTTGAAAAGGGGTCGTTTTCTAGGGAAGAAAACATATTTATTTTGCAACCAGATAACAATATTTCTGACGTAATTTTTACACGGTGTGTAAAACCTTTATATTTATAAACCTTAAAAATTTCAAAAGGTTTGGACAACAAAAGTTTTTTTTTATTAATGTTTTCTTACGAGCATTTTTATCACTAATTATCAGTATTTTTTATTTGGGATTCATTTAAGGTCACTTTGTGCTTTTCATTTGCTTGAATAATTTCTTATTAATGTTTCATTCTTTATTTCTTATACGTATTGTACAGAAGTCAAAAAATCATGAGACGATTTTCATTTAAGTACAGAATGATATAAAAGTTATATAGGGCAGAATCATAGTAATCAGCAAATCCAAACCCAAAATACAAAATTTAAAATTGAAATAAAGAGTTCAAATAGATAAAAAGGTCAATATAAAATGTGACGATGCGATAAAACTAAATTTCTAAATAATTTTAAGGAACTCGATTTTTTCGTGCGCACGTTTGTATAAAATGTATTTCTTTTATTTAGACATTTTTGAATATTATATATATATATATATATATATATATATATATATATTTACAATTGAATTAAATCTTAAATTTTCAATTATTTTTAAATGTAGGATAAAATTTTGCTATTTGCTAATTAATTAAATGAAGATATAAAACAAGAATTTAAATTTTAACAATTGTAAAGTTTAACCGATTTTTATATTACTTTTAAACTACTTAAATAATAAAAAAAAATTCTGAGTTTGATTCTTTTATAATATCGCATAAATTAACCCTTTTTTTTTCATTTGGGGGGAAAAAGTATTTTTAGGTTTAAAAAGAATTAAAAGTAGCTATCAAAATGCCAAAAATTAAGGTTTATTGAAATTTAACAAATATGCCATTTAATGAAATCTTACGAATATAGTTACTTTGCGTTCTATTAATATGACACTTGGATATGGAAGAATTTTAGAAGATGTAGTTGCTTTTAAAAGTGAGGTAAGACCATCGGCGCATACCAAAACCGTGGGGGTTTTTTTTTTTTTCAGCTAACACAGATTACCATTATTGCATATTAAATTTATATGAAATGAAATCATAAAAAGTACAAAATAAGTCTAATAGATTTAAAAATATTCGTAATATATTTTTACGCTTTAACATAAATGGACTTGTGTCACTTTCAAAATCAACGACTCATATATGTTATCATTAATATATGCAGATAATAACAAAAAGTAACTGCAAAGACAAAATAATAGTAAATATAAAAACTTGTCCTATTATTAGGACGACAGACCCGAAAGGGTTAAGCTTGTTTGCTTGTGATGAAATGACATAAGTTCTATTTTTGATTTTTAGATTTCGCCAAGGCTACATATTGTTGGAATGAGGAATTTCGCCTGGATTGCCGCTGGAACAGTGTGGTTGCTATTCACGAAGCGTACTTCACCAATGAGGAGGCACTCATCAATCAGACGTCTTGTGCCAAAGATGGAAGGCCACTGTGTAAAGAGGATATCAGAAGCGTCCTCAACAAAAGGTAGGAATTATTAGAAATTCCTCACATTATTAAATTAAACATACAGTGTAAAATATTACTGAAACATATCCTGACATAGAAGGCGTTTTTGAAAATTCAGTAAACATTGTATTCGTATTTACCAACGATTTTTTAAAGTTTTCACTAACATTAAAAAATCTCTAGAACAGTAACGGCGAATCTATGGCCGATTCTGTTCTATATATCTCTTCTATTCTGTCGTGTACCATGAGTGGCACGCGACAGAACATTTTTGGCAGGGTGTTAACAGAGGTTCTAAAATAGAATGGAATGAAATTAAAGAAAATTCGTGAATTTAAACCATCTGAGCATGTCTAATTTTTAATTTTTTTCTGAAATTGAATAAATTGAAATGCAGTTTATTGAATTCCAATCTATTTCAATATGGGCTCATTAATTTATCAAATTAAGAGATGATGTAAAGAATGTCGAAAAGAAAGATCATCAGGCATTATAAGTAAAAAAAGCCAATGCTGAAATGATAGCGACTTTTTATGAAATTTGTTATTTTGACAATTTTCACCTCTACTTATGCATGCGAATCATTATTTTTGATAATGAATGATATGAAAAACTCAAATAGATACCACTTGTCAGATGACTTCAATTCAGCTTACATTCCGTTACAAGAAACCAGGTATATACCCAATATGAATTATTTGACATCTAAAGTGCAATAACAGATATCACATTTTCTTTTTTATTACTTTCTAAAATATAATTGCTACTATAATAATTACAGTGTAATACCAATATGTATGTTACTCCCATATTTTTTAATCCTAACAAACAAAAATTCAAGTAATTTAGACCCACTAAATTTCTTTTGTCGTTGTTAGCATATTAGGTAAGAAAGATGTAAAAATATGTAAAATCTTTTTTGAAAAAAATTGGCACGCAGATGTGAATAGGTTCACCGTCCCATCTTTAAAAGAAGAACCAGTCAGAAACATTACGTAACATTAATATACTGCAGTATGTCATTAAAAAAAAAAAAAGGAAGAAGGAAAGAAAAAGAAAAGAGCAGAAAAAAAGGAAGAAAGAAACATTTAAAATTTGTAACATATCTAAATATTTTTACCCGCTTATATCCCTACTTTACTTAGTAATAATAATTTTAAAAATGGCCATTATCCATCTTTTACTTTTCTAGATATTTAACGTATCATATCCAACTCACCACCTTTCAATCGATTACAGAACTCGTGCCTTTGTACCACACTTGAGTGAGGGCACAAAGAGAGAAAAAAAAAGTTGGTTGGTTGTGTGAAAATTGCGTGCGAACCTAGAACCAATCTCTACGAATTGAGTTCTGCTCTGAATTCCTTCTTGCATCAGGTTATAAAGAACGACTGATCTGCTAAAGGAAAAGAAAATCATTCAGGCATGGCTAATGAGAGAAAGTAAGACAAGACAGAAGAGATTTGGGAAGAGATACTTACTTACTCGAGGCGTTTATTCCAATGAAGGCCTTGAAAAATGAAATGAAAACAGAATTGACTCTGGATTAGATTAGACTAGAGACAGGATACTAATTATTTATCTGACAGTATTTCCTGTTATAGAATTTAACTAGTTGATATAAAAGTTTAGTTAGATAAATCTAATAGCGACACGAATGCTAGTCCATGGCCGCTGTAAAACGAGTGGGTCACGGGAAGGGCCATTGCTCATCCCTTGATTTTGGAATTTAATTAAGGGATAAAACCACTTTGACCGGTTAAAATGTCGATTTTTTTTTTTTTTTTTTTTTTTTTTTTTTTTTTTTTTTTGGCCACTAAAAGTGCTCTTTATACATACAAAAATCGTGTTTTATTAGCTAGAAATCGAAACCGAAAGTGAAAGTTTAATTTTGCAGCTATAGGAAAGTAAGAGCCCGCCATAGCGAGTAAACAATAGCAAAAACTTTCAGCCTGTTTTTTTTTTTTTTTTTTTTTTTTTTTTTTGCTTTTTTTTAACAGCATTTTCAGAGTCTGTGAACATTGCACCTCCGAAAATTTTCAATTAATAACTTGATCTTGTTGCAAATTAATCGTCACACGTTTATCTAGTGAAATACGTATGATTTATTCGAAATATTGATATGTCGCTGTTCTGTGTAACTTTAAGTAATGAAATTTGTGATTGAAAACTTACATTTTACTTTAAATCGATGCCATTTCACTAAAAAATGCATATTTTTTTTTTTTTATCGGCTAAATATTTCACTAGCTTTTGGACTGATTATTTTGTTACATTTTTCTATGTGAAGTCTACGATGGGCTTAACGTGTCCACCACTTGGACTTGACCCTCTTTTTCGAAGCGCTTCCATCCATCAGCTATCAATTTTTTAATATATAAACTAAACAAAAATACAGTTTTCTACTTTAATAAATTCAAAATAAATTCATAAAAATTCATAATAAATGGATTTTTATAAACACTTCGCATTAAAAAAAAAAAAAAAAAAAAAAAAAACCCAAAAAAGCCTTACTGAAAGCCTAGGGCTTCAAAGTGGTGTTATCGCTTAACTAAATTTTCTTTTTCTCTAGTAATTTTGAAAAAAGAATAGTAAAATTTATTTTTCCAAGTGTCTTAACCAATTAAACTATAACAGAAAAAATAGCTAAGGATTTTTTTGTCGGAGGCGTCCGCCCAACCCTCGCACCTGAACCCCCGTGAAAGGCAATGTTTAGTTCTGTTTTCCTTTAACGTTCATCTATTTCAAAGCAGAAAATACTGTTTAAATTCAGCATTTTCAAAAAAGCCGATAGAAGCTTATTTTTGTACCTTATTTTTGTTTTGTTTTTTCATTTCTTATTTGTTGCATTTCCGTATTGCTTTTTAAATTGCTCTATTTAAAATTTGTCTTGCACGGTGCTTTTGATAAAAAATTCTTATTACAGCTTAAGTTTATATTCTTCATTTTAAAAAAAGCCGCCTAGCTTACGGATCTCATGTAATTCCGTTCAAAAATCTTGCTCCTCCCTGGATTTCGTTCTGATGGCATCTGTGATCTAATCACTAACGGATGTAAATATCTGCGAACATCGGCAGTGGAAATCACTGATTGTGAGTGTATCGCTGATTTTTCACTGACCTCTTGATAGGCTAAAGTTCTTTAAACCTTCTAACGTGCTACATATTTCATGGCGTCATCGTCATAGCATAATGAGAGTTGCATTTGCACTTTTTCAAACAAACTTTTTTCACCACTTGTCTTTATTACGTAAAATACAAAAGAAGAAGAAATTGCGTTATGGAATAGGTTGAAATTCAATATAAATGTTTACAAAATCTTTATTGGGGTAATTTAATAAACATATGACACGGGATTAGCTCGGTCATAGAATATAATATTAGAATTTTTAGGAATGTTGTTATATCTACCCTATATATATAAAATCCTAATGAAACAAATTTGTGAAACGATTTTATGAAACGAATTTATGAAACGATTTTATGAAACGACTGATTAAACGACTGATTATGTTTCAGGGCTATTTTTAATAAAATATTAAACGCTTGATGGTGAAATTAATACCAATTATCCATAAAAATCCGCGGATGTCAAAACTGGTAATAGAATTTTGAAATTGGATTTAGTTTTCGAGATATTAATTTTTTTCTAATTTTAATGACATTTCTGTAATGATGGCAACTAATTACTCTGTTTTTGGGACAAAAAAGGGGAAAAAATGAAAAGGATCCCGATAGGGATTATTGATTTCTTTTTATTTGTCATTTTCAAATTGAAATTGAATTTATCTTTTATTTCAATCGATAATGAAGACAAGATTGTGATTAAATTGTGTTTTTCAGGAAAATTTGAAAAAAAATCACATTTCTATCGTTAGGATTCAATTGTCTGTCAGCATTTAATTTAATTTATAAACTGAAAATATTTTGAATAAATTCGTCCAAATGACGTCATTTATGTAAAAGCAAAAGAAAGGAGCAAAAAATATTTATACAATTTGTTTAGCGTAAAATGTCGCATTTATCCTATTTTATATATAATCAGAAGTAATTTGTATAGAAAAACAATAATAATATACGTATAATTAAAATACGCATATAAACAAGAAAATCGTCGAATTTGTTTCCATGGCTGTTTATGTCATTTGGCACCAAATCTCACTTTCTGATGCCCGAATTGCGCCAAGCTTTTTAAAAAAGCGTCAAGACACCTATAATAGAAAAGCACCAAAAGCTCATTGGGTTTGTTTTCATAACGTTTGGCAACAAATCTATGTATATTAACGAATCTATCCCTTTTCGAAGCTCGAATTACACCAAACCTAAAAGCAAAGGATCCTATACTGGAAAAGTACCCGATTTTCTTATGGACAATATTCAAGTGCAATAACAAGGTGTAAAATTATCGCGGATAGCAAATTTGTTTAAATATTGATGCCGAATATTGATTGCCGAAGAAATGCATGCATGCATGCACAAAATATTTAGGTAATTTTGTATGATAAATAATTATTAGAAAATTTAAATAATTTACATATTTAAAATAACATGAAAATGTGCATGATGGTGCACTAAAATAGAGAGAAAATTAAAATCTGTTACTGAAAATGTCTTTAACAGTACTTTTCAATACCGTAGTTCTTAATGTTATTCACAAGCAGATGGAATTTTTCTCATCCTTAAACACAAAGGAAGAATAGAATACAGATCGTTGTTATAAAAGTCCGAGAGGTAGCCACAATTTAAACCTAACCATTTTATACAAGCTGGTTTTCAAGTTGTAATTGATTTTACTTATCAATCCCAAAAACAATCGTCAGTTGTCGCAACAGCTGTGTATGAGGCCATGGTAATAAAAAAATGTCCCATTAAAACGTTAAAAGCATGGCAACCCAATTACAGATTTACCAATATTTTTAAAACAAAGCACGCTGTCATGTTTTTTGAGGCTTCGAAGTCTGAGCGGGGGTTGGCGAGCGTAGCTCGCAGGGGGTAGGCCCCCTAGTATATATATAATATTTTAAGAATGTTGTTATTTTAACTGTGGCAGTATAATTTTTCAAAAACTGTATTAATAAAATGAAACTTTTTCGGTGCCTGCGTGTGTGTGTGCTGATAACGGGAAACCTATCGCACGTAAAGATCTGGAAAATTTGTTTTGGATAGACGAAGACAGGTCAGTATGCACCTAGGCCTCCAATTTTTGATTTTTTTATTAGATTTTTTTAATTATATCTTTTATTAGATTTTTTGCATTTTTCACTGGTTTTCCAAGTTTTCCGGTTTTTTATTTTTGGTTTTTTTTAACTTTTATAAAATCAATCCGATTTCAATCTTTAGACCTCCAATGTAGTACATCAAGAAAGAATGCTAACATTTCGGTTTTCTTCCGGAGTCTGACTTAACTCAAACAATTTTTAAACCAGAAACGCTATTTGAGAATAAATTTTAAAATAAAATCTAATAAGTACCAGGTAGTAACAAGACATATTTCGTGAAATACATTTCCTGATTCAAAACATGATTGTCTTGAATCAGACTCCGGAACAATACCAAAATGTTGACATCTAGGCATTTTCTCCTCTTTTCAATAAACTTTATTCGGAATTCGTAAAGCAATTTTCAATTTTATGCAATTTAATTCTCCCCTTTCCCCCTTTTTTTCAATCAAAAAAGGGGGAGAAAAGAGAAAAAGGCTTTATTTATTAAATGATTTCAATATAAAATTAATGTTATCCAGACTTCAAATTTATTTCGTTATACAGAGCAAACTTTCAGCCAACTTAAAAAATAATAGTAAAATAAACATTAGCTGATTTATAGGTGTTTTTTTTTTTTTTTTTTTAAATATCACAAGATGCAATTTTTTTCTTCGATCAGTAAGAAGGAAGCAAAGCCGATTTTCATTTGGAAGACAACCAACAAAGATCGTTAATGAAAAACCAATGGGGTGAAATCGATTGCTATGACAGCAATACCTTAACTATATCTTCTCTCAAAAGAATGACAACGCGATGATATCATACGTTGAAGTAGTTGTTTTATAGTTTATATTTGTTTAAAACTATTTTGTCAAAAGTGCTCCTAATTTTTTTTTTATTCTACGCCCAAATAGTAAATTTAGTGTAAGCTGTTATTTTAGGCAGTTTCTTTTTTTATAAATTATATAACATTTGAGATTCCCTATAAAACCTTACGTGTTGCGAAAATTTTATTTCTAGGCCAAAACAGAAATTTAATTTTAATTTTCTTATTTTGCATTATTTATTATTTAAAATATGTTTCATTATTACTATAAGGAAAAAAAGGTGGTGGTGGTGGGGGATTTCAAAGGAGGACATATTTTGTAGTGATTGTCGTTTTAACGATTTCTGAGGAGAGAAAATCCCAGAACTCTGCTATAGTTAGGATTTCTGTTATTGTCTTTTTAATGATTTATGAGGGCGCGAAATGTCCAGGTCCCACTTACAATTGGTTGCTGTATTTTTTAAACTGTTCTATTTTTGTTTAATTTACCTAGGAAGACATGGATTACCAAAGATAATTACGGTCTGATAATAAATAAATACACTAAAATGATTATTATAGTCTATTCTCTAAATAAATGTGCATGTATTTATAAAAAGAAAAAACAGTTACTTTGACGTCAAAACTGGTTCGCTGAAATAGCAGTAAAAATCAATCTCATTTTAAGAACAAATAAACTATCCATTTTACTAACAATTGAAAAGTCAAATATTTCTAAACAAACTTTTTTTAAAAAGAGAGAGAGAAAGAGAATTCTTGTAAAATAAAAAATCCTGTTATTTCAATTTATAGCTGTTATTTCAATTTAGTTTTTTGTAACATGATAGATTTTTAAAATATTTACGGAATATACTATAATAATAATGATAGAGGATTCTTTTAAGAATTCTATAGTTACAGTATAAATAAGAGAAGAATGAATAAATTCCAATTTTTATATTCTAATCATTTCATGAGCGAGTTGCAGTTGTAACAGAAGTAACTTAACTTACTCTTTTAACTATGAAAACAGAACTCAATTGTTAAAAAACAAAATATTTGTAAACAGAAGAAATCGGCGGTTTTTACTGCATTCACTTTTCTTTTCTTTTCTTTTTTGAAACAGTTAAAAATTATTGCAAAATTTCCAAAGTACGGATACCTTTATTTGTTTTGTGTATTTATGTTTTACAACAAGGCTAATTTTTTTGTATATATTTTCTCTATTTCACTTCCTATATTCGAAAAAAAAAAATAGCTTTCAGCATTTTTAGATGTTTTTCTGTGAAGCTTTCAATCCTACAGTGCAAAAGAATTTTTTTTTTGATTTTACAGTATAATACTGGCATCCCAGCTGCCAGCTGGGGTGCCAGTATTGTACTGTAAAAGCAACACTTTTTTTCTTTTTGCAGAGTATCATATGCCAAGTGAATAAAAATAGAGATTTTGGCGATTATCTTTTAAACCGCTGGTGATAAAAAACACACTTCCAGTCCCAGTTATACAAAAAGTTTACAAATCAAGTGTAGCTTTTATAATGGTATTTGTTTTGCAAGAGGCTGTATACATATTAAAATATATAATTTAAATTTTTATACGAATCCTGGGTTCTATAATTTATATTTAGGAAGAAAATTTCCATGCTCTGGCTATTAAAATAGTAATCATTCCATTCTTCTGCAATCAAAACTCGCCGAGTTATGGTTCTTTGAATTTTATGAAATTTCGATGCTTAAATAAATAAGTAAATATAATGAGTTTTTATAAAAGCAATGGTATTTTTATACGATTGTATTTGTCACCTGAATAAATCAGTAAGTATATCACTTATATACTTTATTATTTATATCTGAAACTTACTCATGGATGACGAAATTACACGAGTGGAAAAGTACGTGGGGCTAAATGGCACCACAACACCAGTTAAGGGTTAAAAAGTGCCTCTGAAATAGTGGTGGACCATCAATGGTAGACCATGCGTCATCGGTTTGCGACCACTGCCTTAACTAGTCAACGATGTTTTGAAGCGATAAATAAAGCTATTTATTCATCAATCAGCCAATCGAACGACTTTTTTTTGACAGAAACATTTTAACATATCAACATAACAAGCAGAAATAATAGAAATTTAACAATTAATAAATATTAAACATTCAAAAAATAAATAAATACATAATATTTCATAATGATTAATAATATAAATAAATACATACATAATAACTAATTTTTCAAAATAGAGAATTGAAACAGTATCCTCTGATCAATACCCTCCGCCCCCCTGAATCCCCTAATTATGATAAATTTTAAACACGTGAACATAAAAAGGAAGTCAGAACTAAAATTTAATTTTCTGGGTAGGTTCAGGAGACATTACCACTGGACGAAAAATCCGTAGTTTCTTTTTCTTTTCGTATTTAATTATAGTTTAAGACACTTTGACAAAATATTTTTTAAAAATTACTATTTTTTATCAAAATTAGAGGTAACGAAAATTTATTTCTGTAAATTTCATAATCGAAGGAGGGGCAATTGTTCTTCTCTGCCTAAAAAATGCCTTTGAAGTTGCAGCTTATAGCTTAAAAAATCAACGATGTATTGTGAAGTTGTTATTGAAAGTAGAATTATTCCTTTAAATTTCTAAAAGAAATATCTCTTACCTTCAAAGATAAAAACATCCTCTCCTTCCCGGAAGATACTTGACCTTGAACAAGTTGACAACTGCAAGGATGACATTTGAATAATTATATTCAAAATGAACACGACAGCAGGAAAATATATACTCCCGAAATTATTTCAAAAAAAAGAAAAGGAATACCGAGCGCGAATAAATTTACTATGCAGTTCAATAGCCTTTTAATTGCGGCTATGAAATGAATGCTAATCAATGAGAGATTTCAATAAATGAAATAAAAAATTCTTTTAACCTTTCGATAAGAATTATTATTATTTTTTTTTTTTAACGATAAACTTTTCCCCCTTCTATTTAGTCTTTCATCGCGCTCGCTTATTTATTTTTATTTTATTTTTATTTATTTTTTAACACGAGCATTCACGTGACGTAATTTTTGTGCATAATAATTATTCTATTATTTAATACAAAATATTTCATAATAGTAATAAGAAACACGTTAGAAGCACAGTTGCATCACATACCTATGTACCATATAAAATGCAAATGGGGAATTTCGTTCCGGCTGCTTATAACTTAAGTTCTGTTAACTTTTGATGGGACTTGCACTGTTACACTGCAAAAAATAATTGTTGGTTTTACAGCATAATACTGCCATGCGCAGTAGTGTGTTACTGCTTATTTTACTGTTTATTACTGTTAATTTTACGGTATAATACTGGCAGTTGGGATGCCAGTATTATGCTGTAAAATCAACAATTATTTTTTGCAATGTAGTTAGATAATGTTTCAGGAAAAGTTTTAGTATATTGTATATCGTTCTACGTTGCTTAGTTATAGAATTATGGGTAAAAAGTTCCATAATCAGGTAAACCTGATTACGAAAGATTAGCCTTTTTAAAAATTTTTACTGAACGGATTTTGATGGTAATTGTATTGTTAGATACTTTTTCCTGGGATGGTTTTAGTATATATTATTGCATATTGTTCTACGTTGCTTATAGTCATAGATAGAGTTATAATGGGGGGTTGGAGGGGAGTTCTATAATCAGGTGAACCCTATTATGAAAGATTAGCCTTTTTTTAAAGTTCTACTGAATGAATTTTGTTATTTAGTTTGTTTGTATTGTTAGTTCGATAATTTTTGAGGGATCGTTTTACTATATTGCATATCGTTCTATTTCTATATCTTTCTTTACCAAACCCAACTGTAAATGATCAACTAAAAGAGTTGGTTCTAACAGCTCAAATTTTGTCTGCACATTAGAGGATATAATAGCGCAATGACGTTCGTATCGTTTCCAGCAATGCGGAAAGACATTCCATTTAAAACACAAAGTCAAATTCGCCGATATATTTCGTTTGATTCAAGGTTCATTTGGAGAAACTTCCCAGCGTAGCGGGTGAAGCCTGCTAGTCAGTAATGAAAACAGAATTTCAATTTCGGTGCTATTTGCGAGAATAGAGATTCGGAATAATCAATCACGTTTGTCGTAAAATTTCCGACAGTGCGCTCTCTGAAAGTTAAACTTTAGTATAAAATTATCTTTATGTAAACAATTCCTGATTTTGATGTCCTACACTGAAAAAAAAATTGATTTTACAGTATAATACTGCCAAACCAGCTTCTAGTATTATACCGTAAAATTAACTAATAAACAGTAAAATAAACAGTAATACACTGCCGCGCATGCGCAGCGCCTGCAACCATGCTCTAAAGCAGTAATATTGAGAGGGCATGGAACTAGTTATTCTGTTTGCCTGTTCATATTGCCCTAAGATAGTGAAAAATTGAACCATTCTTGAAGTTTCACCATAATCAGGAATTTTGGTAAATCAATTGAACCTCATTTTGGTGCTTCTGAATTTTGATTCAATATTGAGAGGAAATTTCTTACTGTTTAGAGCAATCAAGTTTTCGATGCACAGTTTTCAGTTTCATATATGGTACGCATCTAATGTTTCATTTTGGCATTTTGGTCCCAAAAATCTTATCAAGTGTATCGCATGTCATTTTTATTTTGTATCCAGAAAGTATACCGTGTCATTCTTAAGTACTTATAATTTGTTTTATGCAATTCAAGATTAAAATTAGTTTTGCATTAAATTTTGCCAACTTGCTGCTTCTACGAGATCTACAGATCTACGGTATTTTCTTCAAAAACTGACCTCAATTTACGTATTTTTGAAGACTACCACATGAAATTGGAGAATAATTAATCGATGTTACAAACTTTTGCTAAACTCTAGAATTTTACTATTTCGCTGTACATCTACTATATATATAAAACACAAACGGAAATTTCGTTCCGTTCCTTTGTAACTCAATTTCTGCAGAATGGAATTTGATGGAACTTGCACTGTTGGATAGATAATTTTTCAGGGAAGGTTTTAGTATATAACACATAGTTTTACGTATATTAGTTATAGAATTATGATGGAAAGTTCTGTTATTTTGGACGATAAGGTTACCATAGCTAATTTTTTGGCGACTATTATCGTTGGCGAAAGAATCGAAACGGCTATATCAGAAAATAATGCAAACACATAGAAAAATAAAATAAAAATTCTGTTATTAATTTTATTTAAAATCCCCCCCCCCTCCCTGCAGAAAAAAGAAAAAGAAAGAAAAAAACTGTTTTAATGAGGCATAATATTTAATTTAAGCCCCAAAGGAATGTTTGTAATGCTTAAAAGTATTTGCAATGCATGAGATTGCAATTCAGATTAAGTCAATATTTGGCGATTTATCGTTTGCGTCAGGTTAACAAAGCTGCATCTGATAATTTGATTTAATAAAATATGAGTAATTTTTTTCTTTTTTTCTTTTTGTTAATTTTTTTATATATATAATTCCCCTATCATGTATCTTACAAGAGGAACTAGCAGATGCAATTGTAAAAATGACTGCATTTATGAGTTACATGTTACTTGTTTATTTACGGTTTTGATTTTACTTTTGTCGCCAAGTTAGGCGTGATTTTAAGCCAAAAATGCATAAGCGTGACATCAGCTTGAGCGATATTAGCAATAATAGTGTTTTTTTGTGTATACAAGATCCTTTTTGGAGTAAATTTTTATATTCAAATGCAAATTATATAATGGGATAATGGGATCAAATATTTAAATTTTAGTGAATGTCTGCCACTCAAACACATGTTGTAAAATAATTAAATTTTAGACATTTAAAAATTTACTACGGAAACATGCCGGTTTGTTTTCACCAAACGTATTATTTTTATAGCCTCGAACTCAGATCAGCGAATATTGTCTATTCTTTTATTTTTATTTTATTATTTTTTTAATATATCGCCAATTTCACTTATAGAAATATTCACTGTTTCAAAAGTTAGGAGCCAAAGAATATTCTTAAGGAGATGTGTGCATTTATGCGTAATTACTATAACAAAAGGCTACATTTTGCAATAAAAATTGTTTGCTGAAATAAATTTTCGATGCTCTTTTTGATTCGTCATTTCTTTTTAGTTTTTTCTGCATATCTTTCTTCCCTTCTTTCAGGAAGGTTTTTAACAGACATTAGACTAATTGTCCTTATTCCGGTCACCTGCCAGTTGCGGCATTTTTACTATATTGTTGGATGTTTCGTTTATGTTTGAAGGTTACTCTGGACGACGATTCAGATTACAGAAGATTAGACGACTTTTGAAATTAGCGATTGCTAAATTTATGGTTTTTTTTCATTATGAAGCAAAGTTTTACCAAAAAAGCAATGCTTCCAATGTACGGTTGGTTGATTTTATGACGGCCGATTATCTACACGAGGGATATTGAGCATGGATGCCCTCCGTGAAGGTCTTTCTAAGGGATCCTAACCTGTATGTACGGCAAGGTTCGAAGAAAACCACGGAAAACTCCGAGCGGTTAGGTCAACGAGCGCGACAGGGGTTTGAACCCAGCACTTCCCGTATGCCAGCTTTGAGAGCAGAACATCTCAGCCACTGTTTTGGCGCTTTCAATGTACGGGAAAACTTTGTAATGTCAATGGTGGCGAATAGAATAAATAATATTTGTCGATTTATCATTTCAGGCTGGATAAGAAAAAACGATTACCTGAAATTCTGATTAGATAGTTTTTCGATCATTATAAAACCTTTACGACCTACACACAGCCCTAGCAGCTAAACATAGTGAGAAATGAATTTATTTCTGCGTGTTATTATGCTCTTTAGAGAAATGCAAAAAAAATCTTCGGTTTAAGTATTCACCAAAAATAATATTACTAAATATTTTGCATCACTAACTTTATTATTGTCAGTTTTATTTAAGGTATGGAATTTTATTAATGAAAGATCTATAATTGAATTAACAGTAATTTGACATTATTTAATGGAACATAGCTTGGCGCATAACTAACTTCGTTTTGTAACTAACTCTGTCACATTGGTAACCATATCGTTTCAAGCACTTCTAATGTTTGACGTCAAACTTGGATATCGGCAAGATTATGGAAGATTAGGAAGATTTTATTGGATACAAACTAGAGGTTTATTCTTCGACCAGAGTTAATCATTTTTTTTTTTTTCAGATTAATGGTTACACGAATGCAACTGGTCTAAAAAATGGAAAGACAGTGAAAATGGCGTCATTTTAATTTTATTCATATTCAGCTTTAAAAATTCCCTTTTTTATGTTTTACCATTTTTTTAAATATGAAAGTTAAACACTGTTCTTTATGTGCAAACAATTTATTACAATTTTCACTGTATTTACTCTGCTGGAATCGAAAGATGAAAAACCGTAGTAGACTTGCCAGAAGAGGACGTATATTGCGAAATTTACATAGAGTGAGATTGTAACATAGAGTGAGATTGTACTTACGTTGCCAGAATCTCACATGGAGACAAGAAAGAGGGACGGAGTTCAAGAACTTACAGACGAAAATGAATCAAATAAAATAAAATAAGTTGAAACTGGTGTGAATCACTAAGAACTAAAATAACTTCTTAACACACCATCAAAAATTTTAAAATGCGCTAGGCCTTTCGAAAGATCAGAGTCTTTCTTCGTCAGGCGCAAAAAGACCTGCGTCTACTATGAAAGCAGCAGCAAGACTCTGAAATGAATCATCCGAACATTATTTAAGTTCAATGGTCAATCTAATGCTTTCATTGTAATGCTTTCTCTTTTAGTAGTATGTTGGCTAGAGAACATGTTAGTTCCTGTTGTCATAATCTCATAATGGCCTCATTTCCCTACCAAACTCTACTATAAATGTTCAACTAAATGAGTTTCTTCTTTTAGCCCAAATTTTGTTCAATGTATAATATAATATAACGCAATGTCGTTCACATCGTTTACAGCAATATTGAAGGAAAATCCAGGTGAACGTCCCTATTGCTTTAAAATACATTCTCAAATCCATTGATATAATTAGTTTGATTCAAGGTTCGTTTGAAAATATTTACTAAGGTAGCATCTGTAGGTGAAGATCCACATTCCTTTAAAATACAAAGCCATTTCGTTTGAGTTAAGATACATTTAGAAAAAGGGCCCAGCGCAGCGGGCGTAGCATGCTAGTTGGATATACAACAATAAGAAAAGATTAATTTATCATTTGAATATTTTAAAAATACGTATAATTTTTAAATAATCAACATTCTGCTTGAAAAAGACGCACAAAAACTATATCTGTACATACATTTTTTTTTTTCAAAATTTCATAAGCTATACTCTTATGCTCTATACTCTATGCTCGATACTTTACCCCAATTTCCCCAAAATTGTTTTCCTGGTTTACATGCGTGAAATTTCTACATCTATATCTTACATCTAACACATCAATATCTATATCTACAGCAACACCTATATGTTTACATCTAATATTACTAAATCTACATCTGTACGTCTTCAGATATTCTGTTGTTTCCATTATTAGTGGTAAAAAATATTGCAACATTATCCTATTGTGCCAGATATGATTTAGTAGCATCTAAAAAAGGCAATATAAACTAGTGAAGAAAAATAATTGAGATACTGTTCAAGATAATACGATCAATAAGATTAATTTTATTTAATCAGCTTCACTTACTATCACGCACATGCTTATGCGGTTTTATTTATCTATTTACTGAGTAATCTTAGAAAAGAAAAAAAAATCTGAACAAATCTTCATAAGCTTAATATCGAAATCATAAAAACTGTTTTGGAAACGTAAAAGTTTAAAGTGAAATATTTAATATAAGTTAAATCAACTGAAAGTTAAAACGTTGAAAGCATAAAAATTTAAAAAAACGTAAATCTTGGAGTCTAAATTTTAGTTAGCTGAATAAATGGTATTGAATCATAACATTTGTTTTCAAAATCATAAACTTTAATGTAAAAAATTCCGCACAACGAATAATAGATGTAAACGAATAAAGAAAAATTATTCATCCCGCATAAATTATGAAGCACTTTCCAACACTATCATAATATTGTTACAAAATTTTATTATTTTTTTCAAACGAAGAAAGGAGATGTCTAAATAAACAATTTAGGGTACACATAACACAGTTGAAAAACTATTTTAGACAATTACCACATACAGACGGTAATGAATTCGAATTATTTTGTGGAGCATCATATATCATCTTTAGTGTTTTATGTATACACTGCAATGCGCGGCAGTGTATTACTGCTTATTTTACTGTTTATTACTGTTAATTTTACGGTATACTACTGGCAGCTGCGGTGCCAGTATTATACTGTAAAATGAGCATTTGTTTTTTGCAGTGTAGCACACAGTGTACTAAATTCAAACCAGCTGGAAAACGCATAACACAACTGAAAATACATTTTTGGCAATTACCATCCATAAATGGCAATATATCAATATTCTTTTGTGCAGCCCTGTATATGAATTTATTATATTATACATTCATAGCACACAATATAATAAAATTTAGTTCAAGTTTAGTTTAGTTTAGTTTAATTGAAAAACGCAAGATACAGTTGAAAACAAACTTTCGGCAATTTCTGCCAATAAAGTTAATTTGTTCGAATTCTTCTGGGCAGTCTACTTGCCACCCATACAATTTATGTGCACCAAAAGCGTTAAAATTTAGTTAATTTTCACAACGAATAAAACAACTGTACATGCACTTCCAGCAAAACATCCTGACAGACATGCCCGGCCATAACCAGATGGGAGCAAGGTGGGCTTAGCCTCCCCTAGCAACTTCTTGAGTCCCCCTAGACGTCATAATCTTTTAATAATAATATCATCTATATTACATTTAAAAATTTTTAAACTTTGTAATCAATGGCTCTATGACAGGGGTGGGGGGGGGGCTTGCCCTCTATTTCTGTCTAAATTTATTTATATTTATTAAATAGCGGGGAAAAGATGAGCTTTGAATTAGCCCCATCTAAAAACCTCAATGCCCCGTATGTGACTTTGCCGGATGATTATGGCCCTGCAGACAAATATCTTAATTATTTTGTGCGGCCCTGTAAAAGAGCATTAAATGTTTCATGCATAATTTTCTATACCTCAGATGTTGTCGCGTATCACAATAAAATATATATTCATAAAGCACAGTTCAAACCACTACTGCGTAGAGATTGTAATGCAATTGAATTATTTTTAGTGCCCCTGTAAGTGTACAATAAATACTACACTCATCGTTTTCTTTGGGAAACATTATGTAGTACATGTCAACAATGCATATGAATTTCGTAATGTTTTATGAAGTGTAACATCATTAAAATGCATTTCAAACAATTATCGTCCATATAACCATAATGTATCCGAATTCTCTTGAGTAACCTTGTTTATGATATATAAATGCTACGCTCTTCATTTTCAATAGGATATATATGCTATCGTAATCCTCAATAACATATATCAATTTCTTGGGAATCCACACATATATCGAAAGTTAGAGTGCCGAAAGATGGACAGAGAGACGAACCGAAGCCTTAAATATTTTTCAACAATGTTGGAAGCTGTTAAAAAGATAAAACAACCACTGACAGACCATAATAAAATAACATTTTTAATTGATCTTCAGTCTTTCAGTGAACGACTTAGATGACGAAACATTCATTGAGATTAATGATATATTTTTTAGAAAGAATTTCGTGTATTTTTTTAATAAAATTTTTTCACTTAGTAGAAATTGCCCGAGGGCTAAGAATCATTCATCACTGAATGTAATACCACTTAGAGGTGATGCTCGCTAAAGTAAATAGTACCACCTGCTGTTTTCAGGTCGTGGTCAAATGATTTCTACTTATATGTAGTAGAATGACTCACTGAAAAATCCAATGTAATAATTATTTTCACACAACGGGGTGTGTGATGTGTATGAGTTCTATGAAAAAATGTACGTCATAATAATTCATTTAATTTAGGATCTTCCAAGAAGAAAAGTTGTAGAAGTTTGATAAATGAATTTATCTTTTAAAACATTTATACAGAAATAATCTTTCTGTTTTGTAATTTCGTGTCTTTAACGTTTACATGACATCTAAGTACTATTTCTTTTTCTTTTTAATGAACATAAATACATACATATAGGGTGTCCCGCTTATCGTTGTCGAAAAGCTGATTCCTAAGCTCTTAACTTTAGAAATATCCAATTGCAAAAATATTTTAAATGTTCTTCTTCTTAATATTGAAAACCATTAAGTCAAAATAGTTTTTTTTTTTTTTTTTTTTTTTTTTTAAGTTACGAAATTTATATCTTTATACGGTCCCTGTGTCCTATAGGTTATAGTCAGAAGAAAAAAAAGTCATACTCAAATTGTTCCATGTTGTTCCAGCATGTCAAATGTTCCACCAAATTATTTTGTATTTAAAATTTCATTGTATTTATATATAAAATAAAATTTCGCTCTGTGTGTTGTGCGCGTGTGTGTGTGTCGGCGATGGCTAGAGTTGTCTAATGCTCCTAGAAGTCGGAAAATTTCGATGAGGATAATCTAAGGCAGGTCCTGACGCATCCGAGGCTCAGATTTTTAATCTTTTGATAATTAGCCAAGATATTAATTTAAAAATCATCTTTTTTTTCTCTGTCTCCGAGCCGGCAAAAGCTCTCGCATATACCCAGAACCCGATTTATGCATCAGGAGAAAATGAAGAACTGAATGCGCGTTTTTTTCCCTCGTATTTCGTAATTTTATTTTAACCTAATTCGACTAAACCATTCAGTACAGCTAAAATTGGAGCATATATTCGGTAAGATCGTACTCCTGTGTCTCAAATGCCGCAATCAATTCACAAATATATCGCTGTTAACCCTTTCAAAAAAAAAAAAATCAATAAGTGTCGTTTTTTCGAAAGATGTTTTTTTCCCTTATGGCAACGCCCCTCCAGGGCGTAATTTTAGAGGTACTTCCAAACTAAAAATATACTCTAAAAACTCAAACCTTCTTCTAATCGACAATGCAATCTTTTTAAAAAAATACAAATTTTAACCCTTTTAAAAACACCGGCGAACGCAGCTCACTTCACGCCTCACGGAGACAATCTTTTTTCTACGCTAAAAAGTAACTCAGACGGCCATATTTCGACACAATCTTTTTAGAGCATTTCGGTTGACCAGATTTACATTACCTACGAAATTTTCGAAAGATTCGGATGTGTAGAAGTGTTAAAAAAATTTAAATCTCAGAAATTTTTGGAAAGAAAAAAAAACGCGAAAAAGCGGGGTGTTTAGGCGTGGTTTCGCTCTGCTTCAACTCATGTTTTCACCTCTAAATATGCTTATTTTTTCGCGAAATTTTAAAGTGAGCTTGGATACATTTATATTTGTAGCCGATTAAAATTTCAGAGAGTTTGGAAGATGAGAACTATTTTTTTATTGTTATGTTAAAGGAGCCGACGCAAAAATAATATTAAGAAGAAGAATAGTAATAATAATTATTATTATTAAAATAAAAAGAAATAAATAAAAGAGAGAGAGAAAGACGAAGAAAACATATTTCTTTTACAACTAGATAACAATATTTTTTTACGAAATTTTTACACGGGCTGTAAAGCCGTTATATTTATTACCGATAAAAATTTCAAAGAGTTCGGACAACAAGAACTTTTTTTAAAAACTATTAAACAACTCTCAGAGGAAAAAAAAATCTTACGAGCGTTTTTACCACTAAATATCACGATTTTTCGCGATTTTTTCATTAAAATATAATTTTTAATACAAAATCGGGTTAAAGATATAAAATCATACAAACTTGAGGTTTTTTTAAATTTATTATCACGGGCCCGGGCAACACTGGGCGGGTCAGTTAGTAAAACATAAAATTTCTTGATCTTTGATACTAAATCCTATAATTTGTTTTTTGTAAGTGTAAAAAGCAAATTGTGCCTGCTTTCAATTATTTGATCTTCAATGTTGTTACTTAAAGAGAAAGACGTTTTATTAAATTTTCACGCTAAGTGCAATATGTCTTAGTTTTTAATTTATATTAAGTCCGAAAATATTTATAATTATCAATAAAATGACTATTTTGAAAATATTGGATAGATATAAAAACAAAATATCGAATATTTTTTTATATTTTCGAAAATATCATTTACGAACCCTGGCGTATAAAGACTGAAACTTTTATTTCGGAATTTTGGCATTTGGGGAAGTTAGTATGTAGAATGAGAAATATTAAAACATATTCCTGTTGTAATTTAGAAAGCTTGTGAAATTAGAGTTCTAGATGCATACCTGAGTCTCTAATCGAAGTCGTGAAATGAATGCAGCGCTAAAAAGAAACTTCCGCTAAAAAGAGCATCCATTCCATTAAAGTATTTAAATTAACTGCAAAAGCGTAGGTGTGTGTAGTCCGCGGGCGTGGGCTGTTGCTCATGAAAACAAGTTTCAGCAAACGGCTTAACAAATCGGACTCTCATCACATTCAGCATGCCAGTATTTAATCAAAACATCATCGTTGCTGTTCGAAGGAAGGATAGCAAACAACAAATAAGGAGCGAAGTGATGAGGTGTCAAGGGCGAACTGGGAGTAACTGGTGTAATAATCCATTCGAAGCAAAGTTTGTTTTGAAAACAGTTTGTATGATTGGATATTACAGACTTTTTACTGACAGAAATACGGAAGTGTTGATAAGGTTGTAGAACATTTATGCCTTGTTAAACATGGTGATAATGCTGATTGTTTTTAAAGAAAAAAACTTCGCAAGATTTGAGGTCCTAGAGAAAAACATATCAGGTCGAAATAATTATGTACAATATTATAGATTCTGCCCGAACATTATAACACTGAATATTTCAAAATAGAAATATTCTTAATATTCCATTCGAAGCATAATTTGTTTTGAAAACAGTTTTTTATCGTTGGATTAGTTGACTGAAATATGGAAATGTCGAAATATTGTAGAAAATCTTTGTATTTTTAAAGGAGGTGATAATACTGAATTTATTAGAGAAAATTCGTTGTGAGACTTGCCGTACTAGAGAAAATATTTCAGATCTGAAATAATTCTCTGCCAGTGTCGAATCCAGGAGGTTTTTTTAACGGAGGAACTTCTGAACTTCGAGAGTGGAGAGGTGGGGTGCGAGGTATTTCGATGCTTCGACGAGATTTTCTTTCCACCGGATCAACTCCCAAATTCATCATTGATTCCATAATCGGCCCTGACATTATAATACTAAATAATTTATAATAGGAATGCTATTTATAATTTGTTCAGAGCATACTTTGTTTTTAAAATAGTTTCTATAATATAACAGGTTTTTTTTTTCTCATAAATACGGAAGTGTTGAAAGGTTGTGAAATAGTTTCGCCTTATTAAAGCCGCGATAATGAATTTATTAGAGAAAATCATTTAGGGGCAGAATTTCGATGCTTCGGGGAAGATTTTCTTTCCCTCGTGTCAACTGCCGAATTCATCATTGATTTCAAACTCGGCCCAGACATTATAATACTAAATAATTTAAAACAGGAATGTTATTAATAATCTAATCGGATCATACTTTGTTTTCAAAATAGTTATTATAATAATTAATATTAATATTAGAGGTTTTTTTTTAAACATAAATACGAAAGTTTTGAAAGGTTGTGAAATGTTTCGCCTTATTAAAGCCGCAATAATGAATTTATTAGAGATAAAAAAAAAAAAAAAAAGTTGAGGAATTTTAGGATCTGGAATAAATATTTCATGTCGAAATAACTCTGTACCATACTGCAGAATTATTTCGACCAGAAAACCTACCGAACATTATAATATTGAATAATTAAAAATATTCTTAATAATCTAATCGGATGCTTTGTTTGGAAAATAGTTTGTGTGATTGAACATTACAATATTTCTCTTAACAGAAATACGGAAGTGTTGAAAGGGCTATGAAAAGCTTTTTCCTATTAAAGGCATCGATAATATTGAATGTATTGCAATATTACGAAGAAAATTGCGCTTCGAGATTTTAGGTCCTCCTAGAATTAATTCAAACAGAAAAAAAAAACTATATATAATATTATAATTCTGGCCGAAAATTTATAACGCGGAACAATATGAAAGAGGTATGATTCTTTTACCATGCATCTGATACTGACCAAAAAATGTATCAAAGGGAAAAAAATTAAAAATACAATGGAACTAAAATCTACAAAATTGCAAAATAAAAAGCATATAACTGTAGTGCAAAATCTTTATTTCAGTAAATCTACTTGATATTTTGAGAGTTGTGGTGCAATATACCTAATTTAGATGCTCCACTACTACAATTTTGAAATTTTTATAGCCTGCCTTACTTTCTTCGCTAAGATAAATTAAACGATGCCTTATTTATGAAAATCGGATTGATTGTTTAAGAACTGTAAGAGAACGTACCAAATTTGTTTACATACATACTTGGGATTAAAAACATACTCCTGCCTTTTAGTTTCATTATAACCAAATAAAAAGTCACAAATCAGCGAAAATAAATAAATTAGAAAACTATGAGACAGTCGTCTATATATAACTTACATTTTTTTTTTTTTTTTTTAATATTTAGCACATTAACTCCGATAAATTTCACTTTTGCGTTTTGATTTTTTCACAGCTACTACTTTTTAGAAATAATTCTTTGTTAAAAAAAAAAAAAAAAAAAAAAAACGAAGAAGAAGAAGATTTATTCGCTTAATAATTGCATAAGTATATTCCATTCTTTCTAATCTACATCATGTTCGGTCTTATCCTCTTTTTAAAGTATTTAAAATGTAAAAGAGTTGACCTAGTTAAAACGTATCACTTATAAATATAATATGTATAAGAATGTTTTCATTTATGACGCGTAATTTCGTTCAGGCAACAGATGAAGATTTCAAAGTAGAGCTTCTTTCTCTGTCATGGGGTTTCAGGTCAACATTTTTACAAGCGATACGGTTTCTTTTTTGTAGTAGCGCCTTACAAGTTTTCAATTTTTGTACGCCTAAATAAAATGCTTGTATTGCCTCTGGAAGTTGAAAGCATAAATTAAAAAGATCGATCGAAGTTTGCGATTAAAAGTACAGTTAAATGTGATGGTACAGTGCATTGAGGTGGTTCTGCTCTAAGATTTCCCGTTCTGATTAGATTTTTATGTCAGGTAAATACGACAAAAGATAGAATATATTCTATATGTAGCCTGTTACGTATTAATGCAATAAATAATTAATAAATGATGCAAAGAGTTAATCCGACAACTAATAACAACAATAATAACGAATAATAATAACAACACATATTGCAACAACTACGTAAATTAATGCAACAAATGTTGCAATACATTTACATTCGTAATAATTCGCATATAAACTCGTAAAAAAAAAAAAAGAAAGAAAGAAAGAAAGAAAAAAGAGAGGCGGAGAGAGATCAGTTTTTGCTTTTCGCTGAGTTTTGGTGAGGAAAGAGTCGAAAAAGGGGGGGGGGGGGTGCAAATGAATACGAAAGAAATTACGAAAAGTTAAAATGTTCTATTGTATGCTCATTTTATGAACGATTTTTAAACATTTTAAACGCTTAATCTTGTTTTAACAATTTTAAATTTTAACTCGCCAGATTTGCCCACTATTCGTGTTCCTTATTTTTAGATATTTATGCGCGTAAATCGAGATGTTACAGCTGAAACTGCATATTATTACAATTACTTAAATACAATTACCTAATTTTTTACAAAATTAGTATATAATAGATTTGGTTACGATTCAGTCTAAAAATATAAATAAATTTATTATTAAAATATTAATTATAAGTTGTTTTAGTAATATTCTTGTGTTTGTTTTTAAGTGATTTCAATTTCAGCGTGTGTCAAAAATTTTTCAGCTAAAAAGATGTAAAAACAATTATAGCAATGTGAAATAAAATGCTGTAAATATAGACGATTCAAGAAATATTATTTTTAGTTATTTTTTATAATTAGGATTTGGAATTTTATGCTTTCCTACTTAAATATTCTTCTTAGTTACATGTATCTGCCCCTTTGTTCAAAATCTTGGGTATGTAGCAAAAGGAAGTAATGTCATATGGTGATTTTTCTATTTGACTAATCACCCCAAAGTCATATTTGAAGTGTACGGGAAATTATAAAGTTTCCTCAAAAATATTTTCTAACTAACTTCAGATAATATTCTTTGACATGAAGTCATAAACAAAAATCCACATTCGTACGTAACTCAATAGGGAGACGAAAAAAAAAAAAAAAGGCGAAAAATCTAAGTTTACTCGATCTACCTAAGTTTAGTGAAAGCATCTGAAATTTTAAGCACATATACGAAATGATATTTATCGGGAATAGAATGTTGTATGCATTGGATTTTTTTTTTTTTTTTTTTTTTTTTTAATCTTACGTGAACGGCTTTACGGGCAACATTCAGTAAAAAATAAAATGGTATGAAAACAAAAATTAATTATTTTACGAAAATTCTTGTAATTGTTTATGAGTGATTTAAATTCCAGTATACGTCAAATAAATTTCCTTAGATATACATTAATAATTATATTCCATTGCTATACATTTATAGATCAATAAACTCCAATAAAGTGTAAAGATTTTTTTCCCCTTAAATTTATTGGAATAGCATTATAATAGCAACACAAAAAGAAAAATGTTGCACAAAATCAACTGTTAAAACTTCAAAAGTATCTCAAATTGCTTACATCTAAAACAAGGAAGTGAAAAACAAACGAAAACTTATTTAAAACTTTGTGTATTAGAATTAAATTCGAATAATATTTCAAAGTTTTCTCAATTGTTTTCTATTTTCTTCTTTCATTTGAATGGGTTGAACTTGCTATGCGCGCGGAAATTAGATTTTTCATATTGAAGATTATGTTTTTTGTTTATTAAAACTCAATTACTTATTAATGATTCTTTTTGCGTGTTGATGTAAATAAACAATTCAAATTAATTGAAATAAATGAAACATTAATGCTTTCTCTTTAATTAAACTGTCGTTTTCCTTCCATCTTTTTATAATTTCGTTTTCTTTTTCTTCTTTTTCCCTTTCCTTTTACTTTTACCTTCTATTTTTTTCTTCTTTCATTTCTTTTCTATTTTTCTTTCATTTCTTTTCTTTTCTCCCCCCCCCCCTTTTTTTTTTAAACTCACAGAAAGATTATCTGTTTCATTTGTTGAAAAAGGATTTCTACAGAACATTGTTGAAAAACTGTATTATTAAAACGGCTAATATTATAACTGTTTTTCATTAATAATAAACTACTTTTAATTTTCAAAATGGCTGTTAATTAGTGTAATTTCAGTTACTCGATTACACACAAGATATACTTTAAAAGTTCCATGTAGTAATATTAAATATTTTTAGAGATCTGTGTTAATAAAAATATATGCAACCAATATGGAAATTATACGAAACAGTTTCACAGTATTTTGAATTAAAAAAAAAAAATTAACAATGCTTGTCACTTTCTTTAAACGCTATAGTAAAAAGAAAGAAAAAAAAAACATAAATGTATTTTACAATGCAATGCAGATTTTTTTTTTTTTTTTTCCTGCGACAATTTGGTATAAGGTGTTTTATCTTTTTTTTTTTTTTTTTCATTTTTTGTGGCTGACTGTACTAACACAGTTTTGCTCTGTGACTTTTAAAATTAGATATATGAGTATTGTTCCGGACGGTGGGGGATTTTCTTTTGGCGCACTATACCTTAATTATAAAGTTAACGCGATTCAGAGTAGTATTTAATTTTTTTAAACAATTTTTTAAAAGCCTTTCTATTTGTTTTGGCGAACCAGAATCTTCTCAATTTTTATTTTCCTTTT
Source organism: Maratus michaelseni (assembly GCA_963931845.1). Lineage (NCBI taxonomy): Eukaryota > Metazoa > Arthropoda > Arachnida > Araneae > Salticidae > Maratus > Maratus michaelseni. The sequence continues at coordinate 155,201,015 of OZ007591.1, read as the reverse complement.
TTGACATAGTTTGAAACGACATCGTGAACATTAAATTTTCCTCTTCTTGTCAATTATGCTGATGCGGGGCCGTCAAAATGACTAAATGAAAAAGGTGTAATGGGATGTCAAGGGCGAAAATGCGATAAACTGCCATATCCAACTAAATATTAAATTTGCTTTATCTGCGGGGCACATTGTTTTGCATCCGCCTCCACAGAGAACTTCCAGTATGTTAGCGCTTTCTTTTGTTTGAGAAAAGTAGTAGCTAAACATTCATTTCAATAAAACGTATTTGCGATGATTTGGCAATGAAGACAAATTTTGTAAGTAGATGTTAAAAGAACATTTTGAGAATTTTGTGAAATTATACAATCGTCACTTTTTTGTCACGTTCTTCCGTGTTAATCTCGGGAATTGTTCTTTGTTTAAATATATGCATTTATGTCAAGGATGAATATAAATATACTCAACGAGAGTTTTCTTTCAAACAAAACTACTCATTTTCTTTCATATGCCCCTAGTAACAAACCAATTTTGACTATATTTTGACCGAAAATTGCAGTGTTGACATTTTCCTAATATTGATAGATTATTGGCAAAAAATATTTAGCAAATATAAATCCAATAAAACCAATATTGACATAATATTTCCAATGTGAGGCCAATATTTCTACAATACCGGCATTACATTACAAATATTTGCAGTGAAATGCCAATGTTGCATATTGGCTCTATATTCGAAATATTTCGAAAGTAAAGCCAATATTTAGTCAATATTGGCGTCACATTGAAAATATTTCTAATAAAACTTCGATATTGGTTTTATTGGATTTAAATTGGCAAAATATTTCTTGCGAATATTTGTGAGATATTGTCAAAATGTCAACATCTTAATACTAGGGCAATATTTCATGTCATTAAATATAGCACTTGTCCAATATTAGGCCAAGTTATAGACACGAGTGGTTTGCTGCTAGCGATATATTAGGTGCAGAAAAAAATTCTTACCATTTGCATTAGATAGTGTTATCAGAAGAAGAGTTTCACGTAGGTTACTAATTTTCGTACACATAAAGGCAGCTGACGTACTTTAAAAATAGATTATGTGCACAAAATATTAAATTTGAATAATAATAATTTAAAAAAAACTAATGTTCTGTATTTGGTGGCATAAAAGTAAGAGATGGGTAACAAGCTTCTCGATTAATGGCGACGTTATCTCTCCAATTAAATCGTTTGACAGAGAATATCTAAGGAAAGAGACCCTAAACTGGACATAAGCGGTGTTAATACTAGTGTCAGTGAACAGTGATATTACAGCACGACAATGCCAGGACACATAGAGGCCCTGCCAAACTCTAAACGATCTGCAATGTGAAATTTCACCACTTCCGACGCACTCACCAAACATTGCACCATACTATCACCACCTTTATAGTTCATTACAAAACAGCTTAGCAAAGCAGTAATTTCAGATTGAAGATGGAGTGCAAAAACAATCGATGAATTCATGGCGTCCAAAGACTGATCTTTTTTTCTCATAATATCCATGAAGTACCCGAGTGTTGGCAAAGTGTAATAGCAGCTAATGATGTTTATATTTATTGAGTTTTGATTATTATTTAATTTATATTAATAATAGAAATTTGCCTAAAATTAGTAGAAAATTTTGTACACCTAATATTACGTAATTAAGCGTAGGGACCTGAAAAAAGTATCGCAATACTCAGTTTCTAAATCAATTTGTTAATTTATAATGTAAAATAATATTTTAATTATGTATATATACTAACATTTAAATAATTCATAAAAATTTAACGAATTGTCGCATAGGAATGTGGTTTACACTTTTCAAAGAAGGGGATTTTTGTGGCAAATAATAATAATAATAGTTCAATTTTAGGTAGCCTGTTAGATACTAGTTATTAAAATACATAAAAAAGTATTGAGACTATTCTTATTATTGATTAGACTATTTAGATTATATTTATTATTATAGTATAATTGAGATTATATTATTTGTTCACACAGTATGACAATTTGTTAAATTTTTGTGAATTTTTTTAAGTGTGAAGGAATTTATGGGACAACTTATAAGAAAGTTTTAGCGTTTTATAATCATACATATTATTTCTGATGTTGTCAACATCCATTTTCTATGCATATACAATACGCGCAACAATGAATGAGGTATCATTCGAAAGGTTTCTGACTTCTGAAATCGTACACTCACATTTTGTTGAAACGTGTTTTTGGATTAAAAATTGCAGTTAATTAAAATTTAAATCAGCATTGTTTTCATCAAGACCCCCTTATATTAAAAGTATGATAAGGGAGTCTTGGCTTCCATAAATGAAATGATAAAAAAATCTCAAATCAATGTTGCTCCAAAAATAAAATACCGCATTACATCATGCTCAGCAATGATTAAAAAAATAAAAATAATAAATAGTACAAGAAAGATAAACTGGGATGTCTCCGCACGGGTTTATTTTATATTTATGATTAAAAAGCAAAATTGAAATTGAAATGTTTAGAAGAAAAAAGACACCATTGATCGATCAAAGCAGTGGTATTCCACGTGTAGCCTAAAAGGTATGCTTTTTTTATGTTAAATTAAATTATATTTTATATGTATTCAATTTATTTTTCTTTGTCTCATGTTTTTCCCGAAGCCCATGACATCATCCTCTAATGCAGTTAAAATACGATTGTTAATTTCTTTTTTCTCGCGCATGATGCCTTTTGCTATCTTCGATCAGTTTTTACTGTAACATTGATGGAATAAATGAGGTGATATTCTGGCTTAACTAATGTTGTTTGCAAATATTTTTATCTTTAATTTCCCTTTAGAAGTTTAAACCTGCATCTAAAAAATATTAGACTGCAGTGCGAAATCCTCGCACGGGTGCATTGGTGATATTAATAATGAAAATTATTTTTTTTTTTATAATTAATCAACAAATTTTCAATTATTAAAAATATGTAAAATAAGTAGTAATCCATTACTATTAGACCAAAAGGGATCCGAAAAAAAGTCAATCTGCCGGTCCGAAGTGGATGAGTGTCAATACTTGGGGAACTTCATCGAACTGAATATTTGCCAATAAACTTTGACAATTCCTACGGAGAAGAAAGCAAGTAGGATGACACGGAGATTTATCAAAATAATTTCTTCAAGTTTATTACAGATGCGATAAATGAATCAATGCCATACTACACTACAAATTAGCTAAATTGAGGTATTATTGTCTAGGATTGTATGTCTCATTTTGTAAAAAAGTTTACATCTGAAAAAACGAAACTTAATTTTGGAAACCAGCGCATTTAATTTGAGAGCATGGGATACTATAGAAATCCGGTAAACAATGCCATGCCAGCTTGTTCATTTTGATAACTTAATTACAAAATGGATTTAATAATAATGAGTAGCTTTTCAAGTAAATCCATCAAGCTTTGAGATGTTAATAACTTAAATATATATATATTTTATTAATGAATCATCAAAACATTCCTACGATTGCCAGTATAAGTGATCTAGTTTGATAGCATTTATATATATATATATATATATATATATATATATATATATATATCTCCAAACAACGTGACTGAAATGAGTGATTTATCTCTGTAAAAAGTGACAAGTGAGCAATTTATTCCTTTGCCATGATGCAAGTAATTAGCATTACAAACTAGGAAATTTTCCCCAGGTTTCTAGCGTTAGAGAAGGGTTTAGTTTATCATCTCGGATGTCTCAACGAATTTAAAAATATTTCAAATATTGTATGTCAAATTACAAATAGTCATGTGCACCCGAAAGGCAGGGAGGGGGTGAGATAAGAGCAACTGTTATTTCATGAATTTTCAAATTTAATTAACTATTTTTTTGTCTCATAATTAACAAAATTTATTCTTCTCAAATGATTTAAAATAATAACTAAACTCTAAGAGAAGAAATAACTTAGTATTTTTCGCCACCCTGAACCCCCGTGGAAGACACTTTTTAGTTCTGTTTCTTTTTTATTATTTTTTTTAAGTTCATGTATTAAAAAATTATCTTAAACGAAAATTTCAAGAGAGTATAAAATGGAGATACGGTAGATATACCATAGAACATAAATACTATAAATGCAATTTACAACTAATATAATACATGTTGCATACACAATACAACATATACAACACTAGTAACTAAGCAGTTGCCGCTAAGGGTTACTGTTATTATTGTTATCGAGCCATTTTTAGCGGTATATCTTTCTGTCACTGATAATACACAAATACCAACTACTTATATTTAAAACCAAGTAACCCGAATTAACCAACATGCTATAAGCACTATTAAAGGCTATTTAATTACACGTGCCCCACTGAGATCTCATTGAGATAACGATAACGACTTTAACAATAACTCTAGTGAAAAAAGCAAAAACTATTCAGTGCAACATGAATCAGTCAAGGATGACCACTGGCAACAATTGCAAAATATTATCTATGCAAAAGAGAAGAGAAGAAAGCTGATCTCTTTGGCTCTTTTCTTCATCTTTATTTTATTTTTTGGCAAATGGCCGGTGATGGCAGGGTCATCTACCGTCTCGCTCGTCATAGTTTTTGCACCGCGAACACATTACTTTGGCGTAACCCTATCGTTAAGGGGACGGATTGATTTTATGGTCTTTTCTTCATTCTCTTTTTCGCTGAAATCTTTTGCGCACTGGAGCGAAAATTTTTTGTAGAAGTGCCTTTCCGGATAGGAGGATACTCGGTAAATGCAGATTGGAGCTTCCGATATTTTGTTGCCATTCTTTGTTGGAATATTCATAGGGCACAGTGATCGAGAAATCATTGGCATTCATTTTTATAACTAGGAAAAGGAACGTTGTTTTCTGAAATCATGTTTAGAAAAAATACGATTTGGGATAAATATTTAAAATTAAAAATGATTCATTCATGTGTTTTGTCCGAATCGAACCCGAAAAATCTAATTTAAATTCAACCAGAAATTATATCTAAACCCGACAGAATAATGTTCGTCAAGTCGAAACCGACCTTAACTCCTTGGGGACGAGCGGCACGTATACGTGCCGCATAAGATGATCAGAATCCTCGATTATTCCCACCAGTTACTTTTTATTGTAAGCTTTGCCTTATTTAATGATAGCATTTCTGCGATTCAATTAGGCGAAAATTTTTGTTTTGAAAAACCGGTGGTAAAAGATTAAAAATTCTGTAAAGGACGCTCGTCGCGAAGGGGTTAACCCGACACACTTCAACTGAAAATATTAAAACCCAAACCTGTCCTGAAATTTGAAAGAATATTAGTACCATTTTGCTACCAAGTGATCTACTTCCGTTATGGAAAAATAATCTATAATCATGTCTCTAATAACAATTTTATTTTTGAAAAAGTAAAAAAAACTGCGTATATATCATTCTTATTACATATATAGTTTTAGCATCTGAAAAGTTGTTTTGGTATTTTTGTCTGAAAAAATTTAGTACACCCGAAACCGATCGACTGCAAAATATTAGAGCCGACTCGACCTGAAACCAACCTGCCGATTCGGGTATAATTAGGTTACCCGACCAGATGCAGGATTCTCAATTCAGAGTGTGCGGTTTTAATTATTTTAATATTTTTAATTTAAACAGTATTATTTTGAAACTTTAGTTATCGATCCCATTGTTCTTTTTCATTTCGCTTTGCAAAACCAGCAACACCATTGCATTATATTCTGAGGAGTGGAAAAAAATTCTAGTGGGAAGTTCTCGTTGTGATGACTTTTACGTTTAAATTTAAAATTAAATGCAATCCAAATGAAAAAAAGTTGAATGGAGATTACGGTCATGTCAGTAGCCCATGCGGAGATCTAAACGTTACTTCAGACTGATCTGATTTCTCTCTGTAGACAGCATGCTTAATCATCGAATTCAGAAGAAGATTAACTTTCTAATTTGTAAGGTGTTCATTCCAGGAAATCTTGCAGTAGAGTTAAAATGTCTTGCATTGGATTTACGAAGTCTTTCTTATTGGTAAATGAGCTCGATGAGTCTTGGTTCAACAGTAGTTGAGCTGTAAAGTTGTTTATTGTCGATAATGAAATTACTAAGTATATAAAGATATTCTGCGAAGTTTTTGACTTATAGATAATGGAATTGTGAAGTCTAGATGGTTCATGGAGCTATGAAAAAAGGAATTTACCATTTTGAGGAATTGACATATCCTGAAAATGGTGAATCTTCAACTGTAACCGGTTCCGCAGGGGCTGATTACCGCCGGGGCAAACTTACACCAGTAAATTTGAATAGAAATTTTCATCTTATTTAAACTCATTATTCATGCAGAATTTCTATAATTATTAAGGCAAAATATATCTATTAGTTTGTACTGGTGGACGTTTGCCCCGACGGTAGTCAGGGATAGCGGTTCCACCATATTGTGACTAATTTCCTGTAAATGTTGGGGAAAGATATCATAATACCACTTTGACAAATTTTCACCAGTTAAAGCAAATATAAAGTTTTATTGTATTTATAACAGAAATTTTGTATGAATGAGGCGTTTTAATAAGACAAAATTTTCTATTTCAATTTACTGGAGGAAGTTTTATCCCGCGGTAATCAGTCCTTGTTGATAAACAAACAACAGCCGTCATCTTGTGACTACATCCTCAGTCCTCAGTTAATTCACTTGAAACTGGTAGACACTACACTAATATGGCTCCTCATCTTTATTCATAGCTCCATTGGATGGTTTTCTACAGTGAACACAAAGTCTTTAGTAACTTGTTAAATTTAGTGAAAAGGGTGAGTTTGAAGTGCTGTGAATGAGTTTTATTAAAATTTAGTTTCTTTAACATTTATTTAGTTACAATTATTCTTTTCCGAGACCACTTTTAATTTTCTGCGTGTGAATGCGTTCCAAGAAAAGCAGTATTTTTTTGTAATTTATGCAAATGTTGATGGTTATTGTCAGCTGATTCCGCAGTGAAAAGCACGTGCTATTATGAAAGAAAGAATGTTTTGTGGCTTGAGCTACACCTGACTGCTTCTTAATCTGACTTTTGGTGCTAACTTTATTTCAATTTATGAATAAATGGTTTATTGGAGTTTATGGAACTTCCTTTAAGTAAAGTAAAATAATTTAAGATGCTGTAAAATGAGTTAATCTGATTTAAATAGTGGAATTGACAATTTGAATTTAACAGCCCAGCGAGTGCGTGGGCACAAATTTTAGGAGAAATCTGGCATTTCTTTCACAGTTCTCGCATATGACATTGAAACTGCTTAAAAAATCATTGCTACTGGTATATTCATTTCTCCTTTACTATTCCCAATGTCACGTTTCCGTTTCGTTTGTCGAATGTTGTTTTAAGTACCTTCGGTAGAATTCATGACGCACATTTGCTAACGCAATTAGATATATTAATTAATTCCCGTTTTATATATTAATGTCTGGCTATAATGTGGTTGATATGCGTTACGTTGAGTTATTATTTTGTTTTACATAGTCAAACGATAAATATTTAGTAGAATTACTCGATTCTAAATACTCAAATGACGATCGAAAATATTCAATTGAAGATTTTAAAAATATTATATTGGTAAAGATAAGTACAAGATGATGTAAAATAGAATATGGCAAGACTCACAATTAAAACGTTGTACATTGTGAAAGATTTTCTGTTGTGTTCTGTTTTTGTTGTTATTTTTTCAAAAAATCAGAATATAAAGTTAGATATATATATATTTTTAAATAATAGACCAATTTTGCAAATAATAGATATTCTCATTTTTGTATACATTAAATCATGCTTAATACATTTTTTACGAAAAATTATTATTGTTTCATCATTAAAAATTGATTTTTACTTTCTTTAAACGTTTATTTAGAGCTATATTTTTCTGTTTGAAAATATTATTAAAATTTAATTTTCTCTATTGATATATATAACATATAACTGCTTTTCTATCTTAAGTTGCAATATAGAGTGGTTGTTCGTTTTTACAATTCTGTGATCCATCAATAGTTAAAATACACGCTAAAGTCAGAGGAGACTTCACAACTTTGTTAGGTGTAAAATTTTAAACTGCCTGAATTGGGATTCAAATTTAACTAAATAAGTTCAGATTAAAAAAAACAAAAAAAAAACAGAGTTAACATTAATTTTTTAAGACATTTATCACTTTATTTGAATTTGACTTAAATAGACAGTTAATGAGTAATTATTATTTAATTTACTGGTAATTTCAGGTCATCTAACGTCTCCCGTATCATAATTTTAAGAATATTACTTTGCAACCTTTACCTTTAAAGTACCTGATGGATTTCATGACCCTTTTTTTCATTCTCTTTTTCGCTGAAATCGTTTACTCACTGGAGCGAAAAAAAATTGTACAAGTGTCTTTCTGTATAAAAGGTTTCTCGGTAAATGCAGATTGCTGATTCTAATATTTTGTTCCCACTTTTGGTTGGAGTATTCATAGGACAATGTACTACTGAACGATAGATCAAAGGATTCCTACTTGTTTTTAAAACTAGGTAGGTACTAAACACTGTTTTCTTTTAGCAAAATAACTATTTTGAAAAGCTTTAGACTTAAAATTTCTGCTGATAAAAAGACGTATTTTCGAAATCGTGGTGTCAATATTTTTCTTTTCCTCACATTTGTTATCGCATAAGAGTAGATAATGCGAAAATTTGTGAAAACGTTTCTTTACTCTTTTTTTTTTTTTTTTTTTTTTTTTTTTGCTGCTTTCTTCTCTTTTACTTTTCGTTGCATTTTTATTTATTTATTTATTTTAGTTATTTAAATAATTTTTTACATATTGTTCTTCTAAGTTTGTATTTTTCTCCAGTTATACACTTTGCGCTTAAACTTATAGCCGTGTAAGTTGTTAGCTTTGAAAATTAGCGCTATGGGTATGCGGGGTATTTAGATTTAGACATATCAGTTGATTAACAGTCAATCCAGCTCAGTCAAAATAATAGGTTGGTTTTTTAGTACATACATCAGATTTAATACAAATTAAACAAGTTGGTCTTACTGTTTCTGAGTTCGTTAATTTGTAGGGAAATTTTAAATTTGACTTACCCAATGTAATTGATATGAGGTTATTAAGTATATCAAAAATGTTACACATTTGTTGAAATCATGTTACAAAATCATCATAGTCTATAATATATTTCCAACGTACAAAACGAATTTCGAACCCAAATCATTCAACGAATGCCATAGAAAATTTTTAATATGTTCCACCTGACAAAGTAAGTAACTCCTAAAAATATAATTGAAACCGAAGAATTTTAACATGTATTAATCAATTGAAAATTCAGCCCCATTCACCATAATGTTATTCGGATTTTAAAGGGGCTGTTATTTTCGAACGAATTACCAGATTTCCTTGATTAACGAACCCATCCTAGATATTTTACCTTAAACAAAACAGAAAAGAAAAATAATAAAAGAAAACACATTCTTTGACAGAAAGACATGCATAATGTAACACCAATTAAAACTCACCCCAAACGATTTTTCTCAAATGTCTTACGATCCAGCTACTTTCAGAAAGCAACTGACATTCAGCTTACTATATTGACAATATCTTTCTAAATTTTCACCAGGTTCGATTGGCTTTTCTTTATGTGTTGACTATATAGCTGGCTACTAAATTATGCAAAAAGCATTTTGTTATATCATTCGCGCATGCACTGTTAAAAAATATTTCATACAAATGCTCATTCATTACATTTGGCAATATTTTTATATTCTAATTGTAGTATGTTTCTTATACTCTGTACTTTGTCACGTTGTCTGGAAGTAGCGCTAAATTTGGTTGAAAACCCTGCATGCTATAATAAAAAAAGATGCAGAAATTTCTTGATTTTTTTTTTTTTTAATAAACCTTTATATCTCCATTGATATACTTGTTATTCACACGCAAATTCCGTACAAAATCCACATCGCCATGTGCTACAGTTATAAATCATTTCGAGCATTTTATTTTACAGGGTGATCGCAAATATTATTTTTATTCAATTTGTTGTGGGTCCCCTAATTGCCCTCGTGATCAAACATTCGCTGAAATAGGAGATCATGTTATTTATATTATCTAAGTTCTAGAAGAATTCGTAATGTATTTCTCTAGATATTCGACTAAACGTCTATAATCGAAAGTGTCCGGTGACGTTTGGCTATGTAGTATAGATAGATATATAGCTATAAACAAAGTGGCTGCAATAGGTCGATTTCCAAAGAAATCAACTTACTAGGAAGATTGCTATAAGTGATAGTTCAATGAAATTTCCTATATCCCGAATATCCGGAGATATTTTGCACCGCGCTGGAATTCCTTGTAAACGCGTCCAGAAAACACTTGTTTTTGAATATTTAAGAAAATATGACATACCATTATGTCTTTAAATGCCTTTTATATATGCACTTGAATAGATCTAATATCTCAAATAAACAAATAAACTTGTCTACGGTGAGAAAACTTATAGCACACAAATATGCTGTCAACAAAAATATGAAATATTAAAACTTTGCATCATTATATTATTTAAATGAATGAAACAAAATTTCAGCTGTTCAACATTTTTCCATATCCTGCTTCAATAATATAAAGACTAATCCATCAATTTAAAGTAAAGTATAGGGTCAATTGGGCAAATTTGTGACACTCCAAAAAATGGGACTATGTGAGACATGCACAAAAAAGTACCAAATTTTATAGTAATAAAATTGGCCTTGTGATTATTTTGTCAGTAATTCATCATTTTAATTATATCAATTACGAATACACTCAAAATCTAAGGAAAGATCTCTCCAAAAATGTACTTTACATAAACCTTACCTTTTTGATGAGGAAAACTTTTCTGTCAGTCATCAAAACTTTTGTTGTACAACACTTAGTAAAATCTTAGATAAATGATTCTAATTAGCATTTATTCAGTAAGGAATGGCGAGTCTTTTTAGCCTTTAAACTTTTGAATATGCTTACAGCACTCTGAGTTATAAACAAACAAAACCAGGGGGCTAATGTGAGACAGTGTAACAGGGCTACTGTCTCACATAGTATGAGATAGTATGTACTTGAGGTTGTGGCAATACTATTCTGTCATATACCTTGAAACATCCACCACAAATAAAAACAGAAAGTGTTAATCTGTAATTGTATTTTTGTTTTAGTGCGCCAGATATATATATATTTTTTTTTTCATGCTAATGGTATGTTCTTCTATGTTTGTTACCGATTTTTAATCGATTGATATGAAAGTCTTAGCTAGACGACTTAAACGCTTAGTAGTTTTACACAGGAACGTGCTGATACCAAACAGATCACCCAAACAATCACGTATTACTTTTTTTTTTCTTATCATTTATATTCTAAAACAATTAGAATATTACTAATTACTAACTATAAAAATACATTACTAACATTTCTGTAACAAAATCTATAAGACTACCGCATCTATATTGTTTAAAATATGTCCTGCCTATTCCTGAAACTACATTCAAAAACAGGAAAATTACTTACACTTCACCTGGCTATGAAAGTGGGACAATTGATGAATAATGAATTAACAGTCAAGATCGTAGACTACATTTATCATTTTGGATTTTTCAATGATAAGGGTTATACCATTATAAATTTATTACTAAATTTTCATAAAAAAAATAGTTTAAATGTTGTAGACAATTTTGTTAGTTATTTTTAAATCCTAAATTATCATTTGATAAATTAGGGAAAGGATTTATTGCAGTGGGTTTTCATGAGTATTCTTGTGGATTCGTGAAAGATTTTCCGAAATTGTGTCAAAATGGAAGATTTAAAAAAAAAAGTCTAACTAATACAGGTGAAAGATTAGACCCGGGTCAACAACGAGAAAGTTTCTCATTTCTTTAGAGCTTACAACCACTTAAATATAATTGTGTCTCACTTTATGACAAGCAGTAATTTTTTGTTCATGATCAAACAAAGAAAATAAAAATACAAATTACAGTATATTTTTAGGTCTAGAGTCAATAGATCGCAAGTAACTGGAAAAGTTTAAACTTTAGTCTCATATTAGCCCTGATTGATCCTACAGATTTCAAAATAAAGAAATATATTTGTCACTTACATTAAATTATCATTATAACAAATCCAATCTCTAAACATATAAAGTAATGAAATATTTTTATATCTTTCATTAAATTTAGCAATGATGCTTGAATTTTAAATTTGTGAATGTGTTTTTCCTATATACCAGCTATTATAAAGCACGATTCTATATCATACATCATACGTCTATCGTCAAAATATTTCCTGTAAACATTTCAATATTCATACTTTTGGCAGTGGGGAGGCAGAGTGTCATGTGACCCGTATCACCATGTGAAAAGCAAATACGTCTATAGTCCTTTCATTTCTGAATATCCCCCTGGTCCTTTTGTGTCATACACGTGCCCTTACCCTAAATATAAATGGCCAACTTTTTCAATATAAAAATAACTCTCTTTCAATAAAATGGCAAGGACCTCTAACGAGGCAAAGAAAAGAAAAATCCGTTGTGATATTTATAAACATAAAGGAATATTTGTTATAATAATAATAATAATAAAACTTTATAAAAATAATAATAAAAATAATCTTTATCAAAATTATATGAAAACTTGCACAGAATCGATGTTTTTAATTATCTTATTTAAACCCTTCTCGACGAGGGAGGGTCCTGTGTACTTAATCTAATTTTTGTGCAACACTTTTTACGAATAGTAACTTTCATTTTATTTAATCGCTGAAATTCGGTAATTAAATAAGGCAAAAATTACTTTTCGAAAAGAGCCTGTACAGCACATATACATGCCGAAGGGATTAAATGATAATTTATAATGAATCGACGTGTTAATTTATTTTTTGATACAGAACTACTAAATATATCTGGTAGTTCTTTTAATAAGAAGAATCTGTATTTTCAGTTGTCACTCTCAAACTTTTCAATAAATTTTTCATTAACGAATGATGATCGGTTTTTTGGATACAAGTGGAAACACGTTTATAATTTTATAGGATAGAAAGTCTCTAAAGTGACGGAACTAAATTTCTAAAACTTGACGAGGTGCTAAAATCCGACTTGACAGGTGAACATTCCACATTTTGCAGCTAAAAACTGCATTATAAAAATATAGTTTAACTATAATTTTTAGACGTCCTGTTCACCTTGATTATTAAATGAAATATATAAGAATTGAAACTTATGATTTATTTTACTAAAAAAGTGCTAAAAATTCATAAAAATGTTTTGAAAACATAAAAACCTTGAAAAGATGTTAAAACCCAAGCACGTTCAACTGTTACAAAACAGCCATCATCAATGTTAAAACCCAAGCGCTTTCAACTGTTACAAAACAACCATCATCAGGGGAAAGTCCCCTGATGATGGTTTCTTTTTCTCTCTTCTTCGAACTTCTTCGAACTTCTTTTTCTCTGTCTTTCATTTTCTGTTAATATGTATAAATTATCTTACAAGGAAAAAAAAATAAGAAAAAAAACTTTAATAACTATTAATATATTTTTTAATAGTTTGTGTACGTTATATCAGGGTTGTTTCGTAACTGTATGATAAAATTAAGATTCTTAAAATATCAGCATTATTTTTTCTTAATAATTCATTTTAAATCCATATTAAGTGCAAAAACTGTTTTACATCCATTATAAAACAATTCTGGCATGAAAGAGCTTACATTAACTATTTTGGTCTGTAACCACAATCATAAACAGTCTTGTTAATTGTCTCGCGATTTTTATTGAGTAACTTTCTGCATTTCTTAATCATACTGAATCGTTATTTAACGATATCCTTCGGTAATTGAGAAAAGATACGATGTCTTTTATTCTACTTGTTGAGATTTGAGAATATCCTTTTTCTTCTCTCCTGCTTCAGGAAATTTACCACGATGCATGCTAATCGTATATGTTGCCGCATTATCTAAGAAGTGATTCTCTAACCTTTTATCTCTCTAACCCGTTTTGAATTTAAATGTAAATTGAACTGGTTATTTTGCTTATTCATCTATCTATCTTAAATTTATGCATGGCATTTTCAAATACAGTTAAGCACCTTTTGTGCATCGCTGAAAGGGATGATAAGAAAAAGGCATATAAAAGAGAAGACATGTAAAAATAATAAAAAACATATGAATCGATGGATGTTGACAATACATTTTGTATAATATCTAAATGTTGAAGTGTTTTGAAGTGCATTTTAATAGATAAAGTAGTTTTCATTCATTTATAAAACCTTATAGAGAGCATCCATATGCATTTAAAATTTTATTGAAATACGGAGGCGAGATAAATTCTTGAAGGATGTCCGTAGTGCAGTTTTCATTACTGAATTCTCTAGAGGATATTTCAAACTATGATACGCGAAAGTTATACAAAAAATTATTATAGAACAGTAAAACTGCATTTTGTTTTAGATTTACAGAAATATAGACCTGCCCGGCTGGTATATAATTATATGCGGAAACTAAGTCACGCATATAATACTATGGATTATACTATTGAATACTATGAATTTCTTTTTAAAAAATATCATAAATAAATTATCATAAAATACTTCGCGCAACTTTTCTAGTTTCTGTTATATTTAAAAATGTTTTATATATTTTTCTGACTAACTATATATTGAAAGAATCTTGTATTAAAATATAATTATGATGTTATTTCTTATTTGAATATCAATAAAAGAAGATACTCGTATTAATTTAGTGATATAAAAAATGCCATTTTAGACATCAACACTACCCATATTAACGGTGATGAGGTAAAATTATGAATTTTGATTTAGTGGTGCAACAGCGCAAAAGTTTGGGAATCTTTGCACCAGGCGCAATTAATTCGTATGAAAAAGGTACTTTTGGCGTACAAGAAAGGACTAAAATTCACATATTCCTCACCCTCACCTTAACAAGTAAAGGTGCAAAATACTTGCCCTACACAATAACATGGAACGTTTCAATTTCAGTTATAGGGTAGCGAAACTTCTTGTGATTAACACTGTAAAAAGAAAAAAAAAATCCAGGTACATTTTTGGGAAGCAACGAACTAGTCGTTCTTCGTTGCCCAAATATTTTCCAGGAATATTTCTTGAAAATATTAGAAACCTCTATGAAGTTTGATTCACATTACTGGTGTTGTCAACGCAGAAAAAATCCAAGAACGTTACTGGAAAATAATGAGCTGCTAGTTGTCCAAATATTTTCAAGGAATGTGTTTCTTGAACGTATCAGAAACTTCTATGAAGCTCGAATCACATACTATTGTTTGCAAATTCCATCGGGAAGATAATGTTTGAGAATTTAAAAAAAAAAAAAAAAACAGAGTTTTGCATGATATTTTGTGGGGAGCCTGCACCAGTTGCTTATCTGTTTCCAGGAACGTCCCTGTTTATTATTATTATTATTATTATTATTACAGTGAAAAGGTCAACTTTGGCAAAAGTATTCTTCTTGTTTGATAATTTGAACATTAAAAGTGATTTCATCGTGTGATTAACCAGGACTCCCACCGTTTTTTGAATACTACTTTTTTTTTTTCAAAGAAAAATCCTTTTTTAAGATTTTTTTTACAAATTTTGTAGAAACGTGGTAATTTTTATCGCAAATTTTGTAAAGACCCAGCAAGAAAAATTTTCTTCAGAAATGCTGGTATTCAAAAAACAGACCAGCGAGAGCCCTGGTTTACCTCATTCCTTAAACATATAAATACGGCATGTATAATTGTTTTATTTCCTCTTTATTATTATTTGTTTTATATAAAGCAAAACATTTTCAGGAAAGTTTCTTTTAATGGAACATCCTGTATAATACTTCGAGTCAATAAAAAATGTAACCAAATAATGCATAATACTTAATTTAAAACTTAATTTTTATTATAAAAACCAGCTGGAAGAAAATCCACAAACTTCATTTTCCTTCCCTTCTCTCTTTTCTCTACTTTTTTTTCTAAAGGGAAAATAGCGAGCTTATTTTTCTTCTGAAGATAAGCGTTTTATATCCTTTGATTCTTCTGAGTTTAATAAGTAAATTTTAAGCCATCAGTTATATTTTGTTTCGCACTTTTCGGGATAAATATCAATATGATTTTTAATTGATCCTGGAACTGAAGCACTTTCTTGTTTATTTAACATAGGTTTAAAAAGAAAATAGTATTAGAAGAGATTATTTCCACAGAATCATAAAAAATAAAATAGATGGAAAACGACAAAATGCGTAAAGCAAGCTAGTTGTATTACTTAAACAAGATCAGGATGATTTTACATTTTTCGAACACGGGATTTTTTATGTATGGGAGTTTTAAACTGTAGAAATTTTTAGTAAAAGAGATAACTAGATAAGCATTGATTTGTTTTAATATCTTTAGCAGCTCGAGTTTAAAATGCTTTAATATAAGAAATAACGGTATTCAAGAGAACATTTCTCCAATTTGGAATAACTTCATACTCCGATAGGGGCAGAAATCAGGACTCCTCTCTCTCCTACATAGAATATATACTGAATAATTTTTATACGACGAAATATAATATATAAGAAATACCGCATATTTTGTCACATAAAAAAAAATAAGTTCAACCCCCCTTCCCCCCGCAAATAAAACTTCTGGTCTTCTAATCTAATAGTTACAGATCTTTGATTCTATCATTCACCTGGACATCCACACTTTCGTTTTTCATTAAGTATTTAAAATTCCATAAAGAGAAAGAAACTATTAAAATCTCTTTTTACAATTTTATTTTAATACCGTTGGTAGCTGGAGCTGAAATGCTTTAATGCAAAAAATGCATTATTCAAGGCAACATCTCTGCACGTTTGCAATAACTGCATACTCTGATAGGGGCATCCACTTTCCCTACATAGGATGTATACTGACTGAGCAACTGTGAATAAATCTTTCTCCCCCTCCTTTTTATCCTATCTCCCCCAACGATGTAATCCTTGAAAAGGCTTTGTAATCGGCACGCGACCGTACAACAAAAGTACCTACTTTTCTATGATAGTGGCTATAAGTAGCCACCTATTCAGCGCAGTCGAGAACAGATGACGCTTTTCCACACTAACGAATACAGAACGACGCGTGTGCCGCAGAGAAAAGAAAATGCGGGATAGACGTCCGTAGTGCCTAGTCCGTGATTCAGGCAGGATCATACTGAAGGTCTATGCTTACAGTAGATATTTTATGAAGAAAAACACAGGCCAAAAAAATAATAATTCTTTATTTTTTTCTGCACCGTTTTGGGAGATTCTAATGTTTTTTTTTTTTTTTTTTGTTATACCAAGTTAAAATATACTGAGCTTTTCCTTCTGTCAAGTAAGGTTTTTCCTCAAAGATTTATGAATGTCACACAGAAGATATAATAGACTCAGAAAACTTTATTAATAAAAGTCTTACAAAAAAGACACATCTTATATTTTATTTTTGTTACGGTTGCCATAGCTGCCAGAAAGAGTAAAATCGTTATGATGCTTTTTCTTTCACCTCGAAAAAAGATACGCTCTCTCCCCTTTTTAGAACATTTTGTCTTGTGCACTACTTAAAACAGTTCCTTATGGAACAACCAGTTGTAGTTTGCTATGGTGTTTAGTGATATCTGATGTCTTTATAACTAAATTTATAATTCACTTCTTACAAATTCTGATATCTTTATGACTAAATTTTTAATTTAACTACAAGTCAGAAATTCTCAATTTGTGTCAACGCTGTACGAGAATTTTTATTGAAATCAGATAAAAAATTACATTAAATACACTACACTTTGAAATAAAAAGATCATTGTAAGCTTGTGTAATTATTTCAAATAGCTCTAGGAGCGCTAGTAGTATGTTGCTAATGATATATTAGAATTCTGATTATAAGTTAGCTTTTATAAAATAAAGCATCAGCAATTTTACAGAACATATCAGATATGTTCTTTAATTTTAAGAAATTTTAGAAATGTTACGTATACTAAAAGAGTTCACTGTGGGATTATTTTTAGATAAAAATATGATGAGTAATTAATAAGCAAAATTGATGAGTAGAATTAATGATTAAAATAAATTACGGAGACAAACTGAAAGAAAATGCATGCATATTTGTATATAATGATGTGCAATCAAAAATCTTGTTAGTGCGAAGTATAAAAATAAACATATTTTTGAGTTTTATAAAAGGAGAGTTATTGTATTCTAAAATACACAGGAGAGTGGAAAATATAGAAAGAGATCTGTTCTTGAAAAAAGAAAATTATATTCTATATGTCTTTGAAATCTTCATTCTTGATGTGTAACATTTTACGAGGTTATTTTTTTTTCTTCTTTTTACAGCGATGATTTTTTGTCAGTTTGTATGGATAAATGAAACGTAAACTAAAAAGGCTTAATTTTTCTCCACATCAGCATGAACTTGTTCCCGTTTTCCTATAAAGAAAACTCTTATGAGTTTCAAACAACATGGTGCACCTCCATAGACACGTAAAAGATTAGCGGTGCTCTTTTTCATATCGATTTGCGTGTACCGATCGCGCGCACTATACTTCACGTGATTGTACCGATGTTCCATTAATGGAACTTATTTCCGCAGAGGGACGACGATTTACATTGCATTAATTTGTTGCGATTGATTTTATGATCAAACTAACGAAATCGACAGGAAATTTGAAGGAAAGACTGGAAATGACTTTTTCTACGTTTCTAATAATTAAGGGAAGAATATTTAAGCTCTAGATGCAATCTTAAGTTTCCATAATTAAGTACAAAACAGGATGTTAAAACTACTGTGGTTAAAATACAATCGAACTTATAACGAACTCGGATGCTACGTGAACGCAGCTTTAAAGAACAAAAACATATGAAATAGTTGGTGTCATTTAAATATATACATTGCATAAACTCGGTTGTAACGAGATAAATTCGGATATCGCGAGTAAAAAACTCGGTTGTAACGAGTTAAACTCGAATATCACGAGTAAACATTTTGCAAACTCTCAATACAAAATCCCGATTTTGCTAACTTTTCCTAAACAAAATGTGTTTTATAATGGATATTTTAGATTTTAATGAAATAGAGTGAAACATATCGAAGATATTTCATTTTATGCAATCAATACTCTTACACGACTTATCCTTTTTCAACAAAACAAACAAATGATTATACATTTTTTTTTTCCTTTTCGAATTCATTGAACTTAAAATAAATTTCATGTAAATGCCCCCCCCCCCCCCCAAAAAAAAAAAAAAAAAAAAAAAAAAAGGAGAGAGAGCTTTTAAAAAAATATAACTGCTTTGAAAAACCTCTTTGAATTAGTAAACCAGATTTCTTCAATTACTTTTATAAAAAATTTCATATTTATGAATTCTTAAAAAGAAATGTCAAATTAACATTACAAAATTTAATTTAATCTCCTAATTCAGAAATGAAAAACTGCGCCTATGAGTAATTATTCTACAAGTTTTAATAAGTAATCTGAATATCTGCATGTTTTATTGCATTCGAAATCTTAAACTTGGATATTTGGAGAACTGTATTACAACATGTAAACACTGCAGTTTCTTCGTCCTTGTTACTCTCAATGCCGGGAAAAAGCACTTGCAGTAATGCAGTAAGGAAAAAAAACTAGAAAAATAATTAATGCAATATTTAAGCTACGTATATATTTGCGATGGCATTAAACAAAGGTCTTCAGTCTTAATTTTTTATGTTTGATATTTGGTTTAAAAGCTAAATTAATTAAAGCAATATATATATATATATATATATATATATATATATATAATAAAACAAAAAAAATGAATATAAAATCTACTTCTTAAAAAGTTTATTTTGATAGCAGTCATTACTAATTTCGTTTATATTGTCACGGAGGTCGATGTTCTGTTTAAAATGGTAGCGTGTGACTTCATGGATCCGCTCTCCTTAAAAACAAAAAAGTATTTATTATATTAGAAAAATATATTAACATAATATAAATTACCGATTAAATTAGAATCACTACTTTTTTTTTTGGTGGGGGGAGGGGGTATATTTGCGTATCAATTGACAACCTCAACCTGGAAGTATAAGACTCACCAGATTCTTGGACTAAACCAACGGGAATCCTTTGTGATTGCTCGTAAAAACAAAATCACCACCTCAGAGCTATGTCTCTGAATCTGAAAAAAAAAATGGATCTACAATTCCATTCGGAAGTTGCTTAGAATCTCTATGCATTCGCTTATATCACCTCTGCATCTGTCGCAGAGAACAAATATTGTTTTTCTAACCATTCAGAGCTGTAGTGCATGATATCACGAATAAGGATCGCTCTCATCGGATGAAAGAATATTTCATGATCTCATAGCCGAAAAGTTTCACTTTCGCTTAATGGATTTCTTGGGTGGTCTCGGTAGCTTGTAAGAGGGGTTGACTGAAAAAAAACGACAAAAAAAAAAAAAAGGAAGAAAACGATTAACTATCACACTAAGTTGGGCAATAATAGAAAAAGAGAAATCACCTTATATATTATTGTTCAATCTTATTTTCTTTTCCTGTGTTATAAAAGAGAGTATTTTGTGATTGCAATTTTAATAGAGGCCATCTTGATCTCTTAGTAATGTTTTTTTAAAGATTTAATTCCAATAGGAACATTTTCCAAAATTTAGCTTATAGACAGATTTACAAACACTATCAATTTCTTCAGAAAACGTTAAAAACAGGAAACTGATTTCACCAATCAAATTCTCGTCTAGAATTAGACAGCACTGTACTAAACCTGAAGAGTACGCCAAACTTTATTTTAAAAAGTATTAACATTCTCTTTAAAGCAACTTCTGACATTTTGTAACAATTTCTTTGAACAAGCTATTCGATATACATTATAGTAGATAAAACATGGAAAGTATTGAAAACGCATCGTAATTATATTATTATTATTAGACATAAATGGGATATTTAATATTGGGTCATAATAGATTGTAATAATTATACATGATTTTACAAGAAATACATGTATAAAACTCCATTATCTCTCTTTAAATATATTACGGAAGTGAATCAACAAAATATGCAACAACATAATATTCTGGGCAGTTACTAAAAATAAGATGCTAAAGCTTGTTAGAAATATTTGAAATTCGAGCAAAAAATTTTGCTATCACAGCAGAAGAAATTTAAAATTTGGTAACGACAAAATTTCAAATTCCGTTCTGTGCAGTATTGCATAAAATTTGAAGATTCTCAAAAAAATATCTTCGTAGTTTCACATTATATTTTACTATGTTGGTTCTTTCCAAGAGGAAAAAGATTAAAGAAAAAATAGAGTATATATTATAAAAGATAAATGTAACTTCAATTCACAACAAAAATAATATTAATTACTAGAACTAAATATAGAAAACAAAAGAGTATTTACAAAATATTCATAACTTTTGTTCACCCACTTTTTTGGAGGGGGAGCAGGGGGATATCGAATTCAAAATAATTCCTTCTCATCTCTATTTGTATACGCCCTCCCAAAATCTTCTTACAGTATTCAGTTTTTTTTTTTCGAATTTTTCTTAAAATGAATCATTTTATCATTGTTGTGGTAATATAGATGAGCTCACATGTTCTGTTAGATCATTAAGAAAATGATTCGCATATAAAAGTTCGTCATCCTCTTCTTTGAACTAAAAAAATTCATAAAAATCCGTATAATATTAATATTTTTCCATTATCGTTTCAAATTTTGATGGTTAATCTCTTGGTTAAATATCAAGCAGGGCGGTCGCTCTGCCAAGCCAAGCTTTAAAAAAAAAACGCTACACAAACAACGCCAAGAACTGAACTAGACCGCTACTGCTTACTTACAGAAATCAACTTCGCAATGTTAAATCGACAAAACATGCCAGATTAAAATATCAGATATCAAATAAACCAAGCGTCGCAGAAAAAAAAAACGAAAACTAGAAGAATCTAATGAAGAATTTCTTCAATTTAAGACCAAACTCATCTTCATAAGTGATTTATAAACAGAGATATAGATTTTTAAAAAAAACGTCGAGTTACTTAAAATGATCACTTTTTTCTTCGTCAAACTTTTTTTTTCAAACAACCTACAGACCTTAATATTCGGCAGAATAAAAAAAGGATTGCATTTTTGGACAAGTAATTACGTAATCTATGTGCTTTTATAAAATTCAGTGTAAAAAAATATTATTTTCTATCCTTAATTAGCAAAAAACTGTTAATTAACTTGGCGATTAAAAAATTATGCCAAAACAGAGATAAAACATGCCAACGACCATGTACCATCTGTATTATAATAGCACAAATCAGTTACAAGTTATAACAACATCAAATTTCATCTGCAAGTCAGCCATTTTCTTCTGAAGATATTTTTTTTTTAATAAAACTTCATAATTATAAGAACACACATTTTATCAAACAATTAAATATGACTGCAAACTGTGGCAGATGACTGTTTCCAACAAGAATAAGTATGAGAAATTCCCGTCAAGCGTATCGATCTGGGTGGCTCAGTCGCAGCGCGTCGGCACGGTATGCGTAAGGTTCCAGGTTCGAGTCCTGGCCCAGGTCAATTTTTCACTTGTGTTTGTTTAGTGCATTTAATTGTCTGATAAAATGGGTGTTCTTATAATATTGTAAAATAAAGTAATCAGACGTAGTGTTTATGCTTTAAAAAATATTTTAAATATATAATTTACATTTTTGAAAGATCTTTAAAAATAAATTAGTTTTTGAGGGAAGATGTACCTTCTAAAATGTATACATTAAGCGTTATCGGCATTTAAAATTTCTTTCCAAACGTAAACAAACTTTTTGAAATGAATTAAATGTGATTCATTTATTTCTAAAAAAAAAAAAAAAAAAAAAAAAAAACACGGTAAAGGACAGGCATTTCGTTTGCAGGAATACCTTTCACGTCATTTTTCTATAAATTAATGAAATCCAGTTGTTAAATTATTTTTGTTTTAGAAGTGAAGTTTCCATTTAAATTTATTGTAACAGTACAATGTTTAATTGAATAAAATAATGTAAATCTAAGAAATTGCTAAGAAATTCCAAACATGCACAGGGCAATGCAATAAATAAATAAATAAATAAATGAATAAATAAATAAATAAACAAAAAATAAATAAATAAATAAATAAATAAATAAAAATCAGCTTTCAGAAATTCTAAAAATTGTTCATATATCTTAATTACAATCTAAAGGAGGGTTTATTTCTATATTATTGTACATATAATAGTAATTTCAACAAATACAGTGGGTGATCGGTTAACGAACTGTTCGGTTTACGAACAAATCGGTTAACGAACAATTTTGCGAGAGATTTTTATGTTCGGATAACGAACAATGTTCAGTTAACGAACACCTCACAAAACAAAGCCAAGAAGATGCAATGTTGTGTTTCAGATTTGGAGAGCTGTGTTTAATTGAATCTACTATTATCGACTCAGAGAGAACATTTTAACAGTTTAACAGGCCTAATTAATTCAGGGGCAACCGGGGGTTCGAGCCTTACATTTTAGGGCCCTCAAATTAGAATGTACAGTACAAAAATATTAATTTTTATATTTTCTGTCCCTTTTTAAAGAAATAATTTTAATTGGAAGTTAATTATTTTAACTGAAATTTAGTTCCTAAATTATTAACACGCTCTAGGCTCCACTTGAGCTTTATCAGGCTCTGCAATAAACACGATCTTTTACAGAACTAATGGAGGTTTTTGATAGGTAAAAGTGATAAACTTATATGATACAACGCTGTAGTCAATGAATGTGATCCTAAAAGTTTTTACAAAGGGCATGCCATTTATTTTTTTAAGTACGGCATGACACGGACAAAGCCATGAAACTGAGATTTGTCCATATTAAATACGGACGTATATTAACCCTATTAAAATGGGAAGCTTGAAAACTTCAGAAAGATAAAAATAAGCTTTTGTCAAATATTTAATGCCCCACAAACTCAAAAAAAGCATGACTGAAAGGACAAGACTGCATGTATGTAATGTATTTTTATTATTATTACATATAAATAAATTTAGGGAGAATTTATATTAATTTTTATATATTATTTAGCTTTTAAGAACGGATTAATTGAATTCCCATACAGATCTGTTCTAAATCTATGATCGGTTAACGAACAATTCGGTTAACGAACATTGTTTTGGAACGGATTAAGTTCGTTAACCGATCACCCACTGTATATTAAATTCCAATGAGATCTGTTTTAAACTTTAAGATAGTTTGTAACACTTGATAAAAAATTTATAAAAATTAATGGCGCATTACAGTTCGGGGAGGGGATGGGGAGGAGCGTGAACAAAATTAGGAAGTATAATAAGTTTGAAACTTTGTTTGAAACTTTACGATATTTTATAACACATAACATAAAGTTTAAAAATAAAGCTGCGTCAAAAATTATAGGGAGGGGCGGAGCGCGTTTTGCCTACACAAGAGGGGGGGGGCACTTTTCTAAATTTTAACGATATCCGTCATGTCACATATCGTTACAAACGGCTGTGTCCACTTTTCATGTTATGCACCACAGGTGAAACCCCCACATTTTGCGGCCCCCCGACACTACTCATGTGATATATTGTTCGAAAGGCCTGTGACCGCTGATTCATATTATGTATCTTCGGGGTCCATCCTCCCACTTTCACCCCCCCCCCAAAGGGGGCACTTTTCTAAATTTTGTCGACACCTCTCATGTGATATATCGTTGGAAAGGTCTGTGAACGCTTAATCAAATTATGCAAGGGGGGGGGGGTGTTTTCTGAATTTTACACATATCCGTCATGTGATACATCGTTAGAAAAGTCTGTGACTGCCTAATCTTATTATGCATCTCCGGTGTTCATTCCCCCACTTTGCCCCCCAAACGCGATTAGCTTTCACCACCAGTGGGCGCTTTCCTATCTCTGTTTCTATGGGTCGGATCACGACGGGGTATGGCTCATTCGACTCGACATCTATAGAGTTTTCCGATTTTAGTTAGTTTTTTCACCTCCAGGGGGCACTTTCCTATCTCTGGTTCTTTGGGCTAGATCACGACGGGGTATAGCTCATTCGACTCGACATCTATAGCCTTAACGATTGCAGTGCCCGAGGTTCATATAGAACAGATTGCGCTACTTGGTGGTGGAAGATAGAACTTGAGCTTGCGCAGCACGACTGCTATACGGTGCCGAAGGCAGCGGGAACCCGTGTCGGAAGTTCGTTTGTTTAGAGGTTTATACAATTCGATGTGCAAATTAAGGGATTATCCGGTGTCGAAGGCAGCCGGGAACCAGGTCGGAGGTTCGTGGTTTATCTTATTCGAGGTTTTACAAGATTTGAGGTCCCGGTGTAAATTAGGGGCCCGCTAGCGGGCGAAGCCAGCTAGTGCTAATAATAAAAGAGCGTGATATCACGTTTGATTCCAAATGCAGCGCTGACACGCTATGTACGTATTCCATTTTTATTCATTTAATGGATTAGTCAGTGATATTTTGTAACGGAGGATAACAAGTATTATAACAAGCCACATTTAGTATGTTGTTTTTAAGAGTGTAATTAATTTAATTGAAAAATCTACTGGTATTTCTAGTTAACCATTTAAACAATGACTGAAAGTAAAATGTAATTTTAAATTATTTCTCATGTTTAGATTATTTAAATTATGTTCAATATTTTTTTAAAAAAAGAAATGATATCTATAAAAACAACTTTTCAAAAGTAAAAAAAGCCAAGCGTAAAAAAAAAAAAGTTGTGGCTAAAAAATGGTGTGATATCAAATATCCAAGCTATTATATTACTTATTTAACTTTTTTCCATTAAATAAGTTATCATATATATAAATCGAGTGCCTACGGATATGTTAATAGAAATCGTTTTCTCCTGTACTAAATACATCCTAACGAGTTTCTGAAAATTCAATTTTTTTCAAATTATGCATGATGGGCTTGGCGGCCATCTTTCCATATTTCTAAGCACCCAAATTTCTAAAGTGAAAACGTAATATGTTTGCAATGTAATATGTTTATAAAAATTTCGAACTTCAGTTTCTAAATACGGACAGATAAATTAGATAAGACTGATATTTTGATAGATTGATTTTTACTAGTTTGAAATTAATTACTCTAAAAAATAAATCATAAGATGAATCTTTAAGATAAGTCATCATTATCTTAAGACAAAATTTTCAGAGCATACAAGTCTATAAATGAAACTCTTAAATATTTGCTTAAATAACAATTTTGAACTTCGGATTTTAACTACGGATTTGGGTGGTTAGAATTTTGTGAATAATATGCAAAGATGGCCGCCAAGCCCATCATGCATAATTTGAAAAAAAAATTGAATTTTCAGAAACTCGTTAGGATGTCTTTAGTACAGGAGAAAACGATTTCTATTAACATATACGTAGGCACTCGATTTATATATATGATAACTTATTTAATGGACAAAAGTTAAATAAGTAATATAATAGCTTGGAAATTTGATATCACACCATTTTTTAGCCACAACTCTTTTTTTTTACGCTTGGCTTTTTTTACTTTTGAAAAGTTGTTTTTGTAGATTTTATTTTAATACATATATCACACACGAATTTTTCCGCTTCTGGGCTTTTAAAAAGGGCGTTATCCAAACGTTGTCCCTTCATGGACTTTAAAAAGCTGTTCAAGAGGAATGGGACACAACACCTCTTATTTTACTACAAAATACATTAATGTCTTGGAAATTACAGTGTAGAAAGTTAATTAAGAGAAAGGAATATCAAATTGAATAATAAAACAAAAAAAAATGTGTGCAATAGTTCTGCAAATACCATGAATATCGTTTAAAATATCTATGACTAATTTCTGTATAATTTTTCTTCATACATTTTTTTTTCTACAGAAAAATATTTTGTAACCTAACACCTGGTTTCGAACTTATGGAACCTTTACGTAAAAATGGTCTTGGCTATACACTGTTTATTGTCACATATTTTTTCTTTTATTACTATAGACGGATGCTTCGGAAAACATTCACTTCCTGAAACAAAAAATCAATGACCTTTGGATTTACCTTGCATATGTTTTGAATCTCATTATGTTTTTTTTTTTTTTTTTTCTAAGTGGTTTGATTTGGTTTGTGACATTAATTCATAAGGAAGCCTTTGCAGTTTTAAAAAGAAAGAGTACTGGGAAGCATCTTTGGTGGAGTCTAGGTAAATGGATTACAGAGGAGAAGATCTAATCTACAGTTATCACGCTCATGCGGAACCAGATATCGCTAATTTCATCATATTCAAAAATATGAAAAGTAAAGCCCTCATGATTTGATTTTAAGCACACATTCTGGGAATGAGTAGGACATCTTTTTCTGAGAAAAGCTGTAGGAAGCTTTTTTCTTAACTTGAAAGTTGTAAGGAGCTCTTTCTTTTGAAACTAGTTCTTGGGGGCCACTGTAATACTCACCCATTATAGATATGCATAATATAAAATATGAAAATAAAACATGTGTAAACTATTTATAAAATGCATTGCAATTCGAATAAAATCGTGACTTATAATATGACTTAAATGACTTCATAAACTTTAAATGCTCTATTACTGAATTGCGTAAAAGAAACATCCTTATAACTTCAAAAATGACAATCATATTAACTAAGAGTTTACTGCGTCGGATTAAGCGTCTCATTTCCAATTAAAATATATCTTTGAATTGAAATTTGAATGAAATACAGGGTCATGAAAAATCTGTTGAAAATATGATTTACAAACATCTCGGCAACTAATTACCCGATCGACTTCATTATTTATGCAAAATTTGTTTTTTTTTATTGTCTTTTATATTTATTTCTTAAAATAAACAATTTCGAAAAATTTTATATACCTTTTATCAGAACGAATATTTCGAGAATCCGAAAAAAATAGTTCCGGATAATCGGGGTTACTGAAATTCAATAAGCTTCTTCATATTATTACATACTAAGTACATACCAAATTCCAAGTCTCTATCTCAATTTGTTCGGGAGATAGAGCGTTTACAGACACACGCAGAGACAGACGGACGGCAATTTTTTTTTTTTTTTTTCGAAAAAAATGTTTCCAGTGTCTGAAACGTGTAAATCCGTAAAAAAAAAAATTTGATTTTCAAAACTATTAGAAGACTTACCCTATACTACGTATGATGGGTAAGTAAAATTGAAATTTTGATTTTTCAGTTTCATAAGTGTTATGCTCTTTTAGTTTGCAATTTATAAATTCACACTGATACGAAATGCGCACGCGTGGATATTTTATATACACATTGTTATTTTATTAATGCGTTAAAAAGCTTCTGTGGAATTTTCTTTTTACGCCATATTTAAAATTTTAAATCATTTGCTTAAAATTTTTTGTGCATTACATTTTAGATTGTACTAAAAACTGAATAAATTTAGCATTATAACTCTATGAAAATTAATTATAAAGAGATTGTTACTTTATATACTTATTTATGTACATATAAGAGCTTGTTGTTTATTTAAAATGCAAATTTTACATTACAGCAATATTGTTTAAATATATGTGTAATTTCTAAAAAAATTGAACACAAAAATGGAATTTTAAAATCAAAATACTATATTCCAAAATTGTATCTAAAGTAAACAATGTAACTTTTGTTACTGGACAACATTTGTATAATATTGATGACACAATATTTCCTCAAAAGGTGTAACTTTGATATGTGAATTTAGCAATAGGATTCTTTATTTAGAAAAACGGTTTTTTGAAACAGGAGAAAACAGTAATAAAAAATAATTATTATAATAATATGTAATTTTTGTAGCAAAAAAATAAGAAGAAAAAAAAAGGGTGTGTGTGTGTGGGGGGGGGGGGGGGGGGACTTGATCAATAATATTATAAATTTATTAAAAGATAGTGTATATTGGGTTGTACTTAAAGAACATAAGGGTTTTTTTTTAATTTTTTTTTATAAATATTAATTTTCGTAATAATTGTGACAGAAGTTACAAAGAAGTATACTAGAGGTTTTTTAACAGACATAGCGCGTAAGTTTCATTTAACAAAGTAAGAAAATACAGAAGTTGTATAAATATACATAAATTTATCATTTATATAAACTTTCTTTACTTTTTTTTATATAATTTAAATAGAAATTTTATCTTTAAATCAATATTTAAATCTAAAATTTGAGCAACAGAAGTTACAAACAGAAAATACATTCAGTTCAGAACATGAAGATAATGCTTTACATTCGAAACATGTTATGAACAATTTCAAAATGGCATTAGATTCATTTTAGAGACTGTTTTCTCCAGTATCCAGTGCTGTCAGCATTTAAAAGTATTTATTCCAGAAAATATAAATGTAGTAACAGAAATTAAGGACAAACGTTAAGTTAAATCTATTAACTTAAAAAATAAATATATTAATTAATTAGAACAAATTTATTAAACTATTAACACTGTAGATTAGGTAAAAACTGGTAAATATCATGTTTCTTATAACACTTACAAGTATAGTCTGTTTAAAGTTTTGCTTGTAGTGATCCGGACAGTCTATTTCAGAGCTAAGCAAGAGAAAATAGAACAAATTTAGAAAAAGTAAATGGGAGGATATATTTTTTTCAAAACTACATTATATATATATTAATGACGTAGAAACTTATTTTGAACCCTTCTATATTATGCAAAATAATAATAGTAATAATAATAATAATGTTGCGGACATGACAACCTCATATAAAATTGGTGTTTCACTCATAAACGTCTTTAAAATGTTTGCAAAGACAGAAAATATTAATATATTTGTAAGGTTCTGTTAGGATTCAGAAACTTAATAGGATCCAATAGTAGCATGCTTCTCTTGATATAGCAAGCAGTGCTTCAGAAAGAACGTGCAAGCTTTGGTAGTGATTCTGTAAAAAAATATACACGTTGAATTATTACTTAAAAAAAATAATGCATGATTGCTTGAAATTTAAACATACCTATGTTAATAAACTATAGAAAATAATTAACGTCGTGATCAAAAGCCTCGGAGTCATTTATCAGTTTTTAGCCACCAAAACCCCCTTTAAATCTGGAGTTCCCTGGTATATCACCAACTTAGCCTATACATAATTGCACCACTGATTATCATTTATTAGCAGATGGTAATTTTTATCTACAAAAACAACTTTTCAAAAGTAAAAAAAAAGCCAAGCGTAAAAAAAAAAGTTGTGGCTAAAAAATGGTGTGATATCAAATTTCCAAGCTATTATATTACTTTTTTAACTTTTTTCCATTAAATAAGTTATCATATATATAAGTCGAGTGCCTACGTATATGTTAATAGAAATCGTTTTCTCCTGTACTAAATACATCCTAACGAGTTTCTGAAAATTCAATTTTTTTCAAATTAAGCATGATGGGCTTGGCGGCCATCTTGCATACCTGATGCAATAATTATTCACAAAATTCTAAGCATCCAAATCCGTAGTTAAAATCCTAAGTTCAAAATTGTTATTTAAGCAAATATTTTAAGCGTTTCATTTATAGATTTGTATGATCTGAAAATTGTGTCTTAAGATAATGATGACTTATCTTAAAGATTCATCTTATGATTTATTTTTTACAGTAATTAATAATTTCAAACTAGTAAAAATCAATTTCTCAAAATATCAGTCTCATCTAATTTATCTGTCCGTAGTTAAAATCTGAAGTTCGAAATTGTTATAAACATATTACATTGCAAACATATTACGCTTTTACTTTAGAAATTTGGGTGCTTAGAAATATGAAAAGATGGCCGCCAAGCCCATCATGCATAATTTGAAAAAAATTGAATTTTCAGAAACTCGTTAGGATGTATTTAGTACAGGAGAAAACGATTTCTATTAACATATACGTAGGCACTCGACTTATATATATGATAACTTATTTAATGGAAAAAAGTTAAAAAAGTAATATAATAGCTTGGAAATTTGATATCACACCATTTTTTAGCCACAACTTTTTTTTTTACGCTTGGCTTTTTTTTTACTTTTGAAAAGTTGTTTTTGTAGATATCACTTCTTTTTTTTAAAACAGAATAAACATAATTTAAATAATCTAAACATGAGAAATAATTTAAAATTACATTTTACTTTCAGTCATTGTTTAAAAGGTTAACTAGAAATACCAGTAGTTTTTTAAATTAAACTAATAACAACATACTAAATGTGGCTTGTTATAATACTTGTTATCCCCCGTTAAAAAATATCACTGACTTATCGATGAAATGAATAAAAATGCAATACGTACATAGGGTGTCAGCGCTGCATTTGAAATCAAACGTGATATCACGCTCTTTTATTATTAGCACTAGCTGGCTTCGCCCGCTAGCGGACCCCTAATTTATATCGGGGCCTCGAATCTTGTAAAACCTCGAATAAGATAAACCTCGAACCGAACGAACCTCCGACCTGGTTCTCCGCTGCCTTCGGCACCGGATAATCCCTTAATTTGCACATCGAATAGTATAAACCTCTAACCAAACTAACTTCTGACACGGGTCCCCGCTGCCTTCGGCACCGTATAGCAGTCGTGCTGCAAGTTCCATCTTCCACCACCAGGTAGCGCAATCTGTTCTGTATGAACCCCGGGCACTGAAATCGTTAAGGCTAGAGATGTCGAGTCGAATGAGATATACCCCGTCGTGATCTAGCCCATAGAACCAGAGATATAAAAGTGCCCCCTGGTGGTGAAAAAACGAACTAAAATCGGAAAGCTCTATTGATGTCGAGTCGAATGAGCCATACCCGGTCGTGATCCGACTCGTAGGAACAGATATAGGAAAGCGTCCCCTGGTGGTGAAAGCTAATCGCGCTTGGGGGGGCAAAAGGGGGGATGAACACCGGAGATGCATAATAGGATTAAGCGGTCACAGACCTTTCCAACGATGTATCACATGAGGGGTATGTGCAAAATTTAGAAAATACCCCCCTCCCCTGAATATTATGATTATGCGTTCACAGACTTTTCCATCGATATATCACATGAGAGGTGTCGGCAAAATTTAGAAAAGTGCCCCCTTTGGGTGGGAGGGCTGAAAGTGGGAGGATGGACCCCGAAGATACATAATATGAATAGCGGAACAATTTTTAGAATTTCTGAAAGCTGATTTTTATTTATTTATTTATTTATTTATCTATTTTTTTATTTTTTCTTTATTATTATTTTATTTTTTTGCGTTGCCCTGTGCATGTTTGTAATTTCTTAGCAATTTCTTAGATTTACCTTATTTTATTCAATTAAACATTGTACTGTTACAATAAATTTAAATGGAAACTTCACTTCTAAAACAAAAATAATTTAACAACTGGATTTCATTAATTTATAGGAAAACTAGCAAGCTACGCCCGCTGCGCTGGTCGGTTTCTACAAATGAACCCTGAATCAAACGAAATATATCGTTTAATTTGACCTTGTATTTGAAAGCAATCTGTATATTTACGTGGAATATCCTTCCACATTACTGAAAAATGACGCGATTGCGCTATTATATTTTCTAATGTGCAGTCAAAATTTTAGCTGTTAAGGACCAACTCTTTTATTTGGTCATTTACAGTTAGGGTTTGCTAAAGAATGATAAAACTATATGCAATATACTAAAACCATCACTAAAAATTATCGAAATAACAATGCAAACAAATTAACTAACAAAATCCATTCAGAAGAAGTTTTTATAAAGGCTAATCTTTGATAATCTGATTATTGAACTTTTCCACATAATTCTAAAACAACAAAACGATCTAAAATATACTAAAACAATCCTTACAAATTATCTACTTAACAATGCAAGTCGCATAAAATACGCCCAGTAAAAACTATCAAAAAGGCTAATATTTCGGAATCGGGTTCACTTGACTATATAACCTTCACACATAACTGTTGGACTAAGCAACGTAGGACAATATATACTACATTAAAACCATTTCTGAAATAGCATCTAACTAACAATACAATTCTTATCAAAATCCGTTCAGTAGAACTTTTTTAGAAGGCTAATCTTTCATAATCGGAATCAAATATTGAAAAGGCTAATATTTGATAAAAAAAATGGTCACCCGATTTTCGAATTTCCCCCTATAATTCTAGAACTAAGCAACGTTATATAATAAAACGTTCCCTAGAAAATTATTTAACAGTATAGGTTCCATCGAAATACATTCGGCAAAATCTTTTAAAAAGGCTAATCTTTCATAATCGGATTGATCTGATTATAGAACTTCCCAGAATAATTATATAACTAAGCTACGTAGAACGATATGTTATACAATAAACCTTCCCTTAAAAATTTTCTTAGTTTAAGTTCTACGAAAATGCATTCAGCAGAACTCGAGTTATAAGCAGCCGGAACGAAATTTCATATATGTAGAAGTAAATAGAAGTATATTGCCATTAATATAGTTTGCATTTGAATAAAAAAAGGTACTTTTCGGTTAGCCGGGCGCCAGTGATATATGAACACACACACACACACACATATATATATATATATTCATACATATAAGTGTATATATATATGTATATACATGTATTTGTGTAGATATATGTGTATATATGTGTGTGTATGTATATACATGTATATATATATATATATCACTGGCGCCCGGCTAACCAAAAAGTACCAAAAAAAAATACTGCGAAAATGCAGTCGTACACTTGAAAAAAAAAAAACACCTTTTGGCCTAAAATCTCTCATCAAAACTGTTTTTCTTTTTTTTCTTTTCTTTCTTTTTAAAAAAAATAAAATTAGTAACAGTTTTTTCTTTTATTTTTCCAGATGTATAGCTATTTCAATTCTTTCTGCAACAAAAAAAGACACTTTTTGGCTTAAAATCAAATTGTTGGGGGTCAAAAGTAAAATCAAAATCGCCAAAAACAAAAGATAAATCGCCAAATTTGTTTCAATAGATATCTTGCCCCTTGAATAATTTTTTAAGCTTTATGAACATTTCTAATCATGTTTAAATTAAATATTTTCGTTTTATAATATTCTCTCATCAAAACTCTTTTTTTTTCTTTCTTTCTTTCTTTCTTTTCTTTCTTTTTTTTTTTTTTTTTTTTTTTTTTTTTTTTTTTTTTTTAAATAAAATTAGTAACAGTTTTTCTTTTATTTTCGAGATGTATAGTTTTTTCATTTCTTTCTGCAACAGTAATGATCGCCAAAAAATTAGCAATGGTAACCTTTTCGGTCAAAATAACAGAACTTTCTATCATAATTCGATAGCTAATATACGTAGAACGTTGTGTTACATACTAAAACCTTCCCTGAAAAATTATCTCTCGAACAGTGCAAGTTCCATCAAATTCCATTCAGCAGATCTCGAGTTATAAAGGAACGGAACGAAATTTCCGTTTGTGTTTTATATATATAGCGAGCCTCGTATATATATTAGATGACGTGAAAGGTATTCCTGCGAACGAAATGCCTGTCCTTTACCGTGTTTTTTTATTTTTAGAAATAAATGAATCACATTTAATTCATTTCAAAATTTTTGTTTACGTTTGGAAAGAAATTTTAAATGGCGATAACTCTTAATGTATACATTTTAGAAGGTACATCTTCCCTCAAAAACTATTTTATTTTTAAAGATCTTTCTAAAAACGTAAATTATATATTTAAAATATTTTTAAAGCATAACACTACGTCTGATTACTTTATTTTACAATATTTATAAGAACACGCATTTTATCAGACAATTAAATACACTAAACAAACATGAGTGAAAAATTGACCTGGGCCTGGACTCGAACCTGGGACCTTATGCGTACCATGCCGACGCTCTGCGACTGAGCTACCCAGATCCATATAAGAAACCGGCAATTTCTCATACTTATTCATGTTAGAAACAATCATCTGCCACAGTTTGCAGTCATATTTAATTATTTGATAAAATATGTGTTCTTATAATTGTGAAGTTTTATTTAAAAAAAAATATCTTCAGAAGAAAATGGCTGACTTGCAGATGAAATTTGATGTGGTTATATTATAACCTGTAACTGATTTGTGCTATTTTAATACAGATGGTACATGGTCTTTGGCGGGTTTTATCTCTGTTTTGGCATAATTTTTTAATCGCCAAGTTAATTAACAGTTTTTTGCTAATTAAGGAGAGAAAATATATTTTTTTTACACTGAATTTTATAAAAGCACATAGATTACGTAATTACTTGTCTAAAAATGCAATCCTTTTTTTATTCTGCCCAATATTAAGGCCTGTAGCTTGTTTGAAAAAAAAAGTTTGACGAAGAAAATAGTGATCTACAAAAACAACTTTTCAAAAGTAAAAAAAAAGCCAAGCGTAAAAAAAAAAAAAAAGTTGTGGCTAAAAAATGGTGTGATATCAAATTTCCAAGCTATTATATTACTTTTTTAACTTTTTTCCATTAAATAAGTTATCATATATATAAGTCGAGTGCCTACGTATATGTTAATAGAAATCGTTTTCTCCTGTACTAAATACATCCTAACGAGTTTCTGAAAATTCAATTTTTTTCAAATTAAGCATGATGGGCTTGGCGGCCATCTTGCATACCTGATGCAATAATTATTCACAAAATTCTAAGCATCCAAATCCGTAGTTAAAATCCTAAGTTCAAAATTGTTATTTAAGCAAATATTTTAAGCGTTTCATTTATAGATTTGTATGATCTGAAAATTGTGTCTTAAGATAATGATGACTTATCTTAAAGATTCATCTTATGATTTATTTTTTACAGTAATTAATAATTTCAAACTAGTAAAAATCAATTTCTCAAAATATCAGTCTCATCTAATTTATCTGTCCGTAGTTAAAATCTGAAGTTCGAAATTGTTATAAACATATTACATTGCAAACATATTACGCTTTTACTTTAGAAATTTGGGTGCTTAGAAATATGAAAAGATGGCCGCCAAGCCCATCATGCATAATTTGAAAAAAATTGAATTTTCAGAAACTCGTTAGGATGTATTTAGTACAGGAGAAAACGATTTCTATTAACATATACGTAGGCACTCGACTTATATATATGATAACTTATTTAATGGAAAAAAGTTAAAAAAGTAATATAATAGCTTGGAAATTTGATATCACACCATTTTTTAGCCACAACTTTTTTTTTTTTTTACGCTTGGCTTTTTTTTTACTTTTGAAAAGTTGTTTTTGTAGATATCATTTCTTTTTTTTTAAACAGAATAAACATAATTTAAATAATCTAAACATGAGAAATAATTTAAAATTACATTTTACTTTCAGTCATTGTTTAAAAGGTTAACTAGAAATACCAGTAGATTTTTAAATTAAACTAATAACAACATACTAAATGTGGCTTGTTATAATACTTGTTATCCCCCGTTAAAAAATATCACTGACTTATCGATGAAATGAATAAAAATGCAATACGTACATAGCGTGTCAGCGCTGCATTTGAAATCAAACGTGATATCACGCTCTTTTATTATTAGCACTAGCTGGCTTCGCCCGCTAGCGGACCCCTAATTTATATCGGGGCCTCGAATCTTGTAAAACCTCGAATAAGATAAACCTCGAACCGAACGAACCTCCGACCTGGTTCTCCGCTGTCTTCGGCACCGGATAATCCCTTAATTTGCACATCGAATAGTATAAACCTCTAACCAAACTAACTTCCGACACGGGTCCCCGCTGCCTTCGGCACCGTATAGCAGTCGTGCTGCGCACGCTCAAGTTCCATCTTCCACCACCAGGTAGCGCAATCTGTTCTGTATGAACCTCGGGCACTGAAATCGTTAAGGCTATAGATGTCGAGTCGAATGAACTGTACCCCGTCGTGATCTAGCCCATAGAACCAGAGATAGAAAAGTGCCCCCTGGTGGTGAAAAAACGAACTAAAATCGGAAAGCTCTATTGATGTCGAGTCGAATGAGCCATACCCCGTCGTGATCCGACTCGTAGGAACAGATATAGGAAAGCATCCCCTGGTGGTGAAAGCTAATCGCGCTTGGGGGGCAAAAGTGGGGATGAACACCGGAGACGCATAATAGGATTAAGCGGTCACAGACCTTTCCAACGATGTATCACATGAGGGGTATGTGCAAAATTTAGAAAATACCCCCCCCCCCCCTGCATATTATGATTAAGCGTTCACAGACTTTTCCAACGATATATCACATGAGAGGTGTCGGCAAAATTTAGAAAAGTGCCCCCTTTGGGTGGGAGGGCTGAAAGTGGGAGGATGGACCCCGAAGATACATAATATGAATAGCGGAACAATTTTTAGAATTTCTGAAAGCTGATTTTTATTTATTTATTTATTTATTTATCTATTTTTTATTTTTTGTTTATTATTATTTTTTTTTTTTTGCGTTGCCCTGTGCATGTTTGTAATTTCTTAGCAATTTCTTAGATTTACCTTATTTTATTCAATTAAACATTGTACTGTTACAATAAATTTAAATGGAAACTTCACTTCTAAAACAAAAATAATTTAACAACTGGATTTCATTAATTTATAGGAAAACCAGCAAGCTACGCCCGCTGCGCCCACTGCGCTGGTCGGCTTCTACAAATGAACCCTGAATCAAACGAAATATATCGTTTAATTTGACCTTGTATTTGAAAGCAATCTGTATATTTACGTGGAATATCCTTCCACATTACTGAAAAATG
The DNA here is from genome assembly GCA_963931845.1 of Maratus michaelseni. Classification (NCBI taxonomy): domain Eukaryota; kingdom Metazoa; phylum Arthropoda; class Arachnida; order Araneae; family Salticidae; genus Maratus; species Maratus michaelseni. The sequence goes on along the minus strand of OZ007591.1, from coordinate 155,163,386 downwards.
ACGCGATTGCGCTATTATATTTTCTAATGTGCAGTCAAAATTTTAGCTGTTAAGGACAAACTCTTTTATTTGGTCATTTACAGTTAGGGTTTGCTAAACAATGATAAAACTATATGCAATATACTAAAACCATCACTAAAAATTATCGAAATAACAATGCAAACAAATTAACTAACAAAATCCATTCAGAAGAAGTTTTTATAAAGGCTAATCTTTGATAATCTGATTATTGAACTTTTCCACATAATTCTAAAACAACAAAACGATATAAAATATACTAAAACAATCCTTACAAATTATCTACTTAACAATGCAAGTCGCAAAAAATACGCCCAGTAAAAACTATCAAAAAGGCTAATATTTCGGAATCGGGTTCACTTGACTATATAACCTTCACACATAACTGTTGGACTAAGCAACGCAGGACAATATATAGTACATTAACACCATTTCTGAAATAGCATCTAACTAACAATACAATTCTCATCAAAATTCGTTCAGTAGAACTTTTTTAGAAGGCTAATCTTTCATAATCGGAATCAAATATTGAAAAGGCTAATATTTCATAAAAAAAATGGTCACCCGATTTTCGAATTTCCCCCTATAATTCTAGAACTAAGCAACGTTATATAATAAAACGTTCCCTAGAAAATTATTTAACAGTATAAGTTCCATCGAAATACATTCGGCAAAATCTTTTAAAAAGGCTAATCTTTCATAATCGAATTGATCTGATTAAAGAACTTCCCAGAATAATTATATAACTAAGCTACGTAGAACGATATGTTATACATTAAAACCTTCCCTTAAAAATTATCTTAGTTTAAGTTCTACGAAAATGCATTCAGCAGAACTCGAGTTATAAGCAGCCGAATCGAAATTTCATATATGTAGAAGTAAATAGAAGTATATTGCCATTAATATAGTTTGCATTTGAATAAAAAAAGGTACTTTTCGGTTAGCCGGGCACCAGTGATATATGAACACACACACACACACACACACACACACACACACATATATATATATATATATATATATATATATATATATGTATATACATGTATTTGTGTAGATATATATATATATCACTGGCGCCCGGCTAACCAAAAAGTACCAAAAAAAAAATACTGCGAAAATGCAGTCGTACACTTGAAAAAAAAAAAACACCTTTTGACCTAAAATCTCTCATCAAAACTGTTTTTCTTTTTTTTTCTTTTCTTTCTTTTAAAAAAAAATAAAATTAGTAACAGTTTTTTCTTTTATTTTTCCAGATGTATAGCCATTTCAATTCTTTCTGCAACAAAAAAAGACACTTTTTGGCTTAAAATCAAATTGTTTGGGGTCAAAAGTAAAATCAAAATCGCCAAAAACAAAAGATAAATCGCCAAATTTGTTTCAATAGAAATCTTGCCCCTTGAATAATGTTTTAAGCATTATGAACATTTCTAATCATGTTTAAATTAAATATTTTCGTTTTATAATATTCTCTCATCAAAACTCTTTTTCTTTCTATCTTTCTTTCTTTTTTTTTTTAAATAAAATTAGTAACAGTTTTTCTTTTATTTTTCGAGATGTATAGCCTTTTCATTTCCTTCTGCAACAGTAATGATCGCCAAAAAATTAGAAATGGTAACCTTTTCGGCCAAAATAACAGAACTTTCTATCATAATTCGATAGCTATTATACGTAGAACGTTGTGTTACATACTAAAACCTTCCCTGAAAAATTATCTCTCGAACAGTGCAAGTTCCATCAAATTCCATTCAGCAGATCTCGAGTTATAAAGGTACGGAACGAAATTTCCGTTTGTGTTTTATATATATAGCGAGGCTAACGAAAAAGACAGGCTACCGCGGTGCGTTCCACTTATCTTTTTGTTACAGACCGCTAGAGTGACGTGATGCTCTTTTCGTACACCTGCATTGGTGGATTCGAGCCTCACGTGAATCCCGCGGTCTGTAAAAAAAGATACGCGTAGAGCACCGCGGTAGCCTTTCTTTTTCGCTAGCCTCGTATATATAGTAGATGACGTGAAAGGTATTCCTGCGAACGAAATGCCTGTCCTTTACCGTGTTTTTTTATTTTTAGAAATAAATGAATCACATTTAATTCATTTCAAAATTTTTGTTTACGTTTGGAAAGAAATTTTAAATGGCGATAACTCTTAATGTATACATTTTAGAAGGTACATCTTCCCTCAAAAACTAATTTATTTTTAAAGAACTTTCTAAAAACGTTAATTATATATTTAAAACATAAACACTACGTCTGATTACTTTATTTTACAATATTTAAAAGAACACGCATTTTATCAGACAATTAAATACACTAAACAAACATGAGTGAAAAATTGACCTGGGCCTGGACTCGAACCTGGGACCTTATGCGTACCATGCCGACGCTCTGCGACTGAGCTACCCAGATCCATATTCGTAACCGGCAATTTCTCATACTTATTCATGTTAGAAACAATCATCTGCCACAGTTTGCAGTCATATTTAATTATTTGATAAAATATGTGTTCTTATAATTGTGAAGTTTTATTTAAAAAAAAATATATCTTCAGAAGAAAATGGCTGACTTGCAGATGAAATTTGATGTGGTTATATTATAACCTGTAACTGATTTGTGCTATTTTAATACAGATGGTACATGGTCGTTGGCGGGTTTTATCTCTGTTTTGGCATAATTTTTTAATCGCCAAGTTAATTAACAGTTTTTTGCTAATTAAGGATAGAAAATAATATTTTTTTACACTGAATTTTATAAAAGCACATAGATTACGTAATTACTTGTCCAAAAATGCAATCCTTTTTTTATTCTGCCGAATATTAAGGTCTGTAGGTTGTTTGAAAAAAAAAGTTTGACGAAGAAAAAAGTGATCATTTTAAGTAACTCGACGTTTTTAAAAAAAATCTATATCTCTGTTTATAAATCACTTATGAAGATGAGTTTGGTCTTAAATTGAAGAAATTCTTCATTAGATTCTTCTAGTTTTCGTTTTTTATTTCGGCGACGCTTGGTTTATTATATATCTGATATTTTAATCTGGCATGTTTTGTCGATTTAACATTGCGAAGTTGATTCCTGTAAATAAGCAGTAGCGGTCTAGTTCAGTTCTTGGCGTTGTTTGTGTGGCGTTTTTTTTTTTAAGCTTGGCTTGGCAGAGCGACCGCCCTGCTTGATCATTTTAAGTAACTCGACGTTTTTTAAAAAAAGCTATATCTCTGTTTATAAATCACTTATGAAGATGAGTTTGGTCTTAAATTGAAGAAATTCTTCCTTAGATTCTTCTAGTTTTCGTTTTTTTTTTCTACGACGCTTGGTTTGTTTGATATCTGATATTTTAATCTGGCATGTTTTGTCGATTTAACATTGCGAAGTTGCTTTCTGTATATAAGCATTAGCGGTCTTTATTCCAGTTCTTGGCGTTGTTTGTGTGGCGTTTTTTTTTTTTTTTTAAGCTTGGCTTGGCAGAGCGACCGCCCTGCTTTATTTTAATTGTTTTTTTCTTAGCACTTGTAATATTATTAATACACAACTCATATGGCTCAAGTTCGGGCTTTTTAATTATTTTATTTATTTTTAACTGGGAAATTTTAAAAAACTAATCAAGTCTATTTCTTTGCTATTTTTTTATTTAAAGAAAACAGAAAAAAACAGGGCCCATGACGAGTCCTTCTACAGAGTCGGGTCCGGTAATTTGTACCATCTCTGCCCTCATCCTCTTTGCCTCCCTGATAGCAAGATATCATGAGTCTCTGTTGGTACATAAACGTTGATTATAAGTAAAGACAAAATTGCCATTTAATTACAGGTCCTAATCGAGTGAATTTTGTAATTGATAATGCCAGATGCTAAACTCCCCTAACGATAAATCCCCTTTTGTACATATTGCTAATTAAATTTTACTGAAGATGTGAACAATTAAATGATGAAAAAATAAACAGAGTTTATGTAGGTCATATTAAGATAAATTGGTGAAATCAAATACCACCCATATAAGTAATGCATTCAACAAAGCGGTAAAGTCAAGATTTCTACTGAATCGGATTTGCAGAATTATGTCAAGCCCACTTGAGAACTAGTTCTGTGTTTAAGATGAAAGCAATCGTTCAGCAATGAGGGATAAAGATCGCCCTTAAATTAAAACAAACAGATAACCGAACGGTCGTGTCAAGAAAAATTGCTAATCTTCAAGAATTTCTGTTTTTTCCTTCTTTTCTGCTTTTCCTGTTACATCTCCTCTTCCTTTTTCATTTTTATATATAACATGGATACTAAAACAAATCCCAAAGAATCCATTAAAAGACTTTCTCTCTCTTTCCTTTTTTCAAATGAATATTTAAAGTATCAATTTTAGAACTGTTTGTTACATCGATAATATAACCATAAAAACAGCATGATTAATGACCAAGTTTGATCGCATACTTAAAAATATTGATATAGATTACGTTTCTTTTTTGTTCAGTCGAGTAAAGAATTTAAAAATAAACAAATTAGTCTTTAGATTAACGAAAGCTGGTCAAATTTATTTTCATTCTTTATTTATTTTCTTAATTATCTCTTTTTTTACATTTTTATGAAAAGAAAATTTTTGTCGGTGTATCTTGTAGAAGAAAAAAAAAATATACTATGTTAAATTTATTTGTTAGCAGTTTAATGTAATGCAAAAATTCTGTTTTTGTTATAACCACGAGATAGCTAATAATTAAAAAAAAAAAAAAAAAAAAAAAAAAACGTAGCTTTCCGTGTTCACCGGTAGCTACTGTAACAGAACACTAATCGTAAATTTTAAAGTTTAAATTTCCTTTTATTCTTAGGTGCTGAACAAAGTTTCTGAAACATTATCTTTTCTTGAAAAATATAACATAATTATCATTTACGAATTTTAAGTCCTGTATATTTAAAATAATAACAATAATTTAGTGCAAATTAAATAATTGGATATTTAAACAAGGACGTGTTGCTGTTGCACAGTATGTTTCTATTTTACACATTTGCTATGTTCCGATTTAGACTAATCTATTACACACAGCTACTTATTATCAACGAGTAGGAACACAACAACAACAACAACAACAACAATGATTTGAATTAAATAAACGAAAAATTGCAAGTTATAACTGTCAGTTCGAATGTGTTCGCTGATGATTTTAAATGTTTCGACAGAATTAGGTCCTTGAACTACAATGAAACATTTTACTTTTACTTTTTTCTCTGTCTCTTGTTTTGTGACTAAGAGTTTAGTAATGTCATTTTATTTAATTGTTTGATTTTGATATAAATGAATTTTCAATCTTCTTTATTTACATATTTATACTAATACATGCTTCATTAGGACAATAATAATATGATAATATGATAATTACTTCCCAGTTGAATTAAAGTCATTGATAATATTTTTTTCGCACTATTTAGAGTTCTATAGTATGTTTTTTAAAGAATAAATGCTGTTAAATTCATTTATTTAAAATATTATATATATATATATATATATATATATATATATATATATATATATATATATATATATATTTGTTAATCCATTTGTGTTTACTTAGTTGCAACTCCAATTTATAATTTTTTTCCCCTTTCTCTCTATTTCTTTTTTCAATATTCTTTTGGTATGAGTAAAATTTGGCTAATTACCATTGAAGCATCAGCTATGGTAATATTATGTTTGCACATGGTATTTATTAGCTATGTGGTATTCTGTATACACAGTATCATTGATTATCTCTTTGGAGATTTAAGTAGAATAGAACTTGGTATGTTTTTTGAAATTCATAGATATTATAATTATTTAACATTCTATAAAATTATGCTGCATTGCGCAAATTGGTATGGAATGGTTTTTACATATTCTTTTCAATATTCTTTTCAACAATTAGCTAGTTAAAATATTGATTTTTATATGATACCATAATTTAGCCTAATTGGCTCACAAATCACTTTGATTAACTTCTGTTTGAAATACATAGTTATTATAGCTGCATTGCGCTTTTAATGGTGTATTTAATAATAATTTAATAATAATAATATTTTAGTATTACTATTATTTCCTGGTATCATTTGTTTATCTATTGAATTTTCAAGGGCATCTTTATAAAATCTTATTCAGGTTCTAATGATTTTTTTTTTTTTTTTTTTTTTTTTTTTTTTTTACCAACATTAATTTTGTACTGACTTATGACTGCTAGGGGTTTTTATATTGTTGTCTTTTGATGTTAGTTTGCTTAATGGGACTTTATGTATATATGTAAATAGTTTTATTATATAGCTTTATTATATTTAATCAAGTATTAAACAGTCAATCTTAATATTTTTTTTTTTTTAATTTTTTTTTTTTATGGATATTCCAGTAATATTAAGATTGATTCATAACAATTTTTTTTTTTTTAAATATGTTATAGATATATTTAATATGTATTTCTTGCAATTTTTATTGCTATCAAACAAATATGGCAGTTATTAGTAAAATGTTAGATACTGGCAATTTAGGCCTTGGTGGATCCAGGACTAATGCTCGGTACAGGAAGATTATTAGGGATCTTCCTGGATCGTTATCAGATAACCTATTCTATTGTCCCAAGCCTGTACTATGTTTTCGAGAGTGTGAATCTAAGCGTTGTCTTACATGTCCATTAGCTGATAAGTCACAGATTTCAAATAATAACAATCTTAATTTGGTAAAATTTTGCAAAGCATACAATGTAATCTATTCATTGAAATGCAATTCGTGTAACATGGAATATATTGGACAGTCTTGTCAAAAATTACATAAGCGGCTAAATTTACATCGTTCTCATATTGATAAATATAAAAATTCTAAATTTCAAACAACTCATAATATTGAATATACTCATTTCAAAAATCATGATTTTAAAAATATTACTATTAAAATACTTAAAATACAAAAAAATTTTACTGAACGACTTTTTCTAGAATCTAAATATATAAGACATTTTAATACTACATATCCTTATGGATTAAATCAATTAGTATACAAAAAATCACATCCTGTATTTTCAGATTTAACTAAATATGAAAATTATAAAAATCTTTATTCCGGATTAAATTTTTCAAACTTAAAAAAAACTTCTAGATCTGGTAGAGGTAAACATAATAACAAAAAATTCACTGATGATATTGTGATTCAACAGGAGCTTGATAATCTTGAGGCACAATTTTGTAATGATTATTGTTGGCTTGCTATAAGAAAACATGTTTTTAGTATAAAAAAGAAATATATAAACCAATATTTCAAGGTATTTAAAAAGAATCAATATTCTCCACATTTTTGTGATATCTTTTATGATATTCTACATTATAGAGCAAACCTATTAAATACAAGTCTTTCTAATAAACCTAAATATAAAACTAATAATACACAATTAATTATAAATTTTTCCAATCATGTATTTAATAATATAAATTTACACAATATAATAAACAACATTAATAATAATTTTCCAATAAAAAATTTTACCATTCACAAGACATATAAATATAATCGCACACTTGGACGTAAAATTTTTAATTACAATTCTTTTGCAAAAAATTTGGTCTCTTCAAAGAATTACCCATGTTATTGTAATGACCCAAAATATCAAAAGTATATAAATACAACACATGGTCATATCATTACTGGTGATCTTAATATTGTAGAACAACCTATTTTACAAAACTTAATGCATAATGGCACAAAATTTCGTCTTCCATATAAGTGTAATATCAAATCCATAATAATGCAGTTTATTCAAGATATTGATTTGTTTATATATAAAATTGCTGTTGATTACAATAAACCAATCGAATATTTCAGTGAATGGAGATTTTCTGTAATTGATAAATTAAAAAATGAAATTATAAAAAATTATCATCATATTACACATGCAGCTTTTAAAAACATAAATAAACATATATCAGAATTACAAAACAAATTTATAATTACTTATGTAGATAAATCTCCAAATAATTATGCTATCATTTGTAAAGAATACTATAAAGTGTTAATTCACAATGCAATCAACACAAGTAATATTTTTAATAAAACTAAATTAAATATTGAAATAAATAACAGAAAATTATTAAATTATCACAAATTACTAAAAATCAAATGTAATAATTTTAATTATCCTTATCTTGTTATAATTCCAAAATTTCATAAAAATCCTATTAAATTTCGCACTGTTACCATCGGTTGTAACACATATAATAAAAATGCAAGCAATTTACTACTTAATATTTTAAAGCAGATATATGATATAACGCTAAAACATAATAACCAACATTGCCTAAAAAATAGTTTTCAACTCATTAATAAAATACATAATATCAATCCGGTAAAATTCATAAAAACATTGGATTTTAATGATTTATTTAATAACATTGATATAAAAGATTTACATAAAACAATGTGTATATTATTTAAAGAATTTAAATCTCAATTAAAATTAAAAGAACATATTTCAGTAAATTTTTTTAAAACTTTACTAAATTTTACATTGCATAATAATTACATTATATATGACAATATTATCTATAAACAATGCCAGGGAATTCCGCAGGGCGGAACCGCATCTAGTATTCTCTCTGACCTTTACTTATATTATTATGAAAGAAATATAAGTCCGAACACTGATTATGTATTTTATCGCTATATTGATGACATTATCATATTTTATTTCAATGAAAAAAATTGCACATCACCACTCAATTTTTATCCTACTCAGCTTAAATTAAGCGAAAATGATTTAATTAATAATAATATAAACTTTCTTGACTTAAAAATTAATATTACTAATAATTATAAATTAATTTTTGATATTTATGATAAGAGATTTGATTTCCCATTTAAAGTAAATATTTTTACCAATTATGCTTCATGTTTACATAAATCTGTTTATAAAAATATAATTATCAATTATCTACATCGTATAAAATACTTATGCTCAGATATAAATAAAAACAAAAATATTAGATATATTCGAGATCAAGCAAAAATATATGGATATCCTATTTTTATGATAAATTCAATCATCAACTCTTTTAAATAACATTTATTATATAATTTAAATATAAACATGGTATGTAATAAATTATTGTTTTAGTGTGCGATTAACAGATAACAAAAGATATAGAAAATAATAATTATAACATACATTATTACAATTATAACATATTAGGAAATTTAATATTTAATATTTGTTTGAACATAATTACAATTATAACATATTAGGAAATTTAATATTTGATTGAACATTATTTATACTTTGTATAGTTGTGATTGTGCGTTGCCGATCACCTCTGTTTAAGGTATTATTGATGTGCAGTTTTCATACATTTATAAATTAACTTATACAATAACAAATTAAATTATACAATGATAACATTGGTGATTATAACTCATATATATATATCTATTTGCAATATATATAAAAATAAATATATATAGTTTTTATTTTTGTCTATGAATAATTAAAATTAACAAGTATTTTAATTACTGCATTGCATTAATTTGATTGAAAAACAGTAGTAATACTATTAATTATCAACATTATAAATTTTGAGATATTTTGAATTGTTTATGAATTATTTAATTAGATATTTAAATTAATCTATAAATATAAAATATATTTACAATGTAGTATAAATTAAACATTAATTATTTAAAAACAAGTCTAATATATATTTAAGTAGTAGTAAAAATAAAACATTAATTATTTAATAAATGTCTATAATATCAGTGGATTAACACAGCTGGAAGCAAAAATAATTTGAATTAAAATAATATCTCTTTTACATAATATATTCTTGTTAAGAATATCTGAAATGCTGTGCAAGTTGAATTAATTCTGTGTAGATTTATTCATATAGTAGTATTATATTTTTTTTGAATTTTAAGTAAAATTACAAGTTAGTATTGTTTTTTAAAGTTTATTTATATAAATAAATCTAATGAAGTGAGTATGTAACTAATAAAGTGGATATATAACTAAATATTAATTATGAACTATTATAATACCAATAGATGGCGACACTTTACCTTTCAGGTAGTTGTAGATAATATTGTTAATATTATATTTAATTTAACTATAGAGGGAGCTATTGATTGTATATTAATTTTACTTTCAGGAATTAAAATTGGATGGAGTAATATATATTCACGGATATAAATTTGTTATAAGTGTATTAAAACCAGAATTATTATGAGTGTTTTTGAATCATTTTGTGATTGGGTGTCATTTATGGGGTTGTGTTTTAAAAAAAGTGTGCTCTCAACTTGTCTTACAAATCATTTCTCTCAACTCGACTTAGTTAACATGTATGATGCATTGCCATGTGGATGTGAATATTATGTAGACGTTGTGACATTTTAAGGATTCTGTATAATTATTGTGAGTAAAATATTTTATCTACACTTTACGAGTTCATATTTCCAATTTTATTATTTCAAAACTGTTATCTCGTGGTAATTTAGTGAGGTGTTAATTGCAGTTTTTTGGATAATCGATGTGAGTGAAATATATTGTATTTTCTTAATGGTTTTTTATTTCCTATTTAAATGTTTCCAAATTTTGGTATTTCCAATTGTTGTCTGGTAATAATTCAGTGTACCTGGATGATTCTACTGATCTTAGCATTATGCCAGTGGAATTATGAAACACTGAATTATTATTTAAAACACATGTGGGTGCATCCAGGCTGATGAGTACATGTGCATGTGTTTTTCCATGTCCAATTCATATTTGATTCTCATGTGGTCCAATTTTCCATTGTGTATGGTTCATATTTAATTTGTTAATCCATTTGTGTTTACTTAGTTGCAACTCCAATTTATAATTTTTTTCCCCTTTCTCTCTATTTCTTTTTTCAATATTCTTTTGGTATGAGTAAAATTTGGCTAATTACCATTGAAGCATCAGCTATGGTAATATTATGTTTGCACATGGTATTTATTAGCTATGTGGTATTCTGTATACACAGTATCATTGATTATCTCTTTGGAGATTTAAGTAGTATAGAACTTGATATGTTTTTTGAAATTCATAGATATTATAATTATATATATATATATATATATATATATATATAATATTTTAAAAACAATTTATATGTATTCAATTCATTTTATATTCCTTAAATATTATTTTCTTGTATTTCTCTCTTTTTTTTCCCTTATACTCATGTAAAATTTTAATCTAGCACAGTACTTATAGATTTACAGCATAATTTGAAACAATGTTTTTTTTATTATATGTAGCACTATGAATAAACGGTGTATTTATCAATTTTATTTCTCAGAAAAAAAAATCATAATAAGTTTCAAATAACAAACAAATTTTATAGATTAAGCATGTCGTGTTAACATGTGGTAGTATCACGCATTTATAATTATCTTATAATACTGAATATAGCCTAAACCAATAGCTATTTTCACAAACAAATAACTTTCTGATCAAATATACCTAAAAATTAACAAAGAATTAGCAAAACTTTCTCATTTTTTTAAATACTTGGTTAAAACGAAATAATCTTAATATAAAAAGACATAACAATTTAATTAATTTTTCATTACAGTTTAATTGAAAATTACAGTGTAGAGACAACTTTAAAGGTTAATTAGAAAAAAAAAAAACTTTGAATATCTTATTTTAAAGGATTTTTTAAAATTAAATATAAGATAAAGCCAGGAGAGAGGACGCAGTCGGAGAGATTGCGCACATAGAGGTTCGGGGGGGTAGGAGTAGAGTGAGCGCGCAGCGACTGCATTTAGTTGTACAAAAGCAGTAGTGAAGTGTCTACTTGAAAGTGCACGTTGATTGTTTTGAGCGTCTAAGATAAAGTATTGATATTTTGTTTTGTTTTCCCAAAGTCAGTGCTTGAATTTTCTATTCGCAGCTATTCGTCAGAATTTCTTTACAATGTCAGTAGTAAAAAATATTTTAAGCGTAAACGATTTCTCATAAGTTACTAATCTAGACTAACAGTTTGAACACCAACGGTTCGTTTTAGTAGCAGCCATGTATAAATAAAAGGCCGCGCAATCTCTCCTACCGAAATTGGAGAGTTTGCGCATCTGCTACTTAGGAGAGATGGCGTATTGTTCCCATTTTTTACATGCTAGGAGTGATTACGCAGCCTATTGGTAAATTTGCATAAAAAATGAAAAATGAAAATGGACTAATTTTAAGTTAAACGTGTTATCAAGTAACTTAATGTTATTTTGTAATCTTATCTGGACTTGCTTTTTCTGATTCTTTAATTTTTTTCTCTTTAATTAAAATTTTTTAATCGTCTTTAAAATTTTATCCTTTTTCTGATTCTTTAATCATTAGGTTGAAATATTCACTCCTAATACAATAATATTTGTTCACAAAAACCTTACAACAATGTCATTTAAGTGTAATTATTATTGTTAACAATTTAATTGTAGTTATTATTAGTAACAATCTCTCCTACCCATGTGCGCAATCACACCAACCCTGTAAGGACAGACTGCGCAAAATAACTTTCTTGGTTTTATTACTGTTCTATTAAATTACAACATAACAACAAAATAGCATTGGAAATGCGTAAAAAACAAATGAAGTCCAAATTATTCATGGATAGTTTAGCAAAAAATTAATATTTAGATTTTTTATTGTTATTCTTTTGAATTGTTCGCAGACTCTCCTAGCTTTACCTTAATAATACCTAAACAATGAATTAATAATTAACAAATCTTTCTTATTTTTTATAACAATAATGGTTAAAACCATGTATTTACCATGTAAAAAATTTAACATGAAAATATATAAAAATGTAATTAATTTTACATTTAAGTTTCATTGAAAATTACATTGTAGAAGCAACTCAACATTTAGTACGCAAGAGACAAAAATCTTTAAATATCTTATTCTAAAGGGTTTTTTTTTTACATAAAATAATCATAATAATAATAATAATAATAGCAGAAATGGTAAATGAAAAAACAAAAATGGTAAATGAAAAAAATATAAATAAAATGGAAAGGATAATTGAAAAATCAATACAATTTCTACGCACTAATTACTCTCCGAAACTTTTCTTTTGAACTTTCAACGAACAATGAATCATTTATATTTGAAACACTTTGTACAATCCGACAAGGTTACGGTATGTACTTACCGTGAAATGTATTTCCTAAACCAGCTCTAGAAACTTGGAAACGGCAAAGAAAACTTACTTTCAGTCCTATAAACTGTCCCTAAGAGGTATAAGATTAAAATAAAACAGATTAGAAGCTTTTGTCTTTTGTGGATACTCTTCAAGCGTTTAAGTTGAAAGATGTGCGATTAAAAACATTTTCCTCGCATTTTAGCGATTGTTTCGAATCCAATTTCTTTTACATCTATAAAATAAATGTTTTAAAGACAGATAAGTTTTTTAGAGATTGTTTAAGAACCAAAACAAATAAATAAATAAAATAAAATAAAATAAAATAAATGGGTTAGTATGAAAAACAAGATATTCATAAAATTCCTCGTAATTTTTATTACTCGCGTAATTATCATGATGAGAAAATCCCTTTAAAATCATGTAATTAATTGAACTGATTACTACAATTAATTGCTTTAATTATTTTAGTGCTAAAATTAACTTACTATTTATCAGTTAGTACAAAATATTCAGTGTTACATTTGTGTTTGTTGTTTTCTTTGGACTCTAGGGGGGAAAAAAAAGCACATGCACTTTAAATATTATAAATTTAAATATTATAGAAATCTTTATTTAATATCAGAACCATTTTGTGTCTATGTAATTTAATAATATATATATAAGAGATTAAACATTTTTTTGTAGGTAGCTGAGGCTCAGAATACTCAGTAGAATTTTATATGTTTATATATTTTTTTTTTCTGTAAATTACATAAATGAATTTTAATTTTATTGTAATTTAAACGTGTGTTAATTTTATTATTTTAATTTTTTATATTTTCACTCAATTTTTAAAAACTTTCTTAATTTATAGGCATATTAATTAGGCAACATAAAAAGCAAAAGTAATTTGAAATCCATATTAATATAAATTTTAAACAAATAAGCGTGTCGCTATTTTATCCACTACAAAGTCACAAAGATTTTATTAATTTTAATGCAATTCGGATGGTTTCTCCAATCACATATTGCGTAAATAAAGAAGTACAACGAACAAGTAAAGAAATCTGAAGCATCTGCCGTCTGGTGCATAAAGAGGGCACTTTTCTTAATACGTCGGTGATTTTGATAGGTCCATAGTTCTGCATCTGCTCCCATGGGCTCGTGGGACTTTTTACATCCTCACGCTCACAGAGGGGCTCGAAAGATGTTCAATAACTTTCTTTGTGATTCAGATAAGTATCTAATTGAGAGTTTTTGCCGTTATTCTCAGGTATCATACCACGGTGTCTAAATGTGGGGAAACGACAAACTCTTCTATCTAGACAAACTATTCCATCTAGATCAACCATACCAACACTGAAAAAAAGAAAAAAAAGTTGATTTTACAGTATAATGGTACTGGTACCATAAATACGGTACTGGCACCTCAGCTACCAGTATGATACCGTAAAATTAACAGTAAAAAGCAGTAAAATAAGCAGTAACACACTGTCGTGCATTTGTTGTTGTTGTTACTTTTGCAGTGTAGACTTTTCTTTTCGCGGCCCGCAAACACATACAGTTGAACTCTGTTAATACGAGAAACAAGAGAATTATAAAAGTACCCGTATTAACCGTATCTCGTAATACCCATGAAGATAGTAAAAATCTTGTAAACGCACACACTAATTACGACTATTAATAGTTCTAATTATCTAAATTCTAAAATTAACATAATATCATAAAGTTTCCGGGAAAAACTCGGCTAACATTGGAATAATCACTGAAATTTTCGAGCTAATGATTTCACAAACTCTTTTAATTTTAACAATGCAATACGAGACATGAAAAGGCTGGTTAATATAGCCCAGAGTCTAGATTTAAAGAAAGAAACAAATAAAAGTTTTCTTCTATGCTCCTTCCTTTCCATGGTTCAGTTGTAAATCTTACAAAGAAACTATATTTGAAACGTCCATATATCTCCCACCTCTTTTTTTTTTCAAGACCTCGGGACTTTCCCTTGCATTTTCTAGGGTGTATGTATGTATGTGTGTGTGCGTGGGGGGGGGGGTCTCCTGGAAGGTTGAAACTCTGTCCTGTAAAACTGATAAATTATTATATTTTGACATATAGTTGTTATGTAGAAACATTATCGTTGAGCAAGAACTGTGTTCGACAAGGGAAAAAGTGTCATTTTTGAATTTTTTACACTGCAAAAAAAGACAAACTTTTCTTAATCAACGAAAATATAATATAACCACGGACGAAAATATGTAATAACCTTTTCCGAGGTACCCATGATTCCCAAAAGTGTCCTTTATCTTTAGAAATCAATATAATTTTTTGATTTAAAGACTCATTTAATATATAAGCAGTTTTCTTCCACTGACACTGATTTTCCGAAACGTTTCCAAATTGTTTTTTATAGCGTAGTAATCAGTTTTCTCACCCGGAATAACTGTTTTTAGGATCTATCGTTTCTCAATTACACCTTTTCAGCTGCATAATTGAATTTATACATGCAATAAAATAATATTAATGTTAATGTTCGTGCTAATGCCGATAATTTATCATGTTTGTCTGTAAACATATTTGTTGAACATGAAAATGTTTACTTGAGAATTGATAGCATCCAAAAAACCTATATTCCTGGTTGAAAAGACTGATTAATGAAATAGGAAAAATACTGAAAATCAGTGGCAGCTAAAAAAAACTTTGTTTTTATGAATGCTCTTTTGAATCTAAAAAATCGTTCGTGTTTATATTATATTTTTCTTAATTAAAAAACTTTTTTTTTTTTTTTTTTTTTCTACAGTGTACTTTTGATTCCTATGAAATGAGAAAATAATTTGCCAAAAATACGGCGGTAAATACGGCAGTAATTTCAATTGCGCTAGATACCACTTAAGAATATTTATATAGAATTTTTGCAAGCAATAATAATGCTGCTAATGTTAAAAAAGCTGCTTTTTCATTTAACTCTTAATATTGTTTCAGTAAGTTAAGAAAAATCGTCGAATAAAAAAAGAAAAATCAATAATTCATTAACAAACGCAATCTCAGACAGGGAAAAAAAAATATCTCCGTTGGGAAAACAGCACATCTGCCGTTTGCAAATAAGAAAAGTTTTTTTCTAAGTAAATATACACGGGGGTCGGATAAAGGGAAACGTTTAATATTCGAACCTTAGTTTTTCTATTTAGAATATCGTTTCAAATAACGAAGGGGAGTTGGGGGGGGGGGGGAATTAAAAGGGCATGTCCTTTTTACCTCTAAGTGCAAGTAATTGCACTTAATCAATTGAATACTTCTGTGTATCAATTGAATACTTCTTTGTTGAGCATGTTATTTTATGTAAAAGAATTATTTCAGAAGAAGGAAACACTTGTTTTGTGGTAAAGATTAAAAAAATATATACACAAACATTTGAAATTTTTCAAAATTTGATTTTTTTATTATTATTTGCTTTATTGGTTAGATTAGAATAATTAGTTATACAGGATAAACTTAATAACCTGTACCCATTCCGAAAGGGGAAACTTAAAAATACACCATTCAAAATATTCATGGACTATTTCAAACGTATATGTACATTCATTGTCATCTATCACGGAAAGACAATAATGCTTCTGCATATGAAAACAAAACAATAAGTTGCTAACCAAAGTACATTTCATTACGAGATTTTAAACAGAGATAAATTAAAATCACAAAAATAAAAAATATTCACACCGTTTTGGTTTATCTTTAAAACCATCATCAGGAGTTAATTTTCTTAAATACAAAACGGCGAAAAAATATTTACACGTTACTTAATTGAATTTAGCTTCAATTATGTAACCTGTATATATTTTTTCGCATTTAAGAAAATTAACTCCTGATGATGTAGATAAACCGAAACGCCGTGAATATTTTTTATTTTTGTGATTTTAATTTTTACATCTCTGTTTAAAGTCTCGTAATAAAATGTACGTTGGTTAGCAACTTATTGTTTTGTTTTCATATTTGAGTATACAACGCACACAAAGTCATTATTTATTATTATTTATTATATTGCTTCTCCATACTCCAATCTGATAGTGCAGTACCCGCAATGCAATTTGAATTGCATTGATTGCAAATGAATTTAACATCGGGAGTTCCAAACTTTAAACCTTCCTAATTCCTGAACTACTTGACTTGATTGATTTTCCGTTTGGTATCTTAATCTAAATTTAGCTAAAAATACAAATATGATTATAAAATTAGGTATTAGTATTGAATATTTCAGAGTTTGGCACACTCAGAAAAATGACACTTTCAAATCTGAGTAAATCAATGTTTTCATTGTGTTATGAAACGTTTTGTTTGAAATAGGACGACCCAATGCTTTCAATTCTGAAATACCAGAAATACTCAGAATATTGAAATATGAACATACTCAAAACTGAGCACATGAAGGTCAGTTCATACTCATTTTTAAAACATGGACATACTCAAAAATGATTAGAATCAGTTCAAACTCATTTTTGAAACATGGAAATACTCAGAAAATGATCACATAGAAGTCAGTAACTCATTTCTGAAACATGGACATACTTAAATATGAGCACATGATGTTTTATTCTTGCGTGTGTGCATGTTTTCAGAAATGAGTCAGAGCTGGGCTGTATCAAAAATACATGTATTTGAAATACATTTTCAAAATACATTTGTATTTTGTATTTTAATCAGATAAAACTAAAGTATTTTAGTAATGTATTTTGAAATGATTTTTCCACGTATTTTGTATTTTCAAAATACTCAAAATACATTTCTCGATTTTTCAAACAGTTCGTATAAAACTTAAAGCTGGTTTAAACCACTTGTGTTTAAACCGCAAATTACTGATTCGCAACAGGAAACAGAGGTAGGCAAAATACATCGAAAAACCATTTTCAATACAAAATACATTGGTTTTAGAACCTAAAATACAAAATACAAAATACTTTTCAAAATACAAAATACATGTATTTTCAAAATACGTTCAAAATACAAAATACATTAATTTTAATTTTAATTACTCTGCATTGTCTTGCACTACGCAAAAATGTTTTAATTGCAACATCATGGTATAAATAAAAATAATGGTATATATAAAAAAATTGTATAAATAAATGTAATAAATTTTTATCTACTGTATGGACAGGTCCGTAATCAACAACAAAAAAAAAGAGGTCTGCACGGGCCGAAATTTCCAGGCTCTGTCGCAGCCCGACGTGTAGAAAAATTTTGAGGCTCGACCCGGTATAAAAGTTAAAAGTTCGACCCAAGCCTGACCGTGTCCGTACAAAAAATTCTTTGGCACGACCCCATATACAAAAACTTAATTGGCCCAAGTGAATTTCTACAAAAGATAAATTTTTACGCTGATGAGGTTAAAAATTCTCTTGTACGAGGTATTCAGAAAAAAATATATTTATTTTAGCTATTTTTCATATTTATATTCTTCATTTTTAAAAAAGCGCCCAGAGATGCGAAGTACAGGCACAGCCGTACCAAAATACTACCCTCCCTATATTTATTTCTGCCTTTGCCCATGTAAACTACATTATTTTTTTATGAATCCCTATTTGTACGCAAATGTTTGAGTTATCATTAATATGATTAATCCATATTACATGGTTTGGAGGCTTACAAATGTGAAAAAAGCTATACCAAAAAATCTTTTAATACGGAATCGCGTAGGAGCGAAAAAAATACGTTATAGACAAGTTCCCACCTTAGCTGATACATCAACTGTTGTAAATACTTTATATTCTTTTCACACGTATTATTACATTCATTTCGTATGAATGAACATATTTTTCCGTTTAAGACAAGATTCCATCATAGACACGTTTATTTTTACACGTTTTCGTGTACTGCAATTTTATTGCCTAGATATATATGTACTATTCTTCAAAAAGTATAAATTTAAAATTTGAATTGTAGAATAATGGCGACTTTCAGAACCCAAAACCACTCCAGGTTCAAAACTTTATCTATCTATCTATATTACTTTTTTATGGACACGATAACTTCAATAATTCTGCCTCTTTACCAAACGGATACATAAAATCAAGGGGCATAAAATATCGATGAGAACACGGGGGGGGGGGGGGGCTTTTGGTAAAAAAAGAAAAAAAACATAACTTCTTAATTATGATACTTATCGAATCCGTTTAAAGTTATTATTTCTAGGAAAAGGGCCGAAAACTTATGTATGACAGATTTTTGATATCATTAAAAAAGGCCTCAAAGGAGGCGGGGGGGATAGGGGTTTTAGAAAAAAAATTCATAACTTCGTCAATTCACAAGATATAAAATCCGCTTTAATATTATTTACAATTTTTATATTGCAAGTTTTTTGTCAAAAAAAAAAAAAAAAAAAAAAAAAAGCCCCCCCCCCCCCAAAAAAAAAAAAAAGATCCTTGCCGACGCCGCCTAGCGACAAAGCAAGATTTCAAAGTGGGCGATCTCAACTGCCGCATCATAGCAAAAAGGTTAATTCTTCTGCAATTCCCAATAAACAGGCGCCCCACGGTCTGCGTCTAAGAAATCTACCTGTGCCTGTAGGCCGAGCCGTCAGGGATGTTTTCGGGTGTTACGAACCTATTCATACAACAGATAAAAATTTATAACATGACATTGGAATTAAAACATTTGTGTGTAAGATAGTGCACAATAATTGAAATTAAAATTAATGTATTTTGTATTTTGAATGTATTTTGAAAATACATGTAATTTGTATTTTGGAATTTGAAAATTTGGAAAGTATTTTGTATTTTGTATTTTAGGCTCTAAAACCAATGTATTTTGTACTTTGTATCGAAAAGGGTTTTTCGATGTATTTTGCCCAGCTCTGATACATGTTTCAAACGTGAGTAATTTTGATTCGGAGCCATTTTGGCCATTGCGACATACTCATATTTGAGTATTTTTTGCTCAGTTTTGAAAATGTCGTTCTTAGAGTGTACAATTTAAGTTATGAAAACGAACCTCTCAGCTCATTATTATTTTTTTTTAACTTGGAAGAAGACAAAATTTCCAGTTAAATGGCTATTTCCATTTTTTCTGAGACAATTTGGTGATTAAAATGTGTAGAATGTTTATTTTTTTCTTTTTCTTTTTTGTTGACTGTACACAAGGTAAAAAGGGAAATGAAAAAAATAATAATAATAACGATTCAACTGTGATGATAATTAAAATGTTTTCCAAAAAAAAAGTGTTAAACGATTGTGATGTTTTAATTAATTCAATAACAAAACTAATGACATGATTTTAATAACTTAAATAAACTTAGAAATTTTAAAGAATTAAATAAGAAAAAAAAGCAGGCATAAATCATATAGATTATGCACTACTTTCAAACACATGGCGAATACTATGAAAAAAATTTCCCCGTTTAATCTGGTAAAAGAAGATATTTTAGGTAAACAATTTAGAAAACGCATAACACGTTTGAAACCATAATTTCAGCTATTACCGGTCATAGTTGGAAAAGTAATCCGAATTCTTTAGTGCAGCCTTGTATATGATCTTTAGCTTTGTTTATATACTATATAATATGCTAAAATCTAGCTCAGTTAGGAACACCCCAGCTGTCTGTATTATACCGTAAAATTAACAGTAATAAACAGTAAAATAAGCAGTAATACACTACCGCGCACTACTGGCACACTACTGGCAGCTGGGTTGCCAGCATTACACTGTAAAATCAACATTTTTTTTTTTTTTTTTTTTTTTGCAGTGTATATAGTTGAAAATTCCCGTTCAGAAATTGTCCTCAATAAATGGACTCAATTCTTTTGTGCAGCCCTGTATGTGATCTATAAAATTTATACACACACCAAGTAATATGCAAAAAAATTAATTAAACTTAAAAATGTTTATACTACACCTGAAAATGTACTATTAGCGATTATCGCTCATAGAAAGTACTAACCTAATTTTTCTCCGTGTCCTTGTAAATGAAAGATAGATGCTATGCCCACCATCATATTCTACAATAAGCATCTTGTAGTGCACCTCAGTGATGTATATCAATTTCAATACTTTTGAAATAGTGTAACATCATTAAATTACATTGCTTTCCCCATAGACCATAATGTAACGGAATTCTTTTGAGTGTCCCTGTAAACGAATTATAAATGCTACACTTTTTATTTTCAATATCGAACATGCCATCGTAAATCTCAATAACATATATAAAATGCATCGAAATCCATGCATATTTACTCGAGTTAAAGGATCGACAGACAAACTGTTACACAGTTATTAGACAGACAGGCGACCAGATAAACCGAAGTCATAAACACTTTTCAACTATGTTGAAAAGTGTTAAGAAAGTGATAACCTTTCCACAAATAAATAATAAATAAATCTTGAAAATATTGTAATATTCATTCAGGTAATTTACCGCTAAAATAATAATAATAATAATTTTCACAGCTGATTACACTAGAGAATTAAGAAAAGAAAAGTAGAAAAAAAAAAACGAATCGTTAACCATAACAATTATCTTTAAGATCTTTCAGTGTTTTTGTTTTACGAGTTATTCCTTCTTTCAGTTTTCACTATTTACATTTCTAATAGAAAGAAAAAAATAAATTTTATATAACTGTTATAATTCAAATCCTTTTCTTAAAAAAAAGGGTGTCAAATATTTATTTATTTTTGTGAATTTATTAAAAAGGAAACTTATGACTTCATTGTAATAACTTAAATAAACCTAAACATTTTGAAGAATTATTATAAAGGCGTAGGACTTTTTCTTAAATATCTCAACATTCGTTCATGAATATATGTTCAGATAATTATATTCTTTATCGCTAAAAACAACAATAAGAAGAAATGATTTTTCACAGATGATTAAATTATATGCATTATCTCACAGAAAGAAAGAGAGAGAGCGGGAATCATTGATAACAATGATCTCATATGATCTTTCAGTTTTCTTTTTTCAATTTTTCTCAGCTGTATTTTGTATTGTTTGTATTTCTAATGCACAAAAATAAACAAAATAGAAAAAACAATGAAAAGTTTTATTCCACATTTAAACCTTTTTTTTTTAAGTGCTAAACACTTTTTTTTTTTTTTTTTTTTTTTAAGAAATCAGTAACAAAACTGTTGACATAATTGTAATAACTTAAATAAACCTAGACAATTTAAAGGATATTATAAAAATGAAAAATTCTTCTTAAAACATCTCACTATTTATCCATGGATATATGCTGAAGTAGTTATATAACTTAACGTTAAAAAATAATAATGGGAAAAAAAAACTTTTTAAAATTGGTTCATTAGACTAGAACTATTATCTTACTTTCATAGATAAAACAGAGAAAAAGTGAATCGTTAATCATAACAATTATCTTTTATGATCTCTTAATTTTTTTTCCTCTTACGCGTTACGTCCCTACATGTAAGTGTTTGCCATATGTTTTGTTTTAAATATTTTCCTTGGTTTCTTTTTATTACATGCAAATTCGTTTGTTGTCTGTCTGTCTGGATCAAATATTGCAATCTATTTTTGCCCCACTTCCTTCAAATCAATTTTTCTTCAATGCCGCACACAGAAATTCATTGTCTAATATAATGCAATATTCATGTATTTCCAGTGCCGTATTTCATCAGGAGCAGAAGGCAAATATATTCTTTTACGTTTTTGATTGAAATCACATACCTAACGAAGCAACCTTTCTCAAATTTTGTACGCAAGTTTGTAGTTTATTACACAGTTTCTCAACATTTTTTACCTGACAGCACACTTAAACCCATAATTAAACTTCCGCGGCACACTAAAATGATGATGATGAAGAAAAAAATATGAAAGGATTATATATCATTTTTGATTTTATTCACTAACACTACAAAATATACTCCATCATATATAATATGAAATTTTTAATGTTACGGTACAGATACAGGTACGGTTAATTCTTAAAAATTTGATGCAACTTGACTTGAAATTGTTGTCGCACATCTGAAGTCCTCTCATCGCACACCATTGTGCTCTGAGATATGCACACGCAGAAAAAAATAAAACCCAATTTGGGTAGAAAGATTCTTAGGTATGTGCCTAAATTGGGTCATGCCTGTTTCGGTTACCACTGTGTATCCATTTTGGGCACTGTTAAATACCCATTTTCAAAAAAAAATGTTTTTTTTTTTTTTTTTTTTTTTTTTTTTTTTTAAATGGGTATTTGAGCCCAAAATGGATTAATAATTCAAGTCTTTAAAAAAATGTCAAACACTTCTGATTTTTAGGAAATTTAATAAAGAAAACTAATCATATGAAGTTTTGAACTAGTTTACAATATTAGACTAAATATATGAGTATTTTTTATTATTATTACTTAATTATAAGTTGGAATATGATACATATTTTGCATGGATTGCGCTTGTTGTTTGAGAAAATTTCACACGGGAGATCTAATTACAAGAGCAAAATGCCTTGCATGGAGAAAAAAGCATCTATGAAAGTAGAGAAACGAATATTAATAATTAATTAATTCAGTTATTACTAATGAAAAAATGAAAAATGCATAATGAATTAGAATGTCAGAATGTCAATGTCTAGGACACATTGACGACATTTATGATAATGCTCTTCATTTGTGCTCGATTTCAGATTTGTCGATGCTTTTGCTCGTCTGAAATTACAAGAAAAATATTCGTATGTAAAACGAGTAAAGATGAAATTTTGTGCTGCGTATAAGTTCAGCTACACTGCCAAAAAAAAAGTGTTGATTTTACAGTATAATACAGGCATCCCAGCTGCCAGTATTATACCGTTAAATTAACAGTAATAAACAGTAAAATAAGCAGTAATACGCTACCGCGCATACTATAGAGAAAATATCGCAAAGTCGAGAAAAAAAAAATTCTAGCCTAATTTATCTATAAGATAGTTTTATGAAAAAAAACTCGAGTTAACTCTAGATCTTGGATAACATGTTAGTGGATTAAATGAAAACAGACAAATAAATAATATATATATATATATATATATATATATATATATATATATATTAATGAGAACAAGCTCTGAAAAATCTTAAAACACAAATAATAAGTTACAAAGAAAATCATGCGGTTTGAAATTGTACAGTAACATCATTAAGAGTGTCACCGAAAGGAAAAAAACTTTCGCAGTTTTTCGATTTTAATCTTTTATTTTCTTGCCAAATGAAACATTTTATCGCGATTTAGCGCGATGGCAATCGGCAGCGGGTACACTATTCATAGGTAATATGTACTTTTTGATAATTTTTGTTGTTGTTGTTATTCTTTTTTAGTGAAATTAATACAATACAACCCATGAATTTCGGGGCAAAAATATATAAGTTTACTTATGGGCGTTGAAGGGTTAAAGACATAAAATAATGGCTTGTTAGATGGAGTTGGAGTGTAGATTTTGAATATAAAAGTTTCGAATGCAAAAATATATACTGTGCCATAACTCACTGCCAAAAAAAGTGTTGATTTTCCAGTATAATACTGGCATCATTAGTCAGCTGGCAGTATTATACCGTAAAATTAACAGTAATAAGCAGTAAAATTAGCAGTAATACGCTACCGCGCATGCACGGCAGCGTATTACTGCTTATTGTATACTGTTTATTACTGTTAACTTTACGGTATAATACTAGCAGCTGAGGTGAAAGTATTATACTGTAAAATCAATACTTTTTTTTGCAGTGTACCTATGAAAACATTTTTGTTATAACAAAGGCATCGATTTCAACTAATTCAACAGTCTGATTTGCTATTTCTAAAAGAATATGTTAATCAAGTATGTGTGAAATATATTACCCATAGATAAGAAGATACTAAGACATCAGATATATTCAAATTTTCCAATTTATTCAAAAGGAAATATCTAAATTCACAAATACTACCAATACATATCGTTGTGAACACTAATACGTTTATACCTGTAAATCTCATATGCATACAATTGATTTTATTTGATATACTTGACTGAAATGACCTCTATTGTAACTAAAACTAATCACTCTGCGCATTTACTTCTTTCGATAAATCTTTACAACATATTTTATTTGTTGTGTTGTAATAAGGTACGACAGTTTTTCGGTAAACATTAAAAAAAATTACTTTAAAAATTTCAAATATTCTTTTAGTAAAATTTTTGTTTATAAAATTTCTGTCAAATTTTTTTAAGATTATTTACACCAAGGGTCATCAACCTTTTTTTACAAACACAGGCACATGCACAGGCACATTTGAATCTTTTAATCAGATACGCGGCGCATTCCTCTACACACATCTACTTATGTGTTTTTGTATATTTAAAAAGTGCACAAACAGAAGTATATACAATCCAACATACATAGATTTTTATAGATATATATATGCATATACAGGGTGGTACAAGTCCTTGACACGTTTTGAAATCCAGTTAAAAATCAAATAATTGGCGTACGAATGACCGGTTCTGAAGAAAATGCTTCTTATGATAGAAAGTTTCGTATAATTCAAAAAAATGTACATAGATGGCACTATATCTTCAAAGCTGCGAAAAAGTATCAAAAACAAGTAATCACAGACCATTTATTTTGTACAATCTACTTCAATATTTCAACGTGTGCATACTTTTTAGCTTGAATCACAGGGAAAATAGTTTCGTAATACATACTCAGTTTCATTCTGCACGTTGAAATGTGTAGAATCATATGTTGAAATGTGTGCGTACATTCCATAGTCCTCTAAAGAAAAAAGAGCACCTCTTGCATTTTGATCGGCAAATTGTCGTATAGAAAAACGAAAATAATCATTCGATTGGGAATTATATCTTCTTTCAATTTACTGTACAAAATAATGATTTGTAGCTGCTTATCATGAGTTTTGGAAGATTTTTTTTTTTTTTGAGGATTTGTCAGTATAGCGCCATCTATGGGATATTTTTATAACTGTTTTTTAATGCGCTTAAAAGAAACTTTCAGTCATGAGAAGCATTTCCGTTCAAACCACATTCTTGTGCTTCCAATTGCTCTTTTTTTTTTCCCCCATTAAATTTTAAATTGTGTCAAGGATGTTTGGCTCACCTTATATGAAAAGTTTACTTTAAACAAAAGTTTCTTTGCAACTACCAAAGATACAAAAAATGAAAGAATACAGAGAAATTTGATCTTTTCAGCGTGAACCATTTTTTAAATATGTTTTCACCGTAGATTTATTATTATTTTTTTTTTAAGTATTATTTGATAACTTCCTTTTCCCCCTTACTTTTCCATCAAAACCAATTCTTGCTATATTTTTCACAAGTGCAAAATGTATATTTATGCATGCAAAATAAAGGATTTCACAGGCGTAGTAAAAGAGTCTCTGTGGGTTCAAGTGCATCTGTTGGTGCATAGTTGACGACTCCTGATCTATACATTTCGATGCGCTTATAAAAATATCCTAAAAAAAAAAAAAAAAAAAAAAAAAAAACTTTGAAAATGAAATCTTTATAACGAAATCCTACCTTAAGCAGAACCATTTCGTTTTCCCGACCGAAGAAATACTTGCTAAAACAAAAACCTATCTAAAACAGAAATTTCTACCAGTCCCTAGCAATTATATTTTGTCAGATTCTTTATATATCAATAGTTCTCTTTGTAATATCTTATAGAAAAATGATGAAATGTGTCAAATATACAACTACCGCATAATGTGCAATATGTATCAAATATAGTACAATTATCGTGTAATATGCAGTATATATCAATGTACAATTATCTCAAAATATCCATCCAGTGCTTTTATAATTGTGGAAAGACATTTTTATTTGAAATGATACACATAAAACAGACGAGTATCAGAATTATGATAAAATTTGAAATATTAAATGGTCTATTAAATTCTATGATAGAAAATTTTTTTAATTAATGAACATGCATACACACACACACACCCACAAAACAAAACAAAAAACTTATCTCCTCTTTCTTCTTTTTCCTTTTATACATAAAAAAGATACATAACAATTTACATACATAACAAAGATCAAACATCGCAGGATTTCTTATGTGAAGTAAAGAGAAGAGATGCATTATAAAAAAATAAATAAATAAAAAGGCATCTGAACGTGATCGAAGAATGAAAATGATGTAGTAAACTTTTAGCTATATTAGAACTACGATGTAAAATCTAAATTCGAATTTCGCAAGGAATTTCGTAAAGACCCATGCGTTAACAAAAATGACCTTCGAATAGTGGATGGAGAAAATGTAGGTGTAAAGAATATATGCATATATTTATATGTAATTATTTTTTTTTTTAAAGTCTACTTTTGAAATATTGAATGATGAACACAATTTTATTTTGGATCTGATAGTGCAGCACATCTGCAGATATGATGAGTATTTTTATTGCATACAAATTAGTCTAAAAGGGAGTAAAATATATACTTCATGAGATGGTTAATTTTTGAACTTAATGTATCACCATGTTCATTGTACACACTGTCACACACACAAAAAGAAAACATCAATAAAAAACATGGTATATTTGAATAGGTTAGTATATTCTTTTATTAGCGACTTTTTCAATATTGAATGATGAATACAATTTTATTTTGGATCTGATAGTGCAGCACATCTGCAGATATGATGAGTAGTTTTATTGCGTACAAATTAGTCTAAAAGGGAATAAAATATATACTTCATGAGATGGTTAATTTCTGAACTTAATGTATCACCATGTTCATTGTACACACTGTCACACACACAAAAAGAAAACAACAACAAAAAACATGGTATATTTGAATAGGTTAGTATATTCATTTATTGGCGACTTTTTCAATATTGAATGATGAATACAATTTTATTTTGGATCTGATAGTGCAGCACATCTGCAGATATGATGAGTAGTTTTATTGCGTACAAATTAGTCTAAAAAGGAATAAAATATATACTTCATGAGAGGGTTAATTTCTGAACTTAATATATCACCATGTTCATTGTGCACACTGTCACACACACAAAAAGAAAACAACAACAAAAAACATGGTATGTTTGAATAGGTTAGTATATTCTTTTATTGGCGACTTTTTCAATATTGAATGATGAATACAATTTTATTTTGGATCTGATAGTGCAGCACATCTGCAGATATGATGAGTAGTTTTATTGTGTACAAATTAGTCTAAAAGGGAATAAAATATATACTTCATCAGATGTTTAATTTCTGAACTTAATGTATCACCATGTTCATTGTACACACTGTCACACACACAAAAAGAAAACATCAACAAAAAACATGGTATATTTAAATAGGTTAGTATATTCTTTTATTAGCGACTTTTTCAATATTGAATGATGAATACAATTTTATTTTGGATCTGATAGTGCAGCACATCTGCAGATATGATGAGTAGTTTTATTGCGTACAAATTAGTCTAAAAGGGAATAAAATATATACTTCATGAGATGGTTAATTTCTGAACTTAATATATCACCATGTTCATTGTACACACTGTCACACACACAAAAAGAAAACAACAACAAAAAACATGGTATATTTGAATAGGTTAGTATATTCTTTTATTAGCGACTTTTTCAATGTTGAATGATGAATACAATTTTATTTTGGATATGATAGTGCAGCACATCTGCAGATATGATGAGTAGTTTTATTGTGTACAAATTAGTCTAAAAGGGAATAAAATATATACTTCATGAGATGGTTAATTTCTGAACTTAATATATCACCATGTTCATTGTACACACTGTCACACACACAAAAAGAAAACAACAACAAAAAACATGGTATATTTGAATAGGTTAGTATATTCTTTTATTAGCTACTTTTTCCTCTTCATATTATTGAGCTAGTTATTATATTGGGATATGTATTATTTTCTTTCCAGTTTTGAAGTATTATAGCGATAGCGCACTGTACCACATTAGTGGAGTGGTTAATAGAAAAAAAAAAAAGCGACATTTACAAAATTTAAAACGATTTATTGTAATATGTTTATAGGTATAAATATTTGTATAGATGATATAGTTATAGATGTTTGTTTTAATTACAATATTTTTAAGATATTCTACTACGTTTATTATAATACAATTAACAATCCGAATTTTTTTTCGTTTTCTTCGTAGAATCACTGAATGTATACTTAAGTAACATAAAAAAAATAAAATATCTAATAATATTGGTATTAAAGAAGGTACAACATATAAAACTGGAGATTTTTAAAGGATTGGTGAATATTGGTGAATATTTCTAATAAATTTTCAGAAACAAAAACGTTAAAATGGTTCTCTGAAAAATATGATTTTTATGAACAACCAGTTATGAAAACGCCTTATCTCCAAAAATTATCGTTATTTATATAATAAGACTGGTTCCCTATAATTTCTGTAATATTTGTAGTGTATTGAACTATCAGTTTAATTAGTCGAGAATTTCCTGAGGTTTTACAGCTGTTTTTATAAATTAATGTACAAAAATACATAACAAATCACAGAAATGATAATTTAAATGGGTATTTCTCTGAAAGTTATTACGATATTTTAAGGCTTAGACTGTAGTATTTCATTACTTTTCAAATACTCAAATTGTATATTTATTCGAGGAAAAAAAAAAAAGAGTAAACTATCATTATTTTTGTCCTCATGACATTTTCGGTAACTATAAAAAATATTATTTTTCCTTAAAATTATCGAAATTAAAAAAGAAATGGCATCAAAATAATTTATTTAACAAATGAAATTGTAATTTTATATAGTAATCTATTTTAAATAATCAGTGTTATACTCATTTTTTCTTTATTTTAAAGAAAATGTGTGTCAAACGCAGTGGGATATCTTAACTGTAAAACTTAACTTATATTGAAAATTCTGTTAAACAAACAATTTAAATTATCTCGTTTGAAACTATCTTTAATATGAAACAAGGCTCTCAGCCTCAGTCGGAAGAGTAAGACGATTTCTTTCTTTTTTCTTTCTTTCTTTCTTTCTTTCTTTTTTTATTAAGGTAAATACATCAGATGTAATATAAATTAAACCAATTGGTCTCCCTCCCTGTAAGTTCTCTATTTTGGTGAGAAAGATAATTTGCTGGGGAATTTTAAATTAGTGTTACCAATTGTAGTTGAATGGATATGGGGCAATTACATCAATAATGTTAAAATTTTTATTGAAATCATAGTTTTAAAAGCGGCAGTAGGCTGTAATATAACCCAAACCATTCAATGAATGTCATCGAAAACTTTTGTGTGTCCCTGTAAAGGAACTAGAGGAGCAACATACTTGATTAACGAATTAATCCAAGAAAATTACAAGATCAATACACTGTCCAAATTAAGTTTGTTTAACGTGATGACAAGTTGCATGTTTTCCTTTTGTGTGTCCCTGTAAACTATAAAAGCTACATACTTGACAAACAAACCAATCCAAGATACTTGCAATCTCAATACACTGTCCCAATTTGGTTGGAATTAGTTCAGTATTTCGGACGTATTCGGGATGACAAAATTCGTGTTATAGATAGATAGATAGATAAAAGTGGCTGTGATAAATAAATCACTATGACATAAATCAATCCATAAATCTATAACATAAATAAATCCTAATCAATCAGGTTTTTGATTGATTTCTAAGGAAATCAACCTAAAAAACATCATTTGTCGAAGCGGGAAAGGTATAAAAATATTGGAAACATACATTGAACTCATCTTCCAAAAATACTCAAGAAAAGAAATCAATATATCCGATGACTTCTGATCACCCTAAAAATAACATTTCATATTGTATTTTGACGTTTTTCTCAGAAAGTGAAAAAGGGAAGAGGAAAGGAAGAAGCTATAAAAATGAAACTCCAGCTGTTGCTGTCATGTCATATGATATTAGAGGGCAAATTTCTGATCCATATAATATAAGTTTGGAGCTCGAAAAAATACTTGGAAAACCATAAAGTAACAATTTTAATCATGCTTATGAACAAAACATATTTTATACCATGATACTTTTAGTGATAAAACGTATCCCAAATTTTGTTCATTTATTAGAATCAGATGCGTTTAAATGTTCTGGTCATTATAATTTTCATTTAAAAAAAATGTTTTTTTTTTTTTTTTTTTTTTTTTTTTTTTTTCACTGACTAGAATCTTATTCATTTTATTGTTTTGGTTTTAATTTGCATAGCTCAATGAAAAAAAGAACAGAAAGTACAAAAACGTGTTGTTGTATTAAAAGTATGTAAGTTACAGAAAAGAACATTTTGTAGTATTTCCCAGTTGATGTCATTCTATTGGTGGCTGATATACACATTTGTTAAAGCTGAATCATAAATCAAAGATTAAATTCAAAAATCCAACATACAGATTTTACGACATTCAAACCCTATTTAGATCTAAAAACAATATATTTAAGAAAATTAAGAGCTTTCTAAATAACTTCAAAAAAAAAAAAAAAAAAAAAAATCAAGCATTGGAAAAAAGTTTCCGTTAAATTAGTGATAAAATCCAGTTATTTGTTTGTTTAATGTATTTGAATGTAAGTGCGTGCAAAAATAAAATTAAAAAATTAATTAAATAATGATAAAAGTAAGTGTCCCTTTATATATCTTCAGATTGTTTCCAAAACTGCTTAATAATAATAATAATAAAAGTCTACATAATAGTATACTTTCTTCATTGTGCGTGAAAAATAATATATTTGTCTTAATAAACTTTAGAATTCTAAAAGCGTTTCTTTATATTTGCAGCCACAAAAGTCATTTTTAGTACAATATTGATATAAAATAACTCAGATGAAAGTAGAATTAAAATTTGAATTCATGTAATTCATTATACATTGTATAGAGGTATGCTATTATTTTACGGAATAACATAACTTTAACCGATATCCGGTATGATAAATCACACAACTTTAGAGAAAATAAAAATTTAGCATATATTTTTCAAGGATGCTTTCAAATCCATGTTCGCAATTACTTGACTCATTTTCACAAAATTATTTTCATCAGATTCGCTAAAGGTTTCTTTTTTTTTTTCTTTTTTCTTTTTTTTTTTTTTTAAGTTTTTACACTTTAAAATTAAAAAAAAAATGTCCGTTTTTTGCCAGTACAATTTCTGTGTTTATACAGATTTTTTTCTTCTTTTGCAATGTACTAATAAAAATAAATCCCACAGCTTTAGAGAAAATGAAAATTTAGAATTATTTATCAAGGATACTCTCAAATCCACGTTCGCCATCATTGACTCATTCACGAAATTAATTTCATCGGGAAAAAAAAAAAAAATCCGTAAAAATCCGGAAATTGCACTGACAGTCAACGGATTTTTTTTTTTTTTATGTAGTGTAACTGCTACAGCTATACTGCCAGAATTAACATTAGTCAATTTAAACGAGTTCATTTATTTTTTAATACTATAATGATTTAATTTTTTAGCTGTTTTAATATGAATAGAATTATATAAATAAAAAAAAAGTACTTCTTTATTAATCATTTGTTTCATTTAGACAAAAAGGGGAAGGCACGATAAGATCAGTCTCATTCCTCGAGGCAGAACAGAATGAATTGTGGGAAATCTTGCATGCATCAATGCACAATACTTTTTCAGCTGCAATTATACGCAACTTAGAAGAGAAAATTCTACAACTTGGAATTTCATTCATAGAGGAAAAAAAGAAAAAAAAAGGCCACACGGGAATTTGCAGATTTTTTTTTCTTTTAATAAGAATTGAATTACTTATCATGGTTGTAGGAACAGCTTTTCTAAGTTATCAAAATATAACATCTAAATTTAATGAAACTCAAACTCGTGTATACCTTTAAGAAATCTTTTGTGTAGAAAATCGATAATTTCCTTAATAATTTTTAAATTAAATCTTTCCCTGCGTAATAAGAGAGTCCTGTTACAGTGATAAAAATCCAATAATCAATGAGTTTACTGTATTTTTTACATGTATGCGTGAGCAAAGTTTGATTCTTAACTTTCAATTTGTTTTCCAAGTTGATTTATGAAAATCCGTGAACTCTTGTTATAGTACATTCTCATTATTGGATAGAAAAATATATATTTATTTTAAAAACAACAGTTTTCTAAAATATTTTCCAGTCATAAAAGTAACTTTTAACTACTTCATAGTATCTAAAAAATAAAAATAAATAAAAAATAAAATAAAAATAAAAAACTCTTGTGAATATGATGTTTATAACTATAACCCTATAAATATATACATGTGATTTGCTTTCATATAATCAAAACGTTTCAGGTTTGGAAATTGCGCCACTTTGGAAGCACATTATAATTGTATTTTCTTTTGAGAATTTTGTTTTTAAAAATTTATGAAAGTTTATTAAATTTTATTTTAATATTTTAGGACTTGCCTAAATTCAGATCTTGCGAAAGTTGCAATAATTAATGTCTACTGGATAGAACTTTGTTTTGAAAATTCCATTAAAGTAACGATGCATTTACTTAAAGTGGTACACAGTACACATAAAGGCTTATAAATACCTTTTAAATATAGATCGACATGTTATAACGCTCAGTCGGCGATATATTCAAGATCAATAATGATAAATAAACTATTCTCTCTCTCTGTCTCTCTCTCTCTCTCTTTGTTTTGAAAATGAACTTGATATAAACATAAACCACAAGATCACGTGTAAAATGAAAGCAGATGCTTAAAAATTGATTAGCTGTAAGCGAGAAAATTATTATTATTATTATTTTCTTATTTCTTCCTTAATCTGCCAAGCATCTCATGCCAAATTTTACAGATTAAAAAAGAATAAAAGAAAACACATTTTTTACGTTTACAATTGACCAGTGGATCTATATATTAAAATATTATAAGTCTTTGTATGTACTTTTATCACTTTAAGCACATACATCGTTACTTTAATGATAATAAGTGAGTTTCTTATATAACTATGTTGAAAATTTCAGTTAATTTTCATTAAGCTTTCGTATACGTGAAATTATATATAACAAAGTACTCTTTATTAATCATTTGTTTCATTTAGACAAAAAGGGAAAGACACAATAAGATTCATTCTCGTTCCTCGATGCAGAAAGAATTGTGGAACATCCGGCACGCACCAAAGTACAATATTTCTCAGCTGCTGAAGCAGCAATACACACTTTAGAAGAGAAATTCCTGTAACTGGGAATTTTATTCACAAGGATGGGGGACGGGGGATGGGTGCGGTTGCGCGAGTGTTCACAGCTCTTTTCTTTTAACAATAATTACTTACCATCGCAGTAAGAGTAACTTTTGCTGTTGTCGTCAACATTGTGGGAAGAAGCTAAAATGTAAATCAAATTACTCCATAGGCATTGTCGAGGAACAGCGAAAGATTTGGGGGGAGGGGGGGGGGATAATAAAATACATTTTTCTCAAATGACTTAAAATAATTAAACACTAAGCGGAAAAAGAACAAAGGAATTTTCGTCACACTGAACTCCCACCCCTCCCCTACGGAAGATTTTTTTAGTTCTGTTTTTCTTTTACGTTCATGTGTTTTAAATTTATCTCAAAATTCAATTTATCTCAAACTCTGTCTGACAAAATAAGAAAAATCTGTTTCAGTTGTCCATTTTTGTAGAATCCAGCAGAAGTTTATTTTTTGATTCTTAATATTTCTTACTTATTACATTTCTATACATCTTTTTTATTTATATTTATATATTTGAAAATTGTCTTGTACTGAGGCTTAGTGACAAAAATTAGTGACAAAAAGCATTTTATTTATCTTATTTAATGTTCATATTCTCCTTTTTTTTATGATGTACTTGGCAGCGCATGTGTATTTCAAAACCTTGCCCCTTCTTGGATTTCGTTCTGCAGGTGCTCCTGAGAAAGGGAGACTGCAACGATTGAACTTATGATGTTTAATTTTACAGGGTGGAGAGGGACACAAATGAGTAGTGCAATTTCATAACTGAATAATTTGTGAAATATTAATTGTAAGATACTAATGGCGTATTTGGTACTAATAAGAATGGCAGCGCCCATGAGGAAAGGAATTTACAACGACTGTATTTATGATGTTTAATTTTACAGGGTGAACACAAATGCGTAGGGAAATTTCATAACTGAATAATTTGCGAAATATTAATTGTAAGATATAAACGGCAGATTACTAAGTATTGTATCATAAGTTTGCTGATATACTTCTTATCTCACCGTCACTTCCTAAACCCATTCTTGATTTGAAATCCCGAATCAATACTGCACTTGGTTGGATCAACTTGAACCTGCTCACAAATATATGGCAAGAACGGATGTGTGTGCGGCCACGTCAAATATTTGAAAAACAGGCAGACTTTTTTGTATACCCCTATCTTCTTATACACTGAAAAAACAAAGTGTTGATATTACAGTATAATAGCACCCCAGCTGCCAGTATTATACGGTAAAATTAACAGTAATAAACAGTAAAATAAGCAGAATGCATGTATAACAGTAAAATGAGCAGTAATACGCTACCGCGCATCGGTAGCGTATTGATGTTTATTTTACTGTTTGTTACTGTCAATTTTTTGAATATTAATTTTAAAAGATTAAAAATCTTTAATTTAAAAATAGTTAACTTATTTAAAAAAAATTGTATTTTTAAAAAGATTTTTTTTTTCAAATTTGCTGAACCAGAATTAAAGTAAAATAAGTGAAAAAGACATGTTCCAAGTTTTAACTATTTATCGGTTCTTGACTTATAACGATTTAAAGACGAGAATTTGTGAAAAAACTCGTCATGCACAAAAACGCAAAAACGTTTCCATGACAACCACTGTTTGAAAGCTAGATTTCGAAAACAAAAAATTAATAGATCTCGTTCTAATTAAGATAGAAACATGATTAACATTTTAAGCGGATAAAAACAGAGGACGTTTTAATACAATAAAAATTTTTGACCCGGACCCGCTTAAAATGAAATGAGTTTAGGGGCTTATTACTACGTGTAGTTTGGTTATTTAGTATTAAGTATTTTTTCACTCGAATAATTATCGATAGTATTTTTCGTCAGAAATTTGCGTTTTAGATTTATTTTATTTATATATATATATATATATATTTGCACTTGTTAATTTATTAACTATGTGGTATTCTGTCTACACATTATTATTAATTATCTCTTTGGAGATTTAATTAGATTGTTACAAGAACTTGATATGTTTTTTGAAATTCAAAGATATTATAATTATATATATATGTATATATATATATATATATATATATATATATTTAGATTTTAATTCTCTTAAAATTTTCTAAATGAAAATTTAAAAATTGATTGTTTTATTTAATGTTTATTAATTATCAAAAAAGTACTCGGAAAAGTTTGTTTATGTTTTCAGTATGTTTTTAAGTATATTGCAACCTTCCAATTTCTTTCAATTCAAAGAAAAATATTTTTAAACAGAAAATTTATTTAATAAAATGCTTCCTGTTTCTATGTGGTACTTATTTGATTTCATTTATTAAGAACATTTTCTGGTTCAAATTATATTTATTTGACTTAAAAAAAAAAAAAAAGAAAGAAAGGTGAAAAACAAAAAGGTAGGTTGATAGATATGATAGTGTATTATTACATATATTGTTCTTTTTACCCTTATTATTTTTAATAATTCAGTTATATTATAACAAACATTACAAAACAAAAAATTAATGAAAAAAATCAGACTACGATAATTTTAAGAAAGTTTAGCTTTCTTCTTTGTTTTAAACTTTCATTGATTAAATCTTCTTTCATCACTCCAATGACTCTTTTATGAGTTTATTTCAACGTTTGAGATTTTGAAACCTCGACACCCTGAATGTCTGTATTATATGCTGTTAAATATAAAAGAGCATAAATCAATATTAGACCACTACTATTTCTTATTGATTTTGATTTTTCCTAGGAAAATCTGAAATAGACTGCTTACTCTGTGATTTTTTTCCCTGGGTCGCACAGAAGTACTTCATTGATCTCTTCTGTGCCCCCCCCCCCCTTTCAAGTATATTAGGAATTCCATCTTTTTTTTTTTTTTCTTTAACATTTAGTAATTACTCCGGAAAAATAGATTTGGTTATATAATTTTATACATATAGAAAATACCAGGAAAAAGTATTCCAAAATATATTTTATAATATTGTATATGTATATAGATTTCTTATGTTTTGTAATATGGAGAAGGGTTGGGGATGGGAAGTGGATTTGAATAAAAGGCTGTGAAAATTTGTGTAAATTCACATATATTTCAAAGTTTTCTTTTAATACAAAACTTATTATATAGTACACAGATGCCTTCTCAATTTGACCGAAACATTTATTTTATTCGTAGAGACGTTTCTAATATTCACCAAAAAGAAATTCTTTAGAATTGACAATTTTAATTGACTTATCAATTATATTAAAGATATTCTTAGGTATAAAGGTACACTTTGTGTGGTTATCAATACGAAAAAGCTAAAAACAACGTTGAAGCACACAAATTAAAAAACTTTAAAACACATACGGCCGTTTCACGGATGCATAGATCCCCTTCATCAGTGTAAGGTGTGGAGAAAAAAAAAATGTTAAAAGGGTTCAAAAGACCCACGCTCGGCTATAGCCCCGTGTACTGGCTGTAATCTCAAACAGCCAGATTACAGCCAGTACTCGGGGCTATAGCCGAGCGTGGGTCTTTTGAACCCTTTTAACATTTTTTTCCCCCACACCTTACACTGATGAAGGGGATCTATGCATCTTTGAAACAGCCGTATGTGTTTTAAAGTTTTTTAATTTGTGTGCTTAAACGTTGTTTCTAGCTTTTTCGTAAAGATATTCTTGTTATTAATTATCGGTATTTTTTAATCTAATGATTTTATTTGTTGTAGTTTAAAAGGCAGCCTTTTTTCCAAAACTTTAAGGTGATTGTACAATAAAATGCTTAACATTTCTGGAATAATATTGTCAAATACACTAGATTAATTTTGACACAATTATTCAAATTGGTAAAAAAATCGTATGACATAATCGTATAACATAAGCAGTGGAAAAGTGAGCCCAAAGAAAGCTAATTTATTATTGATCCTCATTTAGCGACTTAATCTAGCTACCCATGTTTTTATTTACTCGATTAGAATTTATTTTCTTCTAGCGAAAGAAATATTTTTATAGAACATTTGATAATACTATGAGATGTAGTCTTCCCAACTGAGCGAAAAATGTCCGGGCCAGGATTCGAACCCGAGATCCCTTGGCTGAAGCTGCCAATGTTCCAACTACTGAGCAATCCTGGAAGAATATGGCTGAACTAATTCATCCAGTTAACCTTAATGATCAGATCATCTGGTATGATGTCTGAATCAGCACAACAGATTAAATCACAGGTAATGGGACCTCCAGTAAATGATGGAAACCTGATTGCATTAGATTAATTTTGACACAATTATTCAAATTGGTAAAGAAATCATATGAGATGTAATCTTCTCAACTGGGCGAAAAGCTCAGCAACTTGCTCAGTTGGTAGATTCAGCCAAGGGATCCCTGGTTCAAATCCTGGCCAGGATTTTTTTTTGCCCAGTTGGTAAGATTACATCTCATATGATTTCTTCACCAATTTGAATAATTCTGTCAAAAATAATCTAGTGTAATCACGTTTCCAGCGTTTACTGGAGGTCCCATTACCTGTGATTTAATCTGTTGTGCTGATTCAGACATCATACCAGATGCTATGATCATTAAGGTTAACTGGGGCTTCTTCTTTCTGGAATATTCTTCCAAGATTGCTCAGTAGTTCGAACATTGGCAGCTTCAGCCAAGTGATCCCGGGCTCGAATCCTCCCCGGACTTTTTCGCCCAGTTGGGAAGACTACATCTCATAATATTATCAAATATTCTATACAAATATTTCTTTCGCTAGAAGAAAATAAATTCTAATCCAGTAAATAAAAACATGGGTAGCTAGATTAAGTCGCTAAATGAGGATCAATAATAAATTAGCTTTCTTTAGGGCTCACGTTTCCGCTGCTTATGTTATACGCTACAGTTAGCGGTAAATGATGCAAAGTCAATTAACTGTACTCAAAACCGACTTGTTCAAACGAAAAACTCCCCTTCTCCGTGTTTCTTTAAAAATACTTTTGCTCAAGTTCCCTCGCGTTTTGCATTCACAAGCCCTCATTAAAGGCCGATTGAAGTCAATTACCGCGAGGGGGAAGTATAACAACGATTCACAAAGATATGCAAAAATAACCGCCGCCATGAAGCACACACGAAACAATAGAGGAGTAAGCCGACATCGATCTGAAAAAACACCCCCTCTCGTGCTATACATCAAAGAGAACAACCTCGAGCAAATTTGGATTCTAAATTAAAAATGTTTAAGAACGAAAAAAAATCATAAGAAACCGTAAAATCAGCTAAGCATCGGCAGGAGGAATCTTTTACATAAAATATTTATTTAGCAAAGGTGAAAGTAGAAGTGTATTTGAAAAATACTTGATTACACTACTTTTTTAAGCATATCCAATATACTCAGTAAAATTCCATTATTGTTTTAATTGGTCTTATATTGAAAAAATATTCAGTTAAAGTGCGATACTAGTACAATAATATCTTTGTGGTTAAAGAGTTGTACATCTGGAAAAGTCATCAAGTAAACACAATATTAAGATGCAAATACCTCTTTATTTTACTGGTATAAGAAAGAAAATGAACATACAGAATGAACGGATAAAAGAAATCAATAATAAGTAATAAAATAAAAAAAAAATTTTTTGTTAAAACACTCTTTTATAAGCATTCAATGTTTAGCTTAAAAATCATGGCTTAATTCCATGGCTGCAATTCA
The DNA here is from genome assembly GCA_963931845.1 of Maratus michaelseni. Classification (NCBI taxonomy): domain Eukaryota; kingdom Metazoa; phylum Arthropoda; class Arachnida; order Araneae; family Salticidae; genus Maratus; species Maratus michaelseni. The sequence goes on along the minus strand of OZ007591.1, from coordinate 155,123,485 downwards.
TGTAGGTCATTTCCCTTATAATACGTTAATTTGGCATGGGTCCCGATTATGAAAAATTCACCACTTTGATTTACACTTGGTTGAAAGCGCAAACTAGTAAATTTATTTTAAAAATTATAATCTTTGTTCTTTTTATGTGTATATATATATTTTTTTTCTTTTTTTTTTACAACTTTTTTTTCCTTTTATTTATATTTTCTACATTTTAGTGTTTAAAATATTTCGTTATTGCCTTTTCACAGCCAGTATGACAATTTTGGAGAGCATTGTTTGGAACATAATTAACTCCATTGTTTTTGTAACTCGTAAACATATTTGGCGATTTCTCACCTGCGGCCGGCTAACGGAGAAATACCAATTTATAAATAAGTTCTTAAAATACTATAAGTTGTATTGTCATCGAAAATACACCTGCGTACATAATTTTTGTAATTCTAGCCTATCGGGAAGTGAGTGCAAAATCGCTTACAGAATTTCATCTTTACATACAAACACGAAGTTAAATATAAGAGCGTAAAAATATGATAAATCTCGTTTCTATGCAACCATAATTATTTAAGCATATTCTAAGTAAAGTCTTTGTTATTCTCATTAACTGAAAATTATCCATGTCTACGCACAGATTGTATCTATATATTTAACAGTGCTTTCTTACCTAAAATTTCATCACAAAAGGAAGAAGGGAAGATACTCAATAAAATATGTTAATACGTAAATCTCTAGCTGTTGATTTATTGCAAACATTACTAAAAATAAAGAGTTTAAGGTAAAATGTTTCTTAAGTCTTTATTTCTTACATTAAAAAAAGCACTAACATTGAAATTTTGTTTTTTTTTTCCTTACTGTTTTAGAAAGTGTTTATATTCACAAATGAATCTTCTAGGTTAAAGATCTTCTTTTAAAAATATTTAACGTCATCTGGTGTCAATGTCTTACAATGAATACTCTTGATCATTACAGCCTCACGTTTCTGTGAAACTGCGAAAAAAAAAAAAGGAGGAGGGATAAAATCACTTTACAATTTTTATGTTGCAATAATAACCGATACTTTTAGCGTTTTCAACCGTTTGTAAGACGACATTCTAGAAAAATTCTGCCCTTTAACAACTGGCTTGTTATAAATGAAGAAATGAAATAGAAATTTAATAATATTCATTTCCATTTTATATATATCTCTTGAGCATGCAATCATTCATCTCAGCTATAGTTTTCATCGATTCAAATGCAAAAAATAAAATGGGATTTCAGTCCGTCTTTTTAAAATTCTTCTATTCACAAGCAACTCCTTATTTTCTCCCTTCCACTTCAAAGCATCTCTGAATCTTTCTTAAAATTGCAGAATTCTGTTTTTTAAACTCAAAGGGCGTAGTTATTCTGAGGTAGGTGGGTTGGGGAGGGGGGGTATTTTTCTTCGTCCTATCTTCATTGCTCTTTTCCATATTATCAGGTCTTTTCTGTTCTTCGTACATATCAATATTTAACGTGAAGAGTTACGCCCCATTTGTCGATGCTTGGATCAACTTAGCACAGAAGAAGCTGATAGGGAAAAATGAAATGTGTTTTTGATAAATTGCTTGCTGCACAGTATAACTATTTTAATCTTTTTCACGTTGCCGCTTTTATTTCACGTATTGAATGCATAAAAATCAATCCCAGTTTCTATATAATTCGGTTTTTATTTGCTTGTTTGTTTGCAATTAATTTTGAACGCCAAGAAATTCTTCGTCGACTCACTGATATATTTAAAATTAAGTATCTGAAATACGTCTGTATTAGAAATATCGGTTTCTTAATTTACTAATAAATTTGATAAATTTACAATACAGTCAGGACTGTAGTGGAGTGTATACGGTATATACGCCGTATAACTTCTGGATCTTTTAAAAGAGACTTCGTATACCCCCTGTTTCTCAAGTAAATATGCAACTTATACTGTCTAACGTATACTCTCTGTCTATAGCATATACCTTCACTTTTTTTTTCTTTACGATTACAGCGCTGATTACAATAATCTGACAAGATAGAATTATACCATAAGTAAAGTTATAAAATATATATATTTGATAGTTCATGTAATAAAGGCCTGAGAAATAGCTATAATAAAAGTATTCAAAATATACAAAAAAGAAGATGTTATTTACTGTTGTTCTTTTCAAATAGCTAATTCTTAAATTGTTAGTCACAGATGTATATATATATATATAATTAAAATGAAATCGCATGTGTGAAAATCAAAGGAAAATATTATATAAAATTTAAAGGAAGATGTATTGCAAAAAATAAACACAATAAAATGCAAATGCAAATATGAGAAACTATGAATTTCATATGGATTCGTCAGAGGAGTTTCATAAGAATAATTCATAGTAAATATATGTTATTTCGTTGAATATTGCCAGCATGATGCCTAAAACTGACAATATTAAGCTCCTTATAACATGTCGAAAAAACACAAGAAATGTGAAAATAATAAGAGATCCAAAATGATCCATCTGTAATCGATAAAAAAAAAAAAAATATTTAAATATATATATACACAACTCACCAGTAAAATAAAGTGTGGTAAGGAAGAATTAAGATGCAAAAATCTAATCCATATGCAAAGCCAATGCTTTGCTCTAGGAAATGCTGAATCATGACAGACAGAGGCTAAAGCTGCCATCTATCATCAAATAAAAAGGGAAATGCTGGTGCTGCCATCTAGCATTAAAAAGAAGAGCGATAATCTAAAGATAAATTACAGACAATGAAGTTATCAATGTAAATCTAGATATAAATGAATATGAAAATTAAAGGGGGATAATATTGTAGCAAAAATAATTAATAATAGTAAGCAAGTAGTTAATAATTTTAAATAATATGGGAATATAAAATTAGGTAATAACTTAAATATTGAATAGATAAAGGATATAATATAAATTAAAAATATATATTAAAAAAAGAGATGAATATGTAAATGAAAAGTTAATATTTAAAAAGTTATAATATAACGGGTTAAAATATATAGCCATGTATGAGGAGCCATTATGTAAAATATAAAATGATAAATGATTGTGTTAAATGCATGAAACCAGTTTTTACATTTTTTTTTTTTTTTTTTTTTTTAGTATGATTCCAACCTCAACCTTTCGTTCAGTGGCATTTTGATTTTATAATCCTATATATTATTTCTGTTATCAACATCCCTTTTTCTAAGCAAATAAAAAACACAGAACGATAAATGGGATACCATATGAAAGGCTTTTGAAGCGCCTTGTGACATAGTACACTCACATTTCGTTAAAACAAATTGCAAGTAATTAAAAATTAAATCGGCATTGTTTTCCTAATTGAAATGAAAGGTTTTCCTCAAATTAGTGTTGCCACAAAAATAAAATACCACAACAATGATTATAAAAATGTTCAATAAAGTGGGACATGGTTGCTACGCGGGTTTATATTTATGATTAAAAAGCAAAATTTAAATTCAACTGCTCAATTTATTTTTCTTTATCCCATGTTTTTTTTTTTTTTTTTTTGTTTTTTTTCCGAATCAGATGTCACCGTCTAATGCAGTTAAAATACGATTGATACACTGCAAAAAAAAAAAAAAGTGTTGATTTTACAGTATAATACTGGCAGCTGGGATGCTAGTATTATACTGTAAAATCAACACTTTTTTGCAGTGTAATTTTATTATTATTATTATTATTATTATTATTATTTTATTTATTTATTTATTTATTTATTTATTTTGCGTTTGCTATCTTCGATCAGTTTTTACTGTAACTTTGGTGGAATAAATGAGATGATATTCTGGCTTGACAAATGCTGTTTGCAGATATTTTTAATCCTTAATTTTTCTTTAGAAGTTTAAACCTGCATCTAAAAAATATTAAATATTGCTAAGCAATATTAGACTACAATGAGAAATCTTCGCACACGGATCCACTGGTTTATATAATTTATTATTCCAGGCGTTTAAAAAAAAAAAAAAAAAAAAAAAAAAAAAAAAAAAAAACTTTAATTATACTGTTTGGCTCAATAAATACGTTTCTGGAAAAAAAACTATTTTTTTATTTAATCTTCCGGTTCTAGAAGATATATTAACTGTACAAATACATTTTAAAGCCTTTTAAACACGCATTTTAAAATAATTTATACACTGGAAAAAAAAAAAAAAAAAAAAAAAAGCGCATGCGCGGTAGCGTATTACTGCTTATTTTACTGTTAATTTTACGGTATAATACTGGCAGCTGGAGTGCCAGTATTATACTGTACAATCAACACTTTTTTTTTCAGTGTACAAATGATTTTAAAGGGGGCTTAATCTGAATATGTTACACGAAATTAGTTTGTTTTGAAATGATTATAAAATACAAGAAATTTTCAAAAATACAGGAGATCGCGCACCTAGCCTAACCCGGATTTTCCTTCCTAACTGTAGCAGTAATGAAGATAGTTTAGAGAAATCTTCAACAGTCTTACTTTGCTTTCTGTGATGAAATTTTAAGAAGTGCTTTAAATGGCCACCATCCACGTCCAAACTAGACGCTTCAAGCATTGGAAGGTAGTTCGCAGTGCTTGCGGTATCGCTGGCCGAATAACAGTGCAATTCCTTTGATTTAAGGACATTTCACAGGAAGCATTCTGTTGAAGATTTCGTTAAAATATCTTCATCCTTATTATTATAATTATGAACGAAAATCTAAATTCAACTTGGTATGAGACACTCTGTATTTTTGACCGAATCAGAAGATTGCGACCCTAGTTTCGCATACAAAAGTTGTTTGTTTGTCTTGAGATGTTACATTACTCCTTACAGTTCTGGCAATACTCAGAGTCTTGTTCCTGACTTCAAAGTGGTAGCGCGTCTTCTTTGCGCCTGACGAAGAAAGACAAAGTTCTTTCGAAAGGTCTAGCGCATTCTTTATTTTATGGTGTTATTAAGAAGTATTTATTCCTTTGTTGTATCACACCCATTTATTCAACAATTTAATGTAAAATATATTCCAGTTCTACCTACTACATCAATATTCTTTATTTCCAGATGCTCAGGAATGCCTCACTGTAAGTTCGAACTGCCAGTGGATTTTCCAGACAGAGAATGCCGATGTGGCGGGATTATTGTCCTTTTGTATTCCTGTGTACCGGGTAAGAAATTACCTAAATTTTAAAAAGTTGTAACGCAGCAAACTATGATCTGTTTTTATTCAGGCATCCTAGACGCTACGCTAAAATAGCCGCCAGATGGTTCCCCTTCCCATCCTCAATTTCAAATCTATATCTTAATTAGTTATCTTAATTTTTGTTCATTTGTAATAATTGTCAGATATTTCCTTTCATTTTCGCAAACTAACTGGAGGGATCGGCCAGAGAAACAGATCTCTTTTGTAGTTCAGTTTTTAATGAAAGCAGATCTCTCTCTGAAACTTTCTCGGATTTTTTTGACTAACGCCGCCAGATTTTTGGCAGTTTTTTGCTAAATTTAAGAAAAATTACCGGCAGAAATTGCCTTGTCGGATGCAGAAAATTGTTCTACATATGCTCAGAAAATTTCAAATCGATATCTTAATTAGTTTTTTTTAAATTCGCTAATTAATAAATGAATTTCAAATTCTTTCTTTTCTGTTTGCAAATCGGGAACATGTGTTCTTTTCTTTAGCCGTTTTGATAAAAAAGATGGCATTTTCGATGCGATGTTTAATGATATTCTAATTAATATCTTGGGTAATTATCAAAATATTAAAATTCTGAGTCTCAGGTGCATCAGATTAGGCTTTGGACTACCTAAATGTAAATTTTCAGACTTCTAGGTGCGCTAGATATCGATGGCCATCGCAGACAAACAGACACACATAGACACACAGAGCGAAGCTTTCTTTTATTAGTTTAGATATTATATTATCCGTGCATTTTATGCAATACATTTATTATTTATTATTTATTAATACATTTATTATTTATTATATAATGCACTGTAGAAAGATGCATTTTCACAGTTTATAAATTAAAAGTATAAATACATATAAAATTTGTAAAATTATAATTTATAAAATAATAAATTTTAGTTTAATTCATAAATTTATAATCTAAAACAGTTTAGTTTAATATCAATTTACATACCGATAATTTGCAGAGATATTATTTTATGAAAACTAACCTAATATTGCCTCACGTTAAAAAAGTTAAAATAAAAATTTAAAAAGTCAGTGAAAAAAATCATAATTTTAAAGCACTATCAAAGTAAAACAAAAAAAGTATATATATATATATATTTATCTGTCATTTATAAAAATAAAATAAATTTCTGAAGATTTCATTAAAAAATATAAATATCACTATTATTTTCACAAAATATTACCATCCAGACACTGCTCCGGTTAGAATGAGCTCCAGGCTCAGCCCGAATCTATAATGACGGAAAATAGACCTGCTGGTCGGGCCGGACTAGGTCTGGATCCGTGAAGAACTCTAATATATACAACAATCTTAATTCGCATTTCAAACAAAGTGATTTCTGTACGCAAACCTCTAAACGTCATTTATGGAAACTGCACTATTTTGAAATAAATACGGACACTGTACTTTCTGCATTTTTAAGGATTTGTATTCTCTAAATGTCAGTTACGGAAATTGTACTGTTTTTCAGAAAATTGAAACTATTCCGTAAAGTTTTATAGAATTTTCCTGTATTTTTAGGGATATTTTTTACAGTGTACCTCGTATACTTCTCTTCTCTTTCCATAGTTTCTCAATTAAGTTTTTCATATCAGAAGTTTGCTTTTTGTCCATTTTGGAAAATTTCAATCAATCAAAAGAAAATTGAAACGCATTTCAGTCTCATAACTTTGACTTGGACTTGTGCCAGAAATCAACAACTTCATCAAAATTTACATAAAGGCAGTGTTACATATAGTACAGTGCAGATGAAACAAGTGTCCAAAATTTATTTTGGCAGTGAAAAACACATAATTTCTTTTTTAAATTAGCTTAAAATTTAATGCAACATTTTATAGAAGTCAAATAAAGCAATTTCAATCTCTGAAGAAATTCCCTTTATTTTGCATTTTGTGTGATTTCGAAAGCTGTACTAGTTTTAAAAATATTGTGCGACGAAATCGAATATTATTGTTTTCCAATTGTTGTTTTTGTTTTGTTTTGTTTTATTCACTGTAGATCCTAAATTATATTAACATAGTCATAACATTTAGAAAAAAGAGATGTTTAAGAATGTTAACATGTATAGTATATATATTTAATCCTATTATCGGGAAGGGGGGGAGATAAAAAACAATACTTGTCTTATCCATCGCCTTTCTTTTAAAGCAGGCACTTTTATTTTACCGTAAATTGAGAAAATCTTATATAAGCTGCAAATGAAGAATGATTATAGACTAAGATATTCTATTTTATGCTGAGAGCACGATGTAGCAAAAAAAGGAAGTACCGAATTTCTTCTTTTCTAGATTTCTTACTTAATCTTCTTCTCTCTGGTGAATAATTTTGGAGCCCGTGCGCGCTCCTATTTATAAGCAAATGAGATTAGCATTTTCCACAACTGACCTATGTAATCTGATCAATGATGTATGATTTGCCAGTTAGAGAATGCGGATGAAAACTTGCAAAAAATTACTAAATGTTAACATAAAAAAACGTTTAAAAAATACGCAGCTGTGACAAATATATATTTAAAGATTTTTAAAACATTAAAATAACACTTATTATTTATCAACGTGCCTAACATCTATATTAATTATAGTTTTTGGCATTTATAAGCATATGAGATTATCATTTTACACAGCTGATCTCTATAATTTGATGTAGGGGAGATGGGGGATGAATGGGACATTTTCACAAAAATATTTATTTTAAATATTTTATTTAAGTTATCTACTATATATATAAAACACAAACGGAAATTTCGTTCCGTTCCTTTATAACTCGAGTTCTGCTGAATAAAATTTGATGGAACTTGCACTGTTGGATAGATAATTTTTCAGGGAAGGTTTTAGTATATAACACATAGTTCTACGTATATTAGTTATAGAATTATGATGGAAAGTTCTGTTATTTTGGACGATAAGGTTACCATAGGTCATTTTTTGGCGACCATTATCGTTGGCGAAAGAATTGAAACGGCTATATCAGAAAATAATGCAAACACATAGAAAAATAAAAGAAAAATTCTGTCATTAATTTTATTTAAAATCCCCCCCCCCCCCCCTCCCCGCAACAAAAAAGAAAAAGAAAGAAAAAAACTGTTTCAATGAGGCATAATATTTAATTTAAACCCAAAGGAATATTTGTAATGCTTAAAAATATTTACAATGCATGAGATTGCAATACAGATTAAGTCAATATTTGGCGATTTATCATATGCCTCAGGTTAACAAAGATGCATCTGATAATTTGATTTAATAAAATATGAGTATTTTTTTTTCCTTTTTTTCTTTCTGTTATTTTTTTTTTTTATATATAACTCCCCTATCATGTGTCTTACAGGAGGAACTAGCAGATGTAATTTTAAAAATGACTGCATTTATGAGTTACATGTTATTTGTTTATTTACGGTTTTGATTTTACTTTTGTCGCCAAGCAATTTGATTTTAAGCCAAAAATGCATAAGCGTGACATCAGCTTGAGCGGTATTAGCAATAATAGTGTTTTTTCGTGTATACAAGATCCTTTTTGGAGTAATTTTTTATATTCAAATGCAAATTATATAAATAGCAGTTATTGTTATGAATATGGGATCAAATATTTAAATTTTAGTGAATGTCTGCCACTCAAAACACCTATTGTAAAATAATTAAATTTTAGACATTTAAAAATTTACTACGGAAACATGCCGGTTTGTTTTCACCAAACATATTATTTTTATAGCCTCGAACTCAGACCAGCGAATATTGTCTATTCTTTTAGTTTTATTTTATTATTTTTTTAATATATCGCCAATTTCACTTATACAAATATTCACTGTTTCAAAAGTTAGGAACCAAAGAATATTCTTAAGGAGATATGCGTATTTATGCGTTATTACTATTGCAAAAGGCTACATTTTGCAATAAAAATTGTTTGCTGAAGTAAATTTACGATGCTCTTTTTGATTCGTCATTTCTTTTTAGTTTTCCTGCATATCTTCCCTTCTTTCAGGAAGGTTTTTAAAAGACATTAGACTAATTGTCCGTATTCCAGTCACCTGCCAGTTGACATTTTTACTATATTGTTGGATGTTTCGCTTATGTTTGAAGGTTACTCTGGACGACGATTCAGATTACAGAAGATTAGACGACTTCTGAAATTAGCGATTGCTAAATTTATGGAGGTTTTTTTTCATTATGAAGCAAAGTTTTACCAAAAAAACAATGCTTCCAATGTACGGTTGGTTGATTTTATGACGGCCGATTATCTACACGAAGGATATAGACCCTGGGGGGAGTGCCCTCCGTGGGGGTCTTTCTAAGGGATCCTAACCCGTATTTACTGCTAGGTTCGAAGAAAACCATGGAAAACTCCGAACGGTTAGGTCAAAGAGCGCGACAAGGGTTTGAACCCGTATGCCAGCTTTGAGAGCAGAACATCTCAGCCACTTTTTTGGCGCTTTCAATGTACGGAAAAACTTTGTAATGTCAATGGTGGCGAATGGAATAAATAATATTTGTCGATTTATCATTTCAGGCTGGATAAGAAAAAACGAGTACCTGAAATTCTGATTGGATAATTTTTCGATCACTATAAAGCCTTTTCGACCTACACACATCCCTAGCAGCTAAACATAGTGAGAAATGAATTTATTTCTGCGTGTTATTGTTCTCTTTAGAGAAACGCAAAAAAAATCTTCGGTTTAAGTATTCACCAAAAATAATATTACTAAAAATTTTGCATAACTAACTTTATCATTGTCAGTTTTATTTAAGGCATGTAATTTTGTTAATGAAAGATCTATAATTGAATTAACAGTAATTTGACATTATTTAATGGAACATAACTTGGAGCGTAAATAACTTCGTTTAGTAACTGACTCTGGTACATTAGTAACCATATCGTTTCAAGCACTTCTAACGTTTGACATCAAACTTGGATTTCGTCAAGATTATGGAAGATGAGGAAGATTTTATTGGATACAAACTAGAGGTTTATTCTTCGACCAGCGTTAATCATTGTTTTTTTTTTTTTTTTTTTTTTTTTTTTTTTCAGATTAACGGTTACACGAATGTCTAAAAAATGGAAAGACAGTGAAAATGGCGTCATTTTAATTTTATTCATATTCAGCTTTAAAAATGCACTTTTTTATGTTTCACCATTTTTTTAAATATGAAAGTTAAGCACTGTTCTTTATGTGCAAACAATTTATTACAATTTTCACTGTATTTACTCTGCCGGAATTGATAGATGAAAAACCGTAGTAGACTTGCCAGAAGAGGACGTATATTGCGAAATATAAGGTAACATAGAGTGAGATTGTACTTACGTTACCAGAATCTCACATGGAGGCAAGAAAGAGGGACGGAGTTCAAGAACATACAGACAAAAATGAATCACCCGAACATTATTTAAGTTCAATAGTCAATCTATGCAATCATTGTAATGCTTTCTCTTTTAGTAGTAATGTTGACTAGAGAACATGTTAGTTCCTGTTGTCATAATCTCATAATGGCCTCATTTCCCTACCAAACTCTACTATAAATGATCAACTAAATGAGTTGCTTCTTTGAGCCCAAATTTTGTCCAATGTATGATATAATATAACGCAATGTCGTTCACATCGTTTACAGCAATATTGAAGGAAAATCCTGGTGAACGTCCCTATTGCTTTAAAATACATGCTCAAATCCATTGATATAATTCGTTTGATTCAAGGTTCGTTTGAAAATATTTACTAAGGTATAGCATCTGTAGGTGAAGATCCACATTCCTTTAAAATACAAAGCCATTTCGTTTGATTTAAGGTACATTTAGAAAAATGGCCCAGCGCAGCGGGCGTAGCATGCTAATTATCAATATTATGTATCACATTTCATACATTAGGTGTTTGACTATATCTTATGCACAATATTTATTCAAGATTATTATTATACAGAAATATATTATGAAATTAAAAAAAGTTCCCGTCTGTCCCAATCATCCGCACAGCAGGGATGGATGGGACACAAGTATTTTCCTCCCTGTATTCAATGCTGCCAAATTAAAATTTATAATTTTAAACTTATATGTAATTATATTTGTAATATATAATCTTATATGGCTGTTATATATCAGTGTTGGTAATCTAAAAAGAGAAAACATAGTTAATTATGCACGAAAAAACTGTGATTTATATTATATATTTTAACTGTGAACATATTTTAATGAATTATATTTTTAGAACTTTCAGTTGTTGGTTCTTCTAAATGTGGTCTGTCAATTTCATAAACTGACATAAAATCACTTTCAATGAATGTGTTGCTGTTAAAAGGGAAAATAGCAGTTTTCCTATAACCACTGGTTATGTTTATGTTGCTAGTACTAAAAGCTGACTAAAATGCCTCCTTGACAAAAGCTGAGGGGTTATAAATTGTAATATGCTCTCCAGAATTATTTGTCAGCCAATCATCTTGGACTGATCTCATCTTTGCATCAAAAGGCCCATACACAGAAACATTCAATGGCTGAAGACGGTGGCTGCAATGAGGAGGAGATGTTAAAAGAATAATTACCATAAATTATTAATTTATCAACCTATATAATATTATTTAGTTAATATAAGTGTTTTTCAACATCCTCTAGGGATGAATGAGATAGTCCCATTCATCCCCATTTGAAATGTCCCAATCATCCCCATGATGTATATACTCAATTGTCAGCCTTTTTGACTCAGAAATTATTTTGTCACAATAGCTAATATTCATTCATTTTAATTACCAATATTGAGCCTTGAAATAAAAAACTACAACATATATTAATTGTTTATATTGCATAACATATTTAAGCAACTTCATATTTTAAAAAAATTACTTTTAAGCAGAGTTTTCATAAAATGGAACTTTGAAGGAAACAGAAAACAGCCATGTGGTCTTGCTTTTGATTCTGAAGCACGCTATGGTAGTTAAATCTATAAGGATAGGAAGCAACTAAAAAAAATGTTTATTGCCTGAAATATTGAGAACGTCCCATCCATCCCTTGTCCCATTCATCCCCCAGCTCCCATATGATTTGTTAATTACAGAATGCGGATAAAAACTTACAAAAAATTACTAAATTGTCAACATTAAAAAAAATACGCAACTGTGACAAATACCATATTTTTAAAGAGCTTTTAAAACGTTAAAATAAGACTCATTATTTATCAATATACCTAACATCTATATTCATTTTATTTTTTGGTGTTTATTGAAAAATTAAAATTGGGTTAATACATTTTGAAAAAGTGGAAAATGAAAATTACTAAACTAAACTAGGAGAAGCTATAATCTAGTAAGGATCTTGAACCATCTACGCTTTCTTTGACTATGGTTTCCGAAGTGTTATCTCACATATGTCCCTGTAAGGTGATCAGCCTAACGCGGAACCTCCAATGTTTAGTTCCCAAGCAAGTTTAGAAATTGCAGCGACAAAAATTTTATTGAAATTCCCGCCCCCCCCCCCCCAGCTGTAACTTTATCTCAGGGATCCACATATTTACATTTCTGGGTAATTTTCACTTTCGGATACCAACCGGCAAGCCAATCGGTCAAATACTTTAGGAATTATGCAGATTTAAAGTTTGAAACTCCAAAATTTTAATTCATTTTTAATCAAAACAGATTGCAATGCGGGCAGTTTTTTTAAAGTATAACGTAAAAACTGTTTGGCGGAAGCTGTAATTTTTGATTCGCATATTTGAAGCTAAAAATCGATTTCTGTTAAAAATTTCATAGGTTATAAGTTTTTATTCGTAAATTAATTTAAAAATTAATATATTTCCAAATTTAATTTTCGAAAAAATGTTAATTGGAACCATTTTTTTTTCTTTTATTCTCTAAAAGCTTCAAATATGCGAATCGAAAATTAAAGCTCTTTCTGCCAAATAAGTTTTGAATTATGTTTAAGCATTACCAGCATTGCAATCTGATTAGAAACGATTAAAAATTAATTTAACATTAGTAATTCCAAACTTTAAACATGCATAACTCATAAACTATTTGACTTAATAATGACTTCCCGTTTCGTATCCGCAGGTAAAATTGACCAAAAAATCCAAATATGATGTCAAAATTGGGTGTTCGTTTTGGAAATTTTAAAGTTTGTTAAAATTTCTATATGTAGGCGATCCCCTATGTAAAATATGAGTAAAGCATTAAATAGTAAGATGTTAATTATAATTTATTGGTACCAGTAACATTTTATATGATCATTTTCGCCAAAGTTAGAGGGATCATCCTATTTGTTTTCTTCTTCTTTCCGCGGGAACGTACAAGAAAACGTTCCTGAAACTCAATATCAATTTATCCGCGCGATAAATCTCATTCCTGCTAATTTTTTATATATATATATACCACTATAACCAAGTCCCTACCTGCCGGGCATGAGTGCCTAACTTAACGAGTTAGTACCTATGATAAGACCTGGGCGTGGGCGGTATTCGCCTGATCACAGCATGGATGCACTGCAAAAAATAATTGTTGATTTTACAGTATAAAATTGGCACCCCAGCTGCGAGTATTATACCGTAAAATTAACAGTATTAAACAGTAAAATAAGCAGTAATACGCTGCCGCGCAAGCAGTAATACGCTACCGCGCATGCGCGGTATGCGTATTCACCCTTGAGTACGCGTCTCGTCACCCTTGATCAGGTGACGAGACCTTTACCTGACTAAGGCACCTCCAGAGGTATAATTCATAGGGAACTTGGAGGACTTTGCACACACGACGAATTTTACATGCACCAGGCGACATTAGCGTACATGTATGGCTCATTCCTGCTAATTTGACTCTTAACTGGCGTCGTCGTGAAATTTTTGTGTGCAACTATGGCACATAGTGCCCTCTCGACCCCAACTAATATAACTTTAATAAAACTTTCTTCTAATATAAATCAAATCGTCTGCAAACAAAATTAAATGACAATCTGTTCGTTCTTGAGATATAGCTTATCACGAAAATCATGAAAAACAAAGCATAGCACCAACATTTGTTGGGCGGTACACTGTAAAAAATAAAAAAATAAAAAAAATCGTTGATTTTACAGTATAATATTGGCTTGCCAGTATTATACCGTAAAATTAACAGTATAATAAAAGTAAAATAAGCAGTAATACACTACCACGCATGTGCCAGTATTATACTGTAAAATCAACAATTTATTTTGCAGTGTATACACCCAAACCTAACAATGATATACACTGCTCAAAACAATTAAAGGATATTTGAAGTTTTATATAAAATAAAGATATAAACGAAATTTTTTTTTGCCGAAAATAGAAGAAGAGAATCACAAATGCAAATTTTTCTGGTTTTCAAACTGTGGAGTATGCAAATTTTGAGTTCGACGTCAAAAACGTCGCTTCAGCGGCAGCGAATGAAATTTGACTTTCAACTGGATAAAAGAGAATGAAGACAAGGATGATCGGCATTCAGTGATTGCTTTGTTTCGATGAGTACGATGTCTCAGCGAAGTCATTTGACAGATTCAGAAGCTTGGAGAATTGTTGGTAGGTTAGAAGGGGGCCAAACTCAAGCCGAAGTAGCGCAAGCCATTGGAGTGTCACAAAGTGTCATTTCCAGGATCTGGAACCGTTTTTTGGAGAGTGGCTGTGCAGGCCGAAGACCAGGGCAAGGTCGTAGACGGGCAACAACGCCCAATGAAGATCGGTATTTAGCGTTAACAGCTCGGAGACACCGAAACATGAACGCTACTCTTCTCCAACAACACCTTCGCTCGGCTACAGGCACCACGATTTCAATTCAGACTGTCCGAAACCGGCTCCATGGTGTAGGTCTGTATGCTCGCCGACCGATGGTATGTGTTAGATTAACATCAAGGCATCGTCGCGACCACAAGGAGTGGACAACCGAGCATGTCAACTGGAGGAGAAATGGATGGAGCAATATTCTGTTTTCTGACGAGTCCCGTTTTTCTGTGCATCCAGATAATAGGCGTATTTTCATCTGGAGGGACCGTGGCAGTAGGAATAATCCTGCGTTCGTGCACGAAAGTGTCAGATTTGGCGGTGGAGGAGTGTTGGTGTATGGTGGCATCTCCATTGACGGGCGCACTGACCTCTACATCATTCGAGATGGAGCTCTGACTGGTCGCCGATATAGGGATGAGATCCTCAGACCTATTGTAGTCCCTTACGCTGCAGCAATCGGAGATAACTTCATTTTAATGGACGATAACTGCAGGCCACATCGTGCAAACCTGGTGGAGGATTTCCTTTTCGAGGAAGGAATCGTTCGAATGGAATGGCCAGCGTGTTCTCCAGACATGAATCCAATCGAGCACGTTTGGGACGCTCTAGGAAGACGAGTTTCTGGCCGCCAACAACCCCCACAAACTCTCCAAGAACTGGAAAGTGCTCTTCTGGAAGAGTGGGGCAGAATATCCCAACTCGTCATTAATAGCCTCATTGAGTCCATGCCTCAAAGGTGTTCAACGTTGCTGGCCGCCCGTGGAAACCATACCCCCTACTGAAAATGATTTTCTTTGAAGAAAACACCTTTTCTTATTCTTTTTTTCTCATATGCACAAATTGTGTTTTTTTCCTTTTGTACACAAATGCGCAATAAAATGCATTTTTTTCTGCCAAACATGTGTAATTTATTCTCATATAACCTACTATGTCTGTCGACCATGTATCAATCAGCTAAACAGTTTCCCAGATACAAAATCCACCTAAAACTGCAATATCCTTTAATTGTTTTGAGCAGTGTATTTATGTGAAGATTTAACAGAATATGAAGTTTGGTGAAATTCCGTGCATTAGTTCTTGAAATATAGCTATCACAGAAATCGTGAAAAATACAGCATTGCAGCGCCAGCTGCTGGGCGATTTACATCAAAACCTAATCAGCAAAAATTTATTTCAAGGACTAATTCAATCTGAGGTTTAATTAAATTCCATGCATTTGTTTTTGAGATAGAGCAACCCACAAAATTTGTATCCCATACAGAAAGACAAACTCATGGACAGAAATATTCTAAAAACAGTCAAATAGTGTTCATGAACTTTCTCATATGTATAAATCCGTCGAAAACCGGAAGTCCAAGTACTTTCTTCTTGAAAAGATAGAAGAAAGTAAAAACAAATAAAAAATTTTTTATAAAACCAATGGTATTTTTACATGACTGTATTTGTCAGTTGAATAAATTAGTAAGTATATCACTTATATATACTTTATTATTTTTGTCTCAATCTTACTGATTGTGGAAAAAATTACACAAGTAGAAAAATGAGTGGGGAACATAGTATATGTGCGGAACTAATTGGCATCACAGCACCAGTTAAGTTTTAAAAGGACGAAAATTGTTTCCACTCATCTTGATTCTAATGTCATTACGTTCTTCCAATATAGTCACCGGCAAAACAATATCCATGGAGGGGTAAGATTTTGAAGTAGATGTGCATCTGGTCCTCTAACTAAGCTTTTTTTTTTTTTTCCGAAATCGCGCCGAAACGCTGTTCCTAAAATTAAATGTCCTTTGAGAATAAATTTGAAAAGCTGAAAGTGCGGCTGTCAAAATGGCAATCCCTTTATAACTTTCTTAAACCTGCATTTTTTAAAGTAAAGAATATACACATGATATAAGCTTAAAAAAAAATCAGAATCCTCCGTGGAAGACAATTTTTAAAGATATATATATAATAATGTACAGAAATGTAAAAATTAAGAAATAATAATCATATTATGCGTTTTTTTTTTCTTTTACAAGGAGAAGGGCTCTGCGCCCTCGATAAGATAATTTCCAAGCACATAAACATAAAACAAAACAGAACTGAAACTTGTGTTGCACTTGTGCTGACGAAATATTCTTAATTCAATTTTCTGTAAGTGTTTAATTATTTTAAGTCACTCGAAAAGGATAAATTTTGATTTTTCCAAACCATGAAAGATAAAGAAAATTTAGATAAATTAAAAATTCAGAGATGGCCCTCCCTTGCTGAACCCATACACACAAGGAAAGAAGGTAACATTCTTAGAGCATATATTTGTAATATCCATTTATCCACCATCGATAAATTTCATTCTTGCTGATTTAACAAGATAAAAATTGCTTCCAGCTCCACTGGATTCGATGTCAGATGGCAAACCAACGTAACAAAAGTCAGATATCCTACCTCACCCATCAAAAAAAGGTGGAATGGGGGTCACGCCCTTTGAGATTAACTCAAATCAATTTTCGATGGCTTGGTTCTGGAAAACCCCCAAGAGAGCCCAGGACAGCAGATGGGTGGTCTCGGAATGAGTTTTAGATCATTTGTTAGGCACTTTTCAGACAAAACTGTGAAGTGAAAATGAATTAAACATATTGTCCTCATGGGTACCCGCAAGAGGGAAGGGGCAATTCCCTCCCCTTCTAGATTTTCAAATTTAATTAGTTATTTTTTACTTTTTCTCAGATGATTTTGAATAAAAACTAATACAATTTATTCTTCTCAAGTAACTTAAAATAATTAAACACATTAAAAAAGATGATTTGAGGATACCAAAATTAAAATAAATATATTTTTGAGTTCTGTGTTACAAGATCTTTCGAACGATATCATACACAATATATAAAAATAATTTGTTTTTCAAGTAATTTAATTAATATCTCGACTAATTACCGACATTTTTTTTTCTAAAATCATTATCAACTATTCTTGAATGATTCTGCGTCGATAGATATCTCGAGGATCCATCAACTTCCTGGTTGATCGCCCTTAAAGTAATGTTTGTGTGTAACGGAAAAATGCGTTTTCCCCCCAAACTATGTGACCTAGGAAAATCGCTATAGTTTTCTTGCAAGGTTTAAATAAACTTCTACTACTCCTAATTTTTTCATAATTCTAGTTTCAGTAGACACGGGAATAGAGGGGGGGGGGGGGGGGGACATATTTTTTTCAGTGTATTTTCGATGATATCTCAGAAAATATAATACCTAAAATTAAAACTAATGCATTTTTGAGTTCGATAATACGAGATCTTTCACATCCCCACACGATATACAAAAAGAACTTTTTTTTTCCAAATAACTTAGTAATTGCCCACCCCCCCCTTCCCCCTAAATTTTTCCTGAACATGTTCTGTGAATGGCTAATATTCTGAAAATATGTGCGTCAATAGGCTTTATAACTTTTCCAAGTTTGAACTTTCCACGTTCCATAGTTTACGAGTAAAAGGGCTCTGACAGACGTTTTTACTTTTTAAGTACGGAACCCTAAACATTTTCTGAAACTGGAGGTTCAGGGGGCAGAGGCCCCTGACGAAAAAAATCTAATGAACTCTTTTAATTCTTCATTTTGAGATAAAACCTACAAATATTTACTTCTAGATTTTTAATGTTACATTTCTGTATTGCTTCTTATGTACTATATATTAAAACTGTCTAGGACGAAGTGTTCCGACAAAATATTCTTAGTTCAGCTTATTTCATTTTACATTCTCCATTTAAAAAAAGCATGGTCTTGTCAGTGGACTATTCCAAAATCTTTCTCCCCTCCCCTGCATTTTGCTCTGGGGACGCCCATGATCATCCCTGAAAGAAACATCAGTTTATGCATATAATATGGGTGCCGGCAATGGAGGACAGAAGAAGTCCATAGCCCCTCCCTGAATTTGGAAATTTAATTAACTGAATTTTACTTTATTTCTGAGCGTTTTGGAAAACAAAAAAAGTAATTTTTTGAAGTGAAAACTTCTTTAGGCGCGTTGGGCATTTTTTGAGATGGGAAAAAACCATTGAATTCGCGACACTGTTACCGACACCTCTGTATATTTGGCGACGATTCTGCAATAACTGGTTCAGGTAAGCAACCAGATTTGCTTAAATTAATATCTCACTTTGACAGCAAAAGTGATATTAGTCTCTATTTAGCATTATTTGAAAGACAAATTTCTCGAATGAATATGATAAAGAAAATTGGGTCACACATTTGTTAAGTTTAATTCCGTTAAAAATCGCCAATATTATAGCTAGAGAGCCAGAAACATTGGCGAACAATTACGATTACGTAAATGATTTACTTCTTAAACGCTTCAAAATGACGCCAGAAGAATTTAGGTAGAAATTAATGTCACATAAAAAAGAATCTTCAGCCACTTGGCGCGATTTAGCATTTGAATTAAGAAATTATTTGGAAGAATGGATTAGCGGTCTTAAAGTATCTGATTTTGAATCTTTAAAAGAATTAATAGCAGTAGATAAAATTAATAAAAGGTTACCTATAGAAATGAAAGATAATTTTATTGATGATCTTCCAAAAATTAAAAATGTAGACGTACTAGTAAGTAAACTAGACGATTATGATGCGGCGAGACGTAATGTTAAAACAATGAATAGAATTACACCACTTTGAAGATAAAAAACCCGAAGTAAGTAAAAATGAAAATTCACAATCTTTCTTTCATACCCAATACCAAATTAGGTGTTTTAGATGTAACTCTCAAGGCCACAGCGTCTCAGTGTAATAATAGCAATAACGGTCAAACTAATGAGTTCAGTCAAGACTCTACCGAAAACTATCGAAATTATAATCGTCAAAATCACAATTCTCATTCTGATGTACAGGAAAAAGCTAACATTGCTACAATTCGAATCAGAAATAAGTCTAAACCTAATGGAATGGGTAAAATAATTAATATCAAAGGCAAAGAAGCAAATCTATTGTTTGATACAAACAGCTATATTTCTTTATTCAGTTACAAATGTTATGTCAATATTGGGTCGTCAAATTTGTCTTCTGTTGATATCTTATTAACTGACATTGGCGGAGAAACTGTAAATCTAATTGGATATTTTGTGTATGAAATACGTGTTGATGGTTTTCTTATATCAACGAAATTTTATGTTTCAAAATATCTCGCATACGATATTGTAATAGGGCAAGACGTGATCAGCAAACTAAAGTTGGTGATAGATGAAGAGGGAATTAAAATTTTTGGCGAGCGCAATACTTTTCAAGTAGGTTGCCTTAAAATTGTAAATAATTCCGATAAAAAATTAAATTATGTTGCCAATTCATACAATGAAGCGAAAGTATCAAAAGGAAATGGTTCACGTGCAGAAAACGAAATGATTGGTATTATGAATAAAAATAATTCAGAAAATAATTTCAAGATAAATTTAGCACGCGCAGTGAAAACAGATAAAAGTGACTCAACTCGCGAGACCAAATCAAAAGATGAAAATGAAATAACAAAACCCGGAAAATATTATAATTTAACGAGCGCGATAAAAGAAATAGACGGAAGTAATATAAAAAGAAAAAATGAAAATAATGAAATATTTCACGAAAGTTTTAAGAAACGTGGTTACCAATTCGGAAATGAAGTGAAATCATTTTATAGAAAAGAAAAGTTTGTTGATAGAAATTATAGATACCGCAAACAATACGCGCAGTATGAAGATAGAAAAAAGCATAATGTTCACGAATACCGTAAACAAGGCAGGCAGCAAAGAAGTCATCATTTTTGGAGTGATAGGAAGCGGGAACCCTATTTTGCAGATAAATGTTATTACAAAAGATATGAAACTACATCTCATGAAAGAAATGATGAATGTATTGAGAGTTGTTAAAATTGTGGATGAAAATTCATAAGTTTCATTGGTATTCATTTCGAAGAATACCAATTAATTAAATTTCATATTTTATGTATTTGTAAATTTACGTTTTAAGCAATAGATTGCAATTTTTGTATGTAAAATAATATGCATTATTTTTCATGTACAATAGTGTATTAAATGAAAATTGTAATATAATTTTTGTAGTAGTAGTTTAAATAATGAATAAAAAAAACACTTCATTTAAAAGTATTTCCTGCTCAATAAAACATTTCCTGACGATTCAAAAAATACACACGTAATTGTTCAAGTTTTCACTTCTGTCGGCAATCCCGGAGTGCCATTGTTTTTTTGTTGTTTTTTCTAAGTGATTTAAAACAATGAAATACTAATATGAAAAGGGCAGGGTTGGCAAGTTTCTTCCAAAGTGGAAAAAACCGCGGAAAAAACCATGGAAAAAACCGGCCGGAAGAAATAGGTTTCTTCCGAGTGGAAGAAATGGAAAAAAACTGTTTTTCTTTAGGAATTTACCATATAAGTTGCAACTTTTGTAAGATACAATAAAAATAAATGCATTTTTCTAATAGATAACCTTAAGTAAATTTAATTAGACCTATAAAAATCTAATTATACATGATAAATTCATAATTACATTAGTTTTTTAGCCAAGATCACACACCTGTCTAAAGCTTTTCAATCTTGTGTACCTGAATAAAATAAATGGTCTTTTCCATTATACTAACACCATGCCAAATGTATGCTAATGTGCCATTTATTTCAACCTTTAACGTGCAAAGAATTTTTATTGCAAACCGTACCAAACATTGTGATTTACTATTTATTGAACATAATTTTATTATTATTACTTAATCGTAGCCTCACAAAACATCTTAATTTTCTATTTTTCCAATAGAGAATATTTAATATTAGTTGTATTGTTGACACTGATATGGATTTTACAATTTGTCAGTTACCAGATGATGAGGAAGCTGCAATAAAAAATTGTTTCAGGCCTTTGGATACATAAAAAAAGTTTTTATTCAAAAAAAAGTATGAACGTCTTCATTCAAAAAGTGAAATGTTTGCAGTGCTAAGAGAGATTTACAATTCTATGCCTGTAGCTTAAATTGAGTATTATTTTATCGTATAATATTTATTTGTTCTTTTATTTTAAGTCTATATTTGTACTGATTTAATAAAATAGTTCGTGAAAGTCTGTAATTTTCAAATGTTATATTTTTAATTGCTCAATTGTCTGCCAACTTTTTCTTTTTTTTTTTTTTTTTTTTTTAAATGAATCATTTTACAGGAATTTTATTTTGTGTCAATTATTACGCTTGGCGATGACAGTGGTGTTGGTATAACAGAAATGTACCAAATAAATTTATCCGCAAAATACACAAAATCAATTAAAATTCAATTCAAAACAGGCACATTTTTTTTATTATTTAAACTTCTGTAACCAGTAGTAAATAGTATGTGGATAATTTACCTACTGTAGAATGAAACTGCTTTAAATAAAAGACAGTGCTTTTAATTTACATCCATCTTATTAAGGGAACTAATATACAATCATTACTGTATTGAAAGATTTTGTTAAAAGCTGCATTTTCCTTGCTACAGTGCAACATGGTATAACAAAACAAAAATATTTTAGCAGTAGGATGCTGAAATCAATTTCTCAACTTAGAATGGGTGAATGCAAAAGATGAAAAAATTCAAGTCCTTCAAAACAGGGAGAGTTTAAAAGAATTTTGACATACCCGTAGAGTTAATTTTTAGAACATTTATTTTTTTAAATCAGCATTGAAATATGCATGCTACAACTATACAAAATCACAAATTCGTTAGAGCTGCACAATAGTTTTTAAAATATTGCATTTTTATATAAAAAATAAAGAATTGGTAGGTTTTTTTTTAAACAGAAATGACAAACAATAAAAAAATATTCCCTACCTCTAAAGTTGTAAAAAACATAACCTGTAAATACCTGTTGAATCTGAAGTTTTATTAAAAAATAACTTATTTTTCCTTAAATAATATTTTTAATATTAATTAAAGTTTCCAATTTAAATTTCATATAATTAGGTTTTGAATTTAATTCTTTTATTTAGTTAATAAACTTTAATTTTGAGCATCTGTTTTGTTTTCTGTTGGTTTCTTCCTGTTTTTTCCAGTTTCTTCCACTGTCCTGGAAGAAACTAGTTTCTTCCGGAAGAAACCCAACCCTGGAAAAGGGAGTAAGTTTGAGCCCCTGACGAAAATATGATGTAGAATGTTGACAACCGCGGAAGATGTCGTTATGTAAAAGTATCGGTATGTGTATTAATTATGAAAGTTTCAATAAATTATAAAATTCAAAGAGAATCTTTTTCTTTATCGATAAATCTTAAGAATGAATAGGCAACAAATTTAGAGAAAATGCTTTTGAAAATCATTAATATAAAAAAAAAATGTTTAACGGTACCTTTTGTCTAAGCCCAGAGCAAAATGCAAGGGAGGGGAGAAAGATTTTGGACTAGTCCACTGACAAAACCATTTTTTTTTTTTTTTTAATGGAGAATGTAAAATGAAATAAGCTGAATTAAGAATATTTTGTCGGAACACTTCGTCCTAGACAGTTTTTATATATAGTATTACATAAGAAGCAATACAGAAATGTAAAAGGTTTGTCATGGTCAAAAACTTCCATGCAGCTCTGTATATAATCTGCACGCAATCGGAGTATATTTACGCGAACTTACAGCAGGGACAAGCGGACAAACAAACCGAAAACTTAAATACTTTTCAACTATGTTAGAAAGTGTTAAAAGATCCAAATAATATTAATTAATAAGGATTTGTGTGGCGCAGCACATTTTTCTCAACAATCCTAATAAATTGATCATAATGAAAACGCAATGCACAATCTGTCTTTCTTTATATTTTATTTTTGTATGCACTTCAATAATTTGTATTTTATCCTTCCCACATAAACGAAAGCAGTTAATTTATACATTCATTGATGAAATGCTAGTTGAAAGAGGAAACGTTTAACGAATTAGGAATCTCCCATTGTCATTTCCATTTACGAGAATTTTATGAGTAAAAAAAGTGGTCGTGTATTTTTAACTCACTGAAACATGCCGTGTAAATCTGGAGGCTAGTTGATCTGATCAGAATCATCTGAATTTATTGAATCAAATAAAATTTTTCCGTAAAAACTTTTTTTTTTCCTTTTTGGCAAAACTGACTACTTTGTATTGATGTGTAAACAATATCCCTGAAATTCTTAAACGTTTTTGAGACACGAAAGACTTAAAAATAAGGTTTTTAAATGTGTCTATCAAAAATTTACTTATTTTTTTTTTTTCAAAACGTTTATGATAATTTAAACATTTAAATTCAAATTTGAAGTGATTTGTTAGAATATGAAAGAAAAAAAAATTCACAAATTCATTCATAAATTAAATAGATTTTTTTTACTTTTCGTTTGATCTTTTTTTTTTTCTTTTTGAAAATGAAGTTTTATTACATTAATTGCTATGAGTACTGTTAAACTAGAAGAAGAAGATGGAAAAAAAAAATATATATCGAGCCCTTTCCGACAAATTATCGTAACCCACATTTGACAAAATCGGCTTTTTTATAGTAAACGATGCCGATGTGAACTTACAAACATTTTATGAGTTGTGAAGCAGTTCGGTTACATATTTAAAAAGTATAATAAGAAATTAAATTAATTGTACGCGTGCGCAGTAGAAAAATGACATGGCACAGTTATAAAATGGAATATTTCTAAACACCGTGATAATAAAGCTAATATTTATAGCACTAAAAAAAAGTATGCCTTGTTAAATATGCGCCAAGTTAAATGTGCCTAGCTAAATGCGGCATAAACGCTATCTATATATTTAAAATGAAAAGCGCATTCTGTCAAATCCACATGAAAATTGTCTCTTTGCGCATGCTTTAACGTTTTTTTGAAGGCTTCTCCCTTCAGAAACGGGAAACCTGATTGATTAGCCCTCACCTGTTTAGCCTAGAGAGATTGAAAAAGGTTGATTGAAAATGGATGGAGGTTGTACCATTGCATTGAAAGCATAGACCTTCGAATATGTTTTTGCTCTGAAGTTGAAAGCTAAAGCTTTTTTTAAAAGAACTCATGTTTTCACTTCTAAATATGCATATTTTTTCGCAAAACTTTAAAGAGAGCTTGGATATAGTTATATTTATAACCGATTGAAATGTCAGAAAGTCCAGAAGATGAGAACTATTTTTTTATTGCTATGTTGAAGGAGCCGACGCGAAAACAAACAAACAAGCAAATTAGAGAGAAGAAAACATTTCTTTTACAGCTAGATAACAATATTTTTTTTTCACGAAAGTTAAATACGGGCTTAGTTAAAAACCGTTTTATTTATCACCAATAAAGATTTCAATGAGTTCGGACAAAATAATTTTTTATTTTAAAACTATAAAACGAACGACCGTCGGTTTAAAAAAAAAAAAAAAAAAAAAAAAGATCGTTTTTATTATTAAATATCAATATTTTTTCACGAATTTTTGATTTAAAAAATAATTTTATACAAAATCGGATTAAAGATATAAAATAATAAAAACTTGATTTTTTTAAAATTTATTATCGAGGGCCCGGGCAACGCCTGGCGGGGTGTCAGCTAGTATCTACCTGAAGATAGTTCAGCAAGATTCACTCGACTCATCTTGCAAGCAGATATTTTGATTTCGCTTTCGCCTTCACCATGAAAAAAAAAAGAAAGTCGACCTCCAGAAAAGTCATACCTGAATTAGGTGGGGTACTGAACGCGAGCGCAGATGTGCGTGCGCGCTCGTCTATCAAAAGATTATGATCCGTTACACGGAAAGCTTGTTTTACAACTCCCCCGAAAAGCTGTCGAAATACAAAAGAGAATAAAAAGAGGAGGGGTGGTAATATCTTCCTTCGGTGGTTATGGAGTCGCGTGGACTTCATTGTAATGTTTTATTTTTCATCCAGCTGCGGTTATTATACTGTTACCGATTTCAAAAACGAGGCCTTTTCTTTGGTTAATCTTCACTTGTTTGAGGGACAGCTTTTCTCTCTCTATTTTGGCATGTTTTTGGAGCAGAAGGGACGGACTGAACGAGCAGATGTGATGATAGAAGAAAATGAATAAAAAAATCTTCGTTCTAACAAAAATGTCAGCGGCGAAATATGGTGTTAAAAATCAGTTGCATCTAATAAATAATGAAATTTCTTCTCAATAACAAAGGGTAGCCCTTGAATCCATAGGCATTTCAAAAATTCATTAAAAAATAAAATAAATAAAATAACATTGTAATGTTAGAGTGCGGTTTGTACCATAAGACGTGTCAAATAGTCGGTATTTTTGTATCCAAAAAGCTCAACAAAAATTTGGACCATTTTTTGCTTTTCCATTAGGAAAAAAAAAAAGAAAAAGACAATTTTACAAATTTTGTCGTGTAAACCATACTCCGATACAACAATTTGTTAATTTTTTAAGAATTTTCGGAAATGTGAACGTATTTATTAGACACCTTGTGTATTTTTTTAAAAATATTGGAAAGATATTCATTTGCAAGAGTATAATACATTTGCAGGAGGCAAAATATTGTTGAGAGTTGAGAACTTGTTTGGCATGTTTTTGGAGCAGAAGTAACGAATTAAACGGACAAAAATTGAAGAAATTCAATTAATATTAATAATAATAATAAAAATCCCTTTTGTATAATCGAATGAGATTTTAAAATGTAAATAAATGTTGACTGAAAGTGCTTTCAAAAATAATGCTTTTTCGTCAAATTCAACATCGCATTCTGTATCGGGACAAAGCCTCCTATAACAAAAATGGAAAATTCTTTGTTTTATTGACCCCCACAATTGCAATTATGCCAAGGTTTCAGTTACATTTCGCCACTATCATCTCCAATCATCCAAGCATATACATCTATAATACTCTAAACCCTCAAGTATCCGTCGTATACGTCAATATTTACGTGTTATGTCTCATATATATATATATATATATATATAAGCAATAACCATCACAACACAAACAAAACAGCTAAATATTCCTGTGAACAGCGCCAGAAGCTGCATATTAGAGCACACAAATTCAATATAATCCAGCAAAAACATGATTTTGGCCTGAACTAGCACCACCCCCCTCACCAGAAACAAGACAACACAAGAAAACACAGTAGAAAATATATGTAAAAATAAACAGAAACAAGCTGCGGCCTTATCAGCAGTGGGTAAATTCAAAGGCAGCCAAGCATCCGAACAAAAAGATTAACAATTAGTGGCAGTGGGTTTCGGCCAGAGCGCTGTGCAGCAAAAAATTCAAAATGTACAGAAACATATTTGAATACTACTTAACAGACGCTCCCCCCACCGTACCCTACACCACAATATAAGCTAATGCTGCACCAAAATCACAATACTGAATCACCATGGTTGAAACAAATGTCTCTTCGAAAATACACACAACCAATTCAGCCACGTTGCCACAATTAAAAAAGTAAAACACGATAAACAAACCAAATCCGTTATTCAGTACACAAACCATATTCGTTCCACGTCGGATGCCAACAAACACAGCCATCATCATGTGTTTGTTGGCTGTGTTTGTTGGCATCCGACGTGGAACGAATCTGGTTTGTGTACTGAATAACGGATTTGGTTTGTTTATCGTGTTTTACTTTTTTAATTGTGGCAACGTGGCTGAATTGGTTGTGTGTATTTTCGAAGAGACATTTGTTTCAACCATGGTGATTCAGTATTGTGATTTTGGTGCAGCATTCGCTTATATTGTGGCGTAGGGTACGGTGGGGGGAGCGTCTGTTAAGTAGTATTCAAATATGTCTCTGTACATTTTGAATTTTTTGCTACACAGCGCTCTGGCCGAAACCCACTGCCACTAATTGTTAATCTTTTTGTTCGGATGCTTGGCTGCCTTTGAATTTACCCACTGCTGATGAGGCCGCAGCTTGTTTCTGTTTATTTTTACATATATTTTCTACTGTGTTTTCTTGTGTTGTCTTGTTTCTGGTGAGGGGGGTGATGCTAGTTCAGGCCAAAATCATGTTTTTGCTGGATTATATATATATATATACGACATATAAACGTTTTATACGCCATGTCATATACGAGTATATACGTCATATATGACTATAAATTAGCCATATTCGTCACAAAATGTTATATACATCATATATTATTATAATCTCCTATATGCCTTATAATTTGGCGACATACATCTTGGTGGTTTGGCGATTCATCTATCTTCGGGGGTTGCTATAACAAAGAAGTACCCCAAAAAGTACCAAAATCCTTTTTATTATGACCGAAGCTTACCGAATTATGATACTTTCAGTTTTCTGAATTATCAGTGCTTTTTTCCATCATTAAAAATGTGTCTTTCCATTTGGCAATACCCGCTTCTCCTTCAACACAGTTCACTTGTAAAGAAACAGATTTACAGGTAAGGTAAAATGTTCACATCAAGGAAGAGAAATGCTAGCAACAAAAAATGTGGCAAGCAAATTTGTTAGGTATTATCTTATTTTAAGAATTTTCGAATCATTGCGGTTGCAAATATAATTAAATGGAGAAAAGAAAAATCCATAAAATTTCTCTCTATTCTAAAAAAAATAATAATAAAGATAACTAACGCCGTCACTGCTGTAAATGAATTTTTTGTGACCGGAAGTCTTTCTCGGTTAATATTAAGAAAACTGCAGCAGATAAAAATATGAAAATAGGTAGAATTATAGAGGGTATAAAAATTACGTCATAAAAATGTATTTATACGTGATTTTTAAAAAAGAAAGAAAACCTTAAAGTAATTAAATTATTACACGCGAAACGCATTTCATGGCGAAAATTAAGTCATATATTGAAAAGATTACATTTAAAGCGATTTTCTTATAGGCAATATTCATGTGATGTCCCAGTGAGAATCACATGGCGTAAAAGTAGTTGAAGGTTTGTTTTTAAATTTCATCACTTGATGCAGCATAAACACAGAACAGGTTACAGATAAATGCATGCGTAAAATAATTTAGTTTTATTTTATACAAATTACTATTCGACAAATATATATTAAAAAAAATTGTATAAACTTATTAAGTAAAATAAACAATTTACATTTTAAAAATAACATGAGAAATATGCATGAAGTTGCGTTGAAATACAGAAAAGAATTCATGCCTAAGCTATAACCTGTTCCTGAAAATATCTAAAACGCGATATAAACATAAAACATAAGCGTAATGTTATTCCCAAGCAGACTAATTTTTGTAACCCTAAACCCAAAGGATGAATATTGTCCATAGAGTCGTTATAAGAGTCCGAGAGGCAGCGACAATTTTTACTTAACAATTTAATACAAGCTGATTTTCAAATGTGTAATTGAACTTACTTATCAATCCCCACAAAAATGTGTATAGTATTTTAAATATCTTTAATTACTCATTTAACCCCTTCGAGATGAGCTTTCCGTACACAGTTTCATTCTTTTCAGAGCAGTATTTCCAAATAGAATTTTTTCTGCATTTTATCACATAAATTCCGTGATTAAAAAAGGCAAAAAAAAAAAAATATTCAAAAATACTATTGTTAATAAAAACTAAGGATTGTACGCTTGTCGTCAAGAGGGTTAATAATCTTGCCTAGCAACTATTATGTTGTAAATAATTGCGGATTAAGATTTCGAGAACTGATATAATCTCATTTTTTATGATATTAAAGCAAAGTTCTTTTTTTTTTTTCTTTTGTAAATAAAGGGGAATAATGAGAGGAGACGGTATTCTTTAAGAAGACTCAATACCTCAATTATTATTATCATTATTATTGTTGTTGTTGTTGTTGTTGTTGTTATGAACTCTTAATATGTATTTTTGGTTTTCATTAAATAAATGCAGAAATACAATTTGTTTAAAGTAAAAAAGTTTAATCTTTGAAAAATGAACATAAAAATTTTAAGAAAGTTACTTTTTTGTTGCAAAATTTAAAATGATATTCCTATTTTTTTTTTCCAAAAATTTTCTTTCTATCTTTTAATTTTTTTAAAATCTTTTTTAATTATTTTATGTTTATATTTTTTAAGCGTTAAAGCCACTTACAATTTATAATTAATTAATTAATTAAATCAAAACAATTTTAGCTCAAAGTAACTTTTTTTTTTTTTTTTTTTTTTTTTTTTTTTTTTTTTTAATATTGAAAAAGACAAATTTGTAATCTGTTGAAAATTATTTTATATGTGAAAGGAACAGAGAGAAGGGGAAAAAAAACTCTTCAATTCAGATAATTCAAAAATAAAAAAATAAATAAAGCTTTGTTTCTTGAAGTTAGGAGCTACTTTAAGACGTAAACATGAATGAAGAGAATATATAATGCGCTTATTTACGCGGAAATATTTGAAAAAGATAATTTTATAAAAATATGGAAATATATAATAAGAAAAAAAAATTCTTGTAGAAGAGAAGGCGTAATAAGAAAGAAATTTCCTATTATTGATGATGTATCTTTAGATGACACCACTTTGACGCTATTGTCTATAATAGTAAAAAAAATACTTTTCTGGACGTCTTCAAACTGTGTAGTTGTGAGAGATCCACAAGGTCCACAGATACTAAATTTGGCAAAATCGAAATAATATTTTTTTAATTCAATTTAGATTATTTATTTATCTTTTGAGAAATTTTCCGTATCGGAGTTAGTTGCATCTATAATTGTTTCCGATTACTCATGAAATGAAATAGTTTATCTGTCGGAACACACTATAGTACTTCAAAATGCAGTTTGTTTCAAACCTTTAACGTAGTTTATTCATTATTGATGATATTTTAAAATAATTTTTCAAGCGTCAAACTTTTCTTTTAATTTAGCAAAACAATATTAATTATATCTCTTCAATTAGCAACACACGAAAATAATTTTGACAATTAAAACAAAAATCTGAATAGTAAAAAACAAATCTATAATTTCTACAATTTTTGTTTCCCTGTGTTATAGCGGGGGGGGGGACTGCTATTTTCTGTAAGCGTTGGATTTTGACGCCAATAAGTGTCATTTTCTAATTTTTTTCCCCTTTTACTGGAATTAAAGTAACTGATTTTTTAAATACGATTTTTTTTCCTGAGCAAGAAATAAGCAAATGTTACTAAGAAGATAAAATATTTAAAATTAAGGAATTTGTTATTTTTATTCTCACATTATTTAAACAATATTTAATACAGAATACATGTGTAATGCAGTTTGTTTCAAACCTTTAACGTAGTTTATTCATTATTGATGATATTTTAAAATAATTTTCCAAGCGTCAAACTTTTCTTTTAATTTAGCAAAACAATATTAATTATATCTCTTCAATTAGCAACACACGAAACAAATTTTGACAATTAAAACAAAAATCTGAATAGTGAAAAACAAATCTATAATTTCTACAATTTTTGTTTCTCTGTGTTATAGCGGGGGAAAAAAAACTGCTATTTTCTGTAAGCGTTGGATTTTGACGCCAATAAGTGTCATTTTCCAATTTTTTCCCCTTTTACTGGAATTAAAGTAACTGATTTTTTAAATACGATTTTTTTTCCTGAGCAAGAAATAAGCAAATGCTACTAAGAAGATAAAATATTTAAAATTAAGGAATTTGTTATTTTTATTCTCACATTATTTAAACAATATTTAGTACAGAATACATGTGTATGTGCTTGGGAGATTGCATGAATAGCATAGAAAAGTGCTAAAAGCTGAAAATCTATTATGATAAGGGCATAAAATTCTGATTTTAAATAATATAAAAATAAATAAATGAGTAAAATAGATAAATAAATAACAGGCATTCAAACTTATTCTCCTTTTCATTCAAAATTATTTGATGCCCGAACTCGTTTCGGGCTTGGGTTCGGTCTTTGTCTGAGCCAGCCTCATTTCCAATTTAAACTAGATTCAAGGTTTTGCAAAATTGGAAGAATTAACGTATCTTTTAGGCTATTTAATATTAATAAAAATAATTTAGATTATTGGTCAAATTGAAAACGTTTTGTCAGTTTAAGCTAGTGTGAGTTTTTTTTCTCTTCCTTTTAATTTGGAAAAACTTACGCAGCAGATTTTAAAAGGCTTTTTAATTTTGAGAAAAATTTGAGATCATTTGCCAAATTGAAGGCGTTTTATCAATCCAAACTATAGAAAGAGTTTTCTCCCTTCCCTCTTTTACCCGAGTTTTATCTTCGGGCGGTATCCGAATTTGGAGAAAAAATATTGACAAGACATAAGAAGCCGTAATTGTTGCAGACCACTTTAGAAATGTAATAAATATTCATGAAATTCAAATCATCTTAAGAATAATTCTTTGCATGAAATTTACCGAATCATGTTATTTCTAGAACGTTTATGTTTTATCTTTTCATATTTCTTGTATTGTATCTTTGCTGTAAGTTGGAACTTTTGTTAACAATAAATAAACTGTTAAAACCAACTAAGATTAATTATTTTATAAAACTTGACAGGAAAAAAAAAACGTTAAACAACATGTATAAAAACCATAGGGAAAAAAATAAATGAAAGAAAGATACTTATCGACTTAAGAGTTACATGCAAACATAACACTTCCAGTTGTAAAGCTTTTTGCAACCCAATATTAAAGGCAAACAAACCCAAAATTACATGCAACCATTACGTTTACTCGTGATTTTGAGTGCAAATTAAAATTTATTTGGATGCAATTTACATGCAAACGTTACGTTTGAATGTAATTTTGGGTTGCAAAAAGCTTTGCAACTGGAAGTGTTACGTTTGCATGTAACTCTAAGTCGATAAGTATCTTTCTCTCATTCATTTTTTCCCCTATGGTTTTTATACATGTTGTTTAATGTTTTTTTTTCCCTGTCAAGTTTTATAAAATAATTAATCTTA
The DNA here is from genome assembly GCA_963931845.1 of Maratus michaelseni. Taxonomy (NCBI): domain Eukaryota; kingdom Metazoa; phylum Arthropoda; class Arachnida; order Araneae; family Salticidae; genus Maratus; species Maratus michaelseni. The sequence goes on along the minus strand of OZ007591.1, from coordinate 155,090,859 downwards.
TTTGGTTTTAACAGTATATTATACTAACAGTGTATACTAAGTAAGATCTCTTGGAGATAACACGTATAAAGGAAAATACATGTTTAAAATATTAAATATATAAATACAGGGTACAAATTAATGTCTAGATAGACATACTCAAATAACTTTTGAACTGATTAAAGTAAAACTGTGAAACAAGTGTCTACTTATGATAAAACAACTATACACTATCAGTGATAGCAGCGTTCCCTAGTGGCTAGATATGGAAATTGTCAACCTTATCTCAAAACTATGAAAAACTAGCGAAAAAAAAAGTTAATTACAAAATAGTAGAGCGTTCTCAATTTAGTATGAGATGATGTCGAATATGTTAAAATAACTTTATCATTAACCGTGAACTGTAAATTTTTAGATATCCAATCGCTGCAATACATAATTAATCTAACCGCGTGCAGAAGTGCCACATTATAAGAAACATGCACATTTAGTAATAAAACTTACACATGTAAACAAGTTACCATTTATTGTATTAAGAACATTATGTTAAGTATTCCCAATGTGTCCACTATCGGCAGCAATGTACACTGCAAAAAAATAAAAAAAAGTGTTGATTTTACAGCATAATACTGACACCCCAGCTGTCAGTATTATACCGTAAAATTAACAGTAATAAACAGTAAAATAAGCAGTATACGCTACATGCGTAGTAGCGTATTAATGCTTATTTTACTGTTTATTACTGTTAATTTTACGGCATAATACTGACAGCTGGGATGCCAGTATTATAAAAATCAACACTTTATTTTGGCAGTGTATGCATGCGAGTACATGTGTATTGCATGGATAAAAACTATCATGGCCGTTTAACTTTTAATACATACTAAAAAATTGATGACGTTCAAAAACATTCTTCTGCAATCAACGACAGACGATGTCTTGAATATGGTATCTGTGTATCTATCTAAATAGATGAATATAAATTTTTAAAATAACTAATTCTCACGGTTATATATTTTTCATCTGCTGTGGCATCTTATAAAAACTATGGATAAGGTTGAAATATCGTATAATTCCCCTTACAGACTCTTTTCCTCATACGGGATACAAAATCGAGAACCGCAATGAATGCACTGGATCGAGATGATTCCCCTCTTCCTGTTCTCACTCTCTCTTTGCTCGCGCTAGCGCCTGCTAATGTCCAAACCCCTCACCAAAAGAGTTACTCATTCAGCGTATCCTCCTCCTAACATTCAATACAGAAGTGGGTTGAGTGGTTGATCGTATCAGTTCTTTTGGGCATTAGGTTTTTTTTTTACTTTTTCTTTTCCCCTTAACTATGAATGATGAAATTACAAGGTGGCTCAAAAATTGCTAAATGCATTAAAATTTAACTTCTTTCCCCTTTTTAATTAATTAAGAAGAGATTTACCTTCTTGGTAATCTCTGAACAGCAATACCCGTTCAGAGACGCTGTTAAGCAAAAATTATAGATCTTTTCTTATAAAACCAACGCTTAATTATTGTGAGTCTTAAAGCACCATTACAGGGGCCCTAAACACAGAACAGCAGAATGAAAAGTCAGAGAAAAATTACGTCATATTGACGTAATTATAGCAGATTTTTATTCAGTTTTATGAATGAAAAAAAAGTCCTTCCGGCCTGTACCGGGAGGAAAAGGTAGCTTTCCTATATCTTAGTTTTAAAATTTTAGCTAATGTTACACGAAAACAGCAAGTTAAAATGCAAAGAAAACGTTTACAAAGGATTCGTTACTACTGAATCTGAATAAGAAATTCGCCAAATTATTGAGCAATAGCCAAATTGGCTTCATTTATGAAAACTTATTTTGGTCGCCAAATTTGGCGATATTTCGCCAAATGTCGCCAAGTTTGGCGAGAATTTGGCACTAACGGATATGAATATATAGTTTTATGCGTATGATTGGGAAATGATTACAACAATGAAAATTTTTGTAATGTGCTGTCTTGTTTCAAAATGTCAGCCACCCTAGAATTTCAAACTGCTCTATCTCAGCCATTTTTTAAGATAGAGGTAAACCAAAAAATGCTCTGGAATCCTCGTATCAAGGCCTAACACTTAATTAAAAAATAAATTTAAATTTTTAACTTTTTTGTATATTTATTTTAGTTTTAAATTTTTAAATGGCCGCCATCTTGAAACAAAATGGCGGACCAAGCTGCCCAACGAACTCGGTCGAGACATTGATGAGCTTAATACACACAATTAGTTTAATCAAAATTGATTTATAAATACGAGTGTTATCGTATGACATAGGTCAGATATATATATATATATATATGGAGATATATATATATATATATATATATATATATATATATATATATATATATATATATATATATATATATATATAAATCAACATTTGAGCGGAGGGTGGTTTTGGGGTCTGGGGGTCATGATCGGTGAAAATATATCGAAATTTTCCGGAACTGCTTTCCTCCGAACGGCTGCAATAGGTAGCTTTATACTTTTTTGTATTGAAAGCTACCTAATATATTTGACGTCATTTTTCACTGGTGAAAACTTCCGTCTTTCTGTGTTTAGGGACCCAGATATTTTAATGTGACACATTCTTCCACAAAAATTACAATACTCAAATTACACGCGCTTTCGACAACAAGGTTCTTTAGCTGACTTACCAGGCGCATGTAGATCGTAATTCTGCCTCTGCACCACAAAATATGGAGCGCGAAATAATATAGAATGGGTTTTGAAATCCAAAATGTGCAACTTCTATATAAAAAAAAAGGGGGGGGGAGGGGGAATCAAAAGTTATCAACTTTAAAAATCTCCTAGTAACTTTGGGGCCACAATGCATATCGTAAGATGCCAATGGTCGTTTGTAAATCACAATGAGCCAATGTAACATAGCTAGACTTTGTATGATAGATTTTAGATAAAATCTGTTCACTCACTTTATTTTAGGTAAGAAGAGGAACGGAAATGCCAAGTAGCTCAGATTGACTAATCCAGGACTGAACTTGTATTCAAAGAGCGGTTTAAAATACTAAGGTCATTCAAATATTTAAAATCATTTGTTTTATTTGGGTAAAAATATTATGGTGGAAATTCCTCCACATGTGTTTGATTACTTAGCAGATTATTTTGGTGGGAATCATCAATGCATTAAGTGCTTATAGACCTTTAAAAATCTAATATGGATTGCATATTAATAAAATAAAATGTTTGTCTGTGAGTTTATGCACAATCTTATGCTGTGACAGGAAAGCTAACTGCTACAAACTATGGTTGGTAGATACTACAAGGGAGAACCGAGAACACCTCAAAGAAATATTTTTCAAAAATCGATTTAGATGTTTTAAAATTTCACTTTGATGCAATTTCTGTACTTATCTGTTATTCCGTCTCACTCATCTGTTATTCCGTCTTGGGTTAACCGAATAAGTACCAGAATATTTTGCTGCATTATTTTATTTTAATTTGTTAATTATTTATTATTATTATTATTATTTGTTTACCATTTTTCGGAACCAAGGTACCCTTTTTTTCAATGTTATTTAATTAGTTTCTCTGGTATTTTGAATTACACGTAAAAGAAATCACTGATAAGAGCTGGTATAAAACGTTTTATCTTTCTATTATTGTTCAAATTGATATTTTCAGTCGCAATGATCATTTGTGTTTTACTATTACAATAAGATACTTACAATAAGAAATAATGAGGAATCCTAAAAATTCGTATGAATAATAATAATAATGAAAAATAACATCGATTAAATACCATATTAATATTTTGAGTCGGATTTTAAATATGTAATAAATATGTAAATAAGGCAGTGTTAAAAAATTATTCTATCTCAGAGAATTTCTTTATATAGTTTCGTTACATGAACTGTGAACGCTTCAAAAAAAATAAATACTATTTACGTATAAAGTTTGAGATGATTCAGATAAATAAAATGGAAGAGAAAAGAACTAATACCTTGCAAAGCGGGTGGAGTCTTATAAAATCTGACAACTCGATTACACCCCTCTTTCTGGGAAAACAATGGTCTACTATATATCGTACCCGAAGAGACTGACTTTTTTATTTCAAGAATGGCATCATGAAGGTCAGATCGTAAAGGGATTCGATACACTCACCTGTAAATTTGCACCGAGAAGCTTTTGTCGAGTTCCTGGTTCTCGAGTCCATGATCTATCTATCTAAAAGAATAAAATAAAAAAACTCGAAGTTCCGGATTTATGTGTTGCCCTTTAAAGAGTGATATACATACTCTATCCCACACCTGTAATATATTCGCTAGGAATAAGAATTCCTTGAAGGTTACTTCAGGAAAGATATTCTTAGATTTATAGAGTGTCAAGTTCAAGTATAAGGAGATATTGTAAAGCGTATGAAAGAGCTTAGTGTTGGATTACAAGCTAATAAACGGTTTTGCGGTAAACTTTCAAGCATTTTTATTGTACGTTCTGGCTAAGATATATTTAGTGTCACATAAGTATGAAAATTTTGTTTATGTCCACTAACAGATGAGTATTATTCAGAATGATATACAGGGTTTTCGAAACAAAACTTTTCGAACTCAGAGGACTGTGTAGGGCGTTGTAAGGATCATAATGACATACAATTCGGATAATAGAAACTTGAAATGATGTGCTGAAATTTATTTTTAAAAAACTTGAACAAAAAAAATAGTCAAAAGACAGCGCTGTATATATTGTGGAACGTGATCTGCATAAAAGAAATCTCTTTGCAACTTATGGAAATGGTGAAAATCCTATAAAAGAGAAAGACTAGGCACGGCACAGTAGAAATTTGGAGTTCGCTCATGCAAAATGCCGACCTTAAAAAACGATGTTCTTGCTAGTAAATTTTTCTTCCGAATGAATAAAATAATATTGCTGCACTGAAAAAAAAAGTGTTGATTTTAGTATTATACCGTAAAATTAACAGTAATAAACAGTAAAATAAACAGTAATACGCTGCCGCGCAGGCAGCGTATTACAGCAGCGTAAACTTATTTCAAAACGATGACCCTCTTATAGTTTTGATTGCAACTTGGGTGTAAGTTGGCACATCCTCTCAACTATTCTCACAAAAAAAGGGTTGGTGTATATATATATATAAATTTCATGACTCATTTTTCGATAAAAACAATCAAACTAATCGATGTAAACTAAAGTCAGATGCTACCCCCTACAATCAAATTTCCATCAATTATTCAAGATCATGTTTCATCAAGAGCCATATCCAACTTCCACCCACATTTTGACTTTCGAAAAATAGCCACCACCCCCGTTTTTTCCCCTCTATGATTGAAACTCATTTAGCTTGTTATACCTCTGTACAATACGGTTCCAGACCACCTGCCCGTACGACAGACGTGCGCGCCTCATGCCATCCACGTGCTTTGAAAACAGCTGCCAGACAGAAATAAATATGTACCGTCGACTCGCCCACGTGTAATTCGAATAAAAATTTTCGAAAGTGGCTAATGTTGCATTTTATGATGCGCATTATATTTCAAAATATAGTAGAAAGTGGAATAAAGAGTCAAGACCGTTTATTGGAGTTACCCTTTTCCATGACAAATCTTTTCTAATAAGCAAGCGAGATAATAGGTCGTATTGGATAACGTTATCATAGCTTTCTTGCAGTAATTAAAATTATTTGAAAATAGAATACTGTAAATAATGCAATAGAAACATCATTTTTTAATTATAAAGTATTGCTTAAAAAGGGAAAGAAAGACAAACTTGTTCAACACATTGACAACTTTTTGGGGGTTTCACCATTCCCTGCGTTTGACTGCTCTCAGGAAATATCCATGAGTATTCATATCTAAAATACCTCCTAAAAATACATTTTTTTTTTTTAAATTAGAGAAAATCCTCTCCTTCTTCTTACATTATTAATTTTGATTCACTCATATTTTACTCGAGAATCAGGTGGTGTTTCCTGTATACTTACTTTGTTTGACTTTTGATTATAATAGGATGGAATAGGATATGGGCTTATATGAATGTCTTTCTATGGTCATATAGCAATATTAAGATAGCAACTTTTCTGTTAAATGATTAACGAATGTCTTTGAAAATATAATTTTAGGATGTGGCCAAGGAGGGGGTGGGGGGGGGAATCCTGTTTGCCAGTTAGTTGACGGAAAGGAAATTCCCTCCCGTAAAGCCGACATCAAGATTGAAATAGCCGTAGCCGTGACGCATTCCCTTTTTGTTCTTCCATGGTGATATTTTGCTGTATATGCAGTGTCAAATCAACAATGTTAAAGATAATTAGAAACCGGACAACAATGTAAATATAAGTAAAACAAAGTCCTAAAACTGAGATGTCCCATGACGACAAGGTTACTTATAACGTAAATCTCCGCCAAGTGGTGATTTGGCGAAGGTTGCCCTGCTGTCCAGACTTATAATCAAGTGATTTCGGCTAACAGGTGAATTTCGTCCTGCGACCATGTACACAACCCGTTAAGCTAGATACTCCGCCCGGCAGGTAGGGACCTGGTCTGCAATAGAAAATAAAATCCACAATATCCTTCCTCGAAGCTGCAGGTACAAAAATCCTTTTCATGAAAAAATAAAAATAAAGTGGGGGACAACACTATTTGAAAACACATATTCAGAATTTCTGAAATCAGGTGTCAAAAATGTAAACAAATTTGTCCATTCCAGGATTAAAAAGATTTTTAAAACCGAACTTTCTTTAAGCTATGTATTGAATTAATCTAAGATTATAATACGGAAACAGAAGCATATTAAAGTGTTTTCTGACATTGAGATTGTATCCCATTAAGCTAAATATTTTACTTTAACTGGTATTATATTAAGCAGATTCGACTGTAAGGTGGAAAAATTGAAATGCAATCTGAAAGTAGTAGAAATTTTTCTACCCCTGTATTTCCATTATGAAGTTGACAAAAAGAAAACATTCTACGGATTTTCATTCAAATAAAAGTTTTATTATTCTTTTAAAAACATGTAGGCGATATTACATCATATTTGCATAAAGTTTTCTACAAGAATTTAAAAAATATTTGCAAGAATTAATAGGAAAAAAAATTACGTAAATTTACAACATTGTCTCTATTGTGATTTTCGTGCATCCTCTTTCATTAATAGCTTTCAGCACATTAGACCTTGTTAAAAGTATGTTATTGATATTTATTTTAGACTAGTATAGTCATTTTGTTATTTATTATTGAATATATGATTGATTGATTTTTAAAAGTATGTGTGCAATGTGTATTTTAAAATGAACTAAAACAAGGACGAATAATCTTTAAAAAATAATGACAAAAAATTTAGTCCACTGGCAACTGACCAAACTTTTTATGTTGACCTATGGTTTAATGATAGTTTCTAGCTATGTATGGCATAAATGTATATGGAATATCTTTTATAACCTATATAAAATCCTCTGAGACCAAAAAATCAATAAAAATAATTATACATTTATATATAGGTGGACCAGACATTGCATACTTTCATTAATGCTGGATTTCTCTATCATAGAATTTATTTCAAGATGATTTATGTATGATAAGTTTAATTGTATAGTTATGTTTAATATTTTAAAACCCACTCATTAGTTTAAATCGTTTACTATTCTAATGCGATCAATAAAAATAAACTGGGTGGAGTACTGTTTGTATCCAAAGATTTATCATACTATAGCACCAAACATACTAATTGACACAAATTATTATTTTGGGCACTAAATAATAATCTTAGCACTGTTTTTACTCACCCATCATATGTAGTACAAGGTAAGTCTTGAAAATCGAAAAAAAAAAAATTGGCGGATTTACACGTTTCAGACTCTAGAAATTCCGAAAAACATATTTTTAGAAAAAAAAAATTGCCGTCCGTCTGTGTATGTGTCTGTTTGTGTGTCTGTAAACGCTCTATCTCCCGAACAAATTGAGATAGAGACTTGAAATTTGGTATGTACTTAGTATGTAATAATGGGAAGAAGCTTATTGAACTTCAGTAACCTCGATTATCCGGAACTTTTTTTTTTTTTTTTTTTTTTTTTTTTTGACTCTCGAAATATTCGTTCTGATAAAAGGTATATAAAAATTTTCGAAATTGTTTATTTTAAGGAGTGAATATAAAAGACAATAAAAAAACATAAATTTTGCATGAAGAATGAAGTCGATCGGATAATTAGTTGCCGAGATAGTTATAATTATATTTTCCACACTCTTCGATTTTTCATGACTCTGTATTTCATTCAAATTTGAATTCAAAAATTTTTTAATTTGAAATGAGACGCTTAATCCGACGCAGTAAACCGTTAGTTAATAGGATTATCAATTTTGGAGTTATAAGGATGTTTCTTTTACGCAATTCAGTAATAGAGCATTTAAAGTTTATGACGTCACCAAGCCACGATTTTATTCGAATTGCAATGCATGTTATAAACAGTTTACACATGTTTTATTTTCATATTTTATATTATGCATCCATGATGGGTAAGTATTACGGTGGCCCCCAACGACTAGTTATATACCATAGCACCAAACATACAGTCGAACCTCGTTAACACGAAATCGCTTAACGCGAAATTTCGCTTAACACGAAATAATACTGAGGTCCCGTCAGATGAGTCTGAAAATGAATGTTAATTAATTCGTTTAACACGAAATAGAATTTCAGAAAATCCCGCTTAAGGCGAATTTTTTTTTTCTTTTTGCTCCATAGTCAAAACATTGTTCCGACATTTCAAACTTACATGTCACATCCTTTTATTAAAAATGGAATTTTCTCATTGTTTGAAAAAGACCTAAGGTGAAAATAGGTTTCAGAAAATGTTGAATTTCTGAATTCCTGACTAATCCCTGCTTTTCTTTGATCTCTGATATCCGGAAGTGTTCTCACATTAACCATATGAGCTATAGATCAGTCACAAAGAAAGCTTGGGTGAAGGAATTTCTCTTTTGAAAGTGATTGTTCCATTACTCGGTTGATTGTATTGACAGTGATATAAACCATAAACTGGATTTCCGAATTTCCCCATCGTTGAGTGAAAGAAGTGACAATCCCTACTTCACTACCTGACTAACATAATCAAAACTCTGTTCACAGTTGCTCTGTAGAATTCTGTAAAAGATGAGTCAAAAACAGCAAACTGTATCTTTAGAAACCAAGCAAAAAATTTTAAACGAAATCAGAGAAAAAGTTCTGAAAATAATTCAGAAATTGCAGCTACTTTTGGAATACCCAATAGCACACTCTCTATAATTTTAAGGAATCGTAAAAAGATTGAAGCGGCTTATGCTGTGAGTCAATTCAAGCCAGTAAGAAAACAAATGTGTAGGATGAATGAATTGAAATTGCTCTTTTGCAGGGAATAAAAGAAGCTAGAAGCCAGAACATTGTTTTAACTTGTGTAGTTTGGCAAGAAAAATGCTGATGCTCTCGGTGAGAGCGATTTCACATGTTCTGACGAATGACTGACCAGATTTAAAGAGCGTCATAGAATCGTCTGGCAAAAGATATGTGGCCAAAAAACGGGAAATTCTTTCCTAGATATTGTTTTTGAAATATATTTGCATAGATGAAGATGTGCTGTCATCGAATGTGACGACAGGCGAAGAAATAATTGCTGCATTAGCTGAAAAAAACAAAAAAACAATGACAACATCCAAGTGTCAGACGAGGATGATGAAATTGACACAGAACGGAAAAGTTTAGTGTCATTAAATAAATCTACCCCGCAGCATTGAAAACTCAGTTTCTTATAGAACAAGAGGATGCTTCCCAAGCATTGGACAAATTAGATGAAGTCCATATGTTCCTAAAAGAAGTACTCTACAAAAATTGAAGGAAAAAACAATAACGGACTTTTAAAAAAATATATTAGGAAGTAAATAAATTTATTATTGCCTAAAATGATGATCAATTTGTTTAATTTGTTAATGAAATTTTCTATTTATTATTAATTTATGATTTTATGATAAGGGATATATTTGTAGGTTAATTTAATCAGTTTTTATATCTAACCATAGATGGGCGCCAATATTATGAAGGTTAACACGAAATTTCGGATAACACGAAAAAAATTCTCAGTCCCTTCAATTTCGTGTTAACAAGGTTCGACTATATTAATTGACACAAATTATTGTTTTGAGCAATAAATAATAATCTTAGCACTGTTTTTATTTTATTTATTTATTTATTTATTTTTTAAGTTAAATGATGCTATTAAAAAATGTATTTTTAAGCATTAATTTCTAAGTCTTAAGCTTGTTAAAGAAAATTTAAAAATAAACAAATCTATAATCTTTTAACCTTGTTTAATTTACTCGGCAGTGTGATTACGAATTCGAATTAATTCGTTATTAGTACGAATTAATTCGCATTTAAAATAATTATTTTACTATATTATTTTTTATTTATATTAGCAATTAAACTCATTTTTCTAAAGAGACATAATTATGATAAATCTAAAATCATTTTTCACTACTTTGAATATTGCATCTTGAAGATTTTAAACAACACACAACTGTCAACTTAGTCTCAGAGTTTTCCATTCTGAGTTCGATAAATAATTTTGGAAAATTGATTTTGAAAATTAATTATGGAAATTTTTCAATAATTTTCTTTAAGATCCTAAATAATCCTTTTAAATTTCATTAAAAAATACTTTTTTTTTTCTTTTAAGTATACTAGATAACGCTTATTTCATTAAAAATACATTTATTAAAATTTATTTCTAAAAAGTAATTCTGGAAAAAAGGTGACCAGTAATTTTCTTTAAAATATTAAATAACGCTTACTTATATTTCATTAAAAAATTAAATAATCAAAAATTATTTATGAAAATTAATTCTGAAAAATAAGTATAACAATTAATTTTTTAAAAGATCCTAGATAACGCCTATTTCATAAAAAAAAAAAGCTTATTAAAATTTATTTCTGAAAAGTAATTCTGAAAAATAACTATGATCACTAATTTTCTTTAAAATCATAAATAACTTCCTTAAAATAATTATTAATTAAAAATTATTTATGAAAAATCATTCTGAAAAATAAATATGGCAATTACTTTTCTTAAGATCTTAAATAACGCCTATTAATATTTCATTAAAAATATATTTAAAATTTATTTCTGAAAAGTAATTCTGGAAAAGAGGTATGACAACTATATATATATATATATATATTTATTTATTTAAATCCTAAATAAAGCTTTTCATATTTCATTAAAAACGTTGTTAAATAAAAATTATCTACGAAAAATAATTCAAGAAAATAAGTATGACAACTGTATATTTTTTAATATCTTAGTTAACAATTATTTATATTTTATCTTTAAAAAATATTAAATTTTTTTCTGTAAAGTAATTCTGCAAAATAAGTATGGCAGCTATATATATATTTGAAATTCAAAGATATATATATATATATATATATATATATATATAATTATAATATCTTTGAATTTCAAAAAACATATCATATATATATATATATATATATATATATATATATATATATATATTAATATCCTAGATAACACTTATTTATATTTTATCTTAAAAAAATATTAATTAAAATTTATTTCTGTAAAGTAATTCTGCAAAATAAGTATGACAACTATATATTTTTTAGTATCCTAGATAACATTTATTTATATTTTATCTTAAAAAAATATTAATTAAAATTTATTTATGAAAAGTCATTCTGCAAAGTAAATATGACCACCATTTTTCTTTAAGTTCCTAAATCATGTTTATTTACATTTCATGAAAAAAGTTAGTAATTAAAAATTATTTATAAAAAATAATTCCGAAAAATAAGTATGACCGCTAAATTTTTTTTAAAGAATCTAAATAACGTTTATTTATATCTTATTAACATACTAGCTAACCCACCCGGCGTTGCCCGGACCCGAGATAATTACAATCTCAGAGAAAGGCGTTAACCCACTCCCTCCCCATACCCGCAAATATAATGAATAATTTGTTCAAGAGAACCACCGTCACCTACATTAAAGCGATCATAAGAATTACATTTGTCTGATAACTAGAACATAACGAAGACGCTACGCTAAAATAGCCGGCAGATGACACCCCTTCACGACTTCAATTTCAATATATCTTAATTAGTTACCTAAATTTTTGTTCATTAGTAAAATTTGGCAATTATTTCTTTTCATTTTCGCAAACTAAATGGAGGGATCGGCCAGAGAAACAGATCTTTTTGTAGTTCAGTTTTTAATGAAAGCAGATCCCTGTATGAAACTTTCTCGGATTGTTTTCACTGGTGCCGGCAGATTTTTGGCAGTTTTTTTGCATAAATTAAAAAAAATTACCAACCGAACTTTTCAAAAATCACATAGTCAGATGCAGAATATTTTTTTACATATGCTCAGAAATTTTCAAATTGATATCTCAATCAGTTTTCTTAAAATTCGCTAATTAGTAAAATAATTTCGAATTCGTTCATTTCCGCTTGCAAATCCAATGCGCCGGTTCGTTTCTTTCGCCATTTTGATTTAAAAGTTGTCATTTTAGAAGCGATGGTTAATGAGAATCTAATTAATATCTAGACTAATTATCAAAATATAAAAATTCTGAGGGTCAGGTGCACCAAGAGAGGGTTTGAACTGCCTAAATCTAAATTCACAGACTTCTAGGTGCGCTAAATTTTCCTAGCCATCGCCAACAGACACACACACACACACAGAGTGAAACTTTATTTTATTAGTATAGATTTCCTTCTGTGGTTGCCATTTGGGGATTTGTTAACTTTCTAAACTTGTCAGTATCCAATTCAGATAATCTGACATATATTTTGAAGATAAGTGTGTTAAAACTGTCAATTTTAGCTATACTATTAAGTAGTTTCATGTGCGTAATTCAGAGGGTTTCTCCCCTCCCCAAATCTGACTTTTATATCTAATTATTGACACATTATGCCCATTTCTATAGCCTTGCATAAGGTCAGACCCGGCCAACCCCACCCTTCGAAACAAAATCATGACTACCACATAAAGTTATTCATACGAAATATTGTACAATGAATAGAAAAACAAGGCTTATTCAATAAAAAGCTGAAAAAGTTGTTTAACAATATTAAATATAACAATGAATAACCGTGTAAAATGTATAAAATAGTTAAGTTTAAAATGAAATTTAAATTTTACGTAACAAAAATATTTTACATAATTCTACCAGGTATTATTATATTTATCATGAGCTATATATAATTTTTACATTGAAACTTGCTCTACTCAAATAATAATAATAATAATAATAATAATAATTATTATTATTATTATTATTATTATTATTATTATAGGAAAAGAATAAAAATTATTAGTAATTAAAAAAGTTTAACAAATTAAGCAATTGTTACCAAGTTTAATAAAAAAAAAAAAAAAAAAAAAACTTTCAAAGAGTTAAAATAAGACGTAAACGTGGGAAAAGGAAAACTAACGTAATCTTAAGTGGAGGAAAAATCATATTACTTTTTAAACAAAGTTAACGATTGGTATTTTCTGTTTACAAATGCAACTCAGAACCAAAGGAAGTAAAATGCTATCGTCAGTCAGCTGCATTTAAATAAACGAATGTTTTTATTTGCTACAGCAATTCCTAAAGCAACAGCACAGTGTAACTCTAATATTTTGCAAAGTGAACCTATTTAATGCGATCTTGGATAAACACTCAAACACACTGACGCGACGTTAGATTAAACACTCTCCTTAGAAGCAGCCTTCAGAAACAATGCTGGTTCTAAGTTCAAATATGAATAATGAATAATCAACCAATGTTATTATTTCCTTTCGGCATTGACTATTTCTAATAATTACAGTTTACGAAACTATTGTTGATGGTAGAAAACGAGATTGACAATGTCATTCTTTATTAATTTTATCGGTTACTGTAATCTATTTTAAGCTAATTTATTTTTAGAACAATCCCACATTCAAATTTCTACTCTAAGTAATTGTAGAGTGGCTGGATTATTTAATCTAGCCACTCTAAGGTAATCGTTTCGTTTCCGAGTTACACTCTGCAAAAAAAAAAAAAAAAAAAAAAAGGGTTGATATTACAATATAATACTGGCAGCTGGGATGCCAGTATTATACTGTAATATCAAAACTTTTTTTTTTTTTTTTTTTTTTGCAGTGTATGGAATAAATTTTCCGCGTTTTCAGTTTCCTGAGGACCGGTAGAAGAAAGTGCCTTTTATTTATTTATTTATTATTATTATTACTTGAAAATATCGATTTTTCACTTTTTTATTTGTTTATTTATTTTTAGTTTAGACGTTTACCCAAATATCCCAAGGTATATCAAGTACGTTTAATTTCTCAATAATTATTCTATGTTATTGCTACCGTTGTTCATGAACAGATTTTCTTCTTTTTATTATTTCTTATTTTTTAACACTTTCCAACATAGTTAGAACGTGTTGATGAATTCGGTTTGTCTGTCTGCTGTCTGTCTGACCGTGCTCTAACTCGTGTAAATGTACTCGGATTGCCAAGCAATTGATATATGTTATTGAGGTTTACTATGGCTTGTCAATATTGGAAATGAAGTATGTATAGCATTTATAGTTCATTTTCAGGGACACTCAAAAGAATTCCGTTACATTATGCTATGGGGAAAAATCGTTTGCGGTGTACATTAATAATGTTACACTATTTCAAATATATTGATAATTATATATATCTCTGAGGTACACTAGAATATGGTGTGCATAGCATTCGTCGTTCCTTTACAGGGACGTACAAAACAATTAGGTTACCGTACTGTCTATCAGTAATAAATTGCTGAAAGTGCATTTTTAGTTTTGGTACGCGTTTTTACTCATTTATGCATATCACATGGATGTATATAAATTCTATAGATCCTATACAGGGCTACCCAAAGTACATTTCCGTTTATTGGCAGAATTTGCTGTAGGGGAATTTTCAAAGGCTGTATGCGATTCCTAACTGAGCTAAATTTTAGCATACTATGTAGCATGCATCCACATCAAAAATCCTATACAGAGTTACACAAAATAATTCGGTTTTCAAATATGTTATGTGTTTTCCAAATTGTTTACCTAGACATCATTTTTCCCCATATTATACTGTGAAGTTTCCTTATACAGTACATTCTGAATGAGTTGGAAGGTGTTACATAATCTACTAGACACATGATTTTTCCTTCTTGTTTGTTTCTTCAGTTTTATCTTCATTTTATATAGTTTCTGTGTATTTGCAAATTACTTTCTTTTGGTTCATAGTGAATGATAGCGACTCGGGAAGTGGATGATTATATCGGTCTACTCAAGATTGTTATTTATAGTTCATTTTGTTTCAAAAAATGTAAAAAACAAAACATTTCAGAAATTATCGATAGAATAAACTTTGGAAAAAAAAAATTTCCTCAAAATTGTAAAAAAAAAAAAAAAAAAAAAAAAAAAAAGGGATTAGTTAATCGGTTAAGTAATAAATACATTTGAAGCTTTAAAATAAATTTCTGTGCTTTCGAAAATCGCTGTAATATTTAAACATGGGGATAGCCAATATGAGTTTAAGCAAACTGAAATGATGAAACATGTGGTTATTGCTCTTTGAACTTCAATGAAAATTCCAGTGTGTGTGTGTGTGTGTGTATGACAGTGACAGTTGTTTTATTAATTTGGCCTCTATTGGCCATTAAAGTAAAGCCAGTTTCCCGTACAGCAAAGTAAAATTATTTGATAGCTTAAGAAGGACTGCTCAGAGTAGTAAACAAGTCTGTAGAGCATAGTGCCCCTCCCGGTCCCCTTTATCTTACAAAAAAAAAAAAAAAAAAAAATATTCAGCCGGAGCTGAACCCGTCGTTAAACGCGACAAGAGGAAGTAAAGTTATTTAGGTGTGTGGAAACTCGTTTCTTTTGAAACTGTATTTAACTATGCTGCAACTCAGAGGTCTACACCTCTGAGAATAAACTTGTTAGAGCCATTTAATTTTCGTGCTTCTATCCACTTTATAAACTTCCTTTCTACCATTTTCCAACATATAGTTGAAAACTGTTTATGAATTCGGTTTGTCTGGCCGTGCTCTAACTTGCGTAAATATACTCGAATTGTCATGTAATTGACATGTGTTATCAAGGTTTACCATGACCTGTTTGGTATTGAAAATGAAGTGTGCAGCGTGTATAGTTCATTTACAGGGACACTCAAAACTATTCCGTTATATTACGGTCAATGGGGAAAATTATTTTCGGTGCATTTTAATGCTGTTACGCTGTTTCTAATATAATAAAATTTATATGCATCATTGAGGTGGACGACAACGTGTTATCTATAGAGTATGGAATAAGTAGCAATTATAGTTCGTGTACAGGGACAATCAAAAATATTTATTACACTACAGCCAATGGGGAAAAAATTGTTTTTAGTGCATTTTAATGATGTTACTCTGCTTCAAACGTAATGAAATTGATATGCCTCACACTTAGGTTGGATGGAAATATATTTTTTATAGAGTATCGAGTAAGTAGCAATTATAGTTCGTTTACAGACGCACAAAAGAATTCCATTATATTATGATCTATGGTGAAAAATCGTTTGCAGTATATTTTAATGATGTTAAATTATTTCAAACATATAATCAAACTGATATACATGGTGCACTTCAACATGTTTTCTATAGATTGTTGAATAGTGAGTATACTGCAAAAAAAAAAAAAAAAAAAAAAAAAAAAAAAAAAAATTGTTGAGTTTACAGTATAATACTGGCATCCCAGCTGCCAGTATTATACTGTAAAATCAACAAATTTTTTTTTGCAGTGTACGTAGAATGTATCGTTTATTTATAGACACCCAAAATAATTCGGTTACAGGGCTGACTATGAGTCATAACTGCTAGATGTGAGTTTTCAGATCTGATATGAATTTTAAAACTTAACTTATTTGTAGTGATTACGATGTGTGCAGATCATATACAGGACTTAACGAAAGAATTGTACACACTGCTGGCTGTAAACAGCTATTGCTGTAAAAAAAAAAAAAAAAAAAAAAAAAAAAAAAAAATTCTGCGTTTTTTTTTTTTGTTTGTTTGTTTGTTTGTTTATTTAGATATTTTATTTTATTGTATGAATAAAAGGGAAATTTCCTAGTATTTCATAATCTATGCCGTAATGCATGATTTTTCGTTCTTGTTATAACTAAATCAACAAACATCTCACGGATACACTAGATTAATTTTGACACAATTATTCAAATTGGTAAAGAAATTATATGAGATGTAATCTTCTCAACTGAGTGAAAAAGTCCGGGCCAGGATTCGAACCTGGGATCCTTTGGCTGAAGCTACCACTTCTCTACCTACTGAGCAATCCTGGACGAATATGGCTGAACTAATTCACCCAGTTAACCTTAATGATCATAGCATCTGGTCGATGTCTGAATCAGTACAACAGAATAAATCACAGATAATGGAACCTCCAGTAAACTTTGGAAACGTGATTGCACTAGATTAATTTTGACACAATCATATGAGATGTCATCTTCCCAAATGAGCGAAAAAGTCCTGGCCAGGATACGAACCAGGGATCCCTTGGTTGAAGATCCCTGGTTCGAATCCTGGCCCGGACTTTTTCACTCAGTTGGAAAGATTACATCTCATATCACTTTTTTACCAATTTGAATAATTGTGTCAAAATTAATATAGTGCAATCACATTTCCAGCGTTTACTGGAGGTCCTATTACCTGTGATTTATTCTGTTGTGCTGATTCAAACATCGACCATATGCTATGATCATTAAGGTTAACTGGGTGAATTAGTTCAGCCATATTCGTCCAGGATTGCTCAGCTGGTAAAGCACTGGCATCTTCAGCCAAGGGGTCCCGGGTTCGAATCCTGGCCCGGACTTTTTCGCTCAGTTGGGAAGATTACATCTCATATCTCACGGGTAATTAACTTATTTTGCAGCAGACTTCTTTTCCTCCCTAGGCGACGTACAAATGAAGCAGCTTTGTACGAGAAATCACAGTAAAGACAATTTAAAGTTGAAACTTGATGAGTTAAAGAGGACTTTAAAGCCAAATACAGAAATTTCATTTAAAAAGAGTAAAACATTCAAAAAATAATAAATTCGAAGATATTTTTACAAAAAATTCGGCACGAATACTGCTTTCTGTAATATACCTTCCTATCTTGAATCTTACGAAGCTGTTATATGTATTTCAATCCCACGTAAAAGCCTGCGTGTAGTTTTTAAAATTCTCATTTATTTTATTTAATCAATAACTAAACAATTAAAAGAGCTGAAAAAATATATATGTTTGGATTTAAAAAAAAAAAAAAAAAAAAAAAAAAAAAAAAAATTGCAAATAAGTTCATCTAATGATGAGTAGAGTTTAATTGTTCTTTTCAATTATGGAATTATTAACCAGACCTCTTTAACTGAAATTCCCAAAATATATAATGAGAGTAATATGCTCCAGGTAAGAGGTTTTCGCCTAGTCAGCAGCGGTTTCAGTCCTGTACATGAGTAGTACTACAACCACAAACCATCCAATGAATCAGCCGAATTCATGGGATGAGGACGCTAATCTGGGACTCTTCGATGGCCCTCCAACCTCCCTCGCAAATCGATCTATGCATGCGAGATGACTGTCCCGTTTCGAGCTGGCTCCCAGAACTTATTCCATGAAACCTAACCATTCGGTTTTTAGCAGGACCTGATTATGGTCTAGACATAGGCACCAGAAAGGGTGGAAGGGTGTGGGGAATGTCATTGCCCCCACGCTAGATTTTTCAAATTTAATTAATTACATTTTCTTTTTCTCTGATGATTTCGAAAAAAAAAGTAATAAAATATATTCTTCTCCGGTGTCTTAAAATAGTTAACTACTAAAAGAAAAATTAATATTCTTCTCAAGTTATTTATAATAACTAGGACTTCCCTCAAAGGGATTAGTCTGAGTGATATTGCTGAGAACATACAGTTAACAATTACGATATAAAGAAGATATCAACAAGAATCTAAGTGAACATACAGCATATGATAGACAAGAGATAGATAAAGATACAACATATGAAAAATAGCAAATTAAATGATATAATTACAAAATATCATATATAAATTCATATACTGTTATGTTTTCATATGCATTTTTTTATAACATTTGGCAAATAATCTCATTTTCTTAAGCGGGAATTGCTCAAAACTTAAAAAAAAAAAAAAAAAAACCGCCGGATCTTTTAAAACGATATTTTTAAAGTCACATAATTAGATTTGCAGCCAATAGCGTATTTTAGCAAGCGTAGTTTAACGCAAATTTAATTTAATTTTTGCAACATTTTCTTTGTGACAAATATCTAAATAAAATATTAAAAAATAAAATATTAAATATTGAAATATTAAATCAAATATTTAATATTTGAATTAAAAAAATTTCCTTTGTTTATTTGTATAACTATTTATAGAAACTCGTATACTTCAAACCACATTGATAACATGCTTTGCTACAAACGTGTCTACCAGTCTAACTACTCGTATGTCTTAGCTGTGTCTCTCTCCGAACTCATCTGTCTACTGTCTCTCTACTCTTCTGTATACCCGTCTCAGTATCCGTCTGTCTTTCTACCCGACTCTTTAATCGTGTCTCTACCTGTCTCGCTTCCCGTTACACTACTCGTCTATCAACACGTCTGTCTGTCTATATACCCCTCTCTCTACCCGTCTGTCAAGTCGTCTCTGTACTCGTCTCTCTATCCACCACGCTACCCGTCTCCCTACCCATCTCACTACCCCTCTGTCAACCCTCTTTTGCACCTGCCTCGCTACCCGTTAGCTTATCTCTGTCGCTACCCGTTTGTTTACACGTCTATCTATCTCTCGCCAACTCTTCCCAATATTTAAACAATTTAGTAAACGGAAGCCGTTTATCTGTTATTAAATGCAAACAGGAGTAATTTATCTAAAGAGTGTAATCAGATGCAATTTTTTTAAATACATACATAAACCAGCATAATAATTCACCCGTTTTATTTTCATAGTAGTTTATGTCATTTGACAGTAAATCTCAACTTCTTCAACCCGAACTGCGTCAAGCTTTTTAAAAAAGCCCCAAGGTCCGTATAACTGGGAAGGGGAATAGTCCTCAGGGCTATTAGATACATGTTATTAAGTTAAGTGAAAGTTTCGTAATCGGGTTCGCAGCCAATTTCTTATGTCAGAAAGGGTGGCTTCACGCCATTTTAAATTCATTTCTGTAACTTTCTTTTTTCTTTTTTTGGTGGGTGGTTGGGTGGGGGGTGAGGGTTCCAAATATATACACTTAAATTCAAACTGTTGACCCCATGTTAATATTAGTGTTGTTTGTATTATCAATTAATACTTTGATGATCGATCTTCATTCGAAACAAATGTAAAAGACTTCTACAGTTGTTTTTTTTTTCTAGGAGAAAGTTCCGTAATCGGGCCCTAAGCTAATCGGGGAATTTAATATCATTATTGTTTCTAACTCTTATAGAGTTAAAACAATATTGTTGCTAGCATTACTCTTGTTTGTGACCAACCTCTTCTGTGTATCTGAATAGGGAAAAGTTCCGTATCATGTACTGGTTGGTGCCAAAGGCAGTTGTAGAATCTTACAAATTTTTCTAGAGAGCGGAAAAACATGTTTTTTAAAATATTTACAAATATACGTTTATTAAACCATGTTTTTGAGCCATTTTAAAAAATTAAGTACGGTGCTAAAATAAAATTTTATTGCCATTTTCGATATTTTAATAAGAAATGAAAATACATAACAAACAAATTTAACAAACTAAGCCATTTTTGGGTACTTCTCTATTATCCCGTCGACCACTTTTCATAACAAAAAACTATCGCCAAACTAAGATTAAACGCCAAAAATAAAGTCCCATTTACTTGATGCCAGAAGCATTATACGTATTTGTTATGCCATCAAGTGGTTTTTAATTCGACATTTGCGTGTATTTTGTATTATGTTTTACTGATTTATTACTTATTTCATTCATTAAAGTAACAATTGTGTCCTTAAATTCTTATATTTTATTTATTTTGATATTTCAATGGCAACGTTCTCCCGTTTATTTAGCGTTACAGTTTGGCGATAGTTTTTTGTTATGAAAAGTGGTCGACGGGATAATAGAGAAGTACCCATTTTTTGTGATAAATAATTGTTATTGCCAGGGGGGCAAATTGTAAACAATTAATAAGCGAACTAAAAAAATTACCGGAAAAAACTTGTGGGAATCTCAAGAAAGAAATATCTGATATAAATAGCATTTAAAATCTTAAAATGGAGAAGTGGTCCGTATAAAAATGCAAAACATTATACACCTGATATAAGAATTTTTTAATTTTTTTATATTTCGGAAAGCACACATAAAAGGGTAAAAATCCCGGCACAGATGCCATATACTCACCACGTTGGCGCGATTTTTCCCTCGCCCCTTTGGCGAAAACTGTTTGTTGTGTTTGTTTACTTTTATTTTTTATTTTAATTCTATAGATTATTTTTATATGTATATCAATATTAATTTGGGCACAGATGTCATATACGCACCAGATTGGCGCGATTTTTCCCCCGCCAATTTGGCGAAAACTTTGTTTTTTAATATTAGTTACAAATACCATACAATAATAGCATGTAATTTTTTATTTCAATATAAAAATAAAATAACGTAATAAATGAAATAGCTCCTATTATTCAAAAATGGGAAATAAAAATAAATAAATGATAGTTTGATATGAATAAATATTGATATATATAATAAAAACAATTTATAGAATTAAAATAAAAAATAAAAGTTAATAAACAACAATTGAAACAAAATAACCGGGTTACCATGTGAGGCATAAAATTGCCATTTTGTTGCAATCGCGCCAATGTGGTGCGTATATGACATCCGCGCCTTTATTTATATCAAACTATTATTTATTTATTTTTATTTCCTTTTTTAAAATAATAGAAGCTGTTTCATTTATTACGTTATTTTATTTTTATATTGAAATAAAAAATCACGTGTACTATTTGTCACACTATTTGTAACTAATATTCAAAAACAAAGTTTTCCCCAAGCTGGTGGAGGGAAAAATCGCGCCAACGTGGTGTGTATATGACATCTGTGCCTTGTTTCATTTCACATAGAGGTACTGCTCTATTATCCCGTCGACCACTTTTCATAACAAAAAACTATCACCAAACTGTTAGATTAAACGCCAAAAATGCAGTCCCATTTACTTGATATCAGAAGCATTATACGTGTTTGTTACGTCATCAAGTGGTTTTTAACGCGACATTTGCGTGTATTTTTCATTATGTTTTACTGATTTATTAGTTATTTCATTCATTAAAATAACAATTGTGTCCTTAAATTCTTATATTTTATTTATTTATGTATTTTGATATTTCAATGACAACGTTCTCCCGTTTATTTGGCGATAGTTTTTTGTTATGAAAAGTGTTCGACGGGATAATAGAGAAGTACCCACATATGTATTGGTACTTTTATGTTAACTTGGCGCAGTTGATAAATCGCCAAATATTTTTCTCATAACATCTTCATATTGCATTCATTTCATTTAAATATAAATCGGGTGAATCCAAGAGTTCACCCCTGCTTGGCGTCCGTTTGTATTGGCGTGCTAGCGCGCGTGCGATAGCGGACTGACTCTTGCAACCCTCATCATTTTCAATCGTGCCAAATCGTCGATAGTTAGCCAGATGTAGCTCTTTTATTGTTGGAAAGACTGAGCAATGATATTTTTTGTGATGACGCGTTTGTTACGTATGACGTATTTGTTACGTCATCAAATGATTATTCGACTTTTATTTGTATTTTAATGATATTTAATGATTTATTAGTTATTTAAAACATGATTTTTTTTTTAATACAGTTAAATAACACTTATGTCATTAAATGGTTATGTCATGATATTCATCATCTGCTTCTTTATTTAAATCTTGATTTTTTTTTTAAATTTATGTATGTGAGTGGCTACTCTTGTTACTTTAGAACAGTGTGAATTAATTGATTGCAGTTTTCATGGAAGTCTCATGTTCGCGAAGCGATCATACATGCTGTATAGTGATCGCCGCATTTACAAATTTCGTGTATTTTTGTGATCTCTATACCACGAGGTTGCTGCATCCAGAGATGTTTATTTTTCGGTTTCATGTTCGCAAGCGATCATACGTGCGGTACAGTGATCGCGACATTAACGAATTTCATGTATTTTTTGGGATTACGATACGACGAGGTTGCTGCATCCAGTGATGTTTTTTTTCGGTTTCATGTTCGCGAAGCGATCATACGTGCGGTACAGTGATCGCGGCATTAACGAATTTCGTGTTTTTCTTGGGATTCCGATACGACGAGGTTGCTGTATCCAGTGATGTTTTTTTTCGATTTCATGTTCGCGAAGCGATCATACGTGCGGCACAGTGATCGCGGCATTAACGAATTTCGTGTATTTCGTGGGATTCCGATACGACGAGGTTGCTGTATCCAGTGATGTTTTTTTTTTTCGGTTTCGTGTTCGCGAAGCGATCATACGTGCGGCACAGTGATCGCGGCATTAACGAATTTCGTGTATTTCGTGGGATTCCGATACGACGAGGTTGCTGTATCCAGTGATGTTTTTTTTTTCGGTTTCGTGTTCGCGAAGTGAACATACGTGCGGTACAGTGATCGCGGCATTAACGAATTTCGTGTATTTCGTGGGATTCCGATACGACGAGGTTGCTGTATCCAGTGATGTTTTTTTTTCGGTTTCATGTTCGCGAAGCGATCATACGTGCGGTACAGTGATCGCGGCATTAACGAATTTCGTGTTTTTCTTGGGATTCCGATACGACGAGGTTGCTGTATCCAGTGATTTTTTTTTTCGGTTTCATGTTCGCGAAGCGATCATACGTGCGGTACAGTGATCGCGGCATTAACGAATTTCGTGTATTTCGTGGGATTCCGATACGACGAGGTTGCTGTATCCAGTGATGTTTTTTTTTTTCGGTTTCATGTTCGCGAAGCGATCATACGTGCGGTACAGTGATTGCGGCATTAAGGAATTACGTGTATTTTCGTTTTTTCAACTTCACATTAATCGTTAACTTTTATGTAATATCGATGAAAACGTTGTTTTTTACTGCTGGTATTATCTTTTTTATATGTATCTTATTAAATTTGTCAAATAAAATATTTTATTTCACTCATAAATGCAGTATCTAAAAAAATCAACTCTGTAGGGTTTAATTTAATAATTCTGTATTTAAATTATGTCTTTTGTCCAAATTGTTTTGAACGAACAAAATTTTACTCTCGTATAAATGCAATCTATTTTTCAGGGACCTTTTTATTGCTAAATCCATTACTTTTCCTATGTGTAACTATTTAAAACTTAAGAATGGCAACATTTTACCACTTGCTTATTGTGGGTTACAATACGATAAATGTAAGTAAACAATTTAGAAATCGCCAATGTGGCATCATTTTTTAAAAGCGCTAAATGGTGGCTTGAGTAAGGATTAGGTCGAGATCATCGGTTCTCTTTTATTTTTCATAAATGTATTTTGATATTATTTTGCTGTTTAAAGGTTTAGATTAATTATTTTTGCTTTTATTTTATTCTCGCGATTTCAATTTGCGTGGTTTTCGGAACACTCCGCACAAAAGCAGGTGAGTTTAATTCTTACCTAGCCATTCCAAAAAGTGGATTTTTTTTAAAACAAAAAATCTGTGTTTTTAAAAACGTTATTTTGACATTATTTTGCTTTTAAATGTTTTAAAATATGTATTTTTGCTTTATTTTGATTATCGCCATTTCAATTTGCACGCTTTTGCCTGTTGTCTTCTGGAGGTTGCCACTCCGAGAGACAACAGGCAGAAACGCACAAATTTGGCATTTTTTTGAAAACGCGCCAAGCAGTGGTGAACCCTTGGATCGCACCTATAAATCTTTCACTGATTTCATTTGAAATACATACATTAAAAATACACGTCTTTCACTCATTTAATTTAAAATACACGCCTTTCACTAATTCCATTTAAAATACTAAAAAGGAAAAGAAAATAAGAAATAATGCCACAAATCGAAACCTTTTATTTAAACATCAAAGAATTGTTCCTAACATACACACGCGAAATAAAAAAGCTGCTAATGGTGTGATTTACGCCAAATCTCTAATACTAATACTACTCTTACTAATCTCTAATACTTTTCAAACAGAAAAAAATCCAGATTAACTTTCCATTTTTATTAAATTGAAATATATTTTATTGTGCTGAATATTAGTGCTTGCATATTTTTTTGCTCCATGTATTCCATGAACTTTTCAATTCCGATTGTCTACGAAAATCTCCCGCCGGTGAAAATGACGTACGCACAAAATTTAGTGACGTATGTACTTTATATGTGCTTTTTTATCTATTTTTTTAATATAACTTCCAAACGGTTTGACACTTATTCTTGGTAATAAATAGACGACGTTGTCACCTTTATAGGTACCTGCTGTAAAAATTTGAACGAAATCCGTTAAATATTTTTTGAGTTATGCTTGACGAAAGGTTTTAATATCCATCGTAGCTATATATGGGGCAAAGTAATACTGCGCTGTGTATGAGTCTTCGTTGCACTCAGACAATTAAATACCAAGAGAAAAATTAATATTCTTCACAAGTTATTTATAATAATTAAATACTAAGAGAAAAGTGATTATTCTTCTCAAGTTATTTATAATATTTAAGAGAACAATGAATATTCATCTCAAGTTTTTTATAATAATTAAATGCTTAGAGGAAAAAGAGCTAAGATTTTTTTCGTCGGGTGGGGTCTATCCCCTTCCCGTGGAAGACAATTTTTAATTAACTCCTAAACCATCATAAACTACAGGGTATCCACAAAGTCTCTATACAATTTCAACCTTTTATTAGAAACACAAATGAACAGATACATGTATGTAAAGTAGTACACTATTAGGAGTATATATTGAAATGTTTTTGGTTTTTTTCCCTGCATCAATTGATAAATCTCTGTATGTGCATCATTGGTTGCATGAAGCACATCAAGGAGATAATCGACGACATTTACGTCTGATTTACGTCTGTTGCTATCGAGTAGATCAGGATGTACTTAGATAAGATCTTACATCCAAATATTATACATCTTACATCCAAATATTATACATCTTGCATCCAAATATTGAATAGAATGATCATCAAAACTGTTTCTCCGAAACAAAAATTGTAAAAATATTAGACTTCTAAAATAGATATAAGTGAAATATAGCAGATTCAGTTTATATTTCCATAAGTTTCTTTCGTAGATGAGATTTTATTCAACTTATGCATCAGATGCAGGTGTTTAGCGGTTAGCAGGTAAGTAGATATTGCAATTTGGATATTAGGATAACATGAAATTATTTTCCAAACTGTTGCTTATCCTAATGAAACCACAGTGCAAAAGGAAATCCAAGATGTAGTATAATCATTCGCACAATCAATATAGGGAATCGCGAATATAAATTTAATGAGCTGCCCCCCCTGATAAAATGTACTTTTTATCTAAAAAGGTCACAAAAATAAGCAGTTCATCAGAATTTCCGAATATCATTCTATAACATCGTGTTTAATTTAACGCTTCTAATTTCCGAAACTGCCGAAGTATTTTATATACTTATAAATATGTATGTAATTAAAAAAAATTAAATGGCGAATTGTAGGATGTTAAATATAATGAAAAGTGATATTAAAAAACTATGACTTGCAGAGCTGACGTTGAGGCTCCTGATCTTTAGCTTTACTAGTTTATTTAACTTTGTAGTGTTTTATTAACAAAAAAATTTATTTTTAAAAGCATTTTTTGAGTATTTTGATCTCAGTCTCCCTTAAAAACGGAATAAGTTTAGTTATTGAATTGAATGTGGATAGAATTATTTAATTAAAAGCTTCAAAATAATGCAGGGGTTTCTCTATTCTCACTATTAATCATTATATATATATATATATATATATATAAAACTTTAAGTAAAATTTAACCATTGAAACATAAGAAACTGACCACATACACTGAAATCCCGATACCAAAGAGCCCTGTCAATTTACAAATTAAAATTGTAGTCCTAATAAAAGTAACATTATTAATTCAAATTAAGAAGAAGAAAAAAAAAAAATTAAATAAATAGAAAATAAGGAATGAAATATAAACCACACGAGTATATACACAAATAAAAGCTTATAAAGTAATTTACTTTTTCAAGGGCAAGAAAATCACATTTATAAGCAAAGAACGATTGTTTTCTGTATATGACACCAGCTTTTGCTAAATATAGTGCCATATCTTGCCCGAACAATCGCTGAAACAATATTGAATAACAAGACCTTTACAATGGAATATTATAAATTATACATACAATTTGAAAAGGAATGTGAAAAAGAATTAAAAAAATTAAAAAATATATATATTACTTATATTGATAATATCCCAAGATATTTAGTATATTGTGAGCACATGTACAAAGTTGTATCCAAAAGAAGAGGTTAAATTCACAGTTAAATAGAGAATCCTTCAGATCATAAATTGTAACCTACAGTTACAGTTATTTTTATTTAACTAAATAGATTACAACATTTAAAAAAATGTAGAAAAAAAATTATGATATACATATAAATAAAAACCATTAATTATTTTATTTTAATTTTAATTTAATAAATTAAAATATATAATATTACTTGATAATTTGAAAGTATTTCATAGATATTATTACCTCCATACTAAGTTTCCAAGTTTTAATATTTTAAATAAGCTATACTACTGCTATCTATTGTAAAAATATTAGACTATTTTAGCATACTATCAAATACATTGCTGCTGACATCTGGTGTACAGATATTCTACTAAAACTTTAATATTGTATGTATAATTACTTATATGCAGCTGTAATGTAGTGTAAATATATTAATTTTACTAGTTAATATTAATGATATATATAGAGAATAAGAGTTACTAGTATAATATAATTTATATTTTAACTAACCCATTTAAAATATATCTTAATTTAACCCAAACATTAATGTAGAATCCATATGATGCTTTCATTTTATAAATTAGTATTATACTTAGAAATAACATAGATTATTCAATATGGTAATGCACTTATTATAATTTAAATCCAGCTATTTAAATAATATCTACCATGAAAAAAAAATATATAAAAAACATAAATATTAATTAAATTAAATGATCTAATAATAAAATAAAATAAATAATATAAAACTAAGAGATATGTTTATTAGTGTACTATATTTAATAAATATTTAATATTTACTAAAATTAAATATGTTTAACATATTAATATTATATTGTATTGATTAACCCATTGTAACATCCTTGATAATTTTAACTTTTGTTACAACCCCAATAATATTAACTCCATATAATCATAACAACAATTATAGAATTTGCCCGCATGTAAATTTTAATTTATGAATGACTTTTAACTAAGATGATCCTATGCAGCACATGCTCTTAATATGAGTTATAATTTAGCGAAATATATCAACAGTCAAAAGTTGAAAATTAACGTTAAATTTTAAAATATGAATGACATTAAACTAGGATAATCCTATGCAGCAACGCACACAATAGGATTCATAGTTTAGCCAAATATATCAACAATCAAAAGTTGATTATCATTTTTATCAAGGAGATTTTAACAAAAAAAAAAAAAAAAAAAAAAAAAATACAGACATTTAACCCAAATTAAATCTATATTTATATGTGTAAAATTGATTTAACTAAATAGTAAGGATATCCATAAACTTGTGCAATTTGAAGGATATGTTTTAAATTTTGATTTTTAAAGTTATTTGAACAAAGATTATTAATTCTATGTGCAAAATTTAGTAAAATATTTACAAATACTGATTTATGTATACATGACAAATAGTTAGTAAATAAGTTAACCTTAAAAGTAAAATCATTTCGCTTGTCATAAATGTCAAACAAAAGTTTATTATCTTTAAGAATTATCTTAAGATCAAGAAAATTAATTTCATTATTTGCCATAACATTGAAACTATAAGTTAAATTTTTATGATATTTTATAGGTAATAAATAATTTGAATTACTATTAAAATAGAAGACAATAATGTCATCTATATAACGGTATATTTTACAATTAGCAATATTAGAGTTACGTTCATAATAATATAAATACAATTCTGCAAGAATTGAAGAAACAATGCCACCTTGAGGGAGTCCACAGCTTTGTATATATATAGTATCATTAAAAACAATATAATTATAATGGAGAATAAATTTAGTTAATGTTTTAAAGTAATTTAACGAAATTTTATTTTTTAATTTAATAGAATCCTTGTATTCCTTATATAATAAATTTACTATCTTGAACATATCGTTAATATCAATGTTATTAAATAAGTCATATATATACACTATAATGCCATAATTGATGGGAACTTTCAGTTTTAGACATTTTTTCGAATATTTTAAAATATACATGTCAGATTCTTTTGGGGTATTAGGATTAAAAAGAACAGGTTTGACTTCATATTTATCAATGTTGATTTGATAAGAAGGACAATTAGCGGACCAACAAAAAATTAAAGAAGAAAAATAATACTTGGGATCACCCTGTAAAATGAAATGCACGAAATGATTTACTGCTACAGAATATACATAGGCAGACATTGTATAATATGTGTACTCATTTGTGTAAGAATAGCATGCATATTAATTGAGATATAGCGATTTTTTTTTTTTAAATTAAAACATTAAAAATAACATAAAAAACATTTTTTAACATAAAAAAATTAAAACTTTGCTTATAAAATACAGGGTTTTTAACCAAATTTAACGTCAGTTTCAGAAAAATTGACAAAATGTAGTAGAAATCATATAGCGTGATTGAAATATAAATATATTAAATATTTAAGGAAATATGGGCAGTTGTATGAAAGAATTTTTATCTGCGCATGCGCGAACGATAACAAAAACTTTTTGCCTAATTTAATACTCAACACTATGGAGCAACTTATAAAAAAAAAGCAGTTCAAATATCGTAAAAATTCAGAGAGATATCGGCGTTAGAGTGAGCTGTTTTTTAGTTTCTGACTAAAACTCGCTGAATGATAGGGGATTGTCCACAAATTGATATTTTTAAGTTATCTGGCAGCGTTCGGAGAAAATTTTTAGAAAAAACAATTTAATTATAACTTACGCTTATGTTTAGGAAGATTTTGACTCTAAACTACGAAGAAAAGGAAAATATAGTCCATACATTGATTACATCTAGGTAAATTGAGGCGTTTATGGTAACATTTTGTGAAATTTAGCCCAATACGCAAAACACTCTACAGTAAATTTTCGAGAAATTACGTTTTGCGTATTAGACCAGTAAAATTAGGAAAGTTTGCCATAATACATGCTAGGAGATAAAAATTAGTACAGTTGTTCATTGATGGCTACTGATGACTATGTAAAAAGTCCTGATGGATAGGAGGTGAGTGGGGGGGGGGGGGTTAAAATAAATTACTTTTTTTAGTTTTTTACAAAAATCTCAGAAACTGTTGGTTTTCATGAAAAACTTACTCCGAATTAAATTAAAGAACATAAAATTCTCTACAAATGAGAGTTATATACAGTAGAACCTCGATTATCCGTCAGCCAGAAAACCGGAAATTTGACCGATTTTCCGCAAAAAATTCACTTTAATTTCAATTTTATTTACTTAATGTCGCCATAATAAATGCTACAGAGATAAAAATTAGTACAGTTGTCCCGTGATGGCTACTAATGAATATGTAAAAAGTCCTGATGGATAGGAAGTGAACGAGGGGAGGGAAGGGGGGGGGGCAAAATACTTTTTTAGTTTTTTACAAATATCTCAGAAACTGTCGGCTTTCATCAAATAATCACTCTGACATTAAAGAACACAAAATTCATTACAAATGACAGGTATTTACAGGAGACCTTCGATTATCCGTCATTCAGAAAACCTGAGCCTTGACGGATTTTCCGGAAAAAAAATTACTTTAATTTGATATTTATTTACTCAATGTCTATTCAAATTTATTAAATATTGTTGCAAAATAAAAAGGAAGACAGTAAACACTTCAATACTGCAATATTGCATGAAATAATGCCAGGTAAGTTGTTTATGAAAGAAAAATATTTATTATTAATGAAATGTTTATGAATGTGAAATATTATAATTGCGAATATAAAACTTGGAGAAAACTAAAAGTAGGTACATATTAATTTATAATTAAGTAAATATTGTGTAATTATGAAAGTGGATGGATTGTTAGGATTCATAATCATCACCTCATCTTCTTCCTTGTCCTGTTGTTATCACCCTGGTACTGAAGACAAATATTTATATTTATTATTAATAAAATGTTATTTCACGTGAAACTGTGTAAGCGCGACAAAACATAATTGAGAACAATGAAAGTAATAATTTATCATTAAGCAAATACTTACTAAGTCATAATGTTTTTTTTTTCTTGACACATCATCATCAACTGAAGTGGACGCTACATTAGAAGGCGTTCTCAGCATGACTGAATCCATAATCACATAATCACATCTTCATCGTCTTCCTCGTCCTGTTGATCTGTATTTATAGCTATAAGTGTAGCATTCAGACAGTCACCATGGCAAATGTTGCAGATGAGTGTGCAGTTAATGGCTGCTTTCCTGTACCCATACTTATCTCCACCCCCAGTGGTGCATATGCAGAAGATGGTATTTAAGACAGCCTCAGGTGCGATCAGTTCCTTAGTTGTAATAAGAACCAGACGATTCTGCTTTTGTTCCCAGCCCCAGAGTTCGGCTTGTTGTTACTGGCCAAACCACAGCTGCACCTAATGGTACACCCGGATAGAATATTTTCTAGCCACTACTTCTGTTGGTGGAAGGATTGAAATGTCAGGTTTGACATTCGATTTAGATTTGGCGAAGGAATGGTATCGGAAAGTATTGAGAGATGTAGATGTGGGAGGTGCTTCATACAATCTAAAGAAAAAAGTTGGTTTCCTGCTTCTACAACAGCATCGCATGGTCAGCAATTTTGTGTACCTCTTCACATTACTGAAACAGCTGGAAAATTTTTGTTTTCCACTTTTTGAATTCGGCTGACGTCGTATCACATCCAGTGAATGCATAAAGGTCTAGAATGATGTCTTGTTTCTTGAATTAACTGCTGTGAGAAAATAATATTTTTTTCAATTCTTCCACTACTTGGCTTAACGAAAATTTCTTGTTCGAGCGGAGTTAGGGCGATTAGGAGGACGACAAGATCAACATCCTCACCAACAATTGCCACTCTGCCACTAGAAGAAGATATTTCAATGGCTGTTGTTACAATTAGGGTATCTGCATTGCCAGTACTCTCCCGGCAAGATATTCCATTCTCCTTCAATTTGGAAGAAAGCACAGCTGTTAATCTTGATTTGTTCTTTTCATTTGAAAGGAAGCTCTTGGTTGACGGAAACCTCTGTGTTCCCCGTTGAAATTAATATCCACGGACTTCTTCAGTGCACATCTTCGGTTTTGCTCTGCTAATTTCGTGCTGTTGGCAATGTCGGAGTAGCCATCAAAAACCACTGAACAGCCTTTTCCTTTATAATGTGTAGAGATTTATACTTCACAAATTGAAATAAAAGTGGAACCTCTTGACCAAGGGACTTTGTGAAGAAAGAAACCACCATCCATAATAATATCACAGTATTGGAAATCAATGGGCTGTTTCAATAGTAACTTTGATGTAATAAATTAGATGATATTCTGGCTTGACTAATGTTGTTTGTAGATATTTTTAGTCCTTAATTTCCCTTTAGAAAATTAAACCTGAGTCTAAAAAATATTAGATATTGTTAAAAAATATTAGACCGCAGTGCGAAATTTTCGCACGGATCCATTGGTATTTAATAAATTTGAAATTAAAGTGATTTTTTTTTTTTTTGCGGAAAATCCGTCAAGGCTCTGATCTCGTGACTGACGGATAATCGAGGTTCCACTGTATATACCTGTCATTTGTAGAGAATTTAACGTTCTTTAATTTACGTCAGAGTAATTTTTTCATGAAAACCAACAGTTTCTGAGATATTTGCAAAAAACTAAAAAAGTATTTTGACCCCTCCCTCTCCTCTTTCACTTCCTATCCATCAGGACATTTTACATAGTCATTAGTAGCCATCACGGGACAACTGTACCAATTTTTATCTCTGTAGCATTTAGTATGGCGACATTAAGTAAATAAAATTGAAATTAAAGTGAATTTTTTGCGGAAAATCCGTCAAAGCTCCAGTTTTCTGGCTGACGGATAATTGAGGTTCCGCTGTATATAACCCCCCCCCCCCCCACTCACCTCCTATCCATCAGGACTTTTTATATAGTCATCAATGAACAACTGTACTAATTTTTATCTCCTAGCATGTATTATGGCAAACTTTCCTAATTTTACTGGTCTAATACGCAAAACGTAATTTCTCGAAAATTTTCTGTAGAGTGTTTTGCGTATTGGGCTAAATTTCAGAAAATTTTACCATAAACTCCTCAATTTACCTAGATGTAATCAATGTATGGACTATATTTTCGTTTTCTTCGTAGTTTAGAGTCAAAATCTTCCTAAACATAAGCGTAAGTTATAACTAAATTGTTTTTTCTAAAAATTTTCTCCGAACGCTGCCAGATAACTTAAATATATCAATTTGTGGACAATCCCCTATCATTCAGCGAGTTTTAGTCAGAAACTAAAAAACAGCTCACTCTAATGCCGATATCTCTCTGAATTTTTACGATATTTGACTGCTTTTTTTTTTTTATAAATTGCTCCATAGTGTTGAGTATTAAATTAGGCAAAAAGTTTTTTGTTATCGTTCGCGCATGCGCAGATAAAAATTCTTTCATACAACTGCCCATATTTCCTTAAATATTTAATATATTTATATTTCAATCACACTATATGATTTCTACTACATTTTGTCAATTTTTCTGAAACTGACGTTAAATTTGGTTAAAAACCCTGTATTTTATAAGCAAAGTTTTAATTTTTTTATGTTAAAAAATGTTTTTTATGTTATTTTTAATGTTTTAATTTAAAAAAAAAAAATCGCTATATCTCAATTAATATGCATGCTATTCTTACACAAATGAGTACACATATTATACAATGTCTGCCTATGTATATTCTGTAGCGGTAAATCATTTCGTGCATTTTATTTTACAGGGTGATCCCAAGTATTATTTTTCTTTTTAATTTTTTGTTGGTCCCCTAATTGTCCTACTTATCAAATCAACATTGATAAATATGAAGTCAAACCTGTTCTTTTTAATCCTAATACCCCAAAAGAATCTGACATGTATATTTTAAAATATTCGAAAAAATGTCTAAAACTGAAAGTTCCCATCAATTATGGCATTATAGTGTATATACAGTGTGACTTTTAATTAACCTTCAGCTTTTAACTGAAATAACTCTTCACTCGTTGCAGATAGCACAACAAACATTTTTTTATTGAATAGAACGTGGAAAAGGAATTTAATGGATAAGGTTTTCAAAGTGAGAACCTCCAAACGTGATACAATAGCGCAACTTACTCAAAAAGTTGTTAGTTTCAAAATTGATCGTTTCTTTTTATTATGCTTGAAAATGAGTCGGTTATTGAACTTTTGAAGCTAATAAGGTCTGTCGGATTCTTCTTGTAAACCAAATCTTTCATACGACCCTAAAAATAGAAATAGCATGGATTCATATCTGGTGAATAAGGTGGCCAATTTTCTTATCAGATCTCTTACGATTGCTCTAGAAGTCTTAGGTCGTTTTTTGAATGTTGAAGACCATTTCCGTAGAAATAATGTTGCATTTTCAGCACATAAGTACCAATTTTCAACAATAAAAATACAGTCTTCAGTTGAATATGACGCTTTGAGAGACATTTTCAAAATTGCATTGAACTGACCCTAAACAAATTCCTTTTATTCCCTCTCTCACTGCACGCATTCGGGCCACCATCTTAGTGTGGCTCTAAGAAGCTACTTCAGTTGAAAGTTGTGAGTTAATTAAAAAAGTCACTCTGTATATACTGAATATAAACGAAAAATTCCAGAAAATTTACACAGTTTTCCCAAACACCCAATTAACAAAACAAATGTTTATTATTCTATCCAGTATACATCCACAACATTTGTACATAATTTGCACTTTGAATATTATTTGATATACATTTTGTAAATATAAAGACATTGGTTTAATTGTTAATATAAATAATAATTAAAAAAATGCTGCGTTATGAACCAACCTGTATATCATCAGCGATTTAAAAATGGCCAATTCGAAACTGAATTCGCCATTATACGATTGCAATCGCACTGAATAATTATACTGAATTTTCATATTCACGATATTACAAAGTGTTATTATTATTATTATTATTATTATTATTATTTATTTATTTATTTATTTAAATTGTCAAATTGTTCAAGTTACTATATGTACTGAAACAGATTGAAAACAAAATATTAAGTATTTTCGGAAACGGTAAATTTAAGTGTACACTTGCAGTTTCTTTATAAAATAATCTCTTTGTATCTCCGTTCCGACAGTTTTATCTGAAGCACATACTTTACAATATCAATTCTTTGTTTTTCCAAGTTTAGATCAAGTGCTTCTTCCTTATACAAGATAACTATAAAAGCTCCTTTAGCTTAAAAAGTCCTTCCGGCCTGTACCGGGAGGAAAAGGTAGCTTTCCTATATCTTCGTTTTAAAATTTTAGCTAATGTTACACGAAAACAGCAAGCTAAAATGCAAAGAAACGTTTACAAAAGATTCGTTAATACTGAATTTGAATAAGAAATTCGCCAAATTATTGAGCAATAGCCAAATTGGCTTCATTTATGAAGACTTATTTTGATCGCCAAATTTGGCGATATTTTGCCAAATGTCGCCCAATTTTGCCAATTTTGTAGCCAATGTCGCCAATTTTGGCGTTAACGGATATGAATATATAGTTTTATGCGTATGATTGGGAAAATTATTACAACAATGAAAGAAAATAATTTGCGAGTAATCGCGTTAATGTGCTGTTTTGTTTCAAAATGTCAGCCACCCTAGAATTTCAAACTGCTCTATCTCAGCCATTTTTTTAAGATAGAGGTAAACCAAAAAAAGCTCTGGAATCCTTGTATCAAGGCCTAACACGTAATTAAAAAATAAATTTGAATTTTTAAATTTTTTGTATATTTATTTTAGATTTTAAGTTATTTTACATCTTTAAATGGCCGCCATCTTAAAACAAGATGGCGGACCAAGCTGGCCAACGAACTCGGTCGAGACATTACATACCTTAATACACACAATTAGTTTCATCAAAATCGATTCATAATTACGGGCGTTATTGTATGACATAGGTCAGATATATATATATATATATATATATATATATATATATATATATATATATATATATATATATATATATATATATATATATATATATATATATATATGGATATATATATATATATAAATCAACATTTGGACGGAGGGTGGTTTTGGGGTCTGGGGGTCATGATCGGTGAAAATATATCGAAATTTTCCGGAACTGCTTTCCTCCGAACGGCTGCAATAGGTAGCTTTATACTTTTTTGTATTGAAAGCTACCTAAAATGTGAAAAACCTCTTTGTTATTTATTGCTGGAGAAACTCTGATGTATAGGTAAATTATACTCGTTT
This sequence comes from Maratus michaelseni, assembly GCA_963931845.1. NCBI lineage: Eukaryota > Metazoa > Arthropoda > Arachnida > Araneae > Salticidae > Maratus > Maratus michaelseni. The sequence goes on along the minus strand of OZ007591.1, from coordinate 155,054,111 downwards.
TGTGCAGTCGGTGTTCCGTCCCCCCCCCTCCCCATCCACACATACACACACACACCAAAAAAAAAAAAAAAAAAAAAAAAAAGATACATCTTATGCCTATATGTTTTGGTCGCAGAGACAAATGAAAATAGCCATGCAATTGGAAATTGTCTTTCTTCAATTTATGTTAAAAAAAAGGGGGGGGGGTTACTTACGGGATTGTTTTGAAATTGTAACAAACTTAATTTTTAAAGCAGCAGGAATGAGATTTATTGTGCGGATAAATAGATAAATTGCAATTAAGTTTAGTTTTAGGAATGTTTCCTTGTGGAGAAGAAAAAATAATAGCTTCTATTAACTCTGCCGTAAATTATCTTATAAAAATGTAACTGTTACCAGTCAATAAGTAATAACGTCTACTATTTTATGCTATGCTTAAATTTTGCTTAGGAGGTCGCTTACATATAGAAATTGTATAATAAACTTTAAAATGTTCAATACAAATATTCAATTTTTACAATATATTTGGATTCTTTGTTAAATTCTATCTTCAGATACCAAACGCGAAGTCATTCGGTGAAGATAGTTCAGGAATTATGCAATATGTAAAGTTTGGTACTCCTAATGTTAAATTTCTTTTTAACCCATTTGCATCCGAAGCGTTGATTTCAGGAATTTCTTTTTTATTCAGAAATTTCGAATTCATACCAGAAATTCTGAATTGTAAATTTTGTCTTATTTAATGACAAGCGCTTCAAGGTCACATAAAGTAAAAATTCTTCTTTCGGAATTTCTGGTTATGAATTCGGAATTTCTAAATAAAAAAGAAATTCCTGAAATGAACACATATATGCGCTAATGATGCTAATGGGTGAACAGTTGCAAAACAGATTGCAACGCAGGTAGTTTTTGAACACGTTTTCTACCGATGTCAAATGACATCTTATGTTTATTTTACTTGTAATTTTTAAAAGCTATTACAATGCGGATAGTTTTTTAACACTATTTCTACCGGTGCCAAATGACATCTTATGTTTACTTTATTTATAATTTTTAAAGCTATTGCAATGCAGGTAGTTTTTTAAAACTATTTCTACTGGTATCAAATGACATCTTATGTTTATTTTACTTGTAATTTTTAAAGCTATTGCAATGCGGATAGTTTTTGAGCACTATTTCTACCGGTGCCAAATTACATCTTATGTTTATTTTAGTTGTAATTTTAAAAGCTATTGCAATGCAGGTAGTTTTTTAACACTATTTCTATCGGTGTCAAATGACATCTTATGTTTATTTTATTTGTAATTTTAAAAGCTATTGCAATCCAGGTAGTTTTTTAACACTATTTCTATCGGTGTCAATTGACGTGTTATGCTTATTTTACTTGTAATTTTTAAAGCTAATAAGTATAAAAATATGTCTTCAATGTATTAAAGATGATTTATGACTGTTTAATTCAAAAAATTACAAATAAACTAACCATAAATCGTAATCTTTTAAAAGGTGTCATTTGACACCGATAGAAATAATATTGCGTATAACTCAAAAATTGCTAAGCGAAATAAGCTGTAATTTTGGATTAGCATATTTAAAACTTCTCGATATCGGTTTCTGTTTTTTTTTTTTTTTTTCGAATATTAATTTCAAACTACATAAATTATAAAATTAATAATTGAAATGTATTGTAATCTACAAAAATTTTAACAGAAATGGATATCTAGAAGTTTTAAATAGGCGAATACAAAATGACTGCTCATTCCACCAAGTAGTTTTTGAGTTATATTTAAAAAACTGCCCGCATTGCAGTTTGTTTTGCAACTATTAAAAATGAATTTAACATTAAGAATTCCAAACTTTAAATCTGCATAATTCGTAAATACTAAACTACTTCATCGAAAGGCTTCCCATTTGATATCCCAAGGTAACAGTTTGTTAAGAATCCAAATATGATGTCAAAACTGGGTGTTCGTATTGAAAATTTCAAAGTCTGTTATAATTTCAATATGAAGACGGTTCTCTGATTTTTTTTTACATAAATTGAAAGAAGACACGATTCCTAATCGAATGGCTATTTTCGTTTTTTTTTTTTTTTTTTTTTTTCTGCGACAATTTGGTGATTAGTGATTAAAAATGTACGGGGTGTATTCTTTTTCTTTCTTTCTTTCTTTTGACACTGACTGTACATTCTTGTTATACATATTTCGTATTTCAAAATATGTGAATAATTGTTCGATTCTTAAATTATCGGTTGCAATTTCATGAACAATAAATACTTTAAAATACGTAAAAAAAAAAAAATTCAGTAATTTTATTAATTAGTTAAATATTTGTACATTATTAAAGTAATTTATTAATGAATCTATTTTTCTGTACAGTCTCTTAAAAATAAGAATAATAAAATAAATAAAAATAAAACTTTTTTTTTAAGTAAAGCTATTTGTTCTTCACTATTCTTTTAAAGTTAAAAATACCTAAAAATAAAACTAAAAACTTAACTGAAATAAATTAAATATATATATATATATATATATATATATATATATATTTGCATTATTTAACTTTTTTCTGCTGATATTTTTCAAAGATCTATGTTAAAAAACATTAACTAACCACATTCGTACAAGCAATTCTTAATACTTCTTCAAACAAACAGTTATCTCTCGTTGTTAATGAATCACAGATGGAAAATTAAATCGAAAATAGCACGTTTTTGTCTTAATTAAACACAATTAGGATCATCTCTCCCCCCCCCTCCTCTCCACCGTAATATATATAATTTTATAATGGTGCAATATCACATATTAATTTATTATATTTCATGCGAAAAAATTCGAGACTAATTCAGATTGCTAATGTAAATCCAGACAATATATAATGCGAGCAATGTCCTTATAACCACACGGCAACTTCAGGGGCGATAAAATGTATTATAGATCAGCGTGGTGCAAAATTTTAATTTGATTAACTATTGAAAACAAACGATTAAAAGTTTAATCATGACTAAAGATTGACGATAAAGTTCAATCGTCAATCTTTAGTCATGATTAAACTTTTAATCGTTAGTTTTCAATAGTTAATCTAATTAAAATTTTGCACCACAATGTTATAGGTAACATAAGTACTTCATCAATGTTGTAAATTACCACTCCCGATGCACAGGCGATCAATACAAAAGCAAATACATTTATTTGCAACAGATCACAATTAAAGTTATTGCAGTGTTGCATTGTGTATACAATACATAATGCGGGCGGTGCCTCATCACACAGCAACTTGAGAGGCGATAAAATACTATGGGTAACACAAGTACTTCATTGATTTCGTAAATTATCATTCCCTATGCATCAGCGATCAATACAAAAGAAGATGTACATTTATTCACACCGGGTGACAACTAAAGTTACTGCAGCGCTGCATTATACATAGATACAAGCTTTAATCATACACAGTTCTGTTTTTGGAATTTATTGTTTAAAAATTAGTTTTATTCAAAATATCGATGAAGACAACAGTATTTACATTTTTATCAATATTGCCTTCCAGAACTCAAAGTGGAAAAATCCTGCAACATCAAAATTACCGGGAAAAGTGGCTATCTATCATCGCCCGGGTATCCGAGGTTCTATCCGAAAGTGGCCAACTGCACGTGGGTCATCGAGTCGTCCAAGGGACAAGAGATGAAACTGACCATCTTGGATCTGGCCATGAGGAGAGGTGTCCAGTCCAGAGGAAAAATGTTCTGTCCAGACTCTTTGACCATCCTGGAGAGTGGACATAAGGTGAAGTATGCGTGCGGAGAAGCAAACGACAAAACGAGAATTCCGGTTTTGACGTCAGGTGGCGAAGTACAGATAGCCTTCCGCAGCAACGAATTTCTGCCGTCAAGAGGATTTCTTCTGTATTATAAATGTAAGATTTTTTTTTTCTTTTCGAATATTTCCAATATTACCGTCGTGGGCGTACGCAGGGTTTTCATTAAAAGGAGGGGCAGTGGTACCTATGGTACATTATCTTAACATAGGCACAATTTAATCAACTAAAATTTCTTTAACTTTGATTATTTAAAAAATAGAATAATTAAACACTAAAGAAAAAGATGAACTGATACTCTGTCAGGAAGGCTCTATTCTCCTGAACCCCTGTCGAAGACAATTTTAATTCTGTTTTCCTTTTAACTGTCTTGTGTTTCAAATTTATCTTAAACGAAATCTGACAAAAAAAAAAAAAAAAAAAAAAAAAAAAAAAGAATTAACTGTTTCAATTTTCTATTTCGAAAAATGCTGATAAAAACTTATTTTTGAATATTTGAAATCAGAGATAATATTGAAATAATATTTGAATTAACAACAAGGAATAAGCTCGAAGCCGCTTCAGTTCGTCAATATCTTTAAATGGATGAAAATGGCTTTAAAATTTTTCTGGTAGGACCTTCCGTAATCGGGGTATTATCTTCCAGGAGTCAGTCTTGAAACAGAATCGTAACCCGTCGGCAAAGTCAGAGGAGTTTTGAAATTTGTTTTGTGGGGTTAATTATAACAGTTTCTCTTTTACTTTAATTATGTATAAATACAGACAGGTGTAGAGGGCAAGTTCTTTCTGTAACAAAAATTCGATTACAAAAATTTAAATGTAATATAGATTATATTAGTATTGGAAGATTATGAAATCTAGAGAGGGCTCAAGAAGTTGTTAGGGGGTCTCAGCCACGCTGCCTCCGTCTGGTTACAATATGACCTTGTCTTGAAGAGGGCCGCGATTCTGGGTTGTTTAAAATGGCTCTCAAATTCCCTGCTCAACAACACAAAACTTTCTGACTCACTTTTAAACGTAAAGGTATAAAATTGGCAGGGACTAGTGAAGCGATATAAAATCGAATGACGTTTTCCATTATTTGACAAATAAATTACCTATCGAGTAATAAGCGATTCTTGTCACGTGACGACAAGTTTATCTCCTTTATCGCGCTGCCGCCTCATGTATTCGATTCAAAACACCGACATTGACAGTATTTTCTGAAAGATCTCTTGCCTTTACCAAAACTTGGAAAACGCCTATCGATTGCATAGTTGCTGAATAAGAACGTCTGCCAATTTCATACGTTTTCGAAAAAAATAATTCAGAAATGTGTCAGAAAGTAGCCCCTTTGGATTTGAACAGCCGCCATAACGGCTATTTTGAATCGCTCGGTTGATGATTTTGGATCAAGTCCAGAGGAAAGGTGTTTGTTCTGTCCAAATTCTTAGACCATCCTGAAGAGTGGACATAAGGTGAGGTATGCGTGCGGAGGAGCGAATGACAAGACGAGAATTCCGGTTTTGAAATTGGTTGGCGAAGTATAGATAGCGTTCCGCAGCAACGAATTCCTGCCGTCCAGAAGATTTCTTCTCTATTATAAATGCAAAAGAAAAGAAGGGAAAAAAAATCGAATATTTCGCCAAACATTCTAACTAATTTTGTCCTATGTTTAAACAGATTACCATTTGAAGTCTAAATGCATAAATATTGGCATTTTAAAGTCTATGCTATAATAATTTAGAATTTCCCAGTTAGTATTTTGTTTTTTTATTCGTTGCCTTTTCATACTTATTTTTTCCATTATAATAACATGTTAGTTCATTCGTATGGTGAGAAGGAAAAGGTTTAAGAGTTTGTAACTCTTTCAGCTATTTGATTTTCAACAGAAAATATTGATATGTGCATCTTGATAGGTAGCGAATATATATGTTCAGTCTCCAAATACCAAACAATTCAAAGCCTCAGTTTGAATTCCACACCAGGCTGTTACATTCTTATCATTACAAAACAGAATTGTACATCTACAATTCCACAAGTGGAATTATAGTGCTGCCATCTATGTTCTGTTCTATTAATAATAGAAGAAAGGGGTATATTTTCAAAGTATTATGTATAAAGACTGCATTTGTTTTCTTGTAAATAAATATGTTTTCTCATTGACGATATTTAATCACAGTAAAATAGGAAGTATCGAAGATAAAATGAAGATAAACGAAGATAAAATGACATCTTTAAGAAAATAGATTTAAATCAATGGAGTTATAATACATAGAATGAATTTCTGATAGATTTCATTACGAAGTAGATAATGTAATTCTTTCTAAAACAACGATAATTTTTTATCTAATAGAAATGTCAGAAAATTATTTTATAGTTTTACGAAATTAATATCTGATACTTTGGCACTTTTATGGTTGTCATATGTATGTTTTTCCTCTTGTTATAAATAAATATACATATTTATTTAATGCCCAAAACGAATTATATGCTATTGGTATACATATACATGGTGATCAGGGTAATATTTTGAACAGTAAAAGTGATGAAAAAATAGCAGTTATTTTATTCCTGGAAATATTATTTAATGCACTTTATTTGGCAAAATTAATTTATTTGGTACTGCCATCTATTGAGCATCTGTGTAGTTAAAATATTTTCCTAAATATTTTGGGTTTTGTTTCATATGTATTATTACGTACACTGTGCACATGACCATGTTGAGCATGTTCCTTCCCCATTTCCTTACTATTTCGCAATCACAAAGTTTTCATAAACTTGGAACCCGGTAAAATTTTACATAAAATTTAATCACTGTATTTAAAAAAAAAGGAAGAAAATACTTGAATTCAAAATGAAAAAAAAAACTAAATTGACCGAAGAGAGATTTTGAATAAATAATTTCATAACTCTTAAATCATAGTGCACAGTAGAATAATAAATCATACATTCTTGCATCATAAATATATAATTGAATGTGACAATAATGAATCGTAAATGCCTTGCGAAGCTTTATTTAGATCAATCATACCGAAAGTTTTTCGAATGTTTTGAATTCCCAACACTTAAACAATTACTAAAATAAAACTACAAATATGAGCAGTAGAACACATTTTAATTTTTAGTTTCTCACGCACTATTAGTTAGATAAAGGGTTTAATATTTCCCCACCTAATTTATACATTTATTTATTTTTAATGACAGATAGATTTCTTTATGATCAATTCGTTTGAGAACAAATGTTAACAACTATTAGTCATCAATAAATCTATTTTTGAAAATTATAATTCTCTAATTAATGATTAAAATTTGAAAATATTATGTAGTTCAGTTATGTGTAATGTATTCTCATGGGAATGAAATCCATGTAGGGGTATGATTTTGGAACAGATAAGCCTGTGGTCCACAACCTCGTTCGCGTTTTTTTTTTTTTTTTTTTTTTTTTTTTTTTTGAAAATATAAACCTGAAATAAGCTAAACTAAAAATAATAATAATAATAATAATAATAATAATAATTGTCAGAACAACATACAAAAATATAACATAATTTAAACATAAGTAACATAAATAAAAGAATACAGAAATTAACAAAGAAGAAATATTCAAAATTCAAAAAGAAGATTTTACCCACTTTTTTCAAAATGAGAAAATGACACAGTTTTCCCCCTGTTTTTAGCACCTCTCATTTAAGATAATTTTTATGCACTTTTATTAACATGAATTCGGTTTGTCTGTCTGTCTGCCGTTTGTATGTCTGTCCATGCTCTAACTCGCGTATAAACATTCGCATTGTCATGCAATTGATATATATTATTGAGGTTTACTATGGCATGCTCGGTATTGAAAATGAAGTGTATAGCACTTATAGTATTTTACAGGGTCACTCAGAAGAATTTAATTACTATTCCATTACTCCCATCCTATGGGAAAAAATCATTTGCAGAATATTTTAATGCTGTTACACAATTTCAAATATTTAAAAATTGATATATATCACTGAGGTGGCTTACTATAGAATATGGTGTGCATTGCACTTATAGTTCCTTTACAGGGACACCCAAAAGAATTCCGTTACATTACGGTCTATGGAGAAAAATCGTTTGCGTTTCATTCTTTAACCATATTAAAGGGTAAAGATTTGTAAAATTATTTTGAAAGTGTTGGAAAGGGTTACATAATGTATGCTTGACGCAAGATTTTTCGTTCTTGTTTACCTTCATTTGGTTCATGTTATGCAAATACAAAAAAATTTAATTAGTTTTTCACCCATTTCCTGATGCGTTAGAGCAGGCCTGTCCAACCTTTCAATAAGCAGGGTCGCACTTCAGCTCTTGGCAAACAATGGAAAGCGCCATTATTCACGGGATTTAAAAGATGCAACAATATTATCTCACTGTAAGCGTTAGACACACCCACACTTCTTCTCAGTATTACCAATTTATCCCGTTTGACTGTATAGTATGGTGTGCACAGCATTTATTTGCAGGGCATGTTGCATCCGTTCGTTTACAGGGACACTCAAATAAGTAGGTTACAGTACTGTCTAATAAGAACAATAATTGCTGGAAGTGCGTTGTTTTCAGTTGTGGTACGCGTTTTTAGGTGCGTTCGTAATTATATAAATACGTAGCACCTATAGTCGTCGCTTGGTCCGTCCGTCTGTCCGTCCGTGTGTCTGTCCGTCTGTCTGTCCGTCCGTCCACATATAACAACGCAAAAACTACCCAACCGAATGGTTTGCAATTTAAAATATATTATCTTTGCAGAATTTTGTCGAGACATTTCAAATTTTATTAAAATCGAATCAAAACTTTAGGAGATATTAATAAAAATATTTATTAAGAAATTTGAATTTTTTTTTTTTAAATCGGTGCTTTTTTGTTATAGGAGCTACCGAGGTTTAATCGTCAAGCGACCGAGATACTTATTTTATGACAGAAATGAATCTGCAGACGATATAATTCATTTCACAGAATTAAAAATAAGAAAAGATCTGAATATTTATGTAACTAGCTATTGTACGAACGCACCTCATTTGTCACGTTTGACGTACAATTTCCAACTTGTTAAATTTAACCAACATTTTGCATATTACTTGATGTGTATAAATTCTATAGATTATATACAGGGCTGCACAAAAGAATTCGAATACATTTCTGCTTATTGGCGATAATTGCTGAAGGAGAATTTTCAGTTGTGTTATATGCGTTTCCTAACTCAACTACATGTTTGAATACTATGTAGTATATATAAAAATCTGCAGATCCTATACAGGGCTGCACAAACTAATTTGATATTTTTCCGGCTATAGATTGTAACTGCTGAAATTGTGTTTTCAAATGTGTTATGCGTTTTACAAATTTTTTACTTAGAGATCATCTTTTACCTTAGTAAACGGTGAAGTTTTGTTACAGTATTCTAAATGTGTTGGGAAGTGTTTCATAATCTATGCTTGACGCATAATTTTTCTACCTTGTTTAATTTTACAGTTAATGGATGCCGAGCACTACCACCTCCGAAAGCTGGCTATCTTGTCTACAGCAATAATCGCTCAGCTCTTTACATGTGTTGCAAAGGACATGTTTTTAACGACAGCCTATCGAATTCTCTATTACTGAAATGCATCGATGGAACATACTGGAACGGAACAGTGACACCATGTTTAAGTAAGTTTTGAGTCTTCATTAATATAGCTACATTAATTCTCTAATGTTTGTTTCAAGACTCAAGTTTACTTATTAACCATTGGGAAAATGGTTGTTGTTTTCGGTCGAGAATGGACCTCTTGTCGTCGTCATTTTATTGACTTCGTCACTTTATTTTTGTAAGCATTTTTAAGCGTTTTTAACGAAATTCTGTAACTTTATAAGAATTTTTAACGAAAGTCTGTAATTTTAGAAGAATTTTTCTTTGAATAAGCAATAGAAATGCATAAAATCTTTACAAAAAGGATAGATGCAAACTATCAGATATGAAAAATAAAGTAGAAATGTAGTACTTTCGTGTTATAGCGGCCCCCAAGGATGAATCGCCAAGCGACTAAGATTTATCGCCAAATTATAAAGCATGTATGACATTATAATAATATATGATATATATATAACATTTCTGTTTCTGTTTTCATTAATATATTGTAAATTTGGTACTTTCGTGTTATAGCGGCCCCCAAAAGGGATGAATCGCCAAGCGACCTATATATAAGCTTTGCGCTGACCTTGGCGAAATCATAACTGCAACCTTGGCATAATCATAATTGTGGGGGCCGCTATAACACAAAAGTATGGTATTTTTTTTTTTTTTTTTTAAGCTTTCGGAACATTTTTCCAATGGTTATTGTAATTTGTTAAATTATAACTTTTTTTTTTATCATTATCTTGTTTTCATACAGCATGAAGAAATATGTCTTAAGTCTGATCTCAAATCCAAAGGAGCTACTTTCTGACCATATTTTCTGAATTCCTTTTTTGTTCGGAAACTATTAAAATTGGCAGGTTTTCTTATTCAGAAACTATGTAACCGAATGGTGTTTTACATTTTTTGGTAAAAGCAGGAGAACTTTTAGAAAATGTCAAAGTTGGCGTTCTGAACCGAATTTCCGGATGTGACAGCGCGGGAAAAGAGAAGAACCTGTGTTTATGTGAAAACAATCGCTTATAAGAAAGACAAGTAATTTTTTTAATAAAAAAAAATGGAAAACACCATTCGATTCCAAATCACTTTAATTAGTCAGGCATGCCAATTTTATGCCTTTAAATTTAAAAAAGAGTAAGAAAATGCAGAAAACACAATTATTCAAATTGGTAAAGAAATCATATGAGATGTAATTTTCCAAAATGGGCGACAAAGTCCGGGCCAGGAATTGCACCAGGGATCTCTTGGTAGGGATCTTCAGCCAAGAGATCCCTGGTTCGAATCCTGGCCCGGACTTTTTCACCCAGTTGGGAAAATGACATCTCATATGATTTCTTTACCAATTTGAATAATTGTGTTAAAATTAATCTATTTTTAGATTTAATCTCACACATGCGCAAATAAGTTAGTTTTTTTTTGTGAATCTTACAGAAATCCCCTCTCGTTTTAATATATAGGATGTGTATTCAGGGGAGGGGTAGTGATGCGCCGCCGTTGTAATTTATCCTTTGTTGGGGGGAACAGTGTAGAAAAGGTTGAAAATCAGATATGATTTTCTTAGAGGATTTTTCTTCTTTTCTTAGAGGATTTAAAAATGTAAATCAATTTTTCCCAGAATGTATTTTTACACTCTTTTATTTAACTCAACTTGTTTTTGTATGTACAGGTGGACTTTTGTAATAGATTTTTAACTCACTTCTTCATATGCTAGAATTATCAAAAATTGCGTTCACAGGTGTGTTTCCGATGACAATACAACATTTTAATATCTTTAGAATTTAATTAAAAATTAATAACTTAATTTTAAGGCATTTTTTGCGTTAGCCCGCCAAATGTGATAAATAACCAAATATTCTTTATTGTTACAATTGTATAAGAGTTACAACAACAATAAATTTAATGACGCGTTAAACCACGCTCGTCAAAAATAGGCCAACTGGCCGTGAAACTGCAACAACGAGCTATTTTAAACATTAAAAAGCAAAAAATACAAATTAAAAATAAACAGTGTAATATATATATATATATATTTAAATACGCCTTATTAATTAAATTATGATTATACGTTGAGAAATCAATTTAGAAATTTTAAAAAGACAGTTTAAATAATGTTTGGACTGGTTAACTCTTTACCCGTGGAATATATTTCAGAAAAATGTGTCAAAAATGGAGAAAAAAAAATATCCTCTTTAATTATGTGTATTATAACAATATAAAAAGAAAAGTGCCTATTTAAACTGAAGGCATTGAGCTCACAGGCTATTCACACTAATTGTATATTATATTCTTATTTCAAAGAATAATGCCCTCGAAAATTAAAGAAATCGACAATAAATTAAGGGGGGGGGGGTAGATCCTCGCCCCCCCTTCATACTTAACCAATGAGCCCCCAAAACTAATCAGGGAAGCGCCTTATCACAATGAACCTATGTACAAAATTTGAAGCAAATAGAATAATTCTGCATGAAAAACCCATTTATCTAAATGAAGAAGGGGTTAGCCCCCCGTTCCCTCTTTATACTTAACACCAATGAACTCCCAAAACTAATCAGGGAAGCGCCTTATCAGAATGAACCTATATACAAAATTTGAAGCAAATCGGATAATTCTACATGAAAAACAGAACCGGTGGGCACATTAGCTCTCAGGCTTTGATAGCCTGTGAGCTAAAAACTAAAGTTGAGTTAAATAAAAGAGTGTAAAAAAAAACTAACATCGATAAGCTAAACTCATTTATCTAAATTAAAGGGGGGGGGGGGGGATTAGCCTCCGTTCCCACCCTTTATACTTAACCAATGAACCCCCAAAACTTATCAGGGAAGCGCCGTATCAGAATGAACCTACATATACAAAATTTGAAGCAAATCGGCTATTTCTATCAAGAGTTATCGAGTTACGTACATACACACATACATACGTGCGTACATGCAGAACCTGCGGACACATTAGCTCCCAAGCTTCGATAGCCTATGAGCTTAAGAAAGGTTAGTAGTAGATTAATTTGTAAAAATAAATAAATAAATAAACGAAATAACTACTGTATTTAATATTTTCACATATATCAGAAATATTAATGAATTATAGCCATATTTTACTCAGCTCTAACCATTTATTATAAAAATAATAAATTAAATTGCGTTACACATTTGCAAAAGGAAAACGAATTCACGGAATAGAACTACTGATTTTTCTCCTGCCCGAAGTTAGCTCGGTCATTTTGAATATGGCACGTTTAAGATTCCCGAACTTTATTCGGGTGACAAGGCAAAGGGTTAAACGTAAAAGCCTGGAACTGCAGACATGACTATTGAAGTGATTTGGAATCAAATAACGTTTTCATTTTCCAATAAATGCATTACATTTTTTACTAATAAAACGATTACTGTCTCATAACGACCTTTCTGGGATTGTCGCGTCTGGAAATTTTGTTCAAAATGTTCACTTTAAAATAGCATGATCTTTTGCTATATCGAAAATTAGAAAATGCGCGATTTCATAATTTCGGAATAAGAACACCTGCCGATTTTATGAGTTTATGAATAAAAATGAATTCAGGAATGCGTCAGAGAGTATCTAGTTTAAATTCGAGAACAGCCTTAAAAAAAAAAAAAAAAAAAAAATCAAACAATAAATTAAAATATTCTTTGACAGCAAATTTGGTAAAAATGAAATATGCCATACCCTCTTTTTACATTTTCTGTATGCCTACTTTTAATGTTAACTGTTCTGTAATATTTCCATGTTTTCTAATTTTTTTTTTCCTTCTTTAATCCTATAGCCATAGAGGAAGCTTTGCGATCAAGAAAAAATTTCTCAGGTGATGATATGTATTCTATGGAAAAATCAGATGTTGTAGAAGTGTATCTGAATAAGCATAAATATATAGAAGGTAAATGAGCGTTATTATTATTATTATTATTTATATAATTTTGTTAGAAATAACAAACCAATGATAAAATATTGAAAAGCTAAAATAGTTCTAAATGTTGTATTCTAATCTTAAATGGCTGATTATATATTTTTTTTCTTTGACAGAAATTTTGATTCCCGTAGCCTGTGTTGTAGGACTTGTATTTGGAAATTTAGCTATAATAATTGGCATCCAAAAATACAGAAGGTAAGTTGCATATAAATTTGTTTTTAGCGACAGAGTCCCATTTCTTTCACTACGGATTTTTCCGTCGTCGCACAGTGGGGCGTTTTGATGATCTAGTTCTAGGTGGACAAAATTTATTTTTCCTATTATCTCTGAATTTAACAAGACTGTGTGTATACTGGTAGCTGAATGTCTCTTTTATCGAGATCCGTACGAGTTTTGTCGAAAAAATCCGAGGTGTAAATTAACTACGACCTTAAAGAAGACAGTTGGTTTGAGGGAGTTTCAACGGCTGCACTAGTTTCCTGTAAGTTCAGAAACACGTCGTGACTATTCTGTTTTGTTTGAAAGCCCGAGTTTACTGGACATATGTCACATGTTTGTCACAAGATTTAACCTATTGTTGTTTGAAAATAAGCGAGCGCCATCTTGTTTACAAATTTTATCTTGACTTTCAGCACAGTATATTAAGTATTATTATGCAATAAGCATTTTTTTTTTAAATCAAAGTACTATTCCTAAAATATTGAAAACTTAAGAAAACTCCTGCAAAAGTTCGCAAATCATTAAGTTATATTAACTTGCAGTGTATGTATGTATGTTTAGTTTAAATCTTGCAAGTCAATTTTAAACCACTTTCAATTATCCGATTGAGCTGAAACTTTGAATACACGTATAATTTCAATGACAATACAATGTTATAATATAAATAAATAATGATGTAAATAATATAATAATATAAATAATATAATAATGATATAAATAATAATAACAATATAAATAATAATAATAATATAAATAATTAAATAAACCAAATATTTATCACTGCTTGAATATTTTATTTGTGATACATTCGAAATGCCACCAAAACGTAATTAAACTTCAATGCAATAATTTTGTCCATCTAGATCGTCAAAACGCCCCACTGTGCGTCGTCAGAAATGTGTTGCCCCCAAAATATTAGAAATGTAACCTAAAAAGTAGTACGGTATGTAGAGATCCTGACGATGGTTACCACCGATATATGGTACCCCTTTCTTTCATCGCTATCGCTCATCCATCACATCTAAATCTATGCTAAAATTATAATGAAGAAACTTTTGTTTGTATGTCTATACTAATATTATAAAAAAAGAAACGTTTGTTTGTTTGTTTGTCTATACAAATATCGTAAAGAAGAAAAGTTTGTTTTTTGGTAGGGATAATTTCTGAAACTACGGAATCGATTTCAAAATTAATGGTAGCAAAATTATGGTGACAGTCTCTGCTGCAACATAGGCTATATTTATGTCGGTACCACAACCCACAAGAGAGTGCAGAAGCAAAAAGAAAAAGGCTCTAAAATTGCGATACTACTAGGGATAAAAAAAATTGAAATTTGCATGGAGGCTATACTTTTAATATGTGAAAACTCGCTAAGAACGTTTTTCTAAAAAAATTCGAAATTTAAGCAAATAAAATGAACCAAAGTTAAAAAAAATGCTCCAAATTACGATTTCTTTGTATTTTTTGTGGCTAGAAACTTTAAATTTGACATGACAATTACTTTTAAGGCGTAAATGCTCGCACCGAAGAGTTTCTAAAAAATTCGATATTTAAAAGAATAAAATAAGCGGAAAATATTTTTAAATCACGATTACTTTGGAACTATCCAGCCGATTAAAAAAAATTCTTTCGAGTTAGTAATGGTGACTTAAAATGGGATAGATTGTATTTCTGTACAACTGTCCTCAAAGGGGTTCAAGAACAACAAAGTTCTAAAATTACGATTGCTTTGAATCTGTTGAAGCTATAAACATGACATTTTACGTGAATAGTAAGCGCTTAAAATATACACAATCGCTGAGAACAGTTCTAAAAAAATCGAGATATAAAAAGTGAAATGTACCGAAAACGTTTTAAGTTAAGCTTTTTTGGAATTGTTATATAGCTGGTAATGTGAAATTTGACATGGTAGTGTTACTTTTAACTTAAAAGCAACACTGCCATGCATGTCAAATTCATTGTACAGTTTATATACACCTAACTCATTGTTCAGTTAATTTTAAAGATACATGCAGAAAAAGGCATGCAGAAAAAGGCATGCAGAATTTTTAATTATTTTGTTGCAGCAAAGGAAAAATTTTCTAACAGGCCAATTTTGTATGGAAAAATCGAATAAAAATTTAAAAAGTATACATTTTTGAAAACTTAGCGAGAGGATAATTTCATTAACAATGTTACTTCTTACATTATTTTAAGAACTTTTACAATTTACATTAACTATTTATTTCCAAAAAGTAAAAAATTAAAGCGCGTTTCAGCCTTTTGGAATTCTCTGTTTACCGATCAATGCATTATACTCATTATTCACAAATGTTTATAAAATTAATTTTACGGTAACAATAATATATGAGGGGGGAATATTTTTAAATATTATTTTTTTCAAATCAACAATAAATTTCGTTTATTTTAAACACGTATCAAGAAATAATTGTCTATACGATGACAATGTATTCGAATTATTTTGAGTGACCCTGTATAGGAATTACTGATCATATGCGCACCACATAATGCAAAAAGCTTTTCAAGAAATAATCGGAATTATTTGGTGCGGCCCTGGTATACGAATAAGCTTTTACGTTACCACCCAGCAATTAACATTTTATTCAGCTAAAATATGCATAATGTTATCGAAAATTCGTTCCCAGCAAATACATTCATAACACGCAATGTGTCCGGATTATTTTCTGTAACCTGGTAAAAGTACTATAAGGCTGTTCTCAAATCCATAGGAGCTTCTTTCGGTCATATTTCTAAAATCATTGTTGTTCGGAAACGCATGAAATTGGCAGGTGTTCTTATTCAGAAACTATGTAATCGAAAGACGTTTTCCTTTTTTGGTAGAGACGGAAGATATTTCAGAAAATACTGTCAAAGTCGACGTTTTGAACCGAATTCCCGACGCGTCAGCACGAGAAAAGGGGAAAAAGTTTCGTCACGTGACAAGAATCGCTTATAACTCGATAAGTAATTTATTTATCAAAAAATGGAAAACTCATTTCGATTCCAAATCTCTTCAATAGTCAGGCTCAGGCATGCCAATTTTACGACTTTGCGTTTAAAAATGAGTCCGAAAATGTGCCAGAAAGTTTCACGTTGCTAAGCAGATCATTTGAGAACCACCTTAACACACCGTTTCCTATATAGTAAGCATGCAGCGGCGGTGGACCTTAATAACATAACATACATATGAATTTATTTCAGTTTGAAAAAGTATACCATCATAAAAATATATTTCAAACAATTACCATTAAAAAAATCATGCTGTTTTGGAGGTTTTTTTCCTGAAAACTAGGGGTCTTCAACCCCTGGCCCGCGGGCTATATACCATCCTACTTCGCAGACCAAACAAACAAACAAAAAAAAACAACCCCCCCCCCCCTTAAAAAATGGTGGCAAACAACTTTCAGATTAAAGGGTTGAAGATCAAAATCCCTACTGTAAATGAAGAAAAAATTAATTTTCTATAGGGGACGTTGTAATGAATCTCCATACCATACGTCATTTTCGTTACATTTAAAGTATCATAATTTCATTAAAGTGTATTTCAAACAATTTCCTACACTGCAAAAAATAATTGTTGATTTTACAGTATGAAACTGGCATCCCAGCTGCCAGTATTATACCGTAAAATTAACAGTATTAAACAGTAAAATAAGCAGTAATACGCTGCCGCGCAAGCAGTAATACGCTACCGCGCATTTCATACTGTAAAATCAACAATTATTTTTTGCAGTGTACTACAAGCCGTAATGTGAAACAACTCTTTTTATTTTTATTTTTCCTTCCCGTAAACGGAATTTTGATGCTATAATTTTCAATAGTGATAACACTGCAATGAACATCTAAAACATACATAAATTTTATTGCAATTCACGGAAACTTACAGAAGTTAGAGTATGGACAGATGGATAGACAATTCAAAATCAAAATTATTTTCAATTTTATTGGAGGATATTCAAAACCAATGCTTTTTCCCCTCCTTAAAAATGTTAATTTATTAGTGTACTTATCCTTAAAAAATGTTAGTAGGTTAGGGAGGTCTGCGTCCTCCAGCCCTAGCAACCCCCTTGAAAATAGAAAGTAGGGGGGCGCTTGAGATAAAATAAAAAAAAATGAGGTGACGTTTTGCTCCTCCACTACACCATTGCTTTTAAGACGTAAATGCTAGTTCAGAACTAAATAAAAAATTTAAAAGGGTGAATAAAGCGTTCTAAAATCACGATACGATTGCTTTAGAATTACTGAACCGATTTCAAAAAGTCTCTCAAGATAATAATAACAGTATCTGCTTAACAATGTAATATGATTTATCACTACAACTGCCCTCAAAAAAGTGCAAAAGCGAAAAAAAAAGTTAAATTCGATTTATTTTTAATCTTTGAGGCTATAAACATGAAATTTGATATGGTGGTTACTTTTAAGACGCAAATGCACGTTGAGAACGTTTTTTAAAATATTTGTAATTTAAAAGGATGTATGGGGAGAGGGAAAAATTAAGGGGATAAAAGCAGTTGCGAAATCCTACAGAAAACAACTGATATTGATGTACCTTTCCCTTGGAAACTACTGAAACTAGCTTAATAATTGTTTTAATATATTTTGGTATTATAATTAACCATATTTCGATCATTTTGTTTTTTGGAAAATCAATTCCTTTTTAGTTAAAAAAAATAGTAGACACATAGCTATTCATTTTTTATTTCTTGCTAGACGATCAATTTGCAATTTAGCTCCAACTAAAACAATTTTTTTTTTTAAATATTACAATCGCTTTAGTAGTTTTCCATAGGACTTTGCAAGTGTTGCCCCCTTAAATCGACAAAAATGTGCTTACAAATGATTGAATGTTCTTGAATAACTTTTTTTTTAATCATTATACCAATCCACAATATTTTAATTCACCGTTTAAAGCAATGCTTACAAACTACCTTATTTTTAATGGTATAAGTGATTTATTAAATATTAGAGCATTATATGGAGAAATCTTAAAAATAGAAAGGTGTAA
Organism: Maratus michaelseni; assembly: GCA_963931845.1. Lineage (NCBI taxonomy): Eukaryota > Metazoa > Arthropoda > Arachnida > Araneae > Salticidae > Maratus > Maratus michaelseni. The sequence continues at coordinate 155,035,562 of OZ007591.1, read as the reverse complement.
TTACATAATTTTCAATACTTTATTCTTAGTTGCAGAATTCTGAAGCAAAATTACAATCCCCTAAAGCAGAAGAGCATTACATTTTATAGAATAATTATTTCTCCTAGTTTACATAATCTTTTTTTTCAACATTTACACACTTTTTAACTTATGTAAGTGTTTCCTTTTATTTATTTTATTATTATTTTTAAATATTCATCTGCATACCTGCAAAAGTTGGAGGGAAAAACAAGGGAGATTCTTCTAGCAACTTTTCTTGGTTAGCATGCAATTTAAGAAACATAAACATTAAATTTATAAAGAGACACAGGGGTAAAACAGAGATGTTTTTTAAATGGATATGTATTAACTTTCTAAACAGAAAAAAAAAGAATATTTCATGCAGATATTTTAACATAAAGAAAATGGTTTTTAAAAATTATTTCTTAGCACTAATCGCTTAACTCTTAAGATAATTACAATGGTCATTGTTAACGGATTTTATTTTATGGAAAAATAAATTTACATCTGATTATATACTGTAAGAACAGATTTAGCTTATAGTGAAATTTTTATCAAATTTATGGCTTTGTTTTAAAAAATTAAGAAATATTGAAGGGAAAGCAGGGTAAGATTACGAACTCAGTTCTTCTTCCGTCCAATCACACGTAGCAGTACCCGACATGGTGCACCTTGTTGGAGGTTCAAGTAACTCATCATCAACAATTCGCTTCAGAACAACCTGGAAGTAGCTGCAAGTCTAAGTTCGATTTTCAAGTATGTTGTAATTTTTGGACCTCACCGTGCATAACGAATTACTCATCTGTGATAAGTTATTTCAATCCCTCATTAAAATATTCTCAATACGTAAAAAATTATCAAAATATAGATTGTTTATAATGAAGGATACATTGATAAACCCAGTTCAAACAAATATGGCAGTGGTGGGGCATCAAGGGGATAATGATATGGAAGATTAGGACAGTAAAAACAGCATATGTGGGGAACAGGGGGCAAGGATGAACTGTCTAATTGGGATGTAGGTCAAGCCAGGTACAGACCCTGGAGATATGATTTTTGCTTTTAAATTTCCAATTTACAGCTTGTTTTGAATAAATTATGAATCTGTTTAGGATGTTGTAAAATGTGTTGAATAAAGTTTTATAGGTACCTTGATAAATATTGTTATCCATTATAAATGACTTCCTTTCGATTTTTTTTTTTCCAATTGTTTTTTGAGGGCAGATGAAAACAATTCAGATTATTTTCTGTTGGTGAGAAAGGTTATGTCTCATATCAATTACAGCTTTTTAATCTACTTATTGGATTCAGAAAAACTTTTGGTAGCTTAAGCTCATTATCTTACCTCCCCTTCCCTATATGTATTTTTTAAATACTCAAGCAAAAGGGAGAAATGCTTTAATGTAAGTATGATAATGCCAAAATAAGTGAGTCTCCATAGAAAAAAAGAGATTTTGCCGGTATATATCTAATATTTCATTCGGTTAATTTTGCTTGTAGATACATGTGTGTGTACTTGTTTCAATTCAATGCAAGTTTCAAGACATTCTAAAAGCATCTATTTCTTACAGAAAAAGAAAATCTAATACACCTCACCACAACGGCAGAATGGTAACGAAAAGAAAATCTTCTACTCCATCAAATACCGAAGTGCCTCAGACTCTCCATGTTCCTGTGACAGTGCCCATAGACTCAACAATTCCTCATAAGGCACCCATACCAACTCTCCATCAAGCACCTGTTGTGCGACAAGCTCCAAGAGTTCTCATGACTGACTTATAGTATTTTGTGATCATAGATACTTCTGTGTAAAGAAGTATCTATCATTGTATTTATAATGGCAGACATGGGCGAAGGCAAGAGAGGATAGAGGAGGGCTACACCCTTCCCAAGATTTTGAAATTTAATAAACTAAATATTCTTTATATCTGACGATTTAGAAATATATATATATTTATTCTCCTAAGTGATTTAAAATAATTAAATACCAAGAGAAAAAGAAATTAAGAAATTTTCATCAGGGGCTCTGTCTGAGTTTAAAAATAATCTTAACGAAGTCTATATTTAAAAATAATCTTAAACGATGGGGTTCAGGGAGCAGAGTCTCCTGATGAAAATAAATTGTTTAATAAAATTAATATTTGTTAACGTTAAAATTTCGGCACTACATTTTATATTAATATGTTTAAAAATTATCTTGCACAGGGTGTTCTGACAAAAAGTTCTTAGTTTAGCCTATTTCATTTTATATACTCCATTATAAGAATAGCCGGTTAAAGAAAATTTTGAAAATGATCGTCATTTTGACAACTGGGGTTACCCTGGAGCCCAGACAATCAGCTTGGCGATCAGACCTAACAAAAGTTTTGATGCGGTTTTGGAAAAAATGTGACTAGGCTCTAAATGACAGTACCTCTGTTTCAAATCTTGCCCTCCTCTGTATTTCTTTCTGCTGGAGCCCATGATGGCAGATAACCACAGTCTTGTAAGTTTTGCTTACAATTCAGATTTTGTAGGTTATTTATTGCCAAGCAAAGATTTTATAATTCATAACTTTTCTAATCATAAGCAGACTGATCGATTCAAGATGACTGCCAGCTAATAATTTCTGTAGTATGTATGTATGTACATAGCATCTTTGGATGCAAAAGAATGAAAGACAGTTTACTTGTAACCTTGAAACTTCCACTTTGCTGAATTCTATATATCAGTGGTGGTTCCCAAACATTAGGTTGCGAAATCATTGAGTTCTTCAAAAATATATTATTAATTTTAACTGCTGTAGAAAAATATAACAAATATACATTGTGTTCCATCTTTAAAGAAAAAAATAATCATAAAGAAATATATGTAAACAACTTCGTGAAATGACAGTGTTGTATTAAACATTGCGTTGAGAACGACTTGAGGCTAAATTTAACGTTTCAATCCATATAACAATCCCATTGGTACAAAACTTGCACTGATTTTCAAAATGTATATATTTTTTTATTATACAATTATTAATATAGTATTTTTGTTCATGCTTAGTAAAAGAAGGTTATGTTTTATTAACATACCGTATTATAATTATTATGATATTCACATTAGAAATACCTATAACTATTTCCGTTTTTATGCTCTGTACGAAAGTTCAGCTTTCCCCTATGACAAATTATACAAAAGCCTCTATAGATCTACATAATAGGTGGAGCCTGAAAATCTTTTTCAAACTTTAAGATAGGTTGCATAATAGTAAAGTTTGGGAACCATTACTATAGATCATGAGGTAAAGCGAATAGAAACAAAAATAAGATTTACCAATTTCATCAATGTTTCTGCTTATGGGGGGAGGGGGGGGGATAAGCACATATATATATATATATATATATATATATATATATTCATTTTTGAAAATTATCTTCAAAAAATTAAATAAGGAAAATCTTAATATGATAAAATGTAATTCCAAGAGAAAAACATTCAAGACTCCACAGTGTCTTTTACTTGTGTTAATATAACACAGAATATATTTCTAGCTTAATATATGTATACACACCATTAAAAGATAGTCATTTTAAAGTATAAACTAATCAAACACTGCCAAAAATGTATTCAAGTAACAGCAACATATATCTTAAGGTATTTTTGGAATGTTTTCACATAAATTATTTTATTAAAAGATTTTTGCTAATTATTACAATTATTTTTATAAAAACAAATTCAATGTTTTATCTAGATTCCAGAAATATACTAACCGTCTTCCGTTATTTCTCTTAAAATATTCTAACAATCCCAAGGATTTACTATCTATATACATTCATTTTTGTTCTTCTTTTGATGTGTATACTTAGAATGTAAAACTGAAAAATGGAGTTAGAGATGCTAAAAACAAAAATTGTCCTTTACACATTATTTAGGATTAATTCTAAAAAAGTTACTAACGTATGAAAAAAATATTTTTGATAGTTGATTCAGAAATTGCAGGATCAGTTTATACAGATAGCTTTAAATATGTGCAGATATTTCAAGAAGTGCAACATACATTCATCATAATATATTTATCTGCAAAAGTTAGACTTAATATTGAAAACAATCTTGTGCAGAAAAAAAAAAAGCATATCCTTTGAAAATACTGCACAAGCATTTTCTTCCATAGTAAATAATATATACATATGGATATTTATTTGTGATGATTTTCTTTTGAACTAGTCAAAAGTTTTTCAATTGAAAGTTTAATTATAGTTTTTATCATAATAATGAAAATTTGTAAATTTTATAAGGGCATATTTTTAACTAAATATGCTACAAATTTTGTATATAAGTTAATATATTATATAATAGAAGATAATTCTGTGAATGTTGATATAGATTATATTATAACATGAGTGTAAATATTCATTTAAAGTAAGCATCGTTTGTCGAATGAATGATGAATGTAAAACTGTCATGAACGCACTTTTGCACAATGTGATGTGATAAATTTTTCATTTTTCACTTGTAAATATACCATGTCATCTTTTGTACATTTTACCATTTGAATTCTTCTGATGAATTTACATTGAAAATAAATTGCTATTTATAAAAAACTAGTATTTTTCTTGCATTATGTATGTATCAGTACAGATACACAATCTAAACATGTTTCTCTACCAAGTAACAGCATTTTATATGATTTTCAACATTATTTTTTGAAAAGATCTTATGTTGCTTAAGTTAATTTAAAATTGTTTAGAATTTAAATAAAAAACATAAGGTTAAAGTGTTTTCACAACAAGATTAAACTTTATTCAAATTTTGTTTTCATATTTGAATTAATAATTCAACTTATTGCATACATTTTTAATTCTAACTAATAAAACTAGTATGGCTATTTCTGCATTTGTAGCTTACAATTTTAGCATGTGTGTAGAATATTTAACAATTAATCCAGAATGATCATTTGGAACCTGAATTAGAATATTAAGCACATTAAAGTATGCATACATGCATGAAAATTACTTTGTAATTGTGCCATTTATCACTATTTTACTATTTTATTTTCAAAATTTATTTCAGCTTGATTCATTAGATAAATTGCTTAATACTCACGATAGATTAATTCAAGTCAGAAGAATTTAAAAAAATGTTTACAATTAGCAACAATTTTGAATTTTATACATTATTTGCAGGCAAAACTTGACGGAAACAATGGTAAAACAGATGATTTTAAAGCAGATTACCTATTTTCACATGGTTGCAATGGTAAGTTTGTTTTGAATCATCAGAGATGTCACATCACTTGGATATAGCAACTATATTAGGACTTCATGTGGTGAAATGGTTTCATGTGAAATGTGCAATTCAAATTAATATTATTTGTTGAAATTTGCCCATTTGCAAAATCAGTTCTTTAATGTGGTAAACATTATCCATCACCGAGTCTTAAAATACCACGTCAATTATCTTCAATGGCAGAACAACCACTACCAAACAACATGCATCTTTTTGAAGCTCAAAAATGGTTTCTCATATTGCACTTCTTGAAGTCACAATTTAATTTCAATGGAGTCGTATCTTTCTACTCATAGAACCAAGTTACTGCAAAAAATTGCATTCTGAATGCAATGTCCAACTGATGTAGGTTTAAACAGAGTAACAGCTGTGCATAAAGGAAGTGGGTAGATAAGCATTGATATCCCCCCCCCCCGCCCCTTTCCATCTAATAGGGTAAAGAAAAAATTAATTATCCAAGATGTTTTGATTGTATTAATATAATTCAGGAGCTATATCTAATGCCTACCTGATTGATTTTTGCTGAAGATTGTTTAACTGTGTTATACAAAATCAGAAACATAGCTTTATTTAGTAAAATTTAATGTATTTCAATAATATCAATTTGATTTGTTTTGGATATGATGCACCTATAACACTATCATAATTTTTACATGTTTTACTTCATTTTTTACATATTAACATATGAAATAGAAAAACTATGATGGTGTTATAAGCACTTATTATTAAAAAATATATATCAAAATGGTCAAAATACATTAAAATTAGCTAAATAAGCCTATATTTCTGATCTTGTACAACACATTTAAACAACCCTCTAACAAAAATCAATCAGACAGGTAGTAAATATAGATTCTAAATTATATTAAACATTCAAAACATCTTAGAAAACAAATATTACTCTACTGGAAAACAAAAAGCAATGCTTATTCACCCTTTTCTTTTAATATATCTTACAGGTTGAAGTTTTATCAAAGTTGGCATCAAGTTTAATTGAAACAAGCTCTATAAACAGAAAGTTCTCAACTTTTTTTACTTTCCCCACATATTATTCGATAAGACTGTTCATGGAAAAAAAAAAAGAGAATTCATACAGACAATCATCATTCTTGAGTAAAAAAGCAATATTTTTTATTTTACAGTCATTATAGTTCATACTAATTACAAATAAAAATATCTAAGAAGTTTTTACATAAATATCATTATTCTAAGCATTCAATTTACTTCAAAAAATATTTTGATAGTACAGGATTCAAGAAACTGGTGGCACTTAAGATAGTATTTAAATAAACCCTCTAGTTTACACTACAAAAAACTGCAACATCTTGTTATACTACAATGATTGCAAATTGGGTTTTTAGATATACTGATAACAAAGTGAGAAAATAATACAAAAAGTTTAAATTGCCACAGCAGTACCACAACAGAACAAAAGATAATAGAATTTTTATTGTTGTAATTGTTAAAAATCTTCATGATTAACAGGTATACCCTGAGTTAGTTGAACATGTAAATATGAGCAACATGTTTACATTTGTTTAAATAAAAATTCACAATTAATATTTTCATATTTAAAATCTAAAACTTAGTATAATTTCAGAAGCAAAATAAAATGCTAAAATTGTTAAAATCTAAATATAATTGGAAAAATATTTCAATTTAAATTTTAGTTCAAATAGATTTAAATTATAGGACAAGTTTTTGAAAAAAAAAGAAAAAAAAAGTTGCACATTTTTAAGATTTAATGCAATATTAAGTATTCTACCATATACTTTTATTCTATATGAAGTAGTTGACTATGTAGTACACTAGATGCAGAAACTGATTGTAGACCAGTACATGAATGAAGTACTGTTGAATGCCAGGAAATGGCAAATAGCCAGTATGTCTGAAAAATTTCTCATTAAAAAAATTAAGATCATGAAAAATCTTTCTAGATCCTACAATTTTAAATAAAAATGTTCATCTATAAGGATGGTATGAGACACATTCACAACATTGTTGCCATTTTTTTAACCATATATATATATTTTTTTTTTTACAAAAGCACTTTATTCTGTTCCGATACCTCTTGATTACAAATTGCACAGTGTTTAATAAAAGGGAATGCTTCTTTAATATATTTATTAAGAAGAGAAATTCAAAACTCTTTACTAATTCAACTGTTATGATGGGAGCCAAATCTAATATTATAAGTTAATGGTCCTTTGTAAGTAGGATGGAGACATTTGTTACAATAGTTTTATTTATTTATTTTTACAATAGCAGCAAATATAAAAGCACCCATTCTCTCAACCTATATCAAACTGGAATGGCAAAAATATAAGAACCACCACCAAGTGAATTTTACAGGAGTCACTGTGAATAAGACTCGCATTTAACTTTGTTCTTCCAGTAAATAATGTATTTCAAAGCAAACCAGCAAAGAAATTGCTTAAACAAATAAAGATGAAACAATAAGATATACATTAGATAAAAATTGGTAACAGAGATGAAGAAAACAAAAAGAACAAAGCACAGAATAACAAAAAATATCTCAAATGCATTTTTTTTTTTTTTTTTTTTTTTTTGCCATAGAAAATTCTCTGTAAGATGAATACTATTTCCTTAAGAACATCTAAGAAGCTAAAAAGAAGATAGCTTCAACTGATAATTAAAATTTACATGTGTTTAGAAATATGCATGCTAAAAGAATTCATTCTGTATTTTGTACAGTACCAAAAAACACGACAATTGTATGTATAAAACTATAGTTAATTTATAATAATAGGTATTTAGTTTGTATTTATGTCCTTTCTAAAACATAATAATAATAAAAACACGGAAAAAAAGAGGCAACTGTACAAGGCTAATGCACCCATAAAGTAGAACACACAATTTCCATAATAATGTCTATGAGTATTACAATGATCTAAAAGTAACCTTTCTCTACAAGAAGCATCTCGCTTATTTTTCCCCATACAATAACATTCACACTTTATGGAAACATGAACTATAATCAATATATTTACTTAAAAAAATGTTTTAAAACAACTAAAAAGTACTTATACTGAGTAGTTCATATAGAAAACTGACAGTGATGTTAGTCAAAACATGACAAAACCTTCCTTAATCTCTAACTGGTAAATGATTTTCAAGGCAAAGAATGGGTGGAGAAATTCTTTATCCATATCACTTGGAGAGTAAGTTTTTATCAAGTTACAGAAACTGAATTCATTGTTTCTATTTTTCATATTTTGAATAAATAAATAATATATATATATATATAAAATAAATAAATAAAAGAATTTTTTTTCCCTAGGAGGGGCAGGGCAGAGGAATAAAAAAGTTTATCTCTATAGACATCTATTTCATATAGATTTTTCAAAATCTGTTTAATATGGACTTTACTTAGTATTTTTAAATATTTAAAAAGGGAAATGTTCCTGAAAACATCTTTTAACTGAAAAATACTGAAAAAGTTTATCTATAACACAAAAACTGATAACTCTGAGCATATATTAAGCAAATTGAAGAGGAAAACATTTGCCATAAATATGTCATTGTAAATCATAGAGTGTGGTTTCAAATATTTTCATAAGAAGCATCTACAAATGTTTCCTTACTTATTTTATAAGGTAGTGACTGATGTTTTAAAAATTAAACAATTTAAAACTACATTTTTTTTAAATTTCAATAAATGCATTTCATTTATGAAAAATCTGCATCACAACAGCAAAAATTACTGGAAGAGTATATAGTGCTTCTATACTAGCAGGTCATATTATTTAGCAAAAATAAATAAATAAATAAATAAAAATAAAAATAAATAAATAAAAATAAAAAATGGGCTCTTTGTTTATCTTCACAATTACACATTTGAAAAAGGTTACAATCATAGCACTTATTTTCAAGCATATCACAGATAATTCAACACAGATAATTCTTGCTCAGTAAAATGTGTGCAGATTTGAGCATAACATGGGAGAAATATAACTACATGTTAATGCAACAGAATCACAATAACTCCAGACCCCACAGGCATCAGACAATAGATCAAATGCATTTAGTGTTGATTTAGTGAGATTTTACATCACTTACCCTTTACTCTGATTCCTGGTTGCAAACAAGGGAATAAGCTTTATCCTCAGCTTTCAGTTTACACATTACACCATGAAGAAAAACTCTTATCTACTTCTTTTTTCCCTAGCTAATACTATCTCTCACGATTTTTAATTACAAATTTCAATATTGCCTTCTCGGGATATAACATTTGATCTCAGATTAGCCATGTTCAAAGTATCATGACTCTATGCTGTATATCTTCTTAACTAATAATTTGTAAATATATTACCAGAAAGAAAAATCTAACATTGGATGCACTCTGACCTCATGATCAAGAGTTGAATGATTTTTCTGACTTTTAGTCGCTTAGTAGCTTAGAATGATTCATCTCATAGGTAAACCACCACCATTTCTCAAAATAAAAACAATATTTTCTTTCTGCTATCTCTTGTCACTAGTGAAAACTGTCATAAAAACTGTAGAGAAAAAAATTCACAAAAAAAGAACTAAGAAGCAAGAAATTGCAGATCAGCAACAGATTTTCATTCTAGTTTTAAATGAAATGAGTTATAAGTAACAAAATTAAAGTTTCATTTACCGCATAGAATTTTATTTATTTATTTATTTTGCTTTTCCCTTTCTTAAGAAGCAACATACAATTTTCAATTCTTAATAATTCATTGAATGTCCCACTTTCTTTTAAACATGCAGGAAGCAATGCATAACCAATTTGTTTCAGTTTTTGATGCATTGTTAATGATATTATGGTGCACAAATTCAGCTCTCATTATCTCAACTATGTTATTATTTCTGCAGAAAAAAAAAAAGAAAAGAAAAAGAACTTACATTTCGATTAACTGATTCCAAAATATCGAATTATTCTAAATTTCATGAAGTCTCAAGATCAGAGTCCAAAATAAAATTACAGTAGCTATTAAAGAAGACTTACGTAGATTTATGCTAAAAATGTGCCCAAGGTTCTTCTTCTTTGGAGTTAAATATTATGGCAGCCATTAGAATAATAAATGGGAAGTTACTGGGGTAGATGAGTTATTGCAATTCTATTGTATCAATAATGACCTACTGAAAATTCAAAATAAAAACAAACGGAGGGGAAAAACAGCGAACTGTAGGAATTGAATTACTCTCCGATTCCTAAAATATCAAATTTATTTATTTTTTTCAGCATGAAAAAATAATAATGCATAATTTTATTTTCTGCTGGATTAAATCTTTAAAAAATAGAATCAATAATATCTGAGAACTTTTTAGTTACTTAAAACTGATATGTAAGGTATTATAATTTAACAAGATTTGAGCTTAATTTTTTATATGTACATAGTTTTATTTATTTATAAATTTATCTGGATAAATCAACTGTCCTTTGCAGCAAAGAGGAGTTAAGAATTTTATTTTTAAATATATAAATAATTAATTCAAAAATTTATTTGCCATATTGACTAGATTAATAAATGAAGTTTTAGATACGCTAACCAACAATGTATTTTTTGGTTTCTAAGATTTTTTCTTCTTTCATTTATGTTATTTATTATATTTGTCTCCTATATTACCATACCCATCCAGATATTTTTGTTTTATCTACTATGTTACCATGAAAAAAAAAAAAGAAAAGATATTAACAATTATTTCTAAATTTTGTACTGCTAGACTGATGATCTAGCGATTATTTGTATAAATGAAAACTACAATAGATTTAAAATAGATTTATTAATTTTTTGATTAAAGACAGGAGGAAAGAATAGTTGATTCACCCATCTCTTCTGTTTTAAACTGATTATTTAAGTTATTTGAAATACATATAAACAAAATATTTTGTGCTGTTAATATAATATGTGTAATATTCGTGGGATAAATAAAATCACTTTTTTTTAAACAAACAAACACAAAAATAAAATAAATTTTAATACAATAACAACTTAGATTAAATAATAATAATAATTTCATGTTAAGTAATTCCTATATTATAAATATTTCTTCATCCTCTTTGCATTTCTTAGTGTCATTACACATATTTAAGACATAGTACCAATGTTAATGAGACAGGAAGAAAAAAAGGTGATTATGTGAATCAATAAAATAACATTTTTGAAAGCACAATAAATAAATAAATAAAAATTGTAAAACACATTATTAGACAATAAGTCATTATTAGAACAAACATAGCAATTACTATCTTAACCTCTTTATAAATATATATATTTTAAAGATCTACATAATTATTTACTATTTTCATTACATCAGAAATTTGATAAAAGCAATGATCAATTTATACAACAATTGACATTAAAGCCATTAAAATAAAACAATTATCAATAAACAACAACAAGTAATATACATCTTTGATGTTATAGTAAAATACATATAAATATATGACTAGAATCTTTTCACAATAAATAATTTTGATAAATTTGGGATCTTATTTTTTAAATTCCTACCGATAAAATACAAACTCAACATCACAGAGTTAAAAATAATTAACAACAAACAAATAAATAAGTAAATGACAAGAAAATACTTATAATTTAATTAACATTCTTTTATTCATTGATAATTAATTTAAAAAAAAATCTGAATGAACTTTGAAGTTTTGATATACAGGGTGTCTTTTTTATCATTATCCAATATTTAATTACCAAAATATTGGTTTTAGAGGTATAGTTTCAATCACAAAAATGTTTCAAAATTTTAGAATATACAGGGTGTCTAAAAATACACTGATATTTTAAATTTGCATTCTTCATCATATCAAAAGCAACTTATGTCAAAATAGTTATTTTTTTAAAAGTTACAAAATTTAAATTTTTATGCACTCCCCTGGGTTTTATGAGTTATATTTAGAAAAACTTTCTTTATGGCCTAAAAAATAAAAGAATAAAAATTTCCTGCTTCTACAACCAAAACTTGTCAAGTTATGATAGCTTGGAATTTTATTAAATTTCGTTATTTTCTGGTACTAAAAACTTCTGTTCCTTTTTTTTTGTGCCAGAAAATGATGAAAATTCATAAATTTAAAATATCATAACTTGATTTTTGGTCATATGATTTTTGCTGTTTTAACTATTAAAGCATGGGGAAATTTTTTTTAACATAACTTATATGATCCAGAGACCATATAAAAATGTTAATTTAATAATTTTTAATAAAATAATTATTTTGCTGTAAATGGCTTTCAATGCAATGAAGAACAACATTTGAAACAATTTTGCCACTGGGTCCATACCTCTAAAACTTAACGGCTTAGGAATTAACTATTGGATAACAGTAAGAGGAGACACTCTGTATATTTATAAAGTGATTTTATCTATCGTTATCATTCTTGGCAATCCTAGTTTTAAAATAAATTTAATTCACATTTTGGATAATTCCTTCTTGAATTAAGTTATTAAAATGTGGTATAATTTTGGGTAATTTCTGTTGCATCAATGATTTTTTGATACGAAAATTTGGTACCTCTCCATTATTACCTTCGACCATTTTTCATAACAAAAAATTATCGCCAAACTAAAGCCAGATAAATAAATGGAAGAATCTTGCCATTGGAATCTCAAACAAAAAAATAAATAAATACAAGAAATTTGCAAATGCCTTATTTAGTAAGCTTAAAATAATAAAATTTACAATATATTAATGAAAACAGAACAAAAAATCTTGGAAAAATCCATTTATTTATATTACTTTTCTTACTTATTTATACCCCTCTTGGCTGATGAATAAATGTTTGTGACATCAGTTGAAACTGATCATTATCTCAATGCTTTTTCTCTTTTTGATATGACACCACCATTTAAGGACACAATTGTTATTTTAATTAACGAAACTATTAATAAATCAGTAAAACATAATGAAAAATACAGGTAAATGTCGAATTAATAACCACCTGATGACACAGCAAATACGTGTAATGCTTCTGACACGTCAAGTGAATGTGACGCTACAGTCATGCATTTTTGGCCTTAAATCCTATAGTTTGGCAAACATTTCTTTGTTATGAAAAGTGGTCGACGGGATAATGGAGATGTACTGAAAATTTTATTATATATCCTTTTTCCAATTACAATTCATTAAGAAAATCAAGATTTGAATCTTTTACAAGATCTGAAACAATTGTCAAATTTAACATTATAATTTTCTGCATATTTTCAATGAATATATATTTTTTTTTCTTTAAATGGTATGAACTCTTTTATACATTTCTCTAGTAAAACAAAATAGTGATTGCAGTTTTTTAAGTAGCAAAATATGCTTATCGCTTAAATGATACTAGAATACAAACAAAACTGTTTTGTATAATTCACAATAAAAACAAAAATTCAATTTTATAAATAGAAGATCAGGAAAAATAGAAATATTTAATGCAATTTATATGCAATCCTCTTACTACAATTTTGACATAATCATCTTTCTTTTCTTAAAGAGCATAAGGTAAAACTATTTAACTATAAGATGAGAAGCATTTTTTTTTTTTTTTCTGGAAAGTATATTACCCAAAAGAGCTAATTTTACTAGTACATATCTTTAAATAATCTTTTGCTATTTAAAAACAATTTTACTGATTAATACTAAAGCACTCTTTTGTTTTAAAAAAATCTACAAAACTAAGGCAGTCATCATTCTTAATCAGTTGGTTAAACAGCAAAAAACTTCAATGCTCTATCAACATCATTCAGTCTCACAAATATAAAACAACCTTTAAAAATCACTTTTACAGATATCTATATATATATATATATATATTTATATTTAAACGCTAATGTGCCTTATACTCAATACTTCAAACAATAAAAAACAGATTCATTTTATATTTGATGAGAAAATTTAAAAATAATGTTATTTAAAAGTTCTGAAATATAACTGTTAATAAATTTGATAAGATACACATATACTATTCCTCAAAACATAATATTAATATACTCGAGTATATACATCAAATGGCAAAGCTGTGATTGCCTTGTAAAATAGAACATGATAAAAAATAAAATTAAATACATGGATACATTTTAATTAATTTAAATTATCACTAAAAATCTAAAATTTATTTAAAATAAAAAATAGGCTAAAGAGGAATAAATGTTAAAGTAGAGGTTCCCCCCTCCTTAAGATCTGCAATAATTCTTTCACTCTCCACAATAACTGTAGCTGATATAGCCACTAAAACTCTAAAATTCAAGGTAAATATAATTCCTGAGCCTCTCATTAAAGGATTATCCTATATGGCAGTGTTTTGTTTCCTCATAAAATAAGTTGACTTCTCAAGCCTTCAACAATCACCTCTTGGGAAAAGTGGATGGAGTTAAATTCTACTTAAATATTTTAACTTGAATGAAAATACTTTTAAAACAAAGTAAAAATAATAATAATAATAATGATAAATAATTAAATAAATAAAGCAGCATCTATGATAATTATATACATAAATTAAAACATCAAGCAGTAAGTTTGCAGCTCAAAAAACCTCTGCTTATTATATCAATAGAAAAGCTCTTAAATAACACATTTTACATAATTTTACATAACAGCATATGTAGACTAAAATTAAATGGCATTTTTACTACTTTAACAAATATATAACATGCATACATTATAAGTAAACTTTACATAACATGGCATTTATTTAACAGAATTATACTTTGACATAATTTAAGAACTGGAAAAATTCCCCCATATAACACCATTTTAATAAAGTTGAAATTCAATCTTCATTTCGTTAACATGAATGGACATGATTTTAAAAAAATGAAACATCTCATTTGACATTTTTTTTTATATAAAGCATTTCAATCTAAACTGTTTAAAAGCTTAAATAGCAAAATGATTGAAGCTCATTTTTTTATAAATTTGATATTCTTCCATTTCAACTTATAAAATAGAAGTTTGCAAAAAATCTAATTCTAAACAAGAAAATTTATAAATTATCTCTAAGCTATAAGCAAACAATAAAAAATAACTTTATTGCAAAAGGCAGCATATAATATAGGTAGTAAAAGAAGAAACTCAAAGGCATATATTTTGTCAGAAGAAAAATGTGTAATTATGCATTGTAATGATGACAAAAATAAATAAATAAAAATTGTTTATAATATTTAAATACTATTTTAAACTTATATCCTATTCAAGTTTTTCAAACTGGATTATTATTGTTATATATAAAATGAAACTAAGGAACCTAAAAATCATGTTATATGGGGTTTATTTCTGAGTATACATATATATATACACATATAAATCATTTAACTGTAAGTATAACTACAAGAGAAATTGAAATAGTCTCACATTACTGTTTATTCACTGTTTGGTAGAGCTATCACAAACAATTCGATGATCTCATAGATTTTTAAAAGGCATCCTGTCTTTCTTTTATTATGATTTTTCTTTCTTTTTTTTTTTGCTTGTAATAAAACAAATCTCAAATATAAAATAAATAAAGAAATTTTCTCAGATGTTATCATCTGCTTCTAACACTTTGCTACTGCAAGGGAGATTAAATTAATAACATAACAATATATAAATATTTTTATAAATATAATTCAAAATTTCTTAAAGGGAGGTTCCTTCTGGGATACTAAAACAATTTAAAAAATAAAAATATTTTTTGAACCCCCAAAGTGTCAAGAATATGCCCTCAAAAACGTTTTTTGTTGCATCTAATATTTAAGCCATGACAACAAATTTAACAGACTGATGTCACGACTGACTGCTGAACATTAAACAATTCTAGAAACTATTTGTTTTGTTTTTTAAATCAGTGTACATTACCATGTTTAAACTGCACAAGGTATTGACGTTTTGTTTTTTACAAATTAAACTAGACATTTTTAATTAGAGGTCAGAGTTTAAAAAAATTTAGTAATTTAGATTTTTTTTTTAAACAGTTTTGAAAATAAAAAATTAGTGCCAAAAATTGATTTTAAACTAAAGCTACTGTTTTGTAAAATTTTGATTTATCTTATCAATCTTAGGAACTAATTTAATAAATTTTAAGAATCTGTGATATATATTTTTTTTTCAGATGATTATTAAGAGTGTAATTACCTACACTGATTTACTGTGTACACCATGCAAAGAAAACATGCATATGGAAATAGTCACAGGCTCTTAGGAGAAAAGTACAATAAATTCAATGCCAAAACACATTTTTTTTTTCTATGAGCATTATTCAGATTTTAAAAAATTCCTCAAAATGCTCTAAAAATTAAGCCATTTTGGGAGAACCTCCCCTTAAAGTAATAATTAAAGCTGTTTAATAATTTAATTATACACATTTCTTATACAAATATATAAAAGATAATAGAATGAAATGAAATATACATATAAGTGAAATAATTAGATAATAAAAACATTTGTGAAAATTTTCACTGATATGAATAGAGAAGAATAAAAGCACCAGATAACTTTGACTTCACCAGTTGCAAGAAAGAAAATGTAACGGAAAATGCCCCATAAAATCTTTTTTTTCCAGAAAAGCAGATATCAATACACTCAGTATCAGAAACTACACATGATTTAAGATAAACAACTGCCTCACAAATATGTTTGAAATATTTATACAATAAAAAAGAGGACTGTAGTACTGATGTTTAAATAAAATCTAAAAAATGAAAACAAAAATGCCACACCTGCTGATAAATTATTTACCTTAATGAAAAGCTTTTTGGACATTTTGATAGATGGACTTTGACACAATGTATATAATATACAAATATAAACAGTCTTATGTCTGCACAAAACAGAAAAGCTAATTATTAGATGGTAATTTTTTATTAAATATAATTGAATCAGTCATTTTAAAAACTACATAAGTCCATTTTTTTCCCTTGTAAATATATCTTTGAAGGTAGGCTCACATGTGTGGATAAAAATCACGTAGATTTATTTATCTGTTACCACTCAAAAACCATGGGAAAATGATCATTTATAGCAAAACTAACATTAGTCCAAGATGTATTCAAAAGACCCAAACAACAGAACAAGAAAATTTTTCATTGAACGCAATAATAAACATAACTATGTGCATTAATGTCAACCCTTAAGAGCCTACACTAGTCATGTGAAAAAACCCGCAAGCTAATGTTAAGTCTATGGGGAAGTTTATTTTCAAATTTCTCGTTCCCATTTTAATATTTTTAAATGATTTTTCTTTGCTTAGGATAGCTGAGGTCGATCTCTAATGTTGTTAGTTTTTACTTTTTTGATTTTTGTTCCAGTTTTTTTTATATAAGGATACTTTTACTTTCAGAACCGGTTCCAAAATTGAAAATGTCCGTTTATAAAAAAAAAAACTTTGAAAATCAAAAAAGTAAAGCCTAACAACATTAGAGATTGATTTCGGCTATCCTATGCAAAAAAAAAAAAAAAATAAATAAATAAAAAAATTAAAATGCAAGCGAGAAATTTGAAAATAACCTTCCCATAGACTTAACATTAGCTTGAGCGTTTCTTCCTGTGGCTAGTGTAGGTTCATAAGATGCAAATGTTAATCAACTATGCATATTTTGTCAAATACCTAAGTAAAATAAGATTAAAATCTTTTTTGTAGGGCACTGAATCCTATTTCTAGTAAAATGGGATTTTTACAGATAAGTGCAAAAGATTTAAGTTTTTTTTTTTTTAATCATTATACAATAAATAACTAATAACCAACCTAAAAATTTAAACATCTAAGAAATGCAATGAGCACAAAAAAAAGTTAACACATCTGAGACTTATGTAGTTTTGTAATGAATGATCACTTTAACCCCTTCAGGACGGGTGTCATGTATATATTCCACATAGGGTGTATGTGGTTTGTACTTATTAGTACCAGAATATTTTAGTCGCAATCTTTTCCTTGATTATTTATAAAATTCTTGGATTAAATAAGACAAAAAATACTATACTGAATTACTGCTATTAAAAATTACAATACTGTTAAATCATATCTGCCGTGAAGGGATTAATACACCAATTTAATATATAAAATACTGATCACATTAATACATAAAAGTTTATGATGAATTATATAATGAATCTAATATAAACTGAATAGGGAGACAACAAAATGTACACAATAAATCTGAATTACATAAATTAACAAAGACCATATAAACAGACATAATTGGTGGGATAGTTATGTTCTATAAACATTCTTGTATAAAAACATAAGTGAATACATTCTCACTTCACTTAAATATATATATAGAGTCCAAATTAAAAATACAATATAGAAGTCTTGATTGTTTGATTTAAAAAGAAGTCCGATAACACAGAAGAACAAAGTAGATAAAAAATAGGTATCATTCTGGAATTATTCAATTACTTATTTTCTAACTTAACTTGTATTTCAGCAAAAAGCCAAACTTATCATCAACTCTCAAACTATGTCTCGATACTTTCTAATGCTTTATACCTCAAACTAAAAAAAAAAAGTCAACCCCTATTAATGTCAAATAATCAAGACTCAACTGTAAAAAAGAAAAATATCAAAAGCAAAAATAATTTACAAAAAGTTTAATACTAAACATTTTACAAATATATATATATATATATATATATATATATTTCAATCAGTATTAATAAAGTAGGTGGGATAATATTTAAAAATAAATATTTAAATAAAAAACATAAATATAACCTCTTTCTTGACTTGTATATTATAACACATACAGAAACAAAACAACAAAAAATATCAGTAACACACATAATCCATGAAAATTGAAAACTACAAAACACTAGATATTAGTAAAATGTATTAATTTGAAGAATATTACTATACATAAATAAAATGTATGACTATAAGTATTGTAAAATAAGTAGTGTGTGTGTGTGTGTTTCCTTTATATTTTTTATCAAATAAAACAGTGTGTTTCACCAGAAGGTAACCATAGAAAATGTTCGTTTTAGAAAAGAGCACAGGAAGAGATAAAACAAAATAACATGTCATACCTATATCCATTTTAAAGAAATGCATGACTTGTGGTAATAACTAAGTGTGATTTCCTCATCATCTAACTCATTCACCAGATTTGACCCCACCTGACTTTATCCTGTTGGTTTGCATCTAGATCAGCGATTCTCAACCTTTTATTGGCCACGCCTGACCGAAACATCTGTAAAATCCCGTTGCCCCCCTCCACCCTTTCCCACACACATTCTATAACATTTATCTGTTATTGCTATTCACATGGAGGGAGTCTAAAAAACTTTAACAGTGTAACAAGTTACTGCTGAACCAAGCTTAGTGAGTAGCTGCCCTGGTACCCACCTAGCTACTCGACCAGGCTGTTTTTTTTTTTAAACCCGGGTTTTTTACAACTCTGAGGCTGTAGTGGGTAGCTGTCCGGGTAGGTTTTTTTTTTTTTTTTTTTAACCTATTTTTTTTTTTTTACAATCCTGGTCAGCCACCTTCAGAAATATCCAAAGTCATGTTCAGCTGCGTTTAGAATCTTAGGAAAGACATTTCCATCATCTTCTGTGACAGCTTCATTTCTTAAACATACAAGTATGATATGTAATTGTTTTATTTCTTCCTGTACTTTAACAACCACTTGTATCAAAACCAATTTAAAAAATAAAATACAATAAATAAATATATATATATATATATATATTTAATTTTTCTGGAAGAATTTTGAAAACTCTGCATATTTTAGACCTGACAATAAGGGATGGCAGAATTCATGCCTTAAAATTTTTGAAGGTGGAAGTGTCCTGCACAAAAAATTTTGCTATTTTTCAGAGAATTTACATTAATGGAACAAAGATAAAGTGAAATGAGATACGGAACAACCACTATGAAATTAAAACTAAAAAAAGCTGAATGAAACCAAATTATTAAAGGGCCTGCAACGTTTGCTCAAATTTGGAGAAAAAAAAAGTATGCATATAAAGCCTTGCTTTTAACGAAATAACATTCAGCAAGATTATTCTACATAATTAAATTATTATTAATACTTAAGGTTAATTTAAATAGCTCATTAAAAAAATACCTTTTCCCCCTAAACAGTTCTACTCTTCACTATTTACAAATATTGGTAGAAAGACTCCCCTGCTATTAAATTTCAAGCCTTCCCGGTACTCTAAATAATGTCTAAGATGTCAACATTATCTTTTAAAACTTTTTCTCTCACATAAAATAAAATAAATTTATTAAAAATAATAAATTTTTAAACACTAGTTTTTGTCTTAAGAAAGGCTACCCTATAAGTATTACAGTATTTCAAGAACGTTTGAATAAAAATTTATCTTCACCATTTTATTAAAATTTTTAGCTGATTATTTCATTTTAATATGTGGCATGAGTGGTATCATTATACAAAGGTAAATATAACAACAATATGTTATTTTTAAACTAAAAAACAAATCTAAAACTACTTTTTTACTTAGATGCAAGAAAATTATATTATAAATATATTATTAAAAAAAATTATATTATAAATGTATTATTAGCAAATAAGCATTAAAAAACAAATTACTTAAATTATGCTTATGTACATGGTGACATGATATTAAAATGCTAATTAAATTTTACTAAACTTCTAAATTATATTCAATGTAATTTTAAAATTTTAACAATTAATTTTAAAGAATTATTTACATAAATTACTATAATTTCCGCCAGATTATCTTTGTATCATCTTTATATATATAAAAAAGAATACACAAACAGCATAAATACAGTCATAAATAATGAATTACAATTTAAAGTAGTATCAAAATTCAAATACCCAGGCCAGGGTTCAAAATCAGCGGTGATTAGTTGTATTTTGGACTTATAAATTTCAATTTGACAATAGTGATAATCCTCATTTTTGATGCCTAACTTTATAAGTTTCCTTTGCATATTTGCTTTTTCCAATCAAACATTTAGTCTTTTCTCTAATAATGAGTTTTAGTTATTCAAATTTAATTAAAAGATAAACACAACTTTATCTGCTGCTTTTTTTTGGTCATTGATTTGTTATTTGTTAAGCTGCAAGGACCAGACTTGACTGATTATAATACAAGCCTGCAATTGTTTTAAAGTGGAAAAATGTGGAAAGAATAAAGTAATTTTGGCAACTCCAATTGAAAATTCCTCTATTTTCAGCTAATAGATGACGACACCAGGAAGATGTTACTTTTTTATCTAATCACAATTCATTCCATTGCTATTCATCTGTTGTAAAGCGTGTTTGTAAAAGAAACTATGCATGTGCTGCAACTATGTTATTTGGGATATTTTGTTGGATTGCACTAGGTGTGGGCACCACAAAGTTTCTATTTTTTCCATATACAGTGATACCTTGACTAACAATCCTTGCTTTCCCAGTTTTTTGACTTGGCTAATGAACCTGAATTTGACTTATGAAGCTTCTCTATTTGGATATGTGCACTTAGTGTTCCCTCTAGGCTATTTTTTATGGACAGCAGCCTGCCCTTTTTAAAATCAGCAGAATACATCCTCCCTTTTTCAAAAATACTGAAATGTACCCCAAATTGTCTCCAGAGGTTTGTTGTAAAAGTATTCCCTGTACCACAGCATTTCTAAAACCGTGTGCCCAAGAACTTAAAAACATTAAAGAACTTTCACATTATTTAAGGGAAAACACAAATCATGTTTCAAGTTGTAATTTAGTTGTACTTGTTTTTGCTTATAATTCATAAAATCATTCAAAATTTGTTACTTTATTTATCATACCTAAAATTACACATTTTTCTTCTTTTATCATTATTAAACACAATAATACAATTTCTCATGAATTAACCCCTTTAACTACTGAACTAGTGCCCTTTTTTTGTTTCATTACTGTCCTTTTTAGGGTCTAGCAACCTGCCTAATTTCTTTCTTGTGTGAATACTATGTGCACTAACATAACACAGAAGCCAAGTTCAATAGCTCAGATATAACTGTAATTTTTAGTTTAAGTCATTTTTCGCTACAACATAACTTTTTTATTGCTCTAGCAAAAGAAAGAAGTCAAAGACATTTTTTATTTATTATCTAGCCTGTAAGCAACATGACATCAGTAATTATGAGTCATGTAAGTGCTATCATCTTTAGTCCCACATTTTCATCTCTGTAATAAGAAAGAATGTTGCACTTCCTTAGCATATTGATGGAGTCACATGTAAGTTTGGATTTGTTCAAAGTTACATTAAATTGGAACCATTGGAGAAGTATTGTTTACTATTCTTATTTGAGCTTATACTTGTGAGTAGTTTTATGAAAAATATTAATAAGATTATCACTACAGCTTTCAGATTTTCCAGTTTGGTATGGTAGCTTTCATTTAATTTGACAGTACACAAACAAGTGTTAATTTTGTCTGCAGATTAGGAGTCATCCATTAATTATATCACACTTTGAGAGAGAGGAGAGAGGAGGTCGATAAAGTATAATACAGTGAGACAGGGAAAGGGGTTGGGTAACATATTATGATATCATATCTAAAATATGAAAACAACTAAGCAGGCATTGTTCCAAGGCAGTATTATGAAGTTTATCAATATTTTTAATCAGATAATTTTATTTTTTCTTTGAATTGCAACAATTTGAAGTAAAAGCATGCAAGATTGTTATAGTTTTGTGGTATTTATTTTAGTTATGTTTTTTTTAGATAAAATTTGTAAAAATCGACCAGTCTCATGAAAATAATAAGTATTTTTAATTATAAAGTATTAATTTATTATATATGTGTTCTTATTGAAACAAAAACTAGTTTTCTGAATGCTACCCCACAAATAGACTGGAAATGCCAGTAAGGAATAATATCAAAGACTGATATGAAAATCCATGGACTCAATGTAATTAATACATTGCGGCTAATGAAACTGTGATTTTTTTTTTTTTTTTTTTTTGGTCTTTTAAGTTGATTTTAACTTTTTACACATACATAATTTTTTTTAAAAATAGAAATAATATTTGCGAAGTTGTTTTAATAAAAATGAAAAAAATATGACATCACAATAGGATAAGGGGTATCAGTGGAGTGTGGCAACCTGAGAAATAGAGAGAGGGGGGGGGAGGCAGAGGGATCAAAAACCTATGGACTTTGCATAATATAATTAATGGATGACCCTTATTAGGTATGGCCAGTTATCTTACGATTTTTATTTCAAATCTTTAAAGCTATGAATGCAGATTATATGCTGCTGCATATGGCGGAAATTACAGTAGACGAAATTATAATCAATCAGATGAATTAAATAAAATAATTTAAAAAACAAAAGTTGATATTAACATGATAACTTTATTAATTGACAATTGATGCATCTAATGTAAGTATTTAAAAACTTTATAGTTAAAATACAAAATATAATTTATGTTCATATATTAAACCTAAAGATTAAATGAAATTTTATGAGCTACACCGTATTTGTTCGCAAACGAGAGGCTTAAAAGAGTTGCCTCTTAAAATATACCAATCTTGTGAAATTCCTAATTTATGATAGAAAGCAAACTACTATATCACTGATTCAAACTATCCTAAAATTTATGAAGTGTAGATCACTGTGAAGATATTGCTTATTACTGAGTGATAAACATCCCCTTTCTTACTAACTATTTAAAATAGATGAATAACTTTTTGTTAAAGTCTGATGTATGTCATTTCTAAAATTCTTTACAGTAATCATGCATGAAACACAGAATCAAGCGTATTCCATTTTAGCAACTACAGCTACATAGATCAACTTGGTAAATAGATTTTAGTGAGAATTATCAAATAACCTAAGAGACTAGTAATTTTTATGACTAGCAAGTTGATCCCGAGAAAATTTTAAAAATAGTACTAAGGGACCTCGAAGGTGATTTTAATTCAAATTGAACCATCACTTCAAATAAAGTATACGTATACCAGATAAATGTTATAGTACAAAACAGTAATGAGTGTTCTGATACTTTGGTAAATCATTCTTAGGAGGCAAGATATAAAAATTTAAAAACAAAAGTAATATTAATAACACTTTAACATTTTAGATTTATATTGAACGATTATTTAGGTTACCCTTTTCTGCTAGCTTGTACACCACACATTTCACTTAGTATTTAAGTATTTAGTGTATTTCAAAAAGTACAAGTGTATTTTAAAAATACTTGGCTCTAGCTAGAAATTGTCAGTATTAAAGGATTTTGAAAACTGTTCACCTGCCTTATGATCATCTTTGAAACTAGTCAATGAATCTTCACAAACATAGTGTTTTTTTTTTTTTTTCTAGGTAGAAGTTATTTCTCTTACTACTCATGCATCAGCAGAGAAATAAACTGTTTATTAACACAGTTTATTTCTGTACCATGCAGGGATGTCGACAGAACAAAGCCCAGAGAGATGCAAGATTCTCAAACCAGAGTGCTGGATGTCTGTGATGGGTGCTAGCCAATGGCAGAGCCAGCACCCATTGCAGGTACCAGGCACAGTATTATACCTGGTGAGGAAATAAATTGTACCTGGTTTATCACTGGCTGCACATTATACCTGATAGGTATAATGTGCAAATAGTTAATTGACATAAAAAAGAAAACAGCATAATCACAATTTAAATTGATAAATAATTATTTTTTATAGCTTTTAACTAATTTATAAATGTTTTTAAAATTATAACTTAGAAACAAAAATACTGGATTATTTTTATAGAAAAATACAAATTTTAAAGGTTTTGATGTTAAAGTGTTAATAAGACAAATATATTATGAAGATAAACAAAATCTGATTACTATAATTATTTTTATTATCTCTATGTATAGGGTTTGATGAAATACTAAAATGATAAATATAATACTTTAAAATATTTAAAGCAGTTTTCAAAGTCCAACTTGAAAATTCAAATTACAAAAATTATGTTATTAATTAGAAAACAAATTTTTAAGATACAATATAATTACAATCAGATAAGTTATCACATGCTTAAAAGGTCTCCTAAATGGATTCAAGACTTTATCAATGCTAAATTGATAAAAAATAAAGCAAAATAATTAAAATGAAAATTAACATAAACAGGACTTATTCTTTGAGTAATACAAAATGATTTTAGTAAAGTCAATGTCTTAAAATCTGTACTGATTAGGAACAATAATGGTATAATTTATGAAATATATACATAATTCTATAAAATTGATATTAAAAAAAATAAATGCATATAAGTAAATAAAACATTTTTAACAGTCTGTAAAAAAATTACAGAAAAAAATATTGTAATCTTCAATTACAATTACTTGAATAATAATAATAAATAATACAAAAAAAAAAAAAAAAAAAAAAATACAATGTGACTATACAAGTCCACAAATCTGCATTTATTGACAACACAGCACAGAAAATAAAATTTTGTCAATAAATAAATAAATAGTACCTCCTACATTTCATAATTTTACTAGAGTTCCAGCAAATTTGGTGAATCTGAATTTCAGAACAGCTCTAATAGGATAGATTGTTTGAATGAACTGATGAGCTCTATTTGAATTTAAATCTTTATAAGTTCTGGCTAAAGCCTTATAACAAAATCTCCTTTACAAACTATGCTTATAAAAATCAACTAACAGACCGTATACCAAGCCAAAAGTAGCCAAACACAGTTCCAAAAATCCATGTCTTCCAGTATAAGGATCGTCCATATGAAGTAAACACAAACGGCATACTGAGTGTCATGAAGAAAATAAAACAGCCAAGGTTTTGTCTGAAATTAGCTGGAGACTGAATTCCTCTTGACATTAGAAGAGACTTGGACGGACTTTCTTTTCCAGAATAATAATCTTCAAGTAATCTGGTTTAATAATAAAAAAAAAAAATAAGAAGACTAATACAAATAATAATAAAACGTTGCATAAGTACAGAATGAATAAGTACAATGCCTACATGCACTTTCGATTAGCATATTCCGGCACAATAATTCACATTGAAACATTATGTGGATAAATGATAATTAATTCAAAATTTGATAACAAAACAATATACTAGGAATTATGTATATGTAAAGTTTTGAATTCCTAATGTTAAATTCATTTTTAATTGTTGCAGAACAACCTACAATGCAGTCCTTTTTTTTTTTTTAAACCCCAAAAATACTCAGTGAAATGAGCTGAAATCTTGAATTTGTATGTTTTTTAAAACTTCTAGATATTGATTTCTATTAAAATTTTTATGTTACATTTATTTTTTTCAAATATTATCTTCATAGATATAAGACATTTGGAAGAGATGAGATACCCCTGGCACCGTTTTTGCTTTTTATCTTTTGTAATTGGTTAATAAATGCTACCAGTTTTGCTCAATAAATATTTCTTCAATGGCTACCTGGTTTTGGAGATGAGGAGAGGAATAGAGGCTGACAACTTTTTAGAAGAGGTGAAGCAATATAAAATCATTTCAAAGCTTCATTAGCTTTTAATTAGAATTTCAAAATTAGTGCACTGGTAATAGTGCTAAATTTGATTCTGTTATAATTTGTTTGAATTTCAGCAGAATTAGTGTTATAACGTAACTCCATGTTTTCGCCACATTCTATGAAAATATATATTAATTTGAGAGAACATGATAAAAAAAAGTTATTTTAATTTGAATCTTATATGATGCAGTTCTTTATTTTTTAATGATAATTAATCTATTTATTTTTTCTAATTTTGAAATGAACAATAAGTAAAATTTTGTTTTTTGATCTTCAGGTTACTCCATTTTATAGTTGCTTATTTCATTTCTAACAATTCACATCTATTTTTTTCTAAATTTTTTTAGTTGATTTTTTTTTTATCTTACGCAATTCATACATTTTGTTTCATTTTTTCTTAAATGTTTGAATTTTTTTATATCTCTATGTTCTATATTTCTGGCTCTATATTTTTACATAGCTTTTTAGTAATTCCATCGCTTCACACTCATAGTACATATATATATATATATATATATATATATATATATATATATATTATTTTGGAGTTAAAATTCATCTGGTTGAATTTTTTAAATTGTGGCCTGAGAAATTAAAGATCAAAACTTTAATGCTAGCACCTATGTGCAATGGTCTTCAGTAATCGAATTAAATATTGCTGCAGTGTATATAGATGTTTTCCAGACTCCCTCCCTCTTCATTTCATTTACCTTTACTAAAAGAGTATTTAGTACAAGCACCATCAATAGTTTAGATATAAATTTAAAAGAGCTACAATAAATTATCATAACATGATTAAAACTGAACAAAATTTAAATATCAATATAGCTATTATTGAAACCTGTTTGAGTTAGATCAGAGATCAAAAGGTACCAATTTCTAAATCTAATAGTTTTAAGTAAATTAAAACCGAATTTGCAGGGGAATTACCAATAAAAATTTACTCTAGAACACATAGTGAAGATAATCATGTTACCAAAACTAAAATTTCAACTAACCTGTCTTTTTTCAAAAAAATATTGTGAATCCATGGCCTCAAATCTGTTTCATTGGCTGGAATGGTGCACATATCAATTCGATTAATATGTATGTACACAGCATCACAGCAACCAGTAACAAATTCTGAAAGGATAAAAAGAATAACTTCATAGCTTTTAATTTAATCACATTGTAATATACAAGAGAATTGATAATTATATTACAGAATTACAGAGTTCTCAATATGGATTATGAAGTTCCATTTCTGAGGGGGTAAAAGTGTATTTCTATTACTATCTATTGCCTAGTAAAGATGCTACACTCTAAAACTTTTAATAGCTATCAAAATGAATGGAGGCATAAAAATCCTTGTATTTATAAAGCTGATACCTCATTAACTATGATTATGAACCTAAATATTACACTTTTTCATAACATTTTTAGTTCTAAATTTTACCAAACTCCTTAGTTTTTTTATACTTTAGTATTAGGCACACGCCAGATGTTAATCACCAATAATTTCTTGTATATATTCATTATATGCAAGTATTAATATATATGTATTTACTCATTCATTATATGTATGCATTTACATATGTATGCATTCATGTATGTACTCATCATTATATGTATGTATTCACATATGTATACACTCATCCATTATATGTATGCATTCATGTATGTATTACTATTTTCATTATATGTTTGAGGCATCCCAAGGACAATTGCTGTGTGTAAGCATCAATTTTCAAAAACATTAGACACAGCAATTGTCACAACTATTATCGTACAATCTGAAATATATGCTACTGCCTCTCACTTGATTCTAGTAGCCCTTTCATGTTGCCACTAGTGTTATTTTCAAGACTGAATGGAATTTCCAATGTCAGCAACACACAGAGCATTTGATGAGTAATTGCTACTAAATGTTAAAAAATAGCATAAAGTCTGAGAACTGAGAACAACATCTATTTTTAGAGCACTCTGATTGGTGGAATTAGAAACAATATCCTGTGTGTAAGCATCAATTTTCAGAAACATTAGACACAGCAATTGTCACAACTATTATCGTACAATCTGAAATATATGCTACTGCCTCTCACTTGATTCTAGCAGCCCTTTCATGTTGCCACTAGTGTTATTTTCAAGACTGAATGGAATTTCCAATGTCAGCAACACACAGAGCATTTGATGAGTAATTGCTACTAAATGTTAAAAAATAGCATAAAGTCTGAGAACTGAGAACAACATCTATTTTTAAAGCACTCTGATTGGTGGAATTAGAAACAATATCCTGTGTGTAAGCATCAATTTTCAGAAACATTAGACACAGCAATTGTCACAACTATTATCGTACAATCTGAAATATATGCTACTGCCTCTCACTTGATTCTAGTAGCCCTTTCATGTTGCCACTAGTGTTATTTTCAAGACTGAATGGAATTTCCAATGTCAGCAACACACAGAGCATTTGATGAGTAATTGCTACTAAATGTTAAAAAATAGCATAAAGTCTGAGAACTGAGAACATCTATTTTTAGAGCACTCTGATTGGTGGAATTAGAAACAATATCCTGTGTGTAAGCATCAATTTTCAGAAACATTAGACACAGCAATTGTCACAACTATTATCGTACAATCTGAAATATATGCTACTGCCTCTCACTTGATTCTAGCAGCCCTTTCATGTTGCCACTAGTGTTATTTTCAAGACTGAATGGAATTTCCAATGTCAGCAACACACAGAGCATTTGATGAGTAATTGCTACTAAATGTTAAAAAATAGCATAAAGTCTGAGAACTGAGAACAACATCTATTTTTAAAGCACTCTGATTGGTGGAATTAGAAACAATATCCTGTGTGTAAGCATCAATTTTCAGAAACATTAGACACAGCAATTGTCACAACTATTATCGTACAATCTGAAATATATGCTACTGCCTCTCACTTGATTCTAGTAGCCCTTTCATGTTGCCACTAGTGTTATTTTCAAGACTGAATGGAATTTCCAATGTCAGCAACACACAGAGCATTTGATGAGTAATTGCTACTAAATGTTAAAAAATAGCATAAAGTCTGAGAACCGAGAACAACATCTATTTTTAAAGCACTCTGATTGGTGGAATTAGAAACAATATCCTGTGTGTAAGCATCAATTTTCAGAAACATTAGACACAGCAATTGTCACAACTATTATCGTACAATCTGAAATATATGCTACTGCCTCTCACTTGATTCTAGTAGCCCTTTCATGTTGCCACAAGTGTTATTTTCAAGACTGAATGGAATTTCCAATGTCAGCAACACACAGAGCATTTGATGAGTAATTGCTACTAAATGTTAAAAAATAGCATAAAGTCTGAGAACTGAGAACATCTATTTTTAGAGCACTCTGATTGGTGGAATTAGAAACAATATCTATTGAAGACAATACAAACAGTGATAAGTTTGAAATTGACAAAGTTATGTAAACTATCACAAGGTGTGTTTTCAACAGATTAATTTATTATTTCTGTTGTCAACACCTCTTTTTCTATGAATATACAAAACATGCAACAACGAATGAGGTATCGTTCGAAAGGTTTTTGAAGTGGCTTCTGATACAGTACACTCATATTTTGTTAAATGTTTTTTTTTATTAAAAATTGCTGTTAATTAAAAATTATATCAGCATTGTTTTCATAATTGAAATTAAAGGCTTTCTTCAAATTAGTGTTGCCACAAAAATAAAATGCTGCATTATACAATGCTCAATAATGATTATAAAAAAATAAATAGTACAAAAAAGATAAAGTGTGATTTCTTTGTACAGGTTTATTTTATATTAATCGTTAAAAAGCAAAATTTAAATTTAAATGTTTAGAAGAAAAAGACACCATCGACCCATCAAAGCAGCAGAGTTTCCCGTGTAGAATAAAAGATATGCTTTGTTATAGTAAATTGTATTTTAAATGCATTCAATTTGTTTTTGTTTAATGTTTTTCAAATGCCGTTTTCTAATTCTTCATCAGTTAAAATACGACTGTTAATTTTTTTTCTCACGCGTGCCTTTTGCTATCTTTAATCGGTTTTTACTGTAACTTTGATGGAATAAATGAGATGATATTCTGGCTTGACTGATGTTGTTTGCAGGTATTTTTATCCTTAATTTTAGTTTAGAAGTTTCAAAACTTGCATCTAAAAAATATTTGCTATTGCTAAAAATTATTAGACTGCAGTGCGAAATCCTCGCATGGGTCCAGTGGTTTATATTATATCTAGAACAGTATTTCACAAAGTGGATACTTCAGAGTTCCCATCCTTTTTCAAAATAAGAAATAAGGACTTTCTTAGCACTTTTTAAGAGCTTGTATTAAACAAATTAATGTAATAAACAACATTTAGGAGGTACTGCACTTATTCATTAATTCTCTCTTTTTATTTTGCTATTAAAGATTCCCATTCAGACAAACACATTGCTAAATTATTTCCAGTACCATGGTAGTAAACAGATTTATCACTGCTCTGGGGCTCATAAGAAGTACAATACTGGGGGAGGGCGGGGAGGGGGGGGGGGGGAATCGTCCCTTGAAAACTGAATGCAGTTTGCAAGTAAAAATATGGACTTTTTTTGGTCTATTGATGAAAAATAAGTACTTATAAGAGCACTTACAAGGAAGGTCTCCTTAAAGCGCATACTCAGAAAATTTTGAAAAAAATGCTAATGATGCTACTCATGTATGTAATAAAGGAACAGAGAAATTTAGCTGCGGAATCCCACTAAAAAATCTACAAAAAAATAAAATACTTTCGAGTATTTGGCGAAAAAAGACGTGATTTGGCTAGCAACATTTTTCCTCGCCAAACGCAAATGCATGTAAAATGATTATTCGAATGCGCAATACTTAATGAATTTAAATTTAAATGATGAAAGTTTATTATTTTTTTGTATTGTCAACAATACTGCTTTTAAATTTCCAAATATGTCTATGATATTTTTATTAAATTTAAAAGCGTAAAGTTGTCATTATCTTAAAAAAAATTATACTAATCGGTTATTTCTAGGGCTCATGATACATTACCCTCTTGTTCAGAATCGTTTGCATTTTGCGTTCAACATTTTCAACTCTCTGCAACTCTCGTTTGCAGTAATATTAATTTAAAATATTCCTTAAATCAGATTAAATAAACCATTCACGTTTTTTTTCACTATTTATTACCGATTGAATAAAATTTTGCTATTGTTTTATCCTCATTCCACAATTTATTCTAATTGAAACGGCTTCACCGGTTATATAAGTAATTTTTAAATGTATTTTAAAAAGAAAAGCCTGATGATACACGCATTCGTTATACATTTCCATATCGAAGAAGTCGTTGTTTCCATGGAACAATAACTTTTCCTTGAATTTACAATGTTCGGAATGGGGCTTTTGTTTTGAGCTTGAAACAAAATAAATCAATTTAAATTTTGTTTTAAAACGTAAATTATGATCTTTAAATTTCATTATATATACGTATAAATGCATTCACAAAACTGTAGTTACTAAAATTTATTTATTATATAAGTTAAACTTACATAAACAAGTTCAGCTTGAAAAAGTTTTTCCTTAGTATGTCATAAAACCGTATTTTTTCAAATTTCTTTCCGTCGCCAACCGGTGATAAATCGCCAAATAAACGAAATTTTCATAATTTTTTTACGTACATTATATCAAGGTTCCGCAGAAAATTTTTTTATAGACGTATATATCACCATGAGAAGAACATTCTGTAATTTTTTCAAAATATTCTGAGTATGCGCCTATGGAGACCTTCCTTGTTAGAATAGAAAAGTAAAATAAGGACTTCTAAGCATTTTATATAGACATTGGTACATGTAACTTTTGGGGTACATGAAAAGTGTGCCTCAACAACTAACATGTAGCACAGCTAAAATCTTTTCACCTCATTAGCAGTTTTAAAAACTCAATATAAAAGCAAACAATGCTAAAGATGACTTTAAAAAAAAGGAACACATTTTAATTGTAAGATATAATGCAGGATCATTGAAAAAGATGTGTCTGATTTAAAAAATAAATTGCATGAGAAAGATGGAATCAATCGGTACGAAACCAATATGAAATCGTAGAACATCTGAAGGAGTTTTGGTAGTGATGATTGCATTGACCTTGATGTGACTGTGTGCATGCACCGATGCCACTTAGTGACGCGATGCCATTCGACTCATCAGTCAGTTCACAGCAATCATGGTGAGTGTACAACAGAAAGCACAGTGTGTGTTGTGGTACGCCGAGTTTAAATTTGTTATTATGGTACAACATCACTTTACACAGCAATAGCAACTATACCTGACATGATTGAGTGCACCTGGAAGGAGATCAACTACCACTTAGATGTTTGCTGAACAACAGTGGGAGCTCATATTGAAGTTTAAAAAAAAACTCACAGATTTTTCCAGTCGAACAGTGTAAAAATAAATGGTTTATCTTTATATTAAGGCCTTAGTTATTTTAATTCAAAATCAGGGACATCTTTTTTGATGACCCTGTACTTTACTTTAATTAAATCATAATGATATAATATATATATATATATATTCTCCCAAGAGACACATATTTCACATGCCAGCAGAAGGGTTTAAAGTTTTGTGTGAATCTTCTGTGATTTTGGCCCATTTTTCTCATGACAAAAATTCAACTCTAGTCATGACTTATCTATTATTCTGACAGTAGAATCAGATGTTTGACATAGCATGTGTTTTAAAGAAAATGCTTTGAGATGGCTACAGGAAAATACTTTTTTTTCCTGTGACACTGTCTCCTGTGACTGTGTTTTTAATCCTGAAAATAAAGGAAATATTTATTTATCAAACTAATAAGTATTTGAGATATTACAGCATAGGATTTTAAGAAGATTTCTTTTCTATAATTTATTGGAATCAATAGAGAGTTTGCAATTTGTACTTGAAATAATCCTGAAATTATATGAAAGAAAAAGCAGAGCTGGGGGTATGATTGACATTTTTAAATGATAAACTTTGATTGTAACAAATAATACACTAAAATTGATTACAAATATTAGAAATACTATTAAATAATTTAAACTTTTTTTTTATCACATAATGCTTTTTTTTCTCTTAAGTCAATGATAAATAATCTTTAAAAAAATCCCTATACACAATCACCTACACTATCATTTATCATTTCCAGTGGCGATAACAAACATTTAGAAAATAAACTAAATCATTCAGTTCATTGATTCTAACTACAATCTGTAACTTTTAAGAAAGAAAATCAATAGTAACTTTTTTTAAATTTAAGCTAAAATATGCAAGATAGATTTTATGGAAAGTAAATAAAACAATCATTCATAATAAATGTTCTTAATTTCTTAAAATTAGTTTAATAATTTTTAATTAAGTAGGTTAGGAAATAAATTTCAAGTTAATTTATTATAAGATATAATCAGATTGTTAGAAAATTATATATTTATATATGCATATTTTATATCATGATCACATATATTATATTTATAACCACAAATACTTAATTACTAAAAACAAAATTCAAAATATTTTCAAATTAGTTACATAGTAAGAAAAGAAAAACTAGCTGTTCTATCTTATTTAGTACAGATATAATTTTAAAGCATTTTATTACAAACTTGAAAGACCATTATCATGCCAGCACTCATGTATTTATAAGTATAAGAAAGCTTACCAAACATAGATGGCGCTTTAGTTCTTAAAGTTTTCTTATTGCCTTTTGTACAGGAATAAATCACAGTGGCATCATAGACAGCATCAAGATTATCCTTTAAATTTTCAAGAGCTATGTGGAAGCCCTTGTATTTAGGGGTGAGAACATGTTTTAAAGGCACAAGACCTGAAAACAAATTCATACATCAGAACATGGGAAATAATCATATGTAACACCATTTTTTTTAATTATTGAAATTGAATAAATTGAAATAATAATTTGGTAATCAAAATGTATAATGTATCATAATAAAACACATATTATGAATGATATATAATACACATTTTCATGAAACAAAAATACAAACAAATCTAAATTATAAAATGAATGGCTGTAACTTTAAAATGGGAATTATATTTGTGCAGAATAGCTTTAACCCTCTGAGCGTTTTGAAAAAGGGTGAAATTGTAATGTTGTTTTCTCAGCATTTTCTTTTAAATGCTAAAAAAATATGATTCTTTCAGCATTATAAATAAAACTTAATTACAAATATGAATGTAACCTTTGAGAGTATTAATCATTCTTCAATGTTTTGAAAATTCATTAAATCTATAGAATTATATTATTTTAAACATTGCATATATTGCAGTGAAACCTGGAGCTTAGTGAACGGAATATTACGTTCTACACGCTTAGAGAGTTAAGAAATATTTATCATGAAAGCTCATCTAAACCCAGTGAGCTAGAAGCTGCCTACTTTACTTGTCTTGTACTATGATTAAAATTTATCTTTTAAAATAAAAGCCAATTATTAAAAGTTTCTGCTTTTGAAATTGCTATTAATAATAAAGGTAAAATTTAATTTATTATCAATTAGAGATGTGCCATGTGCAAACGAACTAGTTCAAATGAACTATTCCACAAAAGGAAATAGTTCGAACCAGACACATTTAAAGTGAAACGGCCTTCCCATTTCCCTGACTCTTTTTCTCCCACCAGAGATGCAGCGTGCTGGATCAAATTAATTCAAATTATATGGTTCTTCAAAAGATATGGTTCAAACCAGATACATTTCTTCCATGAACACGTCTTTCTTTCAATGATGTGTAGCATTCATGTGATCTTTGTATTGAACCGGACACATGAAATATTGTACATGATTCCAAGAATGATTTTCAGTAGAGTGACTCTCAAAATAAAGACATGGAGTTAGAAGTTTTTTCAATTTGATCTGATGTGTCCCGGAAGGAAGGCAAAGCTACAGTTTGTGATCTATCATGGACATTAAAGATAAAATTTTGTTAGAGGGCAAATTTAAGAACATAGAGTACAAATTAGGAATGGGACGAATATTCAGCCACTATTTGGCTCTTTTGCTGAATATTCAGTTAGCCAAATACTGAAGACTAGCTGGCTGAATGCTTCGGTCGAATAACTGAAGCCGAATATTGAGAGACATATCACCGAATATTATTAATATCTCGCTGAATATTGCTGCTATCACACCGAATATTGCTACATTTCTCGCCAAATAAATTCCAAATAATAATTTTTTTCATTTTCGGCAATTTTTTTGTTTAATCCAAACTCTACTTTCTGACACATTCATGAAGATATCTTCATTCTTAATTTCACAAAATGTAAATTTATTAGGATACTACCATTATTATATATATCATATTTTTTAATTTACACCTTTCTTCATTCATATTGTTATCAGTTTCTGTGTATACTTTTAATGCATGTTGAGTAAGTTGTAGAACTTTGTATTATTGTACATTGTATATGCTGGTTCAATTGTCAAAGATTTTGTTAAACAAATATGTATTATTACTTTAAACATACATCTTCTTTAATTTAATTTGTAATTTAAGACTGGAGGCTGGTTTCAGAACATACACTCATTCTTGCAAATTTGTTACTCACTAGGGACACAAACTAATCACAAATAAAATTTAGTTGACTAAAGGTAATTTCAGGAAATATCTCAATATTAATTATGAGAAAGAGTATTATCATTGATTTTGAATGCAAGAAAGAATAAGAGCATCATTGGGTAGTAAAAGTGAAGTACATTCTTTATATTTTAATGGAAATAACTTAACACACTATACTGACTTGGAGAAAATTAATTTGATATGTCTAAAAATAAAAGACTAAAATATAATTTCTTAATTTTTTGTGTTAAAATAAATTTTCTAAATTAAAACGTACATTAACAATGGTAACAACTAATGAATTCTTATTTTAGGTAAAATGTTTATGAATGTCTTTCCTGTAGATAAAATTATTCTATCATAATTTAGATATAGCAAAAATTGTTTTATTATTAGCATCAAGCTGTTTGAAATATTACAAGAAATACATCAAGCTATTAAAAATTTTAATCACATAAATAATAAAACATCAATTTCTGTTTAGTTCTATTTTCCATTTTAAAATTTTAAAACTGTACATATAATCAAAAGTTATTTTCTTTTTTGAAAACAAAAGTTGGTATTCGGCTGTCAAATATTCGGTATTGGGCCTAAAATTTGGCTGAATATTCAGTATTTGGCTATTCGGTCAAATCACTATTCATCACATCCCTAATTGAAATGTGAATAATTATTCTGAAAATCAACCCCGAGCTGAAAAGAAAAATTTTTTTTTGGAATGCACTTTGATTATATCTATCTTACAAAGTATATTTTCTTTAAGTCTTTATTTTGATTTATGTATTAAGTTTTCCTTAATCAATGTAACCTCTTTAAGAAAAACAGAAAAAAAGTTTCACATCAGCCAAAAACATGAGTATGATTATCAATTTATTCTGAAACTGCAGTACTAATAAAAATAAAATATAATATAAAATTCAAACAGGAAACTTTTTTAAACATTCAAATATTTAAAAACTTTTTTACATCTGGTGATCATATGCAAGGAAAGGTTACATGAAACATACCTCGTTCTTTAGCAAATGACTGGCTCTTTTCGATCACATCTGTTGACAGAGGATTATATCTAGTTCCTTCAGGAAAAATAACCATCCATGTCTAAAAACAACGAAAAACAGATTGTTGAATTTGGGTAATAATGACAAAAACCATACAAATAGTTGCTGTTGAACTAATGAAACTATTGGAAAACATTTTTGAATGAATAATTAAAGCCGTACACATAAAATTTAAAAATGATAATAATCTAATTCCATTTAACTACAGTAGATTCCCTTAAATCAGCACAGCTTACAGCCAGAGGCTGTGCAGGTTTCTGGTCAGAGTTTTGTTTACATTTTTAAACAGTAAATTAAATTTAATAATGTACTTGAAATATTACAATGAATGTTTACAATAAAGTACAATAAAAATTAAGAAAATTTAAAAAAAATAAATATATTAAAAGTAAAGGTCAAGTAAATATAATAATGTATAACTAAATATGCATAACGATGAGATATTTTTTCTTGAATTACTCAGTGAAACTCTCCTTAAAAATGTACATTAATAATCACATCCAAATCTTAAAATAACAAAATTTTATTTCATGTTTAGCCATACTTAAAAACCCAAAAAGCTTGATTAATACATAAATGCATTTGGTAAAAGATTGTGATTGCCATTGATATCACTGCTATCTTGAAAATTTTCAGAAATAAATTTATACTTCCATCATAAGAGAACATGAGTTCAATCATATTAACAAGAATTCCATATTAAAATGTGTAAAGAATGATATATATATATATGTAATAAATATTTGAGAGGGAGATTGGCATCATCCTTTGACCTTATATATGCAAAGTAGTCGGGGCCGGATGTGACATCGTGGCTGGGGAAATAAGACCAGAGTTATAAGACCAGAGTTTTTTCCTGGAGTCTGACTTTTATTCCATTTTAAAAACAGTCTCTTTTTTACCAAGCCAGACCCAGGGGTTTGGAGAGCTGATTTCTGCTGGAGATGGCCGTTTCGGGTCGGGAACAACAGAGCATCTTCCGTCGCTCTTCTTAGAAGGTGGAAACGTTCAAACAGGCCCCGATAATGATAATTTAAGGAAATGGTCGAGCGTGGTTTCTCATAGCAGTCAGGAGCGACCGAAAAGCCACGTAAAATGCGTGTTCCTGCTTTTTGCTAGAGCCTAACTTCAATATTTTTTACTAGAGAGCACTACAGGGTGTAGGAGGTGACAGACTGCTAATTGGTTAATTAGCTCTAGCATGATGCCCAGGTTTTTGACCAGGCCAGTTCCTGTGCCAAGCCCAAAACCACAGCACTTGCAAGGAGTGTTATGCTCAGCACTTTTAAACTTAAAGGAGGGATAAAAAATTATGCCTGAAAGTAATAATTGTGAGGCAGCAAAACAAAGATATCAGGGACAAATTAGCTTTAATACGCATTTATGAAATAAAAAAAAATGTTTTGGGGTTTTAAATTTTGAATTTTAATTTTGCATTTTAAAAAGGGTTTTACATTTTATCCTTTCAATATCCCCCCCCCCCTCCAAGATGAGATCCGCCAGATTTGCTCACATGGTAGACCGAGGAGACAAAGTGAGTTAAAAAGTGATGGCTATGTTTTGCTGCTGGAAAAAGTTTTTTTTCCTTCTCTTTTTACTTTTTGTTTTTTCTATAAATATTAAAGAAAATTTTTAGATTTTACATTTCTTCTAAAATCTCTAAATTTGGTACATGGCTCTCAAACCAACTGGGTCTACTTTTACATAAAAATAATGGTAAAGTTTTACATAAAAATATGCGATTATATAGAATAGATTACAAATATTGATGCATCAGTAATAAAAAAATTCTTAGCCCTCTCGAGAGGGTAGAGTATGCTACTGTAAATAGTCCTTACCACAAAAGTCCTACATTCAGCATGTATTGTAAAAATGTTCATTGGTTCATGCTGATGGATAATGGTTAAAACTACTAAGTAAATACTTTTCAAATATACGCTACAACAAAACTGTAAATAATACACTATACATGACACTAATTCAAATAAAAATATATTGTAAAAAACATTTAAAAATTTATAATTCAAAAATACACAAATATTCAAAAGTACAGTTAAAATTGTAAACATATTCAACAACAATATGACATAAACACTTATGCAAAAGTATCATTTTCAAATTATGGTATGTTTCCAATTCAGATAATATTCAAATAAATGTAAATAAGACAACACAAATATAAAAATGCACCATATGTGAAGTTACAACCTATGTTGCTACTCCCTACAATTTATTTACAGACATATATTTGTTTATAGGCCACATTTGGGAGACTATGTTTAGGATTTAAAAAAAATTAACTTCAAAAACTTTATAAAAATAGGAAACTCTAGTCAAACAATAAAAAAAAAGTTAGATGAGGATAGGCCCCTTTCTAAGGAAATAATAGTCCAACTTAGGCAGTTTGTTAAAAATAATAACCAATTGTTTTTGCTTCAGCCAATTATCTAGTTTTGAACAATAGTTATTATTTGGCAACAAGACAGTTGAAAAGAATGGTTAAAGGTACCAACTTGGTAAATTGGAATACGTATTTGATTGGTTGGTGAACTGGGTGAAACATATTAAAATGGAGGCTTTTTTGGAAAAGCATCAAGTCATTATTTCTAGACTGAAAAATCTCTATCTTTTCCAGTGGCAATAATAACATACATTGATTTTTTTATTTTTCAGCTACCTCAATATGGTGGTATATTTGGTAAAAATTGGAATAACAGTTGGGATAAAAATGGAATAACATTTGGGATAAAAATGGATTAACATTTAGGATAAAAGTGGATTAACATTTGGGATAAAAATGGAATAACGTTTGACATAAAAAGTTTTCTAGCAGAAAAAGGGGTTCGATCACCTGAGTCCTTAATCAAGGCAACAACTTTGTCTTCGGTCATTTTCAATAACCCGCTGTTTATTCGCACGCATTTTGGATCTTTTATTCTCAACGTACCCGGGTACTTAAAAGAAAAAATGCCAGAGGTTATGTTTACATCACGAGGTACAAAAATTGCTACTGTGTTGACCAGGAATTTTGAGATTATCCTTATACTTTGGGCTGGAAGGGAAGAGTAAAAACTTTGTTTTGGTTTCTTTGTTGGGGTTTAGCACGTACTAGAATCATTGCTAGGGTTGTACCTGCCAACGGGTTCATTTTGTCATTAAATGAGGATAGGGGTGGAACCTATACCTTTGTTGTCACTAATATAACTTTGGGGATAATCATGACACTAATTACATTCTTGGTGAATATATTAAAAAAGGCAACTGTTTGAAAAATATATTTGATCATGGAAATACTAAAAATATAATTTTTCAGAATAAAAAGGTAAATATAATAAAAATATCAATAATAACAATAAAGCAAAAATATAAAAGCATATATGTTTTTTTAAAAATTGTTTAGTCTTACTATAACAAAAACACATATATATCTCACATATATATATATATATATATATGTATATATACTTTAATTTTTGACCTACATCTTAAGTGTAAGTTTCATTGTTTACATCTGAAATGATGTGTGGATTTTTGGCATTTGTGGATTTTAGGGTCGCAGATTTGAGGGAGTCTACTGTATATAGTTTTTATTTCAAATGAATAGTATCAATACTTATGATTAACTACACAAATTTTACATAAAACTACACAATATTAAAAACCTATTCTGGAAATAATACCAATGCAGGAAAGAATTTGACAGATTAACATTCTTGATAACTATAGAACATAATTCACTGTTAAAAATTTCTCTGTGAAATAACAGAAAATTTAATTTAAGCTGTGTAATTTTACAGATACCTGAGATTCTGTTAAAAAAAAACAGAGGAACTAATCTGCAAATTACATCTATAAAAAAAAAGCCACAACTGCGAAAAGCAAAAAAAATTCTGAAGACCATGTAATTTTACATGAAAAAAAAAAAAATAATAATGGCAGTTGTGTTTTTGCTATTCATACTGAGAGTAAAATTTTCACAGTGATATGTGGAGTTTCATACTGACACATTATAGCACAAGCAAGTAATTTTTGAAAAATATATTACTGAAACTCACAATAAATTGAAAATTTTTCTACTATGCAAATTGAAATAAATTGGATTACACATCCTGTCTTCCTTTGTACAAAATATCATGTGCCCAGCAATAATTTTTTATACCAATCTTTTATTTTTTCTATTTTGCTTATTGTAATTTCTATTCTTCTAATTATCTAAGTTCAGAATTAATCTATTTATAATGCTTTCTATATATCTGTTATTTCTTGTGCTATCACATATTTTATTTAGTTCACTGATTAACTGATCACGGGTACAGACTGTGAAGGCTCTCTTAATAAAATGTGTAAAAGCAGAAACTTTGTAGAAAAAAGGTGTTTGAGCACTTTGCAGAATAATAGCTTGAATGACTATTGGTTTTCTATAAACAGTACATTTCATGCTAATATGGATTTTGATTAATAGTACAGTAAAACCCCGATAATTCGGATTAATTGGGACCAGACCTAATCTGGATTTTTGAAAATCCGGATTATCCGGAGAATGATAAAAAATGAAGGCTTTCTATCGGAGTTTTCTTTAAGGCTTTCTGTCGGATTATTGGACTTGATATAGGTAAACAACGATCTCTTTCTGTGCAAAACCAAACGAATAACACTTCATCCAGTGTTTCAAGTTCAGCTTTTTTAACATTCTTCCGATTGTCCAAACCATCGTTAGAAATTGATTTCGAGCAAAAATCCTCGATTGTTTTTCAATTTTTCTTTCATTCGGACACTGTCGAGGTCCCTACTCCTAATTCACAAGCAATCTTTTTTAAGGGTTCACCTTTATCAATTCTACTCAATGTTTCCAATTTCTTTTGCATAGTCACAAAATTATGTTTTCGTTTCATCGCCATAGCTAAAAATGTACGCTTAAAAACACTGCACAGCAAAGGAAAATGTCTGGTAAGATTTGGATTGATACATTCTCTATGAACGGGAGGTCGGATTCTAGGAAACAGAGCAGTGACTGGGGGGTTTTCGCAATAAAAGCATTTTGTCACGAAGACAAAGAAACAGTCCCAAGAGACCAGAGACCTATGGGCTGGCTGACAAAGATCGGAAAGCGATACTCATCAGTTAGTGGGTCTATAGGGATTATTTCACCTTGCTTTCTTGCAATGCTAAGTAAAACTTTATTGTGTGGTGAGTTTTTGAAGACGTTTCTAAATGGATTAAATAGAAAACTGTGAAAATTGGAATTGCCAAACTTAAAGTGATACATTGTTGTTTCTTTGAAAGATAACATCAAAGAGTTTAAATAAGAAAGCTTAGGTATTCTTCCACAAATATTTCAGAAAAGACTTTATTCAGAATACGAGGATGAAATAAATTAATGTTATGGAAATTTGCCAATCGCTTCTCAAACAAAACAAAAATCGACCAGACCGATCCGGATTGTCCGGAGATCCGGAATAACGGGTCCGAATTAGCAGGATTCCACTGTATATACAAATAGGAGAGTGTTCTATCTTCTAAAGTAATTTTAATTTTATAATCAAGGTTTTTAATCTACAGTTAATTAATTACAGTATTTATCCCTGATCAGTCAACCAGTGAACTAAATAAAATAGTATGTGATATCACAAGAAATAATGGATATAAAGAAAGCATTATAAAAAGATTAATTCTGA
The DNA here is from genome assembly GCA_963931845.1 of Maratus michaelseni. Classification (NCBI taxonomy): domain Eukaryota; kingdom Metazoa; phylum Arthropoda; class Arachnida; order Araneae; family Salticidae; genus Maratus; species Maratus michaelseni. The sequence goes on along the minus strand of OZ007591.1, from coordinate 154,992,581 downwards.
ATACAGATAATAAGAAAAAAAGGAATATCAATAAACAAAATTCCACAATACTTACTTTACAATATTTCACTAGGTTCATTGAAAGACTGAAATATAAATTTAACAAATTTAATATCTGTCTTATTGTAAAAACCCTCCCTAAAATTATAAAGCATAGTCTGTAGAAAGACAGGTCTAATAGAACCTGATTAACTATCAGGTGTACATGAAATTCTGTTCACCAAAACCAATGGAACATTGCAATATTATCTAGGAATGTCAAATAGAAAATTTAAAATGAAGATGAAAGAACATATAGCAGATATCAAATATAACAAAAAAACTACAGCTTACTGCACAAGATAGAACCTTTGCAGATTAATTTTTAAAATAGTAAAATAATTTATCAGTCAAAATTTCATTCCCCATCTATTATCCGCAAGTCAATAGAAATCTATATGTGTAATGAGAGCATATGCAATGAATCAGTCTCTTTTGAGTTACCTGAAATTTGGCACGAGATGCTGCATAAATTTAACTAGTCATTGGGAGCCACCATAATACTTATTGATCATGGATATGCATAATATAAAATATGAAAATAAAACATGTGTAAACTACTTATAAAATGTATTGCAATTCCAAAATAAGATAAAAAATTTTATGTCCAATTAAAATATATCTTTGAATTGAAATTTGAATGAAATACACTGTCATGAAAAATCAAAGAATGTGGAAAATATGATTACAAATAGCTCGGCAACTAATTATCTGATCAACTTCATTCTTTATGCAAAATTTATGTTTTTTTTATTGTCTTTTATATTCACTTCTTAAAATAAACAATTTCGAAATTTTTTATATACCTTTTATCAGAACGAATATTTCAAGAGTCTAAAAAAAAATAGTTCTGGATAATTGAAGTTACTGAATCCGATCAACTTCATTCTTTATGCAAAATGTATGGGTTTTTTTGTTGTTATACTTACTCCTTAAAATAAATTAATTTTGAAAATGTTTATGTACCTTTTATCAGAACAAATATTTCGAGAGTCTGAAAAAAAATAGTTCAGGATAATTGAGGTTACTGAAATTCAATAGGCTTCTTCTCATTATTACATACTAAGTACATACCAAATTTCAAGTCTCTATCTCAATTTGTTCAGGAGATAGAGCGTTTACAGACACACACACAGACAGACGAACGACAATTTTTTTTTTTCTAAAAATATATTTTTCAGAATCTTCAGTGTCTGAAATGTGTAAATCTGTCAAAATTTGTTTTTCGATTTTTAAAACGATTACAAGACTTACCCTATACTACATATGATGGGTAAGTAAAAATAAGATAGTATAAAATAAAACACAATTATGGAAGATCATTTTTGTTAAGGCATAATGATTTTAGATGGTGCCCTGCTTTTGATATACTTGCTATCTCGTGATATTTGTTTATCAAATACATATTTCAAATTTTATGCAAACATAGTTTATCAATACAAACCTTGAGAATGTTACCATTATAGTGTGTACGAAACCAGTAGGTTTGTTTATTAAAAGGTTTTTTTAAGCCTCTATGTGTACTGTAATACTTTTAGCCTATGTATTTTATTATAATAAGTGTTTTTTTTATATATAATTCTACAATTGATCTAGTTGTGTCGAGGAATAATTTCACTATTTCTATTACTTTATGTATAAATAAATAGACTCTTTAAAGGAGCAATTCGTTCACATTATAATACATAGCTTAAAGCTTACATAGAAAAACACAGAACTGACAGAAAATTAAAAATTTTAAATAAATCTACTGTCTACAGTAGCACAGTGGCTTTAGATGCATGAAAGTTTATTCCTAATGATTTAGTTAAAGGGTCTTTTCTCAAGTGTGATATTTTTAATGCAACGGATGAGACAGAAAATGATGCTATTCAGAAGCAAATTTATATTGCTCCAAATATAAATACTAAAAATTATAATGCTACAAATTTATATCATTTGGCAGCATTGTAGCCAAATGAGCAAAAATGACGATTTATGCAGTGATAGGAGAAAGTAGACAGAGAGATAGGCATCTATGAGCAATGACTACTACTTTGTAAAATGTAGGGAATAAGCATCATTAGATTTTCAAATATTTTGCAAGTTTCCATTTTTTATCCAAAATTGTCTTGCATGTTCCATACAAGTTTTAAAAGAAAATCCTTATTTTCACGGCTAAGAAATAAAATGCATCTTAGATTCGAGTAAATAAAAGAATTTTTTTTTTTTTTTCAAAATTGCATGAAAAGTAAACTTCCAATGTTTTGTAGGAAGTTGTAGGGTTAATCAATTTTTAAAGAATTGTTATTGTCTTCATTATGACTTGTTTCACCAAGCATTTTGTCTAGTACCTTATCTTGAACTAAAACAAAAGTGGTAGCTTCGAATCCATTAAAGGTGCTAAATAGATAAATCTGCTTGCCTAATTTAAAGCAATTCTATGCTTTGAAAGGGCAATTTTGGTTTAATACCAATGATTAACATAAATGATTTTTGTTCAGGTGCCATCAATGTAATTTATTATACATAGAGCAAAATTTAGATTACAGCAGACTCCCTCAAATCTGCAAATACCTAAAATCCGCACCTCATTTCTGATGTAAACAATGAAACTTACATTTAAGATGTAGGTGTAAAATTCAAGTTTATTTTTAAATTTTTACATCATTTTGTTCTGTACACATTTTAATATGTGATTCTGGTTAATATGATCCAACTCATGTTTTCTGATGAAGGAAGTATAAATTCATTTTTGAAAAAATTCAAGATAGAGATGATATCAGTGGCGATCGTGATCTTTTTACCAAATAATTTATGTATTAATCAAGATTTTTTTATTATTAAGTATGGCTAAACATGAAATAAAACTTTGTGGTCCTTGTATGTTAGCCGAGCGCCAGTGATATATATACATACATATACATATATATAAACACACACACACATATATATATATATATGTATGTATATTCGTGTATATATATATATATATATAAATATGTGTGTATAGTTATAGATATTTGTATATATATAGGTATATATATCACTGGCACCCAGCTAACATAAAAATACCAACTTTGTCATTTCAAGATTTTGATGTGAATTATTAGAGTACATTTATAAGGCGAGTTTCACTGAATAATTGAAGAAAAAAATTATCTCATCATCATTATGCATATTTAGATATACATTATTAATTATTTACTTGACCTTTACTTTTAATATTTTAAATGTTAAATTTCCTTAATTTTTATTATTTTACTTTATTGTAAACATTCATTATAATTTTCAATGCATTATTAAATTCAAATTACTGTTTAAAAAATATAAGCAAAACAGTGACCAGAAATTCACAAAATTCTAAAATCTGCACAACCTCTGGTTTTAAGTTATGCGGATTTAAAGGAGTCTGCTGTATAATAAAGAAGAGTGTATTTTTTTTTATAAATCAAGAAAAATATTTTTGTAGAATTTTTCTGTTCTTTTTTTTTTTCTTTTTTTTGTCCATAGACCAACTGCTTTTGGTTACATATACAGTAGAATCTCGATTATCCGACCCTTGTTTAACCGGAACTCTCCGTAAACCAACGTCGGTTTCTTGACCTTTTTTTCTTTTCAGCGTTTTTTTTTTTCTTTCACATTCCTAGTGTATGCAAGCAGTCCTTTCCGAATGAAGTTGGCAAAAACTCTTGCTGAATTTTTCAACTGGTGCAAATGAAAATGTTACAGACATTTCGATAGATGGTGCTACTGAATTTTCAAACCTTTTTAGCCCGATGCCAGGGGGTTTTGAGAACTGTGGGATCAAAGAAATCACAGATTGGTTGAATTGTGACGTGGAAGATGCAGGCTTCCATTTGCTTATTGATGAGGAAATTATTGCAGAAGTCCGACATTCTCCAAAAGAAGATGAAAAAGATGATGATGATGAAGGCAAGAATGATTCCCAAGTAAAGATTAGTAACAATAATGCTTTTGAATGTTTTTCAAAAGGCATTGCTTGGTTGGAACAACAAGAACAGTGTGATTCCCTTGAAATAATGATTTTAAGAAAACTTTGTGACAGAGCTGCATGGCAAAAGATGGCCAATTTATGCTAGATGAACCTTCCACTTAAATCATTGTAAGTTTTTTGTTTCAAAATAAATTTATTTTCATGTATAATTTGAATTTAGATATTTATTTAGAAGTTTAACCCCTTCGGGACGAGTGCCCTGTATATGTGACGAGGCTTGTGGTTTTCAGATCCGGCGAGACCGGAATACGTGACTGGGCTTGCGGTATTCAGATCCCGAGCGACACAAATTCGTGACTCAGACTTGGAACGTTTTTATTTTTTTAATTTAACGTACACATTTTTATAATAATCATATTTGAATAAGTATCACGGTAGAACACATTTCATTTTAACTAGGTAAATAAATGGAATCAATTAATGTTTTTTTAATCCATGATAATTTAATTTTTTAAACAATTACTGCAATAAAATAAAATTGAGTTTCTTTACACTGTATTTATGTGTTTGAATAGTTGCTCATTTCTATCATGACTTTTTTTATTGCGCCTAATAAATCTTATTGGGAAATTTTCTAGATCTCTTGGAAAAAAGGATGTCTGGTATGAATGGATGTAATGAATCAGTCAGCTGATCAACATATGACGTATACTTCAACCTGGCGCCTGCTGACTAAGAGTTTATGCGTGTTTCATTTATTCTTTTTTTACTTTTTTCTCGATTGAGAAATATTTATTCCTACGTCGGCAACATTATTATTATTATTATTCGGATTTTCGTTCTTTGAGAAGGAAAGGGGAACACTTTTTTTTATACTTTATTTTATTGTTGCGAAACATATTGCGCAGTAATGAAAAAGAAATACAGATTGTGGTTGCTAAAAGCATCATATTTTTTTTCGCACAGTAAAATTAAGATGGATTTTCTGTTCTTTTCTTTGGTAATTATTTTGATATTTTCCATTAGTAATTTTTCATAACGTTTCAAATGAATTTGTTTTAAATTAAATTATTTATAATTTCGTATCAATATCCATTAACTAATTAAAATGTCTAAAAGATGTCGGTATTTAACTGCTGAGGAAATAGCGGAAATTATGAATAAAAATTCGTCTTCAGAAAGTGAAATTTGTGAGAGTGAAAGTGATTCTAACATAATCATTGACTCGGATTATTTTGATAAGTCAGCTGATGAATCTGAAAGTGAAAAGGATAATTTAGACCTACCAACTCCAGGACCTTCTGGAGAGTGTTCATGGCTATGGTCATCTAATATAAATCCAGTTACTCCTATGTCATTTTGTGCATCTCCAGGTATAAAAGTTAATCAATCATTTTCTTCTGAGATTGATTTTTTCAGAGTTTTTGTTGCTGATGAAATCGTGAAAATTATTACAAAAGAAACTAATGCTTATTATAATTTGAAATAATTTTCAGATCAACAATATTTTTGAAATATATATTTTAAGTTATCATTAAATTTTACTGATAATTATCCAACGCTTCTTATTTTAGCTGCTTTATTGTACGTTAATATATATATATATATGTTTTGAAAAACATTTCCAAAAAGAAATGCATATTTTAAAATGTAATTCTATTTTACTCATTATTACTTCTTATTATACAACACTATATACGATGTTTAATAAAATGTTTATATATATATATATATTATTTTTAAAATATTTTAAAATTAAAACAAATTTTTTGTGTCTATTTTTATGTACGTTAAATGTTATGAGGTAACATTCGCAGGTTGTTTGCAAGCTTTATTTAATTATTTTTATTTTTGAATAAATCGTCTTGTTTAAAACATTTATTTTGCTTACTGGGAGTGTTAAAAATTATTTAGTAACAAAATTGTTATGTTTAGAAGAAAATGTTTGATATATTGATATTTTAAAGACATGCAAGTATTTTTCTATTATATTATATTATTGTTTTAACTAAAAACATAGATAAACATAAGCATTAAATCTATTTAAAAATTCATTTTTTTATTACAATATCAGAGAATATACCTCATTTTTTAATAAATATATATGTAATAACAACTTATTCCATATACGTGAATTTCAAAAAGTTTAATGGAATACTTATTTTGTTATAAGTTTTTAAGGAATATTTTAGAAACGTTAGGCTTAACTGCGCAAAATCCTTCGGCCCAGAAGGAGAAATCGAATTTGTTTGAATAAAATTCTATATATGTCCACATTTTTTAGTCTTGTCACTTCTTTTAAGCATTCATCTAAAGTCATTCATTTAACCTTCATGTTAAGTTCTTAAGTTTCTATCAGTCTTATATTTATTTCTAAGGTCTGGCTTATTCATACATATCTTTGGTTTATGTTTTATTTATTTCAATAGTTAAATATCGTATTTAATATTTCATTTGGTTTACTTACCTTTTAATACCTTTATAATTATCCTGGCATATTCATTTCTACTCTTACACGGCATTTTTTAAAAGTCCACGTATATTTGTTTACAATCTACTGGCTTTTCTCGTACGCATTCTAGTGCTACGATGTTCCGGAGCGATTCCGGCAGCCGTCAACAGATGGCGTGACCACCTGTTTTCTCCTTTGATTCGCTCTTCCGTCACTGCTGAGCATGTTTCGTTTTCTCGATCTTTCGGGATGCTGGCAGTGACGTAATCCTCATTAATTATGGAAAGCCGTATGATTGGAAGCTCATCTGGAAAGATACATTTATATACAGACTTTTGGTCATTTCTCATCAGCTTCGCTTCGTTGTTCAGTACGTTGTGGCAAGGAATGATGTCGCCTTTTAGTCATGGCTAGATGTAACGATGAGATATTTTTAAAAGATGTCTTGTTCTTATTTTAATGGTGCTTTTCAGTTCTTTATAAAAGTAAAGACTTTATGTTTAATAAGTGTGAAGGCCAGATAAAGTTTAAGTAAAGATGTATTCGACAGTCTTAAGCATTTTATATTCCAAAAGGATTTTAGCTATGTCATTGAAACAAGTTGGATAGCTGGGAATAAAAATGGCGGTGTGTCGATACCTTGCATTAGAAATCTTGGCCGATAAAGCAACACGTTCAGCACGTAATATTTTGAGTTCAGCTTGTAGCATTTTAAGTTCAGCTGTTAATATTTCTTTGAGTTCAATAGTTAATAGTTTTTAATTTAAATGGTCAATAGTTTTAATTTATTAAGTTTAATTTTATCAATGTTGTTTTTCCTCTTCTTGTATCTTGTTTTAAGCCGACTTGTCATTCATCCTTTGAATAGTATCAGATGGATTTCAGAAAGTCGTGTTGGTATATTTATATAGTGTTAAGAGAGGAGATATACACGCTGAAGTTTTAATAAATTTATTTTAAATTAGTTTTTCCTGAGTTTACTTTCATATTCATAATATAACGTTGTTTAATTGATGACTTAAGTTTCTTTAAATAAAGTTTCAGTTTACGTTTCTTCCCTCACATGTTTTAACATCTATTTTTTAAGTCCCTCGTTTCGTCTTCTCGCTTTAAAGAAACTGGCAGTTAAATATTGGTGTTACGGAATTCATCATGTTCTCGTGCTTTAGGTGAAGGTCCGTATGGTTCGCCATGTTTGGTCAGCTTTGTTAGTTTCGGCATACTAATGACGGATACTGCGTGGTATGTTGAAATGTTGTTCATGTAGCAGATGTTTAGTAGAAACGGAGATCAACGATCTTTTAAATTGGATCGTAGTTTGAAAGATGGGGAGATGTTTAAAGTTTATATTATCTTGTTTTAAGTTAAAGTTAAATTGTTTAAAGTTAATTATGTTTTTGAAGTATAAAGTTTTATTAATCATTAAAGTATATAAAGTTTAAAAGTAATTTCCTTTATGAAAAATATATTGTTTCTTAAGCTCCAGTCTATATTAAGTATATTTTTCATTTGTTTAATGTGTTGAAATTGTATTTGTCTTTTTAGTTTTTATTTCTGTTTTTATTTTAATAAACGTTAGTTACTTTTTAAAAACAGTTGTGTTTATTTCAAGACACAGTTCACCTAGTTTATTTTTAAGCTTTTCTCTCATGCATAAATTAGGCAGCTTATCGCCAGCATATACGCTCCATTTGCGTTTGCTAATCTGCTCTTTTTAAATTACTAGTAATTACACTAGTAATTACTTATTCTAACAGAATTTTCCCGCTCCGTCCTCAGATGCGCGCGCCGTCGCAAACGGGTTAAATAGTCATAATAGTAGTTCGATGACGATGTTACATATTACACTAGATGATTATTGATAAATTCTCAATTATCCGATGTAGGTTCGGTCCCAATTACGTTGGATAATCGAAGTTCTACTGTACACATATACACACAGCACTAACAACTTTCCCTTGCTTCACTTAAAGTGCTATTACATGTGGCACATAGCTGATTGATACATGGTCGACAGACATAGTAGGTTATATGAGAATAAATTACACATGTTTGGCAGAAAAAAATGCATTTTATTGCGCATTTGTGTACAAAAAGAAAAAAACACAATTTGTGCATATGAGAAAAAAAGAATAAGAAAAGGTGTTTTCTTCAAAGAAAATCTTTTTCAGTAGGGGGTATGGTTTCCACGGGCGGCCAGCAACGTTGAACACCTTTGAGGCATGGACTCAATGAGGCTATTAATGACGAGTTGGGGTATTCTGCCCCACTCTTCCAGAAGAGCTCTTTCCAGTTCTTGGAGAGTTTGTGGGGGTTGTTGGCAGCCAGAAACTCGTCTTCCTAGAGCGTCCCAAACGTGCTCGATTGGATTCATGTCTGGAGAACACGCTGGCCATTCCATTCGAACGATTCCTTCCTCGAAAAGGAAATCCTCCACCAGGTTTGCACGATGTGGCCTGCAGTTATCGTCCATTAAAATGAAGTTATCTCCGATTGCTGCAGCGTAAGGGACTACAATAGGTCTGAGGATCTCATCCCAATATCGGCGACCAGTCAGAGCTCCATCTCGAATGATGTAGAGGTCAGTGCGCCCGTCAATGGAGATGCCACCATACACCAACACTCCTACACCGCCAAATCTGACACTTTCGTGCACGAACGCAGGATTATTCCTACTGCCACGGTCCCTCCAGATGAAAATACGCCTATTATCCGGATGCACTGAAAAACGGGACTCGTCAGAAAACAGAATATTGCTCCATTCATTTCTCCTCCAGTTGACATGCTCGGTTGCCCACTCCCTGCGGTCGCGACGATGCCTTGATGTTAATCTAACACATACCATCGGTCGGCGAGCATACAGACCTACAGCATGGAGCCGGTTACGGACAGTCTGAGTTGAAATCGTGGTGCCTGTAGCCGAGCGAAGGTGTTGTTGGAGAAGAGTAGCGTTCATGTTTCGGTGTCTCCAAGCTGTTAACGCTAAATACCGATCTTCATTGGGCGTTGTTGCCCGTCTACGACCTTGCCCTGGTCTTCGGCCTGCACATCCACTCTCCAAAAAACAGTTCCAGATCCTGGAAATGACACTTTGTGACACTCCAATGGCTTGCGCTACTTCGGCTTGAGTTTGGCCCCCTTCTAACCTACCAACAATTCTCCAAGCTTCTGAATCTGTCAAATGACTTCGCTGAGACATCGTACTCATCGAAACAAAGCAATCACTGAATGCCGATCATCCTTGTCTTCATTCTCTTTTATCCAGTTGAAAGTCAAATTTCATTCGCTGCCGCTGAAGCGACGTTTTTGACGTCAAACTCAAAATTTGCATACTCCACAGTTTGAAAACCAGAAAAATTTGCATTTGTGACTCTCTTCTTCTATTTTCGACAAAAAAAATTTCGTTTATATCTTTATTTTATATAAAACTTCAAATATCCTTTAATTGTTTTGAGCAGTGTATTTACCGTCTGATGGTTTTTACCGGTTTTAACCATGGTTTTTACCGTCTTTGGAAAAACATGTTTTTACCAGGGTTTTTACCACTTTTGAAAAAACTCATTAGTTTGATTGTTTTTGTCACTTTTATGCAAATTTATCTACCAATTTTTCATTTTCCCAGGGGTGAAAGTTTTCTGGATATTTAATACCACTATTTCCACATAACAATATTCACCTAATTTAGTTTCTGATTAGGTAAATAAAAGAATGCTATATGAAAATATTGGTTTTTAAGGAATATAAAAACCTGAAAAACTTTCATCCATGTTTTCCTCTTACAAGAATTCAAAATTTTAAAGATATTATTGTACATATATCATTATTAAACCTAAAACTCAATATAACTATTATTATGAGAATGCACACTACATTATTCATCTTGATGGAGATTAGTTTACTAATTTTTACTAAAGGAAAAAAGAAATTATAAGTACACTTTTATCACATTTAAAAACCTTAATCATTTTAATAAAAACAAAATGCTTACAAATATTACAAGTTCTCTCTATATAAAAATACATTAATTACATGAAAATACAGTTTTTATTAATAGTATTAAAATAAAGTGTAATGACTAGTAGAGTTTATTGTATCCTAAGGTATTTACCACTTTTTCCCAGGTTTTTACCGGTAAAAACCTAGTTTTTACCATATCTTGGTAAAAACCAGTTTTTACCGGTAAAAAGCCAACCTTGCAAGGAAGTGGCCTTGATCATTCTGTCACAGCAATTTTTTCACTTCAAATTTTCCCATGTAATAAGACTTAAGTGTTAATACTAAAGCAAAGAAAAAATTGCAGCAAGCATATTTTAGTTTATTTGCAACTGTGAGTGCTTCTAAAATTAATAGTAATTTAATGTTATTTCAGGAATATGAATCACAAATATTACAAGTATACAGATCTAAAAATTTAATTTTGATGATTCATAAAATAAACATACACTATCCTATACATACACACCTACAAAAAAGGAAGGAAGAGCATTATATAAAATACATAAAACTAACAAAAATAAATGCATGCTATACTTACAGGAATTTTTTTATTCTGCAAATATTGTAGTGAGGCAATCATTTTATGAGAATCAAAATAATGTCTTTTCACAAACACACAACCATGCTGAAAAAAATTTTAATTTAAGAAATAAAGTTTAATACAATAATACAGTATCAAAATATATTTTATAGTATATTAAGTAAATGATCAATTACAGCATAAATTATATATTTTATTCATTTAATTTTTTTTTTCATAAAACTATATATATTATTTTTATAGAAATAAAAGGCGTAATAATGATATTTAACCAGTGCATGTTATCTGAAATATACAGAATGAAAGTAGGCAACAGGGCCTGCCTCGGGACATGTGAGGTAACTGCCCGGGCCCCCCCCCCCCCCCCCCCTCAAGGCATAAGCAGGATTTCCATTAAAGGGGAGCCAAATGTTAAAAATTGGCCAAATGTGACCAAAATTCTAACTTTTGTAAAGATTTTGGAAGGGGAGAGGGTGACCTTCCTCCCCTTCTTCTGTATCCCATCCCCTCCCCTCCCCTCAAAAGAAAAAAATAGATCATCAGAAAGTTGATGATTAAAATTTTATTGTAACAACTAAGTAGTCCATCCTTTCCAAGAGAAATTCATTATTGACAATATCCTTGTAACAAGGCAAACTAAAACCATTATTGATGACCAATTGGGATCTTTTTTCTTTAGACATCTTATGACATACATATAATATTATTATGACAAATAGCCAAGGATGACAGAAAGACCTGTATTTGCACTTCAATGGCTCACACAAGTCTTTACATTCCTATACAAAAAAAAGGGTATATTTTATCATCTCTTAAAGTTATGATTATCTTTTTTATGATACCCTGTATACAGATGTGAATAGTACATAATACGAAATTTATGTATGAAGTTTAGTCACTTCAGCATAATTCAAGAAAATTTTCTATGGGTAGATAGACCCTCCCCCAGAATAATGTTTGCCCCAGTGCCCTAGATAGTCAAGTCAGGCCCTGGTAAGCAATATTCTGAATAAACCTTTTTTACTAGGCTGACCATCTGGTAATTTTAGCTAACTACCCAGGAAGAATTTTACCTTGCTTCTATTCAAAATTATATTTTGATATGGCCATTCTATATTTAATTGTGTATTTTTTTGCACTTTTCCCTCGAATTTATTAATTTCTAAAAGTAAGGGGTGTGAAAAATATGAGTTTGATGTGTTATATTATTCATTTTACTGGAAGTGCTAATTTTACTGCAAAACTAATGAAATTTTATCAGAAATTTCAGGTATAAAAATTGCATTATCTTGAATACAAACTTAAGAGAAAAAAGTAATAGAGCATCAGCCACACAAGGAGGACTTTTGAAGGGAAAGTGGCCCAAAATAATGTTCAAAAACCTTGCACAGTCACTTGCTTGGGTCACGCTACGGGGTCAAGCCTGCCAACATTAGCCCAAGCTTTTGATTTTCTGGCCATTATGATACTCACTGGGCTAAGTGGGTCCTACCAAAATAAATTTGCAAGAGACTATAAAAATATTTCATTCAGTAGAAATTCTGTTAAAGGCAACTTCTGTTTTCTCAGGTTTTATTGTATATATATTGTTAAGTCACTCCTTGTATAACTGTATTCACCATTTATATAAGAACAATAGACATAAAATAACTACAATGAAATATTATTTAAAATTAAAATAAATCATACAATCAAAATGAACACAAAATGCACACAAGCAAATGAATCCAATGTATTTTTTTTATACAATCATAAAACAAGTAAAGAAAACAAGAAAATCATATACAGTTTTTGTTATCTAAAATTGAACATACCTCATAAAAATAGAATCCATATAATGGAACAAGTTGTAATGAATCTTTCATAACATAACGGACGTGACCAATGGAACCTTGTCTATCAGCCAGCATGTGAACTATAACCCAATCAACTGAAAACATAAAAGCATTTATTTCAATTACATCAGAAAGCAGTAGATGTTGAAATTACAGAAATGTTAACAGTAACATTTTTAAATTCTGAAAAATGTATTTTCAACTTTTATTATTAATGTTATATTTAGAAAGAAGGAAAAAAAAAGTGTGATTTTTTTTTTTTTTTAATTATCTATACTATTATGTAGAAGTAAAGTTTGTGTGTTGGTTTGTACGGAGTAATCTCTGGAACTAACGAGCCGAATTAAAAAATAATGGTGGTCAAAATGTTGGTAACTATCTCTGCTCTAACACAGGTTTCATTTTATGTTGCTACAACAACCCCCCCCCCCTCCCTAGAAGGTGCAGGAGCAAAAAATGTTCTAAAATTGCGATTTCTCTGATATTGTTGAGGCTAGAAACTTGAAATTCGCTGCTGTGGTGATAACTTTTAAGATATAAATACTCGCTATAAAAAGTTAGAGATTTTAAAAAGGGTGAAATGAGCGGAAAGCATTCTAAATTATGATTTATTTGGAATTGTTAGGGTCAGAAACTTGAAATTTGGCACGGCAGTTACTTTTAGATGTAAATGCTTGCACAGAATAGTTTCTAAAAAAAAAAGGAACAAAAAGCATTTTAAAATTATGATTTCTGTGACATTGAAACATTGCATGGTAGTTACTTTTAAGATGTAACTGTTCCTAAAGAATGGTTTCCTAAAATAAAAGAGTGAAATGAGCAAAAAAGTTTCTACATTACAATAAATTAGGAACCTAAAACTTGACATGACTGTTAATTTTAAGACGTAAATACTTGCAATAGAATAATTTCTAAAAAATCCGAAATGTAAAATGGTGCAGGAACAAAGAACAATTTAAAATTGCTTTTTCTGTAATACTACTGGGGCTAAAAACTTCAATTTTAGCATGGTGGTTACTTTTAAGATGTAAATTCTCTCTAAGAACGATTTCTAAAAAATTTAAAATGGTGAAATGAGTGGAAAACATTCTTAAGATCTTCTAAATTATGATTTATTTGTAATTGTTAGGGCTAGAAACTTAAAATGTATAATAAAACTAGATTTATTTTTTCCCCAAACAATAAAAAAACTGCATGCAATTTGAATTCAACACAATGGGTTGCTACACAGCTAGTAAATGTTCTTGCTTATATAAATAAGTTTCCAAAACTTTTCAATAGTTGGCATAATTAAACTATCTGCATGGCATGTAGTTTAATATAGCAAGACATATAGCAAATTACTTGATACAATTTTATATATGATCCAGAAGCAAGATAATTGGCTACAAAAACTCAAATTATGGAACAACATAAGGCCAAAGCTCATAAATTCATATTAAACCAATTCAGTAGCAGATTTAAAAGTTTCCTGCCTGTAGGCTGACATTATTTGCAACTTATACAGTGTAGGCATGTGTAACATGTATCTGTGTTACTTTTAATAAAAAACACATGAAGACTAGTCACCTTATTTTAGTTTAATTACAAAAATTTTAATAATAATATTTAAAAAAGATATTTAGTTAAATTTTGTAATTTTGTTGAAAGTATGCACCATTATGTAGAATATAATGGGCGATGCAAACATTTGCTGTTAAGAACAGGCCCTGTTAGTAAATCCACCACTGAACCAATCTAGAAAATTGTATCTGTCCTTGACTGATATGTCATATATGTTGCCCAATATGTAACAGTAGATTTCCATTACAGCAAAATCCAACAGAATGAAAATGCTGGTATAAAGAAACTGACGGCAATCTCCAGTAAAATTTTTATTAAAGATATGTAATTTCATTATAGCGAACAGATATTGATAGTCAAAAAGAGTTTGTTCCAATGAGATTCAATTTCACATTCATTCACCAGAACCAGACATAGATAGCACCAACTGATTACTAAAACTTGGCTTGGTGCAAAACAATTTGATTACAGAATGGACCCACTGTCTGAGAAATGGAGGAAGGGCATAATTTCAATGCTAAATAATATGAATAGAATAATATTTGTCAGTCTAATAAAAATTCATTCTTTTCTTTGGTACTTCTTTGTTATAGCAGCTCTCACAGTCATGATTACGCCTAGTTGAAGTCAATTTTGGCAAAGCTGTAGCCAAGCTCGTGAAGCGTGAACGTAGTGCACACATATAACGGAGATATGAAAATAAATATCATTGCATTAAATATTATAATATTTTATGTTAATAAGAACATATTACAATGTTTTATAACAATTTCTTACAACAGTTCACAAGAATAACAACTTTTTAAATTTTTAACATTTCTCCCATGTCAATTCCAAACAAATCTCGTATTTTTTACAGTTGTTTCTTATGTCATTCTATGGATCTTAATTCCTTTACCCACAGTACATAAGCCTTAAAGCAGTTACGAACGCTATTCATGAATCATTAAGCCAATTTCCAATATGGAGACATTATTTTTTTTGCAACATTTTATGTTGCACCCAAGGCCCGACTTAGACTATCTGGGGCCCGCGGGGAAGCACCATTCGGGGGGCCCCCTTCTATCTGCCCATAGAAATTGTTTGGAAATTTTGTTGAAATGACTAGTATTAAACTTCATACCTATTGTATGTATACATAAATTTTGAACCAAGTACTATTTACATCTGTATACAGGGTATCACAAGAAAGATGGTGACAAATTTAACAGATGACAGAACACTAATTTTTTTTTCTTTTGACTATAATTACTCGTGAGCTTTTGAAATATAAATACAGGTCTTTCAGTCACTCTTGGTTATTTGTTATAATATAAAATTTTCTACCGCATTATAAAATATAATCTTTGTATTGCATCAGCATGCTTTTGGGTGATTCTATAATATGGAAAAAGAAATTTCAACACTTGTATGTTGTTTCTTCATTCCTCATGCTCTTTAAAGTAATTTAGTATAAAATTTTATAACAATAGTTTTATGATGATGTAGATTGTTCCTTTTTGGGGAGGAGGGGACATGAGGAAAGGAAGCAGATTGTGGAAGTGGAGGGATATACTCCCTTCCTAATCTTTGAAAATGTAAGAATTTTGATCACTTTTGCCTAATTTGAACCATTTTGCATCCTTTAAACAAAAATGCTGATTAAGCCGTGAGGGGGGGCCTCTCTCAAATGGGGGGCCCGGGGCAGCTGCCCCACATGCCCCTGCATAAGTCAGGCTCTGGCTTGCACCTCCATACAGCTTCATTATTACTAACATACAGTTTCATATCATGGTCTATTTCCCATAATTGTTTGTTGAGTAATAGACCTTGTTTTTGAGAAAAATGAGATTGCATCCATCTCAGTACTAGGTGAATCAAAGATTGTTTCTGTATTTATAAAAATAAATACATGTGATTAAAAATACAACATGCATTTAAGAAAAAAATATATGAAAAATGTTCTGGAACATCAATGAAAAAGCAATGTGACGAAAGCATAAACATGTGCTGTTTGCTGTTTATTTACAACTGCAAACCATTTGATGAGCTTTTAGAACCTAACTTTGCAATATATCTCCATCACTTAGTGATTCATCCTTGGGGGCTGCTACAACAAAGAAGTACCACTTTTTTTTTTTTTTTTTTTTAACTACAAATATATAAATAATAATATTAATCAAAACTTTTTAGCATACACAATAATTAAAAACTCATTTATCACACAGAATAATTTGAAATTTACACGTATAAACAAATTTGAAAATTTAGCACAGATGAGTAACAGAAAAACTAAAGGGAGGTAGGGAAATGAAACTGATAATGGAAAGAAAGAGAAGATGAAAAATAGAAGATTGCAAGATTAAATCTCTCTAATTTAAGTTTAAATTCTTTCTATTGAATAAAATAGTTACAAGCCAAAGTTTCAAAAATTACTTCATACATGCAGTAGAAATGTAAGATAAAGACTATAAAAAAATATAACATAAATATATATTTAAATTTTTGTGATGTAGGGAAATGGAAGAGAATTTAAGGGATTTCAAAAGCATGAAGATATTCTTTATGAGATTCACAAGAAAAATCATCAATAAAAATATTATTTATACATTAAGTTTCTATTGATCAGTGTAAAAGTAAATACTTTAAAAATAGTGAAATAATTTTTTATATTTAATAAATATGTTTGAAAAGCTTCATATAACATATTTTTAAAATAAATGTTGTATCAAGTTAATCTATTCAAATTACTTTGTAAAACAGTGAAAAATAGAAAAAGGATTTATCAGACCCAGCATGAACAAATTGCTTTGAAAACTATAAAGGGAATGGTCAGTTAAGGCTGTTGTCAGTGATTATCTTAAATTCCCCTCACCAATGTTAAACCTATGTACATGTGATGTATTTGTATTTTTAAAATATCTCTTTAAGAAATTAATATTTTTAACTTCTTTTCTTTTTCCTGTGTACTGTTCTTAAAGGATGTCTCTTTTTTCTTTAGTTGTCCAAATATTTCTAAAATATATGCTTAATTTATAATTTTTTGTGTTCAAATATTAGTGAAACTGAGTAAAATTTTAACACTTCAAATAAATTAAGCATATATTTCAGAAATATTTTGACAAAAAAAAAAAAAAAAAAAGGGACACATCCTTCAAAAAGAGCACATAGAAAAAAGGTGAAAAATATTAATTCCCTAAGGAGATATTTTAAAAATATGAATGCATCACACGCCCATAAGCTTAACATTAGCAAGGGGAATTCAAGATCTCACTGACCAACAGCCTTAAGTACCTTAGATTAAGGTTTATGATCCTAGAAAAAAAAAATTAATTACATTCATTGACATATTTATTTAAATACAAAATATTTTTTTAAGTAAAAAAAAAAAGAAAATGATACTGTAGCTGTTACATTAATTATCAAAATTAAAAAAAAAAAAAAATTATTGAATCAATACTTATTATGATTAAATTATTTGTTACACTCAAGTTGGCAGTACTTTTATGTTAGCCAGGCACAAATCTCGCCAATAACATTTTATTTTTTCCCAATAGCTGCTTTTATCTGTCATGTATGTATATTAGAAAAACGCTTTGATGTTGAAATAAAGTATTTTGGTTTATGGTATTATTATTTTTCTTTCTTTGTATTTTAAATAAAATGAGTGAAAGGCTATTTAATATATGCATTTTAAATTCTGTATCTTAAATATATGTATTTTGAATGAAAGTTGTGTGTTTAAATTAAATCAGTGAAAGGTCTAGATTTTAAAATGGTTCTCAAATTTCCTGCTCAACAATGCAAAATGTTGACACATTTTCCAACTTATTTTAAACATAAAAGGCACAAAATTGACAGTCCTGACTACTGAAACAATTTGGAATTGAATAGTGTTTTCCATTTTTTGATCAATAAATTACTTATTCAGTTAAAAGCAATTCTTGTCACATAACAACAAGTTTTTCCCCTTTCTCACACTGCCAGATCGGAAATTCGGTTCAAAATGCTGAGATTTTGACAGTATTTTCTGAAAGATCTGTCTTTACAAAAAAATGAAAAACACCATTCGATTACCTAGCTTCTGAATAAGAGCACATGTCAATTTCATACATTTCTGAAGAAAAATGAATTCAGAATTGTGTTAGAAAGTAGCTTCTTTGGATTTGAGAACAGTCGTAAATGAAATGAATGGTATAAGAATGTGGATGGGAACAATATTTGGCATATATATCTTATATTTAATATTAAAAATACCAGTTATTTCTAGGGAATGTAAGTGAAGATTGATGGAATAAGAAATCATATCTGTGGTAACTAAGAGATTTAAAGAACCACTTATCTAAAATATTAAAAATAAAAAGTAAAATCTCTATTTTAGTAGATTAGTTGAAAAACTGAAACAGGCATAAAAGCAATTTTGCATTGATTGTATTTTTTAAACATGCAAACTATGCTCTCTTTCCAAAATAAATTTTTAGTTTGTTATTAGAAAGAAGAAAAAAAAACCCAAAAAGTAAATTATATCTATAAAAGTTTATTTAAAATACTATATATAATATATAATGCATTGAAGTCATTAAAGTGACAAATTACCTGTACTTTGGTGATTACTAATATATATAACTCTTTCTTTCTTTGCAATTACTTCATCAACATTTCCATACAATATAAACTAGAATATGATAAAAACAAATAATGAACAATAATAACTACATAAAGCTTAATACACATAAAATATAAAAAATTTATATTGTAGTGATCTCATCTTACTTGAACAATATAAAAGCAAGTTACTAGCTTAAGGTCTTTTGCTCGATGCTAATGCTCTCGTCTACTGCTCATGAACTTCCTGGTTCAAAATTGGTACTGGTGGTGGTTGAACCAAGGATCTCATAAACAGTAGGCGAGAGTGTTAGCATCGAGCAAAAGGCCAAGCCATTTACTTTAATCTAGTAACTCGCTAAATACTGTCCAAGTGAGATGAGATCGCTAGCATATCAATCATAAATGAAGAAGAGAATGGAAGAAAAACTTATGCAAATACAAGATTATAGCAGTTAAGCATCATTTATACAAGTCTCATTTCTTCTACTTTTTTTAGGTAACTTTCATTAGAAAAAGTAGGAAGCTACATATTGCAGCCATCTGGAAGAAAGCAATTTAGGAAAATTTCAGTATATTTTCACTGATTATGACTCACAGACTCCAAAATGACTCTGTTCAAATGTTGATTTTTATATATGTATCTTATATTTGTCATCAAGAGAGGCACCAGGATTTGCCCAACAAGGAGGCATCATCTCACCGACAGGAGGGCCAAATTGGTAATATATGTATATATATAATATATATATGGATTAGAGTCCAAGTAGAATTATACTTGATAATTCTCTTGCAAGTACATTTTTTAATACAAAAGGCAATAAGGGTACTTTTTTTTTTAATTGAGGGACAAGAAAGGGGTTTTTTTTTTTTGGAGGAGGGAGAAGGACACGAAGGGTGTTTTTCTTTTTTAACCAAAGGGCAGGCAGAGTGCAGCACTCTTATGAACCTGCCTGGGAGAAACTCTGCTATCACCAGGGCTTTACAAATTTGATAAAATCTGGTATCCAGCAAAAAATTCTAGTCGCCAGTAAAAAAAAAAAAAAAAAAAAAATATATATATATATACCCCCTTCCCCCTTAATTTATTTTCAAAAAGCACAAAAAATTTTTATGATAAATTAGTTGAGCAAAAATAATAACAATCATAGATTAGTATTTTTAGTTACGTAGTTTAGAATAGTAGCTAATTTAGAAAGATAATATAAACTAACTATCAAAATTACATATAATAGTTCAAAAAAAAAAAAAAGAGAGAGAGAGAGAAAGAGAAAAGAAGAAGAAGAAATACTGTGAAGACTGAACTAACCGACATGTTTGGGAAATACTGATTTCCGAATGCTTCAAATGTCAAGATAGTTGAATGCTACAAAATCTATATCTGATGAGGTATAATGATGAAATAGTAAACAGGAAAATAATTTTTTGCTTATTTTCCGATCGAAGTCAGTCAAATAATTCTGATTTTATTATTTTAAAATTTGTATTTGATGAACTTATTTTTGCCAAATCAAAAATAAAAGTCAAAAATATTTTTTTTTGTTTAAAGATCAAAATCTTGGTCGCTAGATAGAAATTTCTGGTCGCCAGTGGCGACTTGGCGACCGCATTTGTTAAGCCCTGGCTATCACTAAACAGTTTGATTTAACTGGTCTAATGACAGATGTTTGACAGAACAGACTGCACTTTATTTAGTCAGAAAATGAACAAAATAAAAGTAACAAATATAACAATTCAATGCTCTTTCTTTTTCAGTTAATCAATGTTAATTTTTTGATCAGCTGTAAATGAACCTTAGTGCAATTAAAAATGCAAATTTGAAGCTACAGAACCATGTTCCCTTTTTTTTGGTTAATATATTAGCTTGTCACAATTTTTCAGTCATCACCATAGTTTATCTGTTTTTAGATAAAATCTCATATCGGCCCACTAATGCACTTTTTTAATGGCAAAATCCAGTAATCAGGAAAATACTTCACCACAGCCTGTTTCGTAGATTAAAGGTCCTATATCTTTATTAGTTTTTTTATTTTTTAACGTGAGAGAAAAAAATAGCTGTTAACTTCTACTCTTCATTACAAACACTACACCAGGATGGCTACAGAAATTGTGAAAAAAAGTTCCCTGACTACCTTTATCAGATTTCCTTGATTTCCATTATTAACGATACACATACAATATTTTTTAATATAGGCTGCTTCCTCGTACAACACATTTATCCAGCTTGGTAATATATCATTTGGGAGAGAAAAACATAAAAATTGCACAATATTCATAAAGTACTGGTTCACAGTTTCATAAATCTGAACTCAAAATTTAGTCCAACAACTTCATATAGTGGCCAATGAATATATGTCAACCAGAAAATTTCCTCATTTTCTGAAGAATGTTCATTCAATTCTATGACATATCTATACCTGACGGGATAGCTAATTGGATTAAGCTGGCCAACTACTAGGCTTATGCTAATGCATCATAAAATTTTCAAAAAATGGGGAAATTGCCTTCAATATAAACGCTATCCACAGAAAATGAGGACATCTGATCACCTTAATTTGTGTCAAATACCAAAAACTCATATCATGTACATCTTTTAAAAAAAATTAAAAAAATTAACTTTTCTTTATCATGTACTATTATTGGTTTAAATATCACTTGTTTGTTGACGAATCAGTTTCATGTGAAAACAAATATTTTTGCATATGACAAATTTCCCTGATTTTCAAGTACTTTTACAAAATTTCTTGATTTTTCTAGATTGATAAAACCTTCCTGACTTCTAGAATCTGTAGCTACCCAGTAAGCTGACCTATTCACAAAATAAATAAATATGGAATTGCTTGTGACATGCAATGCTGTAACTAACAACAATGGACATGATTTCACGCTTATACATTATTGACATTAAATCACTTTATTTGACAACAGATTTTGCTTACCATAAATAATTGATGGGAAAGTAAACAAGTAATACCATGTTTTAAAACTGCTTCAGATCAGAGGCTCCCAAACTATGGTATGCATACCAGTACTGGTACGCAGAAGCAGCCCGATACTGATATGTGAAGTAAAGTACAGAATGCAGCATATTATTATCAAAAACAGCTTGTCTTTATTAACTTGGAAATTTTCAAAACATTTTGGAATGCGAATTAGCATCTGTAAATGCTTATTCTATTTGTTTGTTATGAGAAATGTTTGTTATAGCCGACTTGCTGAAATTCGCATGCAATGCATATGTTACAATAAGTTTTCCAGAAATAAAAACATAATTACTAAATTTATATGTATAAAAATTTAATTTTTTAATAAAGACTAATTTTAAAATTAATGAATGAAATATTTTTAATTAGCAGAAGAATGTTTTTAAACATGCTTTATAAATTGAATTATCTAAAGGTAAAGTCTCGATGCATGGAAGTAGGAGGAGGAGCTTGTGTGAGTAGGACGTGTTAAAAAAATAAAATTCCAAGTGTAATTTATAACCTATTGTTCTCTTTGTATTAGAAAAGCTTCTAGGGGGTGTTGAAATAAAAGTTTTATTTCAAACATAATTCATAAATTCATTCATTTTGTAAATATATAAATATTTTTGGCTATGATGTCATACACTCACGCACCTTTTTTAGGTGCGTTCGTAATTATATAAATACGTAGCACCTATAGTCGTCGTTTGGTCCGTCCGTCTGTCTGTCTGTCCACATATAACAACGCAAAAACTACCCAACCAAATGGTTTGCAATTTAAAATATATTATCTTTGCAGAATTTTGTCGAGACATTTCAAATTTTATTAAAATCGAATCAAAACTTTAGGAGATATTAATAAAAATATTTATTAAGAAATTTGATTTTTTTTTAAATCGGTGCTTTTTTGTTATAGGAGCTTCCGATGGATGTTAAATCGTCAAGCGACCGAGAAACTTATTTTATTACAGAAATTAATCTGCAGACGATATAATTCATTTCACAGAATTAAAAATTATCAAGATCTGAGTATTTATATAACTAGCTGATACATATATATCTGAATATTTATATAACTAGTTAAGATATTTGTATGAACAGTGTCATAAAATATATACTTAACTAGCTGTTTAACCCGTTCTACGCACGGGATATCATGAATTTAATTCTAAAACGTGCGTACGAACGCACCTCGTTTGTAACGTTTGACGTACAATTTCCAACTTGTTCTTTTTGTAATCGGTTATAAAAAAGGAAAAAAGTTGCCAAATTTGGGGGATTTTTTCCTTTAATGGTAACTTGGGTATTGTATTAAGTTATTGGTTTGGCACGGGCTTGGAAATCGTGCCAATAAAAAGTCACCAAACACTGTTGCGTGAGTGTAACACATCTGTTCCATATTTTTCTTCACTTGTACAAAGTGTGTAGTATAGTTTCTTTCTATTGCACGGCAATCAGTCTTTAACAGAGTAAGTTTATTTAAAATGGTGACTTGAAATCAAACAAAAACTGTGGTCATATGCAGTGACGATTTGACATAAAGCATTGTACATATGTATTGAGGTGGTATATACATAAATATATAATGAGACTTGCAAGTGTGTTTGCCTACTGAGCGACATTATTGTCACATTTAAAGGTACGCAGATTATTAATACAGTTCTATTGAGCCTATATTAAATGCGCTAACTAAGCTTTGGATAAGAAATTCGTTTCTCATTTGAGACATCCTACCACTATCTCTCACTAAAGAGAAAAGAAGTGAAATTATTCAGCTCTCCTGTGATGGATTTCTGGAGTCCACATTCAAAAGAATGAATGTAACAGAATTTTCGTTGGCGAGGATATCAGAGTATACTGTCTCATATTGTCAAAGTTTACTTGTGTTTTGTACTACATATCTCTGTGATTATGCTTTTTATATGAAAAACAAATACAGGAATAAACTAAACATCGAATCTGACTAGTGACTAAAACTACTTAATATTGAGCCAGACGTGAGGTAGCTGTGCTTGATAAAACAAGCCCACCCTTTTAATTAGCGATAGCAGTAAATTAGCATAATCAGCCTACTATAACAGTATATGAATCAGTGTACGCCAATATGTCATTAAATATTGTAGCTAACAGCGTATTTTGATATTTTATGCATTATTAAAAATTAATGATGATATACTACTTTTTACTTGAATGTTATTATTAAGCAGTCGATTTAAGTATCAATTTAGTAATGTAATCATTCATTTTTAAATGTAAGGCTATGATGTCATACACTCATGCAGTTTTTTTTTTTTTTTTTTTTAATCGGTTATAAAAAGGAAAAAAGTCGACAAATTTAGGGAATTTTTTTCTTTAATGGCAACCTAGTCATTGTATTAAGTTATTCGTTTGGTGCGGTCTTGAAAATTGCACCAACCAAAAAGTTGCCAAACATCTGTGCGTGAGCGTAAAGCATCTGTTCCAAATATAATAAAACCTGCTAAAACAGAAACACAAAAGACTGGATACATATTTCGTTTTAGACAGGTTCCTTTTAACAGGTTTTTCTATATTAGCTTTACGTTTGTTACTGAATGGTACGCAGAAGTATGAACTTCAATTTAATGGTACATCGGTCTAAAAGTTTAGGAATCCCTGGTTTAAATAAAAATCACCCAACATTTCAACTTGAAATGTGGCTGAAACAGAAAAATTTTTAAGCAACATGCAACTAATATCATTTAAACTTATAGCCCTTTTGTACAATAATTTACAAGCCTCATAATATGAGCATTTTATTTTCTTTGTTTGTGTAAGTAAGATAATATTTTTATACTTTTTCTGCTCAATATAATTTATAAAATCACAGAATAATAATAATAATAATAAAACACATAATAATCAATATGAACAATAAGTTACACCAATATAATTTCTAATGTAATTCAAAATAAGCTTTATTTATTTACATATTATTATTAATATTTAGAAATTATTTTTTATAAATATTATACTCTAACTTTAGGGAGTAAATGACTAAAGAACTAAACTTTAAGTAACTAAAAGAACTTTAGGACTAAATGTTAAGTTATTCATAAGTTCCAATTTGATTTCATTAAACAAAAAAATGTTTTTCTTTTTTATAATTTATACATAATAAAGATTTTTTTTATTTTAATCTGCAATAAAAAAAAAAATACACGTATTATTATTTTTTTTAAATCTAAATTTAAAATAAACAAAAATATTCAATATTCCGTTTATAATAAAATAAACACAGACAAATAATACACAAACAAATACTAATATTATAAAGAAAACATTGTATAAAAAACTTATTAGTTTTATTGTTTTATAATTTCAGAATGAAGAGAAACATTTTATTAGTAGGTTACATCACGAATCATAATATTGCCATCATATATTTTCTAATTACAATAAAAATGTACACTATTTGATAAATATATATGCATAAAGTAGAGTAAAGAGAAATAGAAACTTACTTTTGTTCCAGTAACATGTTCAAAAAAGAATAAAACTAATTTCTGGTACACAGAATAGTAGATGTCATCACCAGCTTGGTATATCCAGTTAGGTAATAAACAAGACATTATCCTCCAGAATATCCAAATAAAAAAATATTGAGGAACTACACCAAACATCACAATGGTCGGAACTACCATTTTCACGTGTTTTAAACTGTAGTAAACAAAAACACTGTATAAATATAAGAATATGTTAGAAAGTACTAACGCTGCGCTAGCATTTTACATGCACATGCATTTTAGTAAACAAAATTCTTTATAATAATTAAACTGATTCAATTATTTAACTGAATTTGCGAAAATTTACAAAGCAAAGTTTGTTAAATCACAATGATTTCTAAATTTGAATACAAATCAAATACATAACACAGTAGTTTTAACGTAACAGTTAGAGAAATTGTAAATCAACAAACCTAATCACATACCACTTCAGCTAATCACGCCAAAAGAATAATAATATATGAGTTTAAAATGCAAGTATATAAAAAAAAAAAACCCAGAAAATATAAGCTTCCTTTCAAAACGAAACTAAAGAAGCCGGTATAAACATACAAATTCAACACATTGTTCCAACCTACATTTATAAACAATCTTACCGGTTACCGGCATCATTTCGTAACCACTGCGGCATATTCTGCTTCATCATAATTCGTTGTCGGTATAATATAACACAAATTACGGACAAATTTTATTCATAAATTTATCAATATGAATCACAGTTTGATATCGTGAATATCAGCATTGTCAACTGGCAGCTACTATATCTTACGTGCGCACAAACCTGACTCCCTAGACATTCAGTTTAAAACATATTGATCCCCCCTCTGTTCATATAGATATTAAATAATGAATACAACATAACATCGTATACACACATTTCTCTCAAAAAGTAACGGTACTCATAGACCATATTTACCATTCTTGAAATGTAATTGAACTGTGGAATTGTAACATTTTTATGAAGCAGCACAGACCACATGACGAATGGTGCTGCATTTTGCTATAGTGGAGAAACACAGTGATTACCACTTAGCCGAAAGCCCGAGTGGACTTTTTCAGTATTTAACGATTTAGCGAACATTCGGCCTCAGGTAAATTTTTTGGACGAACGCCAGTGAAAAATGTAATAGAACCTATGACTACTGCAGCTTGTGGTCATGTTTTGCGCGTAAGGTTAAGAAAAAACACATAAAAAAATAAATAAAACATATATATTTATTTTTTTTCTCCGCCAAATGAGCATAATATTAAAACCCTTTCTTTTTTAACCCAAGGCTGTCGCATCAACATTAAATCATAGAAACACAGCACAGCTATGACTGACAAACTATTTACATTTAAATTGATTTTTTTATTATTATTATTATTATTAATGAAACAAATATTTTAATTTAAACTGACAATAAGCCAAATAATTGAACTTTTTTATGATTCAACTATATTTGGTGTTAATTTATTTAGAATATATGTTATATTTTAATCTAAATAAAAAGTTATAAATTTATATTTTGCAAACTTAGAAAAAAAAAAAAAAACATATACAGTTACATAGCACACGCCTCTTTTATCCCCTTCCTCCTTCATCCTTTCTTTCAATTCTAAATTTAATAACTGTGCTGAAACTTTTTTCGAACTATTTATTGGGTTGTCCGGAAAATTCGTCCCGTTTGGGAAAATTAATTCGCACCGGGAAAACATGCCCGTTCATTATTAGACATTAGCTATCGGAATTTATGTCTACTGATTAAATAGTAGAATTTTCCGGTACGAATTAATTTTTCCTAAAAAACCGAATTTTCTGGACAACCCAATACTTCAATTAAATGAAAAAAAAAAAAAAAATTCTATGCATAAATTATCCCATAAAAATTTCAACTAATAAAAAAAAATTGCGAAAAATTGAAAAATAAATAAAATGTATACTATATGAAAGCCATATGATGTTGTTTCAAAAGTATAAAAGTTAAAAAACATTGTCTTGCGCACTAAATGAATGATATTTATAATTCAAGCAATTATTTTTTTTTATTAAAAAAAAAATTGATTGTTTATTTTTCAAAGCATTGTTTTGGGGACTTAACCCTGTGAGGGATAAAGTACTTCTACTGGTTAAATGTTGAAATGAATGATTGACACCAGGATTTACAAAGAAATGTACTTGAAAATAAGTAAAAGCTTTTCGTCAGGTACATTAGAAATTAAAAATTCTGGTGTCAATGTGGCATTTGGGAATTAAAATTAAGTGGGATATATTATATCCCGCCGGCCTTCAAGGGGTTAAAAAATAATATACTACTTTTAATGTTTTAAAATTGTCTACACAGGTTTGTTTTGTTTCTTTGGATAAAATCTATTAACTCGCTTTTCTAATTATTTATAACGAAAAAAATATATTCATTGAAAACAGAGTCACAAGAAGGGTGGTGCCCGCCAAGTTAGAGTCCTGCAACGGGTCGGGTTGGCTTTTTTTTTTTTTTAATTGCACTATTTTTATTATTTTTTTCTCCCCTTTCGTTGCAGGTTGGGTTGACTTCTACTTCATTTGCTGCGGGTCGGATTAACTTTCATTGTTTCAGTTTCGAGTTGGGTTTTGACACTTGCGAGTCCGGCTCGCGTTGACCGGATTTTTCAAAAGAAAGTCCAAAGTATTTTTTCACACGAAATAAACTATAGACAGTAATATTTCCACAACGGACACTCGGGAATAGCGGACAGGTTTATTTAGCGAACACTCTCTCAATCCCTAACGCTTATATATATTTATGCTTTTACCTCTGAATAGCAGACAAATTCCACGGTTTCGAAGTGTCCGCTATTTAGAGGTTTTACTATGCTTGAATATTAATGAATAAAAATATATGTTCAGTTTTCTATATAAAAGATAAAACTGGTATTAGAGATATAATTGTAGACTACTTTTCATAATTCCATTGAAACATGGATAAATTTTCTTCATTTAGGGTTCGGGTCCGGGTTGGGTTCAGGTTAATGTGTGTGTTGATTTTTTTTTTTTTTTTTTTTTTTTTTTTTGTCGGTTTAGGATAGGGTACGACTTACACAGGACTCTATGCTAAGCCCATAGGGCAGGCAAAAGGGTACTTGGCCCTGTCACCAAGGTCTGATCAACTTTATATGAGACCTGGAGCACACAGTCATTTTAAGGGCCCCCCTTTCTCAAGAAAATTGCATTATAAACATGACAAACAGCATTATGCGCAGTTTAAAATTAAAACCTTAGTTTTACGAAAAAAGAATATACTATAGACACACGTAAAAATACATTAAAAAATTATGCGAAGTTAAAATTTTTTGCACTATATGCTATTTAAAGTAAAACTCTAAACCTAAAGGATTGAATGAAACATGTTTGATGTAATATCCGTTCTTTTCAGAATTTCGAAAGTTACATTACATTTCATTGTCATTAGTGAAGAGCACTGAGATAGATCAGTTTACATAAATGGGAATTTTTATTTTTATTATTATTTTTTTTAATAATCTTCCTATAAAGGGAAATTTGCTTTAGTTTGTATCTTCAGAGAGCGGACAAAATTTATTTTGGGGACCCGTGACCGTGTACCCCTGTGATGATCAGGCCCTGCCTGGCTCTCCTAGATAAAGAATACTAATTAAAAAAATTACTTTATTTATTTTCAGAATACTTCATGCACCCCTTATTAATATTTTTTTTTTTTTTTTTTTTTTTTTTTTTTTGATAAACAAAGAAGTATCTAAATTACACGAGGAAAAAATGTTTTTTCAATAATTTTCATTAAGTTGCATTTTAAACATAAATGCCAAACGAACGGCACACCCTCATAAAAATGATTTGAAAGTAACATAGAATTATATAGAATTTTAAAAGATTCTATCAAAACTTTTAATAAATTTTCTCTATAGAAAATATTTTGTATAGAATTATATGGAAAATATTTCTATCATCATGTAATTTCATACAACTTTAATTTTACTTTTTTTTTCTTTTTATGTTATAGAAAACTATAAAACTTGCTGTAGAAAAACTTGAAAAAAAAAATCTAATTATCGAACAATCAATATTCCAAAATTTGTTTTTAGCTAATACTATATCCCTCTCTAACAGTAATTGTATGGAAGGCGAGGGGGGGAGCTAAAAAAATAATGGACCACCAAACTGTTTGACAATATCCAATAATATCCATTGTGAGAATATCCAATAATATCCAATAATCCTCCTATTTTGTATGCACAAATAATTCTATAAAAAAAGTTCTATAGAATTTTATAGAATTACTACCTGATCCACCCGGCGTAGCCCGGTCCTGTCAAAAAATAGCACGAAACGCAAAAGAACTCTAAGAATCGCTGCATGAATTCTGAATAAACTTATTGAAAATAGAACAATATTGGGCTAGAAGATTGAAACCGAATTCCTTTTAATAATATGGGGAAATCGCAGCTAATCCTGAAAAAAACGCTAAAAGTCACGAAAATGTATTTCAAAAGTCGCAGAGGACAAAATTTACTATATTGAGCTAAAATATTGAAAATATGATTTCTTTTACGAATGTCGAAAAATCGCCGCAAAACATCAAAAAACTCAAGAAATCGCATAAAAAATTCGCGAAAAATTCCAAAACCGCTCTATGAATATCTCCAAATAACCTATTCAAAAGAAGACAACATTTTCTTGCGCTAACAGATTAAAACTGGATTATTTTTACTAATGTGTAAAAACAGCCGCGAAACTAAAAAAAAAAAAAAAACGCTACAAATCACATAAAAAATTGATAAAAATTCAAAATTCGCAGAGGACACAATTTACTATAATGGGATAAAACATTGTAACCGGAATTCTTCCACGGATTCAAAAATCGATGCGTTGCGAGCGGAGACACAAGCATACTTACATGGCCTAAACTTTTAAATCAGTTTTTAATCTTTTTAACTTTGACACTGATGATTTGAGCTTTAGAAGCTCCGAAACAGCTGTTCGCTATTTTATATATATTTGTGCTATTTGTGCGTTGGTCATATTTATTTTAATATAACGGCACAAAGTTCAATCCACCTATTTTAAATATATTATTTTATTCTTAGTCTTAACCTTTATCTAATCAGAAGAAACATCCAAATTTTCAAAATATATTCATTGGAAAAAATGAAACATTAAAAACGTTACCTTCCTGATATATGCCTCAGTAAGTAGGCCTGCAAAAGTGAGCCATTCAAGTCTTGAGTTTAGTGTATACCATACGGAATATACAATTTGTTTTGCAGTTCTATAGAACTAAATATACACAATAATGAGAACGTATTAAAAAGTTTAAATGGTTACATCACACAATTTCACTTTGTAGATGAGGGGCCTCAACTTCAGTTGCGTAAATCGTTTTTATTTATATCTCATTTTACATGTTATCTAATGTCCTACAATCTGTAATGTAATACTTTAAAGTTATATACAGGGTATCTCTTTTTATCGTTGAGCAATAGTTTATTCCTTCTGAACCAAAATAGTAGACCTCCTATTCACTGAAAAAAAAAAAAAAAAAGTGTTGATTTTACAGTGTAATACTGGCATCCCATCTGCTAGTATTATACCGTAAAATTAACAATAATAAACAGTAAAATAAGCAGTAATACGCTGCCGCGCATTTTTTTTTTTTTTTTTTTTTTTGCAGTGTGCTTCTGATGAACAAAAACTAAATAATCTATACTTATAAAGGAGAAGCTTGATTTTCTCATAATCAACGCCGAGCCTCAACCGTTTGTCCTAGAACAATGAAATTTGGAAGACATGTTCTTTACGCAATGTAGGCGCGTACTAAGAAAGGATTATTGAAAATTCACAGCATAAGGGGGTCAAATGGGGGGGTCGGAAGTTTTAGATAATTTCGTCTTTCCGGCATATCTCAGCAGGAGTTTTAAGCAGGAGCCTGAAATTTGGGCTAACAATTTTACTAAAGAATAGTTAAACATGTATTTCAGGCGATTGTAGAAATTCAACCACTAAGTGGGTTAAATGGGGGGTCGAAAATTTTGGTGATTTCAGATTTTCACCATATCTCATCAGCAGTTCTACGTAAGAGCGTGAGCTTCAAGATAACAAATCTACTAAAAAAATAATTAAACACGTATTTCAGCTATTTTAGAAATTCAACTACTAAGGGGGGTTTTAGATCATTTTGCCTTTTCACCATATTTCAACAACAGTTTTAGTTAAGAGGAAAGATGTAAAATTTCCGGAAATTTTGAAATGGCGGAAAAAAACAGTTTTTTTCCGGTTTTTTTCTGGAAGAATTGGAAATTTTGGAAAAATTGATTTCTTACAAATGTTTCTCAAAAATAAGTTACATTTTCTTAAAAAATATAAAATAATAAACATTTTTTTTTTAATTTCTGCATATTAAAGAAAATATTTTTTTTTTTTTTCACTTTACATGAATATATTACAAAAAAGAAAAAAAAGTCAGCTTTTAAAAGTTAGCCTTTCAGTCTCAGAATTTCCACAGTAACTTTTCTTGCTTAATTTAACACTATATTTGTAACATAAATATCATGTCTCTGTTGAAATGATTTTTCAGTTGCATTTGTTCAATTACCAGTAGGGATAATTAAAAAAAAAAAAAAAAAAAAAAAAAAAAAAAAAAAAAAAACTTATGAGTTTCAACCAATGTGTCACTGCAGTTTGAAAGCAAATATAAATCCCCTCTACATAGTATTGCTTTATATATAAATGACACCATTTTAAATAAACAAATTATTGTAGTTGTGACATTATACATATTATCATTTTTATATCTTTTACTGCTTAAAAATTGATAATAATTTGGAATATTACAAATTTTTGTTTCATACAATTAGAATTTTCTTTTCTTGTGTATTTAGTTTTAGTATAGCTTTCCAGTATAAACCTAAATCAACCCTGTGTTTTTGCTTTAGTTTAAGTTTTAGACTCTTAATATGAAAGTAATATATATATATGTATATTTCTTTAATGAAATTTATAAAACAGGTGGATTTTTTAAAACTTCAAAAAATTTAGTTAAAAACAATTTTTATCAGAAAATTTACATTTTCTTTGCAAAGTTTATTTGTATGCATTTTTATTAAAAAAAAAAAAAACAGTTAGACAAGTCTTAAAATCTATATTTAAGGAAAAGAAAGAGAAGAAGAAAAAAAAAAGCTTGAAAAGACTAAATAATTTAAATTGCATGTTATTAAAAAATAACTTGTTTCTAATAATAGTTAAATATTTCTGGCGATTATTATCTGATTACATGAAAAAATGAAGCTATGCCAATAAAAATAAATGCATGTTTCAAATTTGATATTAAATTTCTGGTATATTATTGAAATAATTTTGCCCATGAATTTTCATTTTTAACGAGAAGTTGCATGGGTCTGCTTACATTTTTTTTTCACGCGATCCTGTTTTTGTGAACATTTTGTATAAAAAATATAGCCTTGTTAAACATTTATATGCATTGGCTTCATTCAAGAAAGATAAAAATAATTATCGTCAACCTAACCAGATTTTTCTGCCTTTTTCCGATTATTTGGCTATAACGTTTGATAAATTAATTAGAATTGAACAAACTGTATTGCATGATATTTTTGATTAAATTATCTTTCCAGTGATACATAGTTTTTATATTATAGCTAAGAAATATTGGGTGTTATGAGCCATTAAACTTCAAAAAAACATTTTTCCCGAAAGGTTTCCACAATTTTGGCCACTACTGTGTATGTGTATACAGCTAGATAAGAGATTCATTGGAGATTTCAGCTGTTATGTGACATGTTTTGTTATTCTAAAATCATCACATTTCTGGAGGATTCAGAATGGAGATTGAAAAAAATTCCGAATTTTTTGAATGTTCCTATGTTTTAAGGTGAAAAAATTGTAAAGGATCCTTTAAAGGACTTAAGTTCTTTCTAAACGGCTTACAAATTATATTTTCTATGTTAACATTTTTATGGAAGACACTGAACATAAAAAAACATAAAGAAAAAATATCAGAATGCAGACATAATAACTTTTTGAATATATTATTTTATAAATTAAATTTCAATTTTTCCAATTTGGAAAAATTAAAAAATACCCCTTCGGAAAAAAACGAAAAAAAACGGAAAAACAGTTTTTTTCCCAAAGTTTCCGGTTTTTTTCCGAGCATTCCCATCTCTAGTTAAAAGCGCGAAATTCAAGATAACAAATGTACTAAAAGTTAGTTAAACGCATATTTCAGCGATTTTAAAAATTCAACCACTAAGGGGGTTAAATGGGGGTCGAAAGTTTTTAGTCATTTCGCGTTTTCGCCATATCTCAGCAGCAGTTTTAGATAGGAACGTGAAATTCAGGATAACAAATCTACTAAAAAAATTAATTAAACACATATTTCAGCGATTTTAGAAATTCATCAATTAAGGGGGTTAAATGGGGGGTCCAACGTTTTAGGTCATTTGGCCTGTTCGCTATATCTCAGCAGCATTTTTAGTTAGGAGCTCGGAATTCGAGATAACAAATCTACAAAAAATATAAGATAAACATATATTTCAGCAATTTTAGAAATTCAGCAACTAAGGGGGGTTAAATAGGAGGTCAAATATTTTAGGTCATTTTGCCATATCTCAGTAGAAATTATAGGTAGAATCATGAAACTCAGGATAACAAATCTACTGAAAAAATAGTTAAACACGTATTTCAGCGATTTTAGAAATTCAGTCACTAAGGGGGTTAAATGGGGGTCGAATGTTTTACGCCATTTAGCCATATCTCAGTAGAAGTTATAGTTAGGGGCGTGAATTTCGGGATAACAAATCTACTAAAGAATAGTTAAACATGCATTTTAGGCGATTTCAGAAATTCAACTACTAAGGGAGTTAAATGGGAGGGGGTCGATAATTTTCGATGATTTCACCTTTTCACCATATCTCATCAGTATAGTTTTGGATAAGAGCGTGAAATTCAGGATAACAAATCTGCTATAAAAATAATTAAACACATATTTCAGCGATTTTAGAAATTCACCCACTAAGGGGGGAGGGGGGCTAAATGGGGGTCGAAAATTTTAGGTCATTTCGAATGTTCGCAGCATTTTTAGTTATGAGCTTGAAATCACAGATTCAGGATAACAAATCTACTAAAAAATAGTTAAACATGTATTTCCGCGCTTTTAGAAATTCAGCCACTAAAGAGGGTTAAATGGGGGTCGGATTTCCTATGTTATTTTGCGATATCTCAGTAACAGGTAGATGCGTGAAATTTAGGATAACAAATGTACTAGAAAATAGGTAACTATGTATTTCAGCAATTTTAGAGAATAATCCATCAAGAGGGTCACACTGTGTGTCAAAAATTTTAGGTAATTGTGCCATATCTCAGCAGCAGTTTTAAGTAAGAATGTGAAACTCCGCTTTACAAGTCTACAAAACTAGTCGTTGGGGGCCACCGTAATACTTACCCATCATGGATATGCATAATGTAAAATATTAAAATAAAAATGTGTAAACTACTTATAAAATGCATTGCAATTCAAATAAAATCGTGGCTTGATGACGTCACAAACTTTAAAGGCTCGATTACTGAATTGCTTGAAAGAGGTTTTTCCTTATAACTCCAAAAATAATAATCCTATTAACTAGCGGTTTATTGCATCTGATTAGGCGTCAAATTTCTAATTAAAATATATCTTTGAAGTGAAATTTGGATGAAATACAGGGTCATGAAAAATCGAAGAGTGTGGAAAACAGGATTCCAAATATCTCGGCAACTAATTATCCGATCGACTTCATGCTTTATTCAAAGTTTATGTTTTTTTATTGTCTTTTATATTCATTTCTTAAAATATACAATTTCGAAAATTTTTATATACCTTTCATCAGAACGAATATTTCGAGAGTCCGAAAAAAATTGTTCCGGTTAATCGAGGTTATTGAAATGAAATAGGCTTCTTCCCATTATTACATACTAAGTACATACCAAATTGCAAGTCTCTATCTCAATTTTTTCGGGAGATAGAGCGTTTACAGACACACACACACACAGACACACAGACGGACGGCAAAAATTTTTTTCTAAAAATATGTTTTTCGGAATCTCCAGTGTCTGAAACGTGTAAATCCGTCAAATTTTTTTTTTTCGATTTTCAAAACGATTACAAGACTTACCCTATACTACGTATGATGGGTAAGTAAAAAAGTAGTTAATCATGTATTTCAGCGATTTTAGAGCTAGCGAGTTTGTGGGCAACATCGGCTATGAACTCGATTGCGGAAGATTAGACGAAAAACAGAAGTATTGCTGATTTTTTATTATATACTAGCCGGTCGCTTCCGAGTGGGGCCCAGATACAAAGTACTACTTGAACCTCACCCCTAGATAATCACGGTTAGGGCCCAGTAGTATTTTGTCAGAAGACTCATGAAAAAAAAAATATATATGTCGCGAAATCTTTATTTAAGTGCTTTTTCATATTCTTATTAGTTATTTTCGTATACTTTTAATTTAAAGTATTTTATTTATATTTTTCTGGTTGCATATAAATGCACTTTCTGGACCCCAAGCGAAATCAGGGCGGTACGCTGCACTATGTATCTGGGCCCCACTCGGAAACGATCGGCTAGACGGGCGAAGACCGGCTAGTTTATATACAAAGGCTTAAAACCAGAAAAAATATACTTCATTCAAATGAAATATAAATAAAATTTGGCATATGCACCAGTAGTGGATCCCTATGCCCACTATTGGTGCAATTTAAGGAATAGTGACCCAGAAATAAGCCAAGACCTCAAAATTAATAAAATACTCATTTTTTATGTTTTCAGCTTACCTAATATTGAGAACGTAATAGCGTATATCAACGTCAGTTTAAAGCAAAATGAAACATAATATTGAAGAAACAATATTTTAAATAAAAACTTATCTCTTATAGAAATCTATAAGAATTTACTAAAAAATCTGTTTTTGAAGACACTTAAAAAAAAAACTTTTCTGCATCAACAGAGAAAAACAATTATTCCAATTAGTTTATGAGTATTAACAGTTAAGGGTTTTAGTCGATCAGATTTCTTTCAGTCATTTATCATAAATGCGTTGGGAAGTTGTTTTTGAACTTAAAAAAAAATAGTGGCTCATTATTGGTATATATATGTGTACTCAGGGCCGTGCAAAGAAGGGGGGGCGAAGGGGGCCCTCGCCCCGGGCGCGAAAATTGAGGGGGCGCCAAATTTATACTACCAACCCTGGTTTTATTTATTTATTTGTTTGTTTCTCGGCCGTCGATCATTTTCCGGGGCATTTCGTTTTCTCTCTTTATCATTCTCTTATTTTCTATCGCAAAACATCATGATTTCTCTAAAAAATATGGGCAATTTTCTCATGTTATTTAGTTGTTTGGAATTTCCAAATTCAGATTAAAACGGGGGGGGGGGGCGCCAAATCAAAGTTTTTCCCCGGGCGCACTTTTCTCTTCGCACTGTCCTGTGTGTCCATTATACACTTTACTTTGCTTGCAATGTCAAGACAAATTCAACAGTATCCCATTTGTTGAAATCGGTTTAGCCATCTAGGCTCTAGAATGGAACTAATGAACTACATATACAGACATAGGAAAATCGTTACCCAACTTTTAGCTCTTCCAAAGTCGGATAATAATTATAAGAATAAGATATGCAGGGGGAAAATGCCTCCCATAGGAAGCAAAATATAACCTAATATAATTACTCACGACAAATGACGAATTTAGATGGAATTAAATCTATTCAATTAAATATGATGAAAGAAATAAAGATTCTTTTGCTTCGTAACTTTCTTTTTCTCTCTCTCTTGTTTTTTTCTTTTTTCTTTTTTCTCTCAAATTTACAAGAAAGAAAGATCGTTAAAATAATGAATGTTTCTTTTATGACTTCAAGTAAATTCAAAGATATACAACAGATGGAGTGAAATCTTTGTTGCATGCTGATGATTTGTGATTTTTCTTCTTTTTTTAGGCTTCAGAAAGTAAATATGTTCTAACACTTGAATTTTGCGTTTAATAATAGGTGTTTCGGTTAATAATGTCAATTTTTTTTTGCTAAATTTGAGCGTTTATTTCCATAACAAAATAAATTACTTTAATAATCAAAGTACGGTCCATCGTTAGCAATAATTTTTTCCCCATTTTCTGGCAAGAGATGGATTCCGTGTCGATAAAACAACTCATCTTTTGAAGCAATCCATAATCGACACAATTTTTGACTTTTTAGAAAGAATTGAAATGCTGTTCTGAAAGTCTGTGCTGCATCGATCGAAATAAGTGGTAGTCCGAAGGGGCTAAGTCTGGTGAATACAGCGGATGGAGTAGGACATCCCATTTAACGTTTTCCAAATAGTTTTTTACACATTTAGCAAATTGGGACCGAGCATTGTCATGTTGGAAAAGGCTTTATCGTGTCTTTGGGTGTATTCTGGTCGTTTTACCTCCAACTCACGATTCAATTTTATCGGTTGTTGTCGGTAGTGTTCGACAGTAATTGTTTGACCAGGTTCTTTATCCAATAATGCTTGCAAATCTGCATCTTCAAATTTTTTCGGCTGTCCTGAACGCTCCTTGTCTTTCTATCAAAGTCATCACTTTTAAAGGGTTTAAACCATCGTTCACAAGTTTGTTTGGTTAGAGTATGTTTACCATAAGCTTCAACCAACAATCAATAACTTTCAGTAGCTGTTTTCTTCAAATAAAAAAAAGGTCCCCGCAAAACGTCCTTTTCTGGTACAAAATTCGACATATTCAAAGCTATGAAAAACTATGTTTTTTGCGCAATGACAATTAATAACAAACTGGATTTTGATGGCGCCTGTTTACCCTCCAAAATTAAATATACTTCATTAATCTACACCAACAAATGTATTAGTAACGCCATCTCTTACCATTAATAAAATCGACATTGTTAACCGAAACACCTATTATTTTTGTTACAACAATGTACAGCTTTTGAAAATTTTACTGCTGTTTTTTAACATTTAATAAAAATGCTTTTAATAATTTTGCATCTATTATAACTGGCCATTCAGGATACAGCAAAAGGATCTATACAGGAAGCTTCTAAAGTCTGAATTCATGAAATAATGTGCTCTTACGACAAACAAATTCAACAATTAATAATAATAATAAATGATTTTCATATTACAGAAATGTCCTTTTAATCCAATTATACAGTAAAACCTTGCTAAGAGAGAATCGCAAGAGCTTGGTGTTCGAATTTTAGAGTCTACTGTATTATAAATAGAGCTATAGAATTATACACGAAGATGCAATACATTATATACGAACAGCCAAAATTATTATTATTTTTAACTTTTCAGAATAGTTGCGTATGACTTTGGTGTTAGGTGTGCATCTTTATTTGTTTATGCAAAAACTCTCGCAAAAAACGGATAGTTATTTACTACACATACATTTAGAACGTAGATTACAGAATATATTAAAAATCTTTTTTCAACAAGTTCGTGTTCCACCGCTATACAAACAACCTTAAAGAGGCTTTGTGTCGCACTTATTTATTATTTATTCTGTGAAGATTTACGAGGTTGCATAAAATATTTCGAATATATTATCATGTATGTATAGTAGGCAATTGCTCGAAGGTTATTGTTGTTTTAATAAGGCTATACGTTTTCAAACTCAACGATATGTTTTTATGTTATTGGGAAAGCATTTATATAAGGTACTTCTACCAAATAAGACCATGCTCCAAATGGCAGCATATACCTGACAGTTTATGTGTCCTTGACATGTGCGGATAGTTTCAACCACAACCGATACCGGTTTCGTCGTTATTTTCGGACCACTGAATATTTCGACACGTCGTTATTAAAAATAGTAATTAAACTTTCATATGAAATCAACGTAAATTACTGATCGTTAACTAAAAAAATCTTTCCGAAAATCACTCACGCGAATTTTGTTTTTTTATGCCATGTTTAAAAATCGGCATCGGCTTCTGGAATAAAATATTGACAAACCAAAGATTCCAGGCCAAACCTACTTTCATTTTCTTTAAAAAGCAGCTCTCGGTTTTAAAAAGTATTCATATTAATCCTTTCAAAATCGTTTGTCTCCGAAAACCACCTTTAGTGAATTCCAATTTTTTTTTTTTTTTTTTTTTTTTTAATGTTTATTGTTTTTCACTTTGAACTTTTTATCGAAAGATAAGCGAATCACACACGCTTAACCATGCCCATAAGATTTGCGCCCATAGATTAGCGCCATAAGATTAAAAAAAAACACAACTTTTTTTTTCCACACGGTCTTGGGTTAATTACTTTATATCACGTATAAAAATCTGGAAAGGTTCGGACAATCGTAAGTGCTTCAAAATAATGAAAATCTGGTATGGCTATAAATATTTTCATATTTGTGATCTGGTAAATGTTTGAAAAATATTTTACATAGGTGCATAAATTTTTGTTCTCCTCGTTTTTTGAATTTTTAGCGATTTTTATTAAAATCTTTATTGGGATTTTTATCGTTTTTTCGTGTTTTACGGCGCTTTTTCGACATTCGTAAAATAATTCCGGTGTTCACTATAGTAAAATTTGTCCTCTACGATTGTTGAATTTTAGCGATTTTTAATGTGATTTTTAGCGTTTCTCGCCTTTCGCGGCGATTTTTTGATATTTGATAAAGAATTCCGGTTACATGCCTTAGTCCACTATCGTAAATTTTGTCTTCTTTTCAATAAAGTTTATTCGGAATTCGTATAGCGATCTTTTAACTTTTCGCGAATTATGCAATTTTTCGAGTTTTTTCGCGTTGATTTTTCTACATTAGTAAAACTGAATTAGGTTACAAACTTTTAGCCTAATATAGTAAATTTTATCAGATAGTATTAAAATATTCTGTATCTTTAAATCTCTCTGTTTGTGTTTGAAAGAAATATGTGAAAAACACAAATCCCCTGATAAGGCAGGCAGTATAAAACCTGGTCTTATTAAGGGACACTTCATTTTCACCGTACATTATCATTACCAAAGCCCATTAATTAAACAGTTGCTGCATCAATATTTAAAGAAAGCTGTGGAAGCTAATCAAAGCGGTAATAAAGAGAGCTCCACAGAGTGAAAAGAAAATAGAATCAACAGTTTTGGCTGTTCGAAACGGCATGCCCGTATAAGTGGAGCAGCCGTAGTGCATTGTATTACAAGGAGAACTCTTTATATTTTGTTTCATTTCGCAAAATATCCGTTAATTAAAGTTGAATTATGAGTACTTGTATATATATGTGTGTGTGTGTATGCGTAACGAACCCGTTTACAGGGGCTCGCTGCTCGCTAACATTTGAGGTCCGCATTGGAGTACGATGCAGTGCGATTTCAAAGAGACGTGATGTGTAATGTATAGTCAAGGCACAGTAAATAATAACATTATTTCCTGGAATCTGACTTTATTCTTTTTTAGTTAATTATCCTTTTAAGCCAGACCCAAAGAATTTGAGAGTCTCTACATCTTAAAATGCCATGCTTTAAAGCACTGTGAATAGTTCGTTGGTGCAGTCATTTTCAGGACACGGCCGAGCGGCCAGCAGCAATTAAGTTAGCAGGTTATTGACGAAAAAAGACCATGCAAAAACGTGCTCTCTCGCTTTTTATTTGACTTAAATTAGATTATTTCCACCAGACTGCGACACTAAAGAAATGGGCTGGTAAACCCCCTTATTGGTTATTTAGCTCTCACATGATGTATGGCTCTATAATGACACCACGGACTGCAAACCTGAGTGCATCATAAAACCATAAACGAGTGCAAAAACCACTTATTCAGCAATTTTACTCCTAAAGAACGGATAATTTTGAAGCATGAAAGTGATAGATGTGAGGTTGGGAAACAAAATTGACAGGGACAATTAAGATTAAGCACGGGTTTTCAAAATTACAGAAAAAATTTTGAAGATTTAAAATTTAAAATTTTGAATTTTAAAATTAAATTTTGAATTTTAAATTTAAATTTTGAATTTTAAAAAGGTTTAAATTTTTATCCTTTCACACACACACACACACATATATATATATATGAAAGGCTTGCAAAGTAATCTCTTACCAGTTCTTTAATACACGCTCACATCAAACAACACTCATTAAAACACGCCAGTTGTCTGTGAACCCGATTACGGAAATACTACCTTAAACGTATTGGAATAAGTCCGGATTAGAGTCCTACATCGTGTTGGGGTTGGGTAACCTGATTTTTCCTGAACCTGCGGTTTGGGTCGGGTTGGGGGTGCATTTTTTCGTTTCTGGTCGGGTTGACTTTTACTTTTGGATTAACAACTTTCATTGTTTTGAGTTCGGGTATAAGGTTTTAGATTAGATTTGGATACTTGCGGGTCGACCCGATTTTTCAAAAGAAAGTCCAACTATTTTTTAAGGTGAAAAAAGTATATAGAATAAAACCTTCATAACGAACACTCCTCAATAGCAGACATCAGCGAACACAATTTTCAGTTCATAACACTTATATATTTGTTAGCTTTCACCTCTGACTCTGAATAATGCAAGCCATCGAAAAGCGAACTGATTCAAGGGTAGAATCTTGCGCGGGTGGGGTTGTATCCACCCCGAAACCAAGAACCCGCAACCTAACGCGAACCCAACAAAATAATTTTCGTCGACCCGCAATTCTGCCCAAACCCAACATATTTACACCCGAACCCGTAGTGAAATGAAACGAATAGTTCGTTTAAATATTATTAAAGAAAGCCTTTTTATAAAAAAAAAATAACTAAATTAGTAGCATTAGATTAGTGCTTCATGAGATTGACTTAATCATTCGTTTAAAATTTAAAAAATATTTTTTAATAATTAAAAAACTGTTTACTATTATATACGAATAAAATTAAAATGTTAATTATAGGAAAAGTTTTAAAAGCTTAATACAATAAACCCAATTCATTGAAACATAGAGATGCTTATTTTCATTAATTTGTTTGTTAAAATCCTAACATTCCGACTTTTAAAAACCTAAATCTGACCCGCAAGAAACATTCTAGAGTGAATCCGACGCACAGAAAAAGAAATTAATCACCCTGACCCGAAAAAAGAAAATTAAGGACAACTCAATCAGATACATAGGACACTATCATCGATCCCGCGATGTCCGCTATTCAGACGTTTTACTACGTTTGAATAGTAAAGAATATATACGTATGCCCATTTTTCAATATCAAAGATAAAATTGGTATCAGGGATATAATTATAGACTTCTTTTCATAATTGCGTTAAAAGATGAATTAAATTTTGTGTTCGGGTTGAAGCATTTCGGTTTCGGGTTGAAATATGTCGGGTTTGGGTCAGGTTGCGAAAATTATTTTGTCGTGTTCGGATCGGGATGGCGATCGATGGAGTTTTTTTTTTTTTTTTTTTTTGCTGGGTTTGAGTATGGATGTGAGTTGACCTCGAATTAATTTTCAGTTTCGGATCGGGACCACCCGTCCAGGACTCTGAAATGGATATTTGGACAAACAGTTGGTCATTTTCTAATTAGCCTAAAACTACATAGGCTGATTGCAATAAGCCTGAAAATAATCAAGCTGCTTGACAAACAAGACGTCATTCTTCTTCAATTCCTACTATTAGTTCACACCCTCTGTATATTTATATATCTCGTTCAAATTTTTAATCGTTAATAAAATACTTTTTATTCATCCACTCAAGCTCAAATACATTTTCTTAAACTTGTAATGGATGGCACTTGATGTTAATACAGTTTTTTTTTAATATTAATTCATTAATTAAATTTAATTAATTAATTTTAGTTTTATATTTATATAAAAATCGGTGCTTTCTTGTTATAGGAGCTTCCGATGTTTAATCGTCAAGCAACCGAGATACTTATTTTATTACAGAAATTAATCTGCAGACGATAAAATTCATTTCACGGAATTAAAAATCATCAAGATCTTAAAATTTATATTACTAGCTATAGTACGAACGCACCTCATTTGTCACATTTGAAGTACAATTTCCAACTTAGGTTTTTAATTAAATTTAATTCATTAATTAAATCAAATTAAATTAATTTTAGTTTTATATTTTCAAATTTTCAATCGTTAATAAAATACTTTTTATTCATCCACTCAAGTTCAAATACATTTTTTTAAACATGTAGTGGATGACACTTGATGTTAATACAGTTTTTTCAAATATTAATTCATTAATTAAATTTAATTTCGATTTTGCCACTTAATATTGTGATTCTGTCATATGTATATACATATTTATATTAATTGTAATTATTTAATAAAAAGTAACTAAAATAAAAATTTTCTTTGTTGACCTATGTAGAAATTGACAATTTTTTTTTAATTACTTGTTTTTCAATTAGCTTAACGCTGTGCTGTCTAGGCTCTTTACAATAAGGCTCAGAATATCAGGCTGATTGAGAAATAAATGGTCATTTTTCAGTTAGCCTATCGCTCTCTATAGGCTCTTTGCAATAAGCCTGGAAAATATCAGGCTGATTGGAAAAAGGGAAATGATTCTCCAATTAACCCGGCTCTTTGTAAACAGCCTTAGACTCTTTGGAAAGAGCCGGATTTCTCAATTAGCCTACGACATATATTATATTAGTTTGTTTGCCGTTTATCCATCTGGCTGCCTTTCCATCTTAACTTCGTTGTGATAAATGTCTTCAAAAAGTTGATTATCCATAAAATATACCGATGTTTTTATTAAAGTATTGTTTTAAATTTTAATGTGTAGCTCATATTCAAAATATTAGAATTATTGAGAAAAATTAATAAGAAAAAAATATTTTTCATTTATTTATTTTTTATACTAAGGAAATGCAATTAAATTTCTTATAAATTAAATCTAGAATGT
Source organism: Maratus michaelseni (assembly GCA_963931845.1). Classification (NCBI taxonomy): domain Eukaryota; kingdom Metazoa; phylum Arthropoda; class Arachnida; order Araneae; family Salticidae; genus Maratus; species Maratus michaelseni. The sequence continues at coordinate 154,948,303 of OZ007591.1, read as the reverse complement.
TTAGATAAGATTTTAACATTTACAAAATATAAAATACAGTACAATAAATTAGGTATACAGCTTTCTGAAACACACCAAAATATCAGAATAAAATTTAGATTGGTTCAAAATATTAGAATATTTTATTTTACGCAACAACTACCTTATGAATATAAAGTAAATGGTAGTTAATATTTTGTAGCATCCCTTTTAGCTTTCATAACAGCGATCTTGCATACTATATACAAGGCGTTTACAAACATTTCTATCAATATTAGCCCAAATAGACTTTATACGTACCACTAACTCAGTTTTACTTGAAGGAGGATTTTCTTGGAGTTTTTCTTCATTATACACCATAAGTTTTCAATGGGATTAAGGTCTGGTGAGTTTGGTGGCCAAGGAAGTACCTTAATGTTCCGTTGGCGGAACCAATTCTTAGTTGACACCAAGGTATGCGGTGACGCTAAATCTTGTTGAAAGATGAATTCATCTTCAAATGAATCTTCTGATGATGGAATCATGTAATATTCCAAAATTTCTTGATATATCTGAGAGTGAACCTTTTCGTAGGCGATGCATAACTTTTCAGGTTCTTCTGCACTCATGCAACCCTAAACCATGACACTAGCAGCAAATTTTATGGAACGTTTAAGGCATTCTTTATCAAATGCTTCTTGCTTCACTCTCCAAACTCGAATACCTTGATTACCATAAGAAAAACAAAACATACTTTCATCACTAAATAATATATTTTTCCCATCTTCTTCGCTCCATAAACGTCTTGATTTACACCAGTTCAATCTTATACGCTTTTGTTTTGCAGACATGAGAGATTTTGTTTTCGGTTCACGAGATTCAAACTTAAATTTATGGAGACGTCTTAATATTGTCGATGTAGAAACTTCAACTTCTTCTTTCCATTTTCGGTGCAAGAATCGCACAATTTTAAAACGGTTTTTCTTAACTGTACGCTTCAGTTTCCTGTCATATCTAGCAGATGTTTTTGGTTTTCGGCCGCCATTTCGGCGATTATTTTGAAATTTTCCATTTTTTTTAATATTGTGTTAGTATTTTACTAACGCTTGATTGCGAACTTAAATAATTTTAAATAATTCGCTATATAGCATTGATTTTTACCGTTCCGATACAAATCAACCATATGAAGTTTAATAGATTCAGGAATATCACTCACACGACCCATTTTAAGACGAAAAAGCAAACAAACTGCAAAAAGAATACTGATTTTAAATAAAATCGTCTGAATTTAATCAATGATGCCACCAGTTATGAATTGGTGATAATTAAAAGAGAATTAATGTGAAATATTCTAATATTTTGAACCACTTGAATAAATATTCTAATATTTTGACTTTTCAAAATAATTTTTTTTTCTATTAATCTTTTCGAAAATGGTATTAATTTTAAGATAATAAATAAGTTTAATCAACAATAAGTTCTTAATAAAAATATCGTTTGCATATTTGTTTTAAAATACATTAAATCACCAAACGATATTTTCAATTTCTAAAAAAAAAAAGTAATTATTCTAATATTTTGAATATGAGCAGTAGTATCTTACAGATATATCTTGGAATGTACTTTTTTTCCCTGCAATTACACAATTTATGCAACTATGTTACTCCACCCCCATCTCTTCAAGAAAGTAAAGATCTTAAAAATAAAATAAATAATTATTTTTTAAAAAAATAAGCATAGGTTTGTAAAACTTCGAAGGGAGTTTGAACCCCATAAGCCCAGAGGCGCCATTTGGAAGAAGCTAGGAGGGGGGTGGGGTGGAGGGTGGAATTGCCTCCCTCAAGGAATTTTATATTTCAGAGTGCATCAGACATCACAGATAGGCATTAAAAAAATATTTTCAGAAATTGCACTAAGAACTAAAATAACATGTCAGATTTTATTAAAATTAGCAGGCTACGCCCGCTTCGCTGATCGATTTTGCCAAATGAACCTCGAATGATTTAAAAAAAAATTGTTCCACCATCTATCGCCAGGGGGCGTACGTATTATTAATATTTGCATATATATATACAGTGTCTCACAAAAGTGATGGGACACTTGTGCTTTATAAAAAGAAACTGCAATAAAATAAATAAACAAACATGTGCAAAAATTTTTTGGGTGTGTTTCATATTTAAAGTTAGTAACAATTATTACATAACATACATTTTGTCAAAATATTAAAATATTAATTTAGTAAAAATACAATTGTTCAGAACGGAGCAAAAAATGGCTCACATAAGTGATGGGACACTTACTTTTCCATCAAATATTTATCCACAAATTTTACTTTTTAAAAGGTTTTAATATTTTGTTGGATTTCCTTTTACTTTTAAAACATGATTTAATCTTTTTGGGATGGATTCGACTATTTTTTTTGTGATTTCTGGAGTGATTTTACCCCATTCTTCTTGAAGCACCGATTTTAGTTGTTGTTTTGAAGAAATGGTGTGTTTGCGAATTCTTGATTCCAATTCTTGCCAAATATTCTCTATGGGATTTAAGTCTGGAGATTGTGGTGGTGTTTTTATTATTTCAGGACAGTTATATAGCAGCCAGAGTCTAACGTTCAGAGCAGTGTGCTTGGGGTCATTGTCCTGGTAGAATTTAAAATCGTTATGAAGGTTCAATTTTCGTGCTGAAGATTTCAAATTTTGCTTTAAAATATCAATATACTTGTACTGATCCATTATACTGTCAATAAAAACAAAATTACCAACTCCAGCGGACGACATACACCCCCATACCATAACTCCTCCTCCACCATGTTTTACTGTTGGTACCAAGTTCTGTTTGCGAAGTTCTTCCCTGGGTTTTCTCCACACCAAGATTCTACCGTCAGAACCAAATAATATTAAATTTACTCTCATCAGCAAATATAACTTTATTCCAGTAATCAGAATTCTTATTTATGTTGGATTTTGCGAAAGCTAGTCTGAGTTTTCTATTCTTTTCACTTACGAAGAATTTTTTCCTGGCTACTCTACCGTGATATCCAGCAGATCGAATTACCCTTCTAATAGTTTCAGGATTAACAATTATTCCATATAATGCTTGTAAATCAGCAGCAACTTTTGAAGCACTAATTCTTGGATTTTTTTTAATATTTCGAACGATAATTCGCTTTATTCCATTGGATAGCTTTGATGGTCAGCCAGGTCTTCTTTTATCCTGAATCATATGATTCTTTTTATATCGTTTAATGATATTGAAAACTGTTGAACGACTCAAGTTAACTGTTTCAGCAGTTTTTCTAATAGATTTTCCACGTTCAATATGCAAATTAATAACTAATTTTCGAATTTCAGGCGAAGTTTCTTTTCGTTTAGCATTCATGACTACACAGAGCTAAAAAACACAAAAATTCCAAAACAAACTGGAGAGAAATACTGCAGACGACTTTATAAATTATTGCCAATTGCTTTTAAGTAAAAATAAAACCCCAAAAAATATTTTTATTGCTTATTTCAGGCGATTTTTGTTGCATATATAATGGTGTCCCATCACTTATGTGAGCTATTTTTTGCTCCGTTCTAAACATTTGTATTTTTATTAAATTAATATTTTAATATTTTGACAAAATGTATGTTATGTAATAATCTTTACTAAATTTAAGTATGAAACACACCCACAAAAAAAATGTGTACATGTTTTTTTAATTTATTTGATTAGTTTCCTTTTGTAAAGCACAAGTGTCCCATCACTTATGTGAGACACTGTAACTTATTAGTACATAATTTGATGGTCTTTCGTCGCTTGCAAAGTTAATCTCTTCCCAGTTCTTTAATCCACGCTCACTAAAATACGCCAGTTGTCTGCGAACCCGATTACGGAAATTTCCCTAGTGAAAACAAACCACTTTTTGCCATCGGCAAAAGAGAAATAGCCGCTTTTTTCCGCCACGTACCTTAGCGTTTTATATATAATAGATAGAAACATTAGCATTGAATAAACACTTTAAACACAGAAATTAATAATTACTAATAACATTTGCAACATTGTCTTGCAATTGCAACATCCTCAAACTGAGACACATTTATCATTAAAATAGACCTAAATGAAATGCAGTTAATTGATATTCATTAAATAGAATTAGAATGATCCCGTTTTAAATCTCGTCTGCCTTTGGAAATAATAATATTTGAAACAATTTTATGCCTTACGAATATAAGAAAAAAGAAAACATGCAGTCTCCTTCCCCACAGGAATTCCAGAAAGACTATTTTTTACCTACTCGGACTCTTGCCAAAATATGATACAAATGCATACCTAACAAGAATATGTGTGTGTGGGGGGGGGGGGGGGGGGGCTGGCTAAAACTGGAAATAACTAAAAATATTCTAAACACGAACCGAATAATTTTGTGCGAAAAACCTTTCTGTAATTTTAATCAAAAGAAACTGCGTAAAATCGTAGGAACTTTACAATGTGATCGTCTTCGTTTGGTTTATTTTTTTTCAGACTATACGTCTTCTCGACAGTGTGGAACAAGGTGATTTAGCATGATGTTTATAATCATGATAATAATAGATATACAAGAAAATAATTTTTCTTTCTTAAAATAGATGTAATTTATAGCGAAACGTAGGTTATTTTCCAAACTCGCCTCGTATTTTAGTTTATATATACAGGGTTTCTCTCCTTGTCGTTGACCAAAAGCTAATTCCTTAACCGCTAATTTTAGAAGGCTAGTCCAAATTGCAAAATGGTTTCAAATGATGTATGTCTTCATGATATAAAAATTCATTTACTTCAAAATAGTTATATATTTTTTTTAAGTTGAGAAATTTAAATTATTATATGGTTCATGGGTCCAATAACTTAAATAATAATAATAATAATAAAAACTTTTTCATGCAAGTAAAAAAGTAAAAATTCCATTTACGTACGTATGACCAAAACTTACCTAGTTGTGATGCTTTTAATTTTATGAATTTTCAATATTTTCTAGCACTAAAAACAAGTTGTTAAATTTTCTGAAAGTAAAGAGCTTTTCCTGTCTACAGAGCAAAAACACTAGTAGTTCTCATATAAACTTCAGAAATTCTATTTAAAATTTTAGTTACGATGTTAGGAATTTTACAGAAAATATCCACATTATTTTTAACACTTTCCAATAAAGTTAAAAAGTGTTTATGAATTCGGTTTGTCTGTCTGTATGTATGCCGTCCGTGCTCTAACTCACGTAAATATACTCGAATTGCCTTGAAATTGATATATGTTATTGGGGTTTACTATGGCATATTTGGTATTGAAAATAAAGTGTGTAGCATTTATGGTTCTTTTACTGTTTATTACTGTTAATTTTACGGTATAACACTGACAGCTGCGATGCCAGTGTTATACTGTAAAGTGAACACTTTTTTTTTTTTTTTTTTTTTTTTAGTGTATTTTATTTAGATTGCCCTTTAGCAGCATCCAAAGAGCATTTTTATATGAAAAATATCAATTATGTATACAAATAAAGTTTTGAAGCTATTAAAAGCGATATTTTCGTATTAGCCACACTTTAAAAAAAACACTGTAAAAAAAGACAAATGTTTTTTTTAATTTAGGAAAATATTATATAACCACAAACGAAAATATACAATAATCTTTTCCGGATTACCCACGACTTCAAAAAGCGTTCATTATCTTTAGAAACCTTAAATAAATAAATATTTTTTTAAATGAGTCTTTAAATTTTAAAAATATCCTGGCTGCTTAGATGCCTAAAGAGGAAGGACACTTTTCGGAATCGTGGGCAACTCGGTAGGGTTTATTGTGTGTTTTTGTACCTATGGTTATATTATATTTTCGCAAATTAAGAAACGTTTGTCTTGTTTTGCAGTGAATCTAAGAAAATATAATATAACTACAGGCGAAAATATAGAAAATCCGCTTCGGAGCCATCCACGGTTCCGTAAAGTGTTCTTCATCTTTAGAAACTTTAGAAACTAATATATTTATGAAATTTACAGAAGCGTTTATAAAAACAAAGTTTCTTTTGCTGCCGCTGATTTTCGGAAACGTTTCCGAGTAGTTTTTATAGTGCATTAATAAGTTTTTTTTCAAACCTGGAATATAGGTTTTTTTGGATGATATATATCAATTCTCAAGTAAACATTTCCGTGTTAACAAACATGTTTGACAGACAAACATGATAAATTAACAGCATTAACATTAATACTTATTATGTTACTCTTGCATGTATAAAAGTAGAGAGAAAATGGGGATCCGGCCCCAGGAGGAGGTGTGAGGTGCTGGTGCAAGGTGCAGCACCTGCACCTCACACCTCCTCCCAAAGTGCACGTCACACCTCCTCCCAAAGTGCACCTCCTCCTCCTCCCAAAGTGCCCTCCACCTCCCGAAGTGCCCTCCTCCTCCTCCTCCCGAAGTGTCCACCACTTAAGATAAGGGGATTAATTAAGGATTAGTGTTAATTAATTTTAATTAGGGAACTTAGAAATTTTTTGAAGCAAATTTTTTTTTTCGCGGAGAATTTCCTACTAGAGTACGAGGTGTGTTTCAAGGGATTTATTTTAGCGAGTTAGAAATTTAATTAATTTTAATTTTAATTAATTTTAATTGGGGAACTTAGAAATTTTTCGTAGCAATTTTTTTTTTTCAACGAGAGTATGCAGTTTGATTATGAGTATATGCAGTAGAAGTGAATGATTAATTAATTAAAAATATTAATTAAACATAGTAATTAATTAATTTTAATTGCAGAACTTAAGAATTTTCGCGAGATTTTTTTTTTTTCAACGAGAGTAGGGTATTCGATATACACGTTAGTGGAGAATTTTAAAAGTCAATAATGGTTTAATTAAAAAGGGTCATTCATTAATTTTAATTAGAGAACTTAGAAATTTTTTTGCGATTTTTTTTTTTTCAACGAGAGTATGCTATTCAATATATATGTTAGAAATAATGATTCATGCATTAAAAAAGGTATTAAGATTTTTTTTTCTTTTAAACCAAAAATAGAATTTAGAGTTAAAATAGAATTTTTAGTTTAAAAAATTGCCAAAAGTAGGATTTTCAGCTGAAAGTAATCTAAGATATAAACTCTCAACTGAAATGAATTTTGCCTTAAGGTGTGAGCTTTTGGCTAGAAGTGACCTAGAGTCAAAACTTCCTGGTCCCAGGAATCACCACGGGGGTTATAGTAAAAAATACAGGGTCCCGTATGAATTATACAGTACTAAATTTAACAGCCTCCCCCTCCCCCTACCCCCTCCCTTTTTTTACCCAGAGGAGCCCTTCGATAGCCTAACAATACACACTTCAAAAAATACAGAGTGCTACAAAACGAAGAATTTTAACGTATATATAAAATAAACAAGAATGAAAAATCATGCGTAGCGACATAATTCATGAATTACTTTCCAACATCATTGAAATGTTATGTGAACAAAATATAATTTTACCAGCTAGTGCGTAGTTAATTAAAATAGTGAACAGATCTCCTTTTAAATAAAGAGGAACCCTTCACAAAAATCCATTTATGCATAAGGACCCTTCATAAAACCAGATAATTTACACTTTACCCTGTTTTTTTTCAATTCAAGTTAGGCTAAAAGTAAAGCTTATACATCGATAGGTTCAAAATATTGAAATCCTTCAAAGAAACTAGAAAAAGTTAAAGATTTAAGCCCTGCTCATAAAATAATGCGACTACCCAGAGCCCTTCACAAATAATATAACCTTATTCGAATCTCAGGGCCTTTCACAAAATAAATCCAATAGATTCATATTATATTACAACGACAGAAATACTAGGGATATTGACCTTTCATAAAAATGCAAGGTCCGCTGTTTGAATGAAAAGGCCTCCCTTCACAATATACCCTGTAAAAATATTATGATTCCACAGATATTTTAAGAAATAGAGTACTAATCTCAAATGAATACGAATTCATGCAATGTAAAAAATAGGTTTTACACGAATACATTTTTAGTATAACGTTCAAAATATAGATTTTAGAAAAAAAAAAGTACATATTTCACCAAATTTATCATACAAGTCTCTAAAATAGGGTAGATCGTTTCATGAAAAATAATTGAATTTTCGAATGATTATGCTTTAAAATATATATTTATGACTGCAACTAAGATCTGAGTGTTACCCCCTCAACATGCATATCGCTGAATCATAATGAGTCATATTATCAGATAAGCGAAGATCTTGCTTTGACACGGTGAATCACTTGCGATAAGAAATACCCGAGACTCGTAATTTCTGACACATTTTTTATAGGTAAATGAGCTATTTAAAACCGTCAATGTATACGAATTATTTCGTGTAGTCCTATATAATTATTAATCTGTTAAGTTTTAAAATGCTTCAATGAAAAATAAGAACTAGTCATTAAGCGATACCCTTAAGAATTTTGAGGCAAACAGATGTTTAAATGAATTTGAACCTGTTTAAATGTACCTGTGTTTAAATGAATTTGACGCATGTTATGGTAAAAAAAAATACAGGGTCCCCTATAAGATATATGAATTAAACTTTAAATATTTTAAAATTACATTAGTCTATGCTTTTTTATTATAAAGCAGAATCATAAATTTTGCATACTTTACACTTGTAGTATGTGAAATGATTGATACTATTGCCTATATGAGAAAATGAATCATCAACGAATCTTATTAGTGTATGTTATATTTAACCAACAGGCTTGAAATGCGTGAATTTTGACTAGAATTAATCATTGAATGTAAAAATGATTTATTTTTAGATCTAATATGTATATCGTTTAACATTTAAAAATATATACATAAATTAATCTTACCTTATTCACAAACTTGCAATCCCGTCTTCAATATATGACTACAGCATGAAAAAACATGCGTGCTACTTGTATAGCAACTAGACCAAAAATGATTTCAGTACAAGTCCATTATCTTATTGTTAATCTATAGATTAGTAACATCACGTGACTGATTGCGATAACATTCTATATAAGATTTACTGATAAGAATACATTTCAATTCATTTCTCCTAAAAGCAAGTGTATGAGTTGGTTGTAAGATCTAGGTAAGTATCCTTACTTTATATGTTTAAAGTTATAATATATGAATAGATATAATATTAATGTATTTTTTCAATATTTATGGTAGGCAAAAAGGAATAGGTAAGCAAAAAAGAATAGGTATTATTGCATGTTTCCTCTAATTTATTTTCAAAATAATTATTTTAAAAATACATACTAACAATTTATGCGATGAGTCACACAGCATGATGGGACGATATAAGAAATTTATTTTTATATTATACAAGCTCCTATATACAATTCATATGCGTGAGCAAGATTATTTTTAGACTAGAATTATTCACTGAATGTAAAAAAAAAATGATTTATATTTAGATCTAATATTTATATCGTTTAACATTTTAAAATCCTATTAAAAGTATATACATTAGTATGCTTGTGAAAGGCCTATTGTTAATACGAAACGTTGTGTGAAGTGTCCTGTTTTAGGATTAAAAGTTTCGTGAAGGGGTCTGTTTGAAGGAGCCTGTTTCGAAATGACTTAAGAACGCACAATTTATTCCTAAACATTCAACTCGATTCGTTATATATGCTTTATTAAGTATTCAATAAAAAATAATAACTAAGAAATAAAATTAAAAATAGTAATTAAGAGATACCCTTAAGAATTATTGCGATAGGAGATTGGTTTTAATTAAATAGGTTAATGAATCTAATTCGATACAAGTCTTGTTAAAACAGAGATTATAGTTAAAATACACATTAATTATACAGTATTACACTGTATTACACAATGCGCTACCTCACCTATATTATCACAGAAATACCTTCGATAAAATTTAGACTAACAATACACACCTAAAAAAATATATACAGAGTACCCAGAAAATGATAGGAATGAATGAAAAATTTTAACGTAAATTATAAAATAGGATCTACAATAAGTGACAATAAATAAATATGAAGGAAAAATCATGTGTCATGGTATACTTTATGAAACACTTTCCAATGCTATGTGACTATCGTTAAGTATTTGATATAAGTGAATTAGATTTAATAATTCATACTGGAAATGTATTTTAAAAAAAATTAGTAGCTTTGCCTACTTTTAAATCATTCAAGACATATGATGAAGGCTTGGCTGCTGTAGAAAAGCTTAATACTTGTATCTTAATGAATCGACCTATTTATGTTGGATTCACAATTTTAGAATTTTCTAAATTAGTTATGTATGATTTTCATTACAATTTTATAAAGAAAACATACAAAGATCGTGCAGTTATACTCTTTACGGATATAGATTCCTTAACTTATCATATTCAAACACATAATATTTATAAGGATATGGAGCACCATCATGATTTTTTCGACTTTTCTAAATACTCGAAATCCCATCGTCTAAACCGCACAAGTTTCGAACCCACAAACATATAATCAGACTTGTCATTTTATAACCAGGACGCTAACCACAGGGCTAAGTGAGCCCCCGCTTATTTTATAGTCACCACGCTGACTATTGGGCTTAGTAAGCCCCAGGCTAATTTATATCCACCACGCTAACTATTGGGCTTAGTGAGCCCCAGGCTAACTTATACCCACCACGCTAACATTTGGGCCTAGTGAACCCCCGCTTATTTTATAGCCACCATACTAACCCCAGGGCTAAGTGAGCCTCCCGTTTATTTTATAGTCACCACGTTTACTACTGGGCTGAGTGAGCCCCAGGATATTTTATACCCACTATGCTAACTAATGGGCTGAGTGAGCCCCAGGCTATTTTCTACCCACCACGTTTACTGGGCTTAGTGTGTCCCCGCTTATTTTATAGCTACTACGATAACCCCAGGGCTAAGTGAGCCTCCCGCTTACTTTATAGTCACCACGTTTACTACTGGGCTGAGTGAGCCCCAGGCTATTTTATACCCACCACGCTTACAGGGCTAAGTGAGCCCCCGCTTATTATATAGTCAACACGCTAACTACTGGGCTGATTAAGCCCCAGGTATTTTATACCCACCACGCTAACTACTGGGCTGAGTGAGCCCCAGGCTATTTTATACCCACCACGCTTACAGGGCTAAGTGAGCCCCCGCTTATTATATAGTCAACACGCTAACTACTAGGCTGATTAAGCCCCAGGTATTTTATACCCATCACGCTAACTACTGGGCTGAGTGAGCCCCAGGTTATTTAGTCGCATGAATATGATTTCCAAGGTATATGTCCTAACTTGATTTAGACCATTGCCTATAGTAAGATAAAGCTGCGAAGTAAATTGGTAAACTATATGTACATTTCCCATGAAAACTCACTTGTGTTTTCTTAAATATCTGCAGAAATCAGCATAGTTTATTAAAATTATATACATTCTCATTAGTTTATGAATCTACTAACTTGTAATATCTATATGGTAACTTGGATTATTAGTATTCCCACTTAAAAATTTCTTTTGTAGATTTAATATGATAAACACTAACATGAGACTGACTAAACTTTTACCATTTTCATTTCAACTTAGTTTTAGGAAATTTATCTACATATCTTTAAATTTTACTGTTTAGTAAGTCTATTATTTCAAAGTATTATTTTTTAGTTCTAATATTCAAAACATATTCATATCGTTTTTCATAGTAGGTATCAAATTAATTTAAAGCCATATTAAAAATACATATATATACAAATACTATTCTTACCTAACACGCCAGCTAGCTAAGCACCCAACCGTCTCACACTAAGACTCTGAGAAAAGTGAATGCTTGTTCAGGGCCTTATCAGCTAATATAATCACTGATAAGATTTGGTCACGTGACATGTGACGTCACTGATTAAGTGATATCACGTGACCATGTGGTATCATTCAATAAGTCACCATTGACGTCAGAGATCACGTGACCAAATCTTATCAGTGATTATATTAGCTGATAAGGCCCTGAACAAGCATTCACTTTTCTGAGAGTCTTAGTGTGAGACGGTTGGGTGCTTAGCTAGCTGGCGTGTTAGGTAAGAATAGTATTTGTATATATATATATTTTTAATATGGCTTTAAATTAATTTGATACCTACTATGAAAAACGATATGAATATGTTTTGAATATTAGAACTAAAAAATAATACTTTGAAATAATAGACTTACTAAACAGTAAAATTTAAAGCTATGTAGATAAATTTCCTAAAACTAAGTTGAAATGAAAATGGTAAAAGTTTAGTCAGTCTCATGTTAGTGTTTATCATATTAAATCTACAAAAGAAATTTTTAAGTGGGAATACTAATAATCCAAGTTACCATATAGATATTACAAGTTAGTAGTCTCATAAACTAATGAGAATGTATATAATTTTAATAAACTATGCTGATTTCTGCAGATATTTAAGAAAACACAAGTGAGTTTTCATGGGAAATGTACATATAGTTTACCAATTTACTTCGCAGCTTTATCTTACTATAGGCAATGGTCTAAATCAAGTTAGGACATATACCTTGGAAATCATATTCATGCGACTAAATAACCTGGGGCTCACTCAGCCCAGTAGTTAGCGTGATGGGTATAAAATACCTGGGGCTTAATCAGCCTAGTAATTAGCGTGTTGACTATATAATAAGCGGGGGCTCACTTAGCCCTGTAAGCGTGGTGGGTATAAAATAGCCTGGGGCTCACTCAGCCCAGTAGTAAACGTGGTGACTATAAAATAAGCGGGAGGCTCACTTAGCCCTGGGGTTATCGTAGTAGCTATAAAATAAGCGGGGACACACTGAGCCCAGTAAACGTGGTGGGTAGAAAATAGCCTGGGGCTCACTCAGCCCATTAGTTAGCATAGTGGGTATAAAATATCCTGGGGCTCACTCAGCCCAGTAGTAAACGTGGTGACTATAAAATAAGCGGGAGGCTCACTTAGCCCTGGGGTTAGTATGGTGGCTATAAAATAAGCGGGGGTTCACTAGGCCCAAATGTTAGCGTGGTGGGTATAAGTTAGCCTGGGGCTCACTAAGCCCAATAGTTAGCGTGGTGGATATAAATTAGCCTGGGGCTTACTAAGCCCAATAGTCAGCGTGGTGACTATAAAATAAGCGGGGGCTCACTTAGCCCTGTGGTTAGCGTCCTGGTTATAAAATGACAAGTCTGATTATATGTTTGTGGGTTCGAAACTTGTGCGGTTTAGACGATGGGATTTCGAGTATTTAGAAAAGTCGAAAAAATCATGATGGTGCTCCATATACTTATAAATATTATGTGTTTGAATATGATAAGTTAAGGAATCTATATCCGTAAAGAGTATAACTGCACGATCTTTGTATGTTTTCTTTATAAAATTGTAATGAAAATCATACATAACTAATTTAGACAATTCTAAAATTGTGAATCCAACATAAATAGGTCGATTCATTAAGATACAAGTATTAAGCTTTTCTACAGCAGCCAAGCCTTCATCATATGTCTTGAATGATTTAAAAGTAGGCGAAGCTACTAATTTTTTTTTAAATACATTTCCAGTATGAATTATTAAATCTAATTCACTTATTTCAAATTCTTAGCGATAGTCACATAGCATTGGAAAGTGTTTCATAAAGTATACCATGACTCATGATTTTTCCTTCATATTTATTTATTGTCACTTATTGTAGATCCTATTTTATAATTTACGTTAAAATTTTTCATTCATTCCTATCATTTTCTGGGTACTCTGTATATATTTTTTTAGGTGTGTATTGTTAGTCTAAATTTTATCGAAGGTATTTCTGTGATAATATAGGTGAGGTAGCGCATTGTGTAATACAGTGTAATACTGTATAATTAATGTGTATTTTAACTATAATCTCTGTTTTAACAAGACTTGTATCGAATTAGATTCATTAACCTATTTAATTAAAACCAATCTCCTATCGCAATAATTCTTAAAGGTATCTCTTAATTACTATTTTTAATTTTATTTCTTAGTTATTATTTTTTATTGAATACTTAATAAAGCATATATAACGAATCGAGTTGAATGTTTAGGAATAAATTGTGCGTTCTTAAGTCATTTCGAAACAGGCTCCTTCAAACAGACCCCTTCACGAAACTTTTAACCCTAAAACAGGACACTTCACACAACGTTTCGTATTAACAATAGGCCTTTCACAAGCATACTAATGTATATACTTTTAATAGGATTTTAAAATGTTAAACGATATAAATATTAGATCTAAATATAAATCATTTTTTTTTACATTCAGTGAATAATTCTAGTCTAAAAATAATCTTGCTCACGCATATGAATTGTATATAGGAGCTTGTATAATATAAAAATAAATTTCATATATCGTCCCATCATGCTGTGTGACTCATCGCATAAATTGTTAGTACGTATTTTTAAAATAATTATTTTTAAAATAAATTAGAGGAAACATGCAATAATACCTATTCTTTTTTGCTTACCTATTCCTTTTTGCCTACCATACATATTGAAAAAATACATTAATATTATATCTATTCATATATTATAACTTTAAACATATAAAGTAAGGATACTTACCTAGATCTTACAACCAACTCATACACTTGCTTTTAGGAGAAATGAATTGAAATGTATTCTTATCAGTAAATCTTATATAGAATGTTATCGCAATCAGTCACGTGATGTTACTAATCTATAGATTAACAATAAGATAATGGACTTGTACTGAAATCATTTCTGGTCTAGTTGCTATACAAGTAGCACGCATGTTTTTTCATGCTGTAGTCATATATTGAAGACGGGATTGCAAGTTTGTGAATAAGGTAAGATTAATTTATGTATATATTTTTAAATGTTAAACGATATACATATTAGACCTAAAAATAAATCATTTTTACATTCAATGATTAATTCTAGTCAAAATTCACGCATTTCAAGCCTGTTGGTTAAATATAACATACACTAATAAGATTCGTTGATGATTCATTTTCTCATATAGGCAATAGTATCAATCATTTCACATACTACAAGTGTAAAGTATGCAAAATTTATGATTCTGCTTTATAATACCTATTCATTCTGTATTCTACCCTATGCTTTATCCATGACGTCACGATATCCCGTAATTTTAAGAGATAAGCGAACACGTTATACCGTTTAGTTGTTGTAAGGCATGCATGCAGTCGAATTTGGATGAAGTCCACAGTACATTATGGTTTAAATATTTAGGTAAGATAACTTTTTTTTTCAATATTAAAAACAAAATTTTTTTAAATAATACCCTAACTATTTAGTACAATATATATTTTATAAAAACAAAGCTTAGTTATTATATTCATTCCTCAAAAGAAATTTTTAAGTTAAAATACTAAAAACACAATTTAGTATAATTTTTCTATACAAAAAAAGCATAGACTAATGTAATTTTAAAATATTTAAAGTTTAATTCATATATCTTATAGGGGACCCTGTATTTTTTTTTACCATAACATGCGTCAAATTCATTTAAACGTAGGTACATTTAAACAGGTTCAAATTCATTTAAACATCTGTTTGCCTCAAAATTCTTAAGGGTATCGCTTAATGACTAGTTCTTATTTTTCATTGAAGCATTTTAAAACTTAACATATTAATAATTATATAGGACTACACGAAATAATTCGTATACATTGACGGTTTTAAATAGCTCATTTACCTATAAAAAATGTGTCAGAAATTACGAGTCTCAGGTATTTCTTATCGCAAGTGATTCACCGTGTCAAAGCAAGATCTTCGCTTATCTGATAATATGACTCATTATGATTCAGCGATATGCATGTTGAGGGGGTAACACTCAAATCTTAGTTGCAGTTATAAATATGTATTTTAAAGCATAATCATTCGAAAATTCAATTATTTTTCATGAAACGATCTACCCTATTTTACAGACTTGTATGATAAATTTGGTGAAATATGTACTTTTTTTTTTCTAAAATCTATATTTTGAACGTTATACTAAAAATGTATTCGTGTAAAACCTATTTTTTACATTGCATGAATTCGTATTCATTTGAGATTAGTACTCTATTTCTTAAAATATCTGTGGAATCATAATATTTTTACAGGGTATATTGTGAAGGGAGGCCTTTTCATTCAAACAGCGGACCTTGCATTTTTATGAAAGGTCAATATCCCTAGTATTTCTGTCGTTGTAATATAATATGAATCTATTGGATTTATTTTGTGAAAGGCCCTGAGATTCGAATAAGGTTATATTATTTGTGAAGGGCTCTGGGTAGTCGCATTATTTTATGAGCAGGGCTTAAATCTTTAACTTTTTCTAGTTTCTGTGAAGGATTTCAATATTTTGAACCTATCGATGTATAAGCTTTACTTTTAGCCTAACTTGAATTGAAAAAAAACAGGGTAAAGTGTAAATTATCTGATTTTATGAAGGGTCCTTATGCATAAATGGATTTTTGTGAAGGGTTCCTCTTTATTTAAAAGGAGATCTGTTCACTATTTTAATTAACTACGCACTAGCTGGTAAAATTATATTTTGTTCACATAACATTTCAATGATGTTGGAAAGTGATTCATGAATTATGTCGCTACGCATGATTTTTCATTCTTGTTTATTTTATATATACGTTAAAATTCTTCGTTTTGTAGCACTCTGTATTTTTTGAAGTGTGTATTGTTAGGCTATCGAAGGGCTCCTCTGGGTAAAAAAAGGGAGGGGGTAGGGGGAGGGGGAGGCTGTTAAATTTAGTACTGTATAATTCATACGGGACTCTGTATTTTTTACTATAACCCCCGTGGTGATTCCTGGGACCAGGAAGTTTTGACTCTAGGTCACTTCTAGCCAAAAGCTCACACCTTAAGGCAAAATTCATTTCAGTTGAGAGTTTATATCTTAGATTACTTTCAGCTGAAAATCCTACTTTTGGCGACTTTTAACTCTAAAAATTCTATTTTTTGGCAATTTTTAAAACTAAAAAATCATAAAAATTTCTTAAGTTCTCCAATTAAAATTAATGAATATTTTTAATTATTCATTCACCCTCAAATATACTCTAACATGTATATCAAATGGACTACTCTAGTTGAAAAAAAATTTCTAAGTTCCCCAATTAAAATTAATGAATGACCCTTTTTAATTATTATTCATTCCCTTCTACTGCATATACTCCTACTCAAACTGTATACTCTCGTTGAAAAAAAAAATTGCTTCGAAAAAATTCCAAGTTCCCCAATTAAAATTAATTAAATTTGTAATTCTTTAAAATTCACCCTGCACTGTAATAGATATTTCTCCGCGAAAAAAAAAAAAAAAAATCTTGCAAAAATGTCTAAGTTCACCAATTAAAATTAATTAATGACCATTTTTAATTAAACTATTATTGACTTTTAAAATTCTCCTCAAATGTACTCTAACATGTATATCAAATGGCCTACTCTAGTTTAAAAAAAAATGCTTCGAAAAATTTCTAAGTTACCCAATTAAAATTAATGAATATTTTTAATTATTCATTCACCCTCAAATATATTCTAACGTGTATATCATATAGCCTACTCTCGTTGAAAAAAAAAAAAAAAAATTGCTTCGAAAAATTTTCTAAGTCTCGCAATTAAATTTAATTAAATTTCTAATTCGCTAAAATAAATCCCTTGAAACACACCTCGTATTCTAGTAGGAAATTCTCCGCGAAAAAAAAAAAATTGCTTCAAAAAAATTTCTAAGTTCCCTAATTAAAATTAATTAACACTAATCCTTAATTAATCCCCTTATCTTAGGTGGTGGAGGAGGGCACTTCGGGAGGAGGTGCTGCACTTTGGGAGGAGGTGCGCACTTTGGGAGGAGGAGGAGGTGCACACTTTGGGAGGAGGAGGAGGAGGGCACTTCGGGAGGAGGAGGAGGTGCTGCACCTTGCACCAGCTCCACACTCCACCTCCTGAGGCCGGATCCCCATTTTCTCTCTACTTATAAATTAAGTTACGCAGCTGAAAATATTCACTTGAGAATTGAGAGTATCCTGGAAAAACCGATATTCTGGTTCGAGAAAACTGAATGATAAGCAATAAAAACTACTCGGAAACGTTTTTGAAAATCAGTGGCAGCAAAAGAAACTTTGTTTTTGTAAATGCTAAATATATTATACTTTCTGAGGTTTCTAAATATAAAGAACTCTTTTCGATCTCGTGAGTGATTCGGAAGAGATTACTGTATATTTTCGTATGTGGTTATATTATATTTTCATATATTAAGATACATACATTTGTCTTTTTTTTTTTTTTTTCTTAAGTGCACATGCCGGAGAGAAAAATATCGTCAATGATTTTTCTATTTACAGCTTCATTTTTTATTATGATTTTTTCAATGCTTAAGAGCATAGTTTGAATGCGTATCTGTTATATTTGTGTTTTATGATATTTTATTTACTTATTTATTGATGAAGTTTATTACTGTTATGGAATATTAGCGGGAAACTAATGTTAAACTATTTATATTGCTTTAAGTGCAAACTTCAGTAATCAGGTTGCACGCAGTACAGATAGATTTTTGAAAAAAATCACGCTTGAAACTTATTTTAAAAACCATTAAAAATTTGTAAATTAAGATAACTTTCACACAAATTGCATTTGAAAGTACATTTTTAGGGTTTCGTTCATCTCACGAAACCCTATTGCTCCCGCTCCGTTGTCTGTCTGTCACAGAGCCATTCTCGAAAACTATGTAACTTACAGAGTTGAAACTTCGTGTATAAATCAGAATATCAGCTGTGAAGAGCTGAAAATATTAAAATTTGAAAAATTCGTATTATTTTAATAAATAGAGATAAAAAACCAAAATTCTAATAGCCTTTTTCTATTAAATTTAAACATTTTTCGTTATAGCAGATGCCAAAAATTTAAAATCCACAACGAAATTCTTTCTACAATAATTAATTTTCTATCAAACGATTTTCACGTGAAAAATGAAAATGAAATAAAAAGTTTCACCAATTGAAAAAAAAAAAGATAAATATGAAATAAAATTGATTGACGTCATAGTGGTAAATAAAACGGAAAATGTCTAAGATTTCTCAATAATACAAGGAGTATGAGTATGTGGATGTACACAAAGCAGATTAATATCACGTCATTAGAGAATTAAAAAGAAAATCTGACGTCTTATTGGAAGTTTAACGAATTTTTCAGACGTTTGAGAATAATACAAAGAGAGTATCAATATAATAATAGAGAATAGTAAATATATGAGTTTGAGCAATGTATTATTGTTGTAATCATGATAAAAACCCGATTATAGAAATATTCGCATATTTTAACATTTTAAAGGCGTCCAACATGTTTAATTTTGAAATTATATATTTTTTAAACATCGCATTTAGTCCGTATGACGGATATCATTATGACAGAATATAATAGCGGGTTTCGCCCGCTATCCGGCTGGTTTAGATTTTCGAAAAAACGGAAAAATAGACAGGTAAATTTTTACTTAAACATGACTTTTTTTTGTTGTTGTTGCTAAATTATATTTATTTGAATTTATTAAAGAAAGGATAAAGTGTTTTGAAAGGAATATTTTCTTCAAAATTTGTTTATAGGTTCATTGGGTTAAAACGCTTCCCTGATTAGTTTTCGGGATTGATTGATTAAGTATAAGGGGGGGGGGACGGGGGGGCTAATCCCCCCTTAATTTATATAAATGGGTTTTTCAAGCAGAATTATCCCATTTGCTTCAAAATTTGTATATAGGTTCATTGTGATAATGCGCTTCTCTGAATAGTTTTGGGGGTTCATTGGTTAAGTATAAAGGGGGAAGGGGTGGTGCTAATCCCCCCCCCCTAATTTATATAAATGGGTTTTTCATGGAGAATTATTCCGTTTTCCTTCAAATTTTGTTTATAGGTTCACTGTGTTAAGGCGCTTCCCTGATTAGTTTTTCGGGATTGATTGGTTAAGTATAAAGGGGGGGAACGGGGGATAATCCCCCCTTAATTTATATAAATGGGTTTTTCATGCAGAATTATTCCGTTTTCCTTCAAATTTTGTTTATAGGTTCACTGTGTTAAGGCGCTTCCCTGATTAGTTTTTGGGATTGATTGGTTAAGTATAAAGGGGGGAACGGGGGGCTATTCCCCCCTAATTTATATAAATGGGTTTTTCATGCAGAATTATTCCGTTGTCCTTCAAATTTTGTTTATAGGTTCACTGTGTTAAGGCGCTTCCTTGATTAGTTTTTGGGATTGATTGGTTAAGTATAAAGGGGGGAACGGGGGGGCTAATCCCCCCCTAATTTATATAAATGGGTTTTTCATGCAGAATTAGCCCATTTGCTTCAAATTTTGTTTATAGGTTCATTGGGTTAAAACGCTTCCCTGATTAGTTTTCGGGATTGATTGGTTAAGTATAAAGGGGGGGGACGGGGGGGGCTAATCCCCCCCCTTCATTTATATAAATGGGTTTTTCAAGCAGAATTATCCCATTTTCTTCAAAATTTGTTTATAGGTTCATTGGGTTAAAACGCTTCCCTGATTAGTTTTCGGGATTGATTGATTAAGTATAAGGGGGGGGGGACGGGGGGGGTAATCCCCCTTAATTAAGGGGGATTCTGCTTGAAAAACCCATTTATATAAATTATAATTTATATAAATGGGTTTTTCAAGCAGAATTATCCCATTTGCTTCAAAATTTGTATATAGGTTCATTGTGATAATGCGCTTCTCTGAATAGTTTTGGGGGTTCATTGGTTAAGTATAAAGGGGGAAGGGGTGGGGCTAATCCCCCCTTATTTTAGATAAATTGCAGCATTATCTGATTTTCTTCAAATTTTGTATATATATATATCCATTGTAATAAGAGGCTTCCCTGATTAGTTTAAGGGGTTCATTACTTAACTATGAGGGGGTAACGGGGGGATGACCCCCTTAGTATATTGTCGATTTCTTTAATTTTCTAGGGGCTTATTTCAAATTCTTTGAAATACGAGTATAATATGCAATTAGTGTGAATAGCCTGTGAGCTCAATGCCCTCAGTTTAACTGGGTAGTTTTCTTTTTATTTTCTATTTGACGGTTTAAAATTGAAATTGTTTTTAGAAGTTAAAAATAATTGCAATTAAAGTGAAATTTATTGGTCAGGTCGTTGTCACCGTTACTCTGGACATGTTTTTGCCTTATTATGTAGATACATAGGTTTAAAGGCTAAATAACTAAAATAATGTACAGAATCAATAACCAGAAACAATGTACAGGAAAGAATGTCTGATGTACAAAGTAAGAAACTTTCAATTCTTTTGCCACTAGACATGTTATGTAAAAAAAATGAGTATAAAAGTAAAAACAGTTTTTTTTAAATAACTCTTTTATAATCTATTTATCTTCATTCATTGTTTATCTTAAAAATTACGCCTATAATTTCGTGAGAACAATTTATGTTGTTCCAAACAAACTTCATTGCAATGCGTTAATTTGGCGTGGGTAACGATTATGAAAGATCCACTGCTTTGAATTACGCTTGGTAAAAAGCGCGAACTAATGAATTTATTTAAAAAAATTCTAACGTTTGCTGTGTTTCTTTTTTAACATAGGTCAATAGAAAAGGAAAAAAATATTATTTGAACTATGTATTTAGAATTTCTAAATTGTTTTGTAAACGTATAATTACAATTTAATATTAAACTATTAAGTGATTAAAGCATATTTTAAAAATATGGTACTTTTATGTTAGCCGTTCTCCAATGATATATATATACACATATGTACATATACACTACACACATATATATATACATACATTATATATATGTATATATGCACATACTATATATATACATATACACTGCAAAAAAAAAAAAAATGTTGATTTTACAGTATAATACTGGCATCCCAGCTGGTAGTATCCTTATATATTATTTCTCCTGTCAACATCCCTTTTACTAAGAAAATATGAAATGCAGAACAACGAATGAGATACCATATGAAAGGTTTTAGAACAGGCTTCTGACATAGCCCACTTAACAATTCGTTAAAACATGTTTTTGATTTAAATTTGCTGAAATTAAAAAAATAAATCGGCATTGTTTTCATGAAAGAAATGAAAGGTTTTCCTGAAATTATTGTTGCCAAAAAATAAAATACCACATTATATGATTCTCATAGCAATTATTATAAAAAACACCGCACGGGTTTATTTTATACTTATGATTAAAAAGCGAAATTGAAATTGAAATGTTTAGATTTATATTTCTAAGTCCCATGGTTTTCCCGAAGCGGATGACATCATCCTCTAATGCAGTCAAAATACGATTGTTAATTTTTTTTTTCTCGCGCGTGCCTTTAGCAATCTTGGATCAGTTTTTAGTCTAACTTTGATGGAATAAATTAGATGATATTCTGGCTTGACTAACAACTAAATGTTGTTTGCAGATATTTTTATCCTTGCTTTTTCTTTAGAAGTTTAAACCTGCATCTAATAAATATCACATATTGATAAAAAATGATACTTCTCTATTATCCCGTCGACCACTTTTCATAACAAAAAACTATCGCCAAATAAACGGGAGAACGTTGCCATTGGAATATCAAAAAATAAATAAAATATAAGAATTTAAGGACACAATTGTTATTTTAATTAATAAAATAACTACTAAATCAGTAAAACATAATGAAAAATACACGCAAATGTCGAATGTAATACCACTAGATGACGTAACAAACACGCATAATGATTCTGACATCAAGTAAATGGGACTGCATTTTTGGCGTTTAATCTTACAGTTTGGCGGTAGTTTTTTGTTATGAAAAGCGGTCGACGGGTTAATAGAGAAGTACCTAAAAAATATTAGATTTCAGTGCGAAATCTTCGCACGGGCCCTCTGGTCATATATATTATTTCTCCTGTCAACATCCCTTTTTCGCAGGAAATACGAAACGAAGAACGACGAATGAGATAGCATATGAAAGGATTTTGAACAGGCTTCTGACATAGCACACTTAACATTTCGTTAAAACATGTTTTTGATTAAAATTTGCTGATAATTAAAATTTAAATCGGCATTGTTTTCATAAAAGAAATGAAAGGTTTTCCTCAAAATATTGTTGCCAAAAAAATTAAAATACCACAATTTATGATGCTCAGAAATTATTATAAAAAACACCGCACGGGTTTGTTTTATATTTATGATTAAAAAGCGACATTGAAATTGAAATGTTTAGATTTATATTTCTATGTCCCATGTTTTTCTCGAAGCGGATGACGTCATCCTCTAATGCAGTTAAAATAAGATTTTTATTTTTTTTTCTCGCGCTTGCGTTTAGCAATCTTGGATCAGTTTTTACTCTAACTTTGATGGAATAAATTAGATAATATTCTGGCTTGACTAACAACTACATGTTGTTTGCAGATATTTTTATCCTTGCTTATTTCTTTAGAAGTTTAAACCTGCATCTAATAAATATTACATGTTGATAAAAAATGGTACTTCTCTATTATCCCGTCGACCACTTTTCATAACAAAAAACTATCGCCAAATAAACGGGAGAACGTTGCCATTGGAATATCAAAATAAATAAATAAATAAAATATAAGAATTTAAGGACACAATTGTTATTTTAATGAATGAAATAACTAATAAATCAGTAAAACATAATGAAAAATACACGCAAATGTCGAATTAAAAACCATTTGATGACGTAACAAACACGTATAATGCTTCTGACATCAAGTAAATGGGACTGCATTTTTGGCGTTTAATCTTACAATTTGGCGATAGTTTTTTGTTATGAAAAGTGGTTTACGGGATAATAGAGAAGTACCTAAAAAATATTAGATTTCAGTGCGAAATCCTCGCACGGGCCCTCTGGTTATACTGTAAAATCAACAACTTTTTTTTTTTTGCAGTGTACATGTATGAATATGTGTGCATATCTATATATATATATATGTATATTATATCTGCGTATTCTTCGCTACCATGCCAAACTATCGAATGTGTAAAAAGGCATTTTTCATTACTTTTAAAAATAGGCCAAATGTCACCACTAAATTTTAATAGTATTCTTCAGTAGGGTTGCCAGTTTGACCTCCTTTCTCATTCACAAATTTCGAATCCGTACCAGAAATTTCAAAAAGAAATTTTTGCTTTATTCAATGACAGACGTTTCGTGATTACTTAAAGTAAAAAAAGAAAGTCTCAAAATTTCAGGTATGAATTCGGCATCTCTGAATATAAAAGAAGGTTAAAATGGCAACTCTGTTCTTCACAGAACTGTATTAGTATTATTACTAGGCGAAAAATTCTAATAAAACTTACCCCCTAACTCACCGTCAACCTCAACTGGGGAGTTACGCTGTAACTCTCGGTTGACCCTGAAATCAAATTCTCCGCCAACTCAACTAGCCGAAAATGGAGGAGAAAACGAAACATAAGTTCAGTAACTGAACTAACCTATTCGTCTACAGTTATTCGACACGCGCATGTGCAATTGAAGCAAAGATGGCGGTTGCGTTGACAAGTGTTTTGACGTTTATTTCGTTTTCAATGCTATTTGTGATGCAGAAAGCAAACGAAATGTTAATTAAAAAAATAATAATAATGTGAAAGAATGTGTTACTTTTAATTATTAGCCCTTTTAGGATATTTTCACTCTGTAAAGTCAAGATTATAGTGATTATTAAGAAAGTTTTCAAGACGTAAAATATCTACTGAGAATATTTGGTAGCGCCATCTAACGAATGTAAAATCAAATGTTCTTACACTCAAATATTGTATGTAAGATTCAAATCTTTTTTTTTTTTTAAGAATAAAAAACAGCAGTTTTTCTTAAATTTCAGATTTATTCCTACACTTCATGTTTGTTTAAAGAATAAAATTATAGAAGATGGAATTTTGCGTTAAAATATCGTTATAATATATAAAAATGTTTATCCGTTTGTAATAGATAAATAATTTGAACTAATATGTACTTGTTAGTTAAAAATAATTATTTTTGTTTGAAAGAAACATTTTTAAGAGGATTATTTGAAAATTTTCGCAGTTCACGAGAATTTTTTCAAACAGCTTTTTAAATTATTATATATGAAATTAAAAAATATATATATATACAATAATTTACACATAAAAAAACCCCCACCTTTTTGGGTCTCGTATAAGGGATAAATGCTACCAAGCATGCAATTTCATCCAAGATAATTTAATTGAATCTGTAATCAATTATTTTAGTTAAATAAAACACATACATTAGAAATAAATATATGAAAATATATTTTTATATAATATTCTTGCAAAATAAATAAATCTAGCTCGCTATTTGCTTTTATTCCACTTAGTGTTAGCATGGTCATTGTTTATTAAACGTAGATAATATATATATATATATATATTCTTTAATCAAAAAACTTAAAAAAAATATCCTATAAAATTTTGTAAAAATGAGCATTTTATGACTGTGACAATATTTTTAAACCACCAAATCAAAATTTATTTGTAAATTTATTTATCAAAAAGTAAACACTCCAATTTCCCTTTAATCAAATAACTAAAAAAAAAAAAAAAAAAAAAAAAAAAAAAAAAGACTTGTTAGTTAAAAATAATTATTTTTGTTTGAAAGAAACATTTTTAAGAGGATTATTTGAAAAAATTCGCAGTCACAAGAATTTTTTCAAACAGCTTCTAAAATTATTATATATGAAATGAAATATATATATATATATATATTAATTATAATAATTTACACATAAAAAAACACTTTTTTGGGTCTCGTATAAGGGATAAATGCTACCAAGCATGCAATTTCATCCAAGATAATTTAATTGAATCTGTAATCAATTATTTTAGTTAAATAAAAAACATACATTAAAAATATATGAAAATATCTTTTTATATAATATTTTTGCAAAATAAATAAATCTAGCTCCCTATTTGCTTTTATTCCACTTATTAGTGTTAGCCTGGTCATAAAATTGTTTATTAAACGTAGATAATATATTTTTTTTTTTTTTTCAAAAAACTAAAAAAAAAAAAAAATACTATAAAATTTTGTAAAAATGAGCATTTTATGACTGTGACAATATTTCTAAACCACCAAATCAAAATGTTAATTCAAAATTTATTTGTAAATTTATTTATCAAAAATCCAATTTACTCCAATTATGCTCTTTCAATACTCTGTTTTGTTTCGTTATTGAAAACTGAATCAAGGGAGGACAGAACCCATAAAGACTATTGCTACGTCATGTGATCCCTTTGGCCAATGAGATATACACATTTCAACCTGCCGTCGAGTAACCCAGAGTCGAATAACCATGTCCCAGAAGTTAACGAAGAATTCGGAAATATCAACCGGCAGTTAGATTCGCGAACCTCGGGTTACTCAACTGAGAGTTGCACGGGAAGTTGAAGGTTGGTGGTGAATTGACCGGTTAGTGGTGACAATCAACTCATTTTTAAAAGTAATGCAAAATGCATTTTTTCATATTCGATAGTTTGACATGGTAGCGACGAATCACTGGCGCCCGGCTAACAGTAAAGTATCAAAAATATATATTACTCTTATTTTTTTTTATATTCTTTTACTTTTTAGTGCTTAAAATATATATTTTTTTTTTTTGGAGTTTCACAGCCAGTTTTCTATTTCGGTACATAATTAAATCCATTGTTTTTGTCCCCTTAAAGAATATTTGGCGATTTATCACCAGTGACCGGGCAACTGAAAAATGCCTTACAATTAATTTATTAATTTATAATCATGTTCTAAAAATATTCAAATGTTGTACTGTCATAGGCAGGACTTTACAAGTTTGATAAAATCTGGTAGGCAGCAAAAAATTCAAGTCGCCAATAAAATAAAATCCCCCCCCCCCTCCCTTCCGTCGTCGATTTTCAGAAAATAAAAAAGTTTTTTTTAAAGAATTAATTCAGAAAAAAAATAATAACGAGCCTAGTTTAGAATGATTAGTAGTTTAGAATAGTACATAATTTAGAAAGATAATGTCTAAGTTTTCTGAAGAAACTCATCAAAATTATATGTCTCAGAAAAAAATAAAAGAAATACTATAAACGCTGAATTAACTGGCATGTTCGGAAAATGTTGATTGCCAAATGCTTCAAATGTCCGGATAGTTGAGAGCTATAAAATCTACATCTGATGAGGGGGGGGGGGGGGGTTAATGATAAAATAGTGAAGCAGGAAAACAATTTTTTGCCTATTTTCCTGTCGAAGTTACTCAAATTATTCTGATTTTATTATTTTAAAATTTGCAGATGATGAACTTAATTTTCCAAATTAAAGTAAAAGTTAAAAATATTTTTGGTTTTTTAATATACTAGTTGCTAAGTTTATTTCTTAATATTGGGTGAGAGAAAAAAATGCCGTTTCTGTTCATTTCTTAGGTAATTTTTTTTATACAAAAAAAAAAAAAGCCGCAAGGTTAAATAACTTGGTCATCAGTGGCGACATGGCCACCACATTTGTCAAGCACAGGTCATAAGAAACACACCTGTGTACACATTTTTTATAATTCTAGCCTATGAGGAAGTGAGTGAGAAATCGATTTCAAATCGGTCCGTGCGTACGTACAGTGCGATCGAAAATCGATTTCAAAATTCTGTCTTTACTTACAAAAACTAAAGTTGAGTTAAACTAGTCGTTGGGGGCCACCGTAATACTTACCCATCATGTAATAGGAAAATAAAACATGTGTAAACTATTTATAAAATGCATCGCAATTCGAATAAAATCGTGGCTTGATGACGTCATAAACTTTAAAGGCTCTATTACTGAATTGCGTAAGAGAAACATACTTATAACTCCAAAATTAATAATCCTATTAACTAACGGTTTACTGCGTCGGATTAAGCGTCTCATTTCCAATTAAAATATATCTTTGAATTGAAATTTTAATGAAATACAAGGTCATGAAAAATCGAAGAGTGTGGCAAATAGGATTCCAAATATCTCGGCAACTCATTATCCGATCGACTTCATTCTTCATGCAAAATTTATGTTCTTTTATTGTCTTTTATATTCACTCCTTAAAATAAACAATTTCGAATATGTTTATATACCTTTTATCAGAACGAATATTTCGAGAGTCCGAAAAATATAGTTCCGGAAAATTGAGGTTACTGAAATTCAATAAGCTTCTTCCCATTATTACATACTAAGTACATACCAAATTCCAAGTCTCTATCTCAATTTTTTCAGGTGATAGAGCGTTTGCAGACACACATACGGACGGCAAAAAAAATTTTTTTCTTTCTAAAAATATGTTTTTCGGAATCTCCAGTGTCTGAAACGTGTAAATCCGTCAACAATTTTTTTTTTCGATTTTCAAAACGATAACAAGACTTACGCTGTACTAGTATGATGGGTAAGTAAATAAAAGAGTGTAAAAAAAGACTAACATCCATAAGCTAAAAGAGAGTACTCTCATTTTCAGGATTGGTAAAAATACATTTAGAGGCGTTCAATAGGAAATGGTTAGTTTCGAATAAATCTATTATTGGTTTGGGTCATGAAACACAGATAAGCAAATGTTTCCAAGAGCTGAAAAATCAATAAAAGCGGAAAAATAAGTTTATTATTAAATTTTGTTACCAGACTTAAGAAAGTTTGCTTCGTTCCTTATGGAAGACTTTAAAGGGGAATATGTAGAAGTGAAATATGTGTTTGAAGGTACATGGGATAGTTTTATCTTCGTAAAATTTGATACACAATATTTTTACACTCTTTTTAACACTTTCCAGCCTAGTTGAAAAGTGTTTTTGACTTCGGTTTGTCTGCCGTCTGTCCGTCTGTCCGTGCTCTAACTCCCGTAAATATGCTCGGATTGCCCTGAAATTTTTATATGTTATTGTCGTTATCTATAGCATGTTCCCTATTTCAACTGAAATGTGTAGCACTTATAGTTTTTTTACAGGGGCAGTCAAAAGTATTCCGTTATATTACAGTCAATGGGGAATAATCGCTTTAAGTGCATTTTGATGACGCTACGTCATTTAAAACAATAATGAAATTGATATATAATTATGAAGCGCATTAAAACAAGCTTGTTGTAGAATATGGGGTGCAAAGCATTTATTATTCATTTACAGGGTCAAACCAAAGAATTCTGTTACACATCATTCTATGGGGAAAAATCGTTTGCAGTGTAATTTAGTGATATTTCACTATTTTAAACATAATGAAAATTATATGCATTACTGAGGTGCACTATAAGTTGCTCTCATGTGTACATTGCGTTTATTTACAGGGACACACAAAAGATATTGGTTACAGTACATGTGCGATATTTACAGTCTATGTGTGATAAGTGCGTTTTCAACTTTGGTTTGCGTTTTTAAGTTTAACTGTTTTTTTTTTTTTTTCATAGTACGTGTGTGTGTTTATAAACTCGGTTGATCATAATATCATATACAGGGCTACACAAATGAATTCGTAAGCATTACAGATTATGGGAATGAATTGCTTAAGGGTTAGTTTTTAATTGTGTTACGCATTTTCATGCTGAACTATATTTAGTAGACTAATAGAAGTTTGTGGAATGTAAATAAATTCATATACAGGGCTACGCAAAAAAAAGATACATTGTCGTTTACGTTTGATAATTGCTGCAAGTGAGTTTTAAGTTGCTACAAATGTCTTCAGATAATATGCAGGTCTGTACAAAAGATTTCGAGTGCATTTCCATCGATTGGCGAAAATTGCCAAATGTGAATATTCTAACTGAACTAAATTGTATCATACTATATATCCACATCTGTTGATCATATAGACATAGAGGGTTACACAAAATAATTCGACTACTTTTTTGACACTGGAAGGTAATTTCGAAAACTGTATTTTTCAATGTGTTATATATTTTCTAAACTGTTTACTTACATATCTTCTTTTACCTTATTTAACAGTGAAGTTTCGTTAGTTTTCTGGCTGTGTTGGAAAGTGTTTCATAATTTATGCTTGACGCGTGATTTTTCGTTCTTGTTTTAATTCAACTTGGTTTTTGTATCTAAAGATGGAATTTTGCAATCATATATACTATTCTGCTGTCAACATCCATTTTTCTATGCATTTACAAGACGCACAACCATGAATGGTGTATCATTGTTAATGTTTTTTTTATAGGCCTCTGACACAGTACACTCACATTTCGTTAAAACATGTTTTTGGATAAACAATTGCAACTAATTAAAAATTAAATCAGCATTGTCTTCATAAATGAAACGGAAACTTTTTCTTAAATCACTGTTGCCACAAAAATAAAATACTGCATTATATCATGATCAGCAATGATTATAAAAAAAATAAATAGTACAAAAAAGATAAAGTGTAGATGTCTCTGCATGGGGTTTATTTTATATTCATGATTAAAAAAAAATTAAATGTTTAGAAGAAAAAGACACCATCGATCGAGCGAAGCAATGGTATTTCACGTGTACCCTAAAAGGTAATGCTTTGTTATATTAGACTAAATTTTATTTTATATGTGTTCAATTTTTTTTTTTATTTGTTCCATGTGTTTCCCGAAGTGGAGGGTGTCATCCTCTAATGCAGTTAAAATACGATTGTTTATTTATTTTTTTTTTTTCTCGCACGTGCCTTTTGCTGTCTTTGTTCGGTTTTTACTGTAATTTTGATGGAATAAATGAGATGATATTCTGGCTGGACTAATGTTGTTTGCAAATATTTTTATTCTTAATTTTTCTCTAGAAATTGAAACCTGCATCTAAAAAAATATTAGATATTGTTAAAAAAAGATATTAGACTTCAGTGCGAAATCCTCACATGGGTCCACTGGTCGATTTTTAATTCACTTCCCGTTATGCTAAAATTATAAAAATTATATATACAGGTGTGTTTCCGATTGCAATACAACATTTTAATATTTTTCGAACTTAATTATAAATTAACAACTTGATTTTAAGGCAGTTATCCGTTTTCCCGCCATAAGTGATAAATCGACAAATATTCTTTAGAGTTACAATTGTATGCAAGTTACAACAACAATAGATTTAATGATGTGCCAAACCACGATCGCCAAAGAAGGCCAACTAGCTGTAAAACTGCGATAAAGAAATCTTTTCAACACTATAAAGCCAGAAAATATAAATAAAAAATAAAGAGTGCAATACATACATATATATATATATATATATATATATTGTTTAATGCGCTTTAAGCAATTAATAGTTTCATATTAAACAAATTATGATGATACGTTCAGAAATCAATTTAGAAAACCTGAAAATAAAATTTAAATAATGTGTTTTTTTTCTTCCCCGTTTCCCGATTTAAAAAAATAAATAGAGCAAAAATTATATATATATACATATATATATATTAATAAATCCACTATCTCGGGCTTTCTACCAATCCCTGAATAAAAGAGGATAATAAAAGCGGTGAATTTTCCATAATCGGTTTCGGTGTCCACACCAAATTAATATATTGTAACAGAATTTTTTCTGGAAAAATCATGAATTGCAGTCGCGAAATTAGGCTTGATTTTCAAGATAAACATTGAAAACTTATAAAAGAGTGTATTTAAAAAAGAAAAAAAAAACTATTTTTACTTTTATGCTTATACTTATTATTATTATTATTTAATTCACAGTACATAGGGGTTTTTTAAATTCAATTCCATACCTCATTTTTAGACAGTCTGGTAAAGTATTAAGATAATATATATATATATATATATATATATATATATATATATATATCATATTTATTACATGAATAAAAAATAAATAACGATTAAAAATTGGTTTCAAAGTTGTTTAACAATTTTCATTTTGCGCTGAAAACACAACACAAAACAAAAACCTCTCACATGATTATACTTGGCTATTTTCCAACTATGCAACACTTCAAATAATTCGAATTTTGATCATCAGTTGTTTGGAAAAAAAATTTCTTTATAGCTGATAAAATTTTACACATGTTATTCTTCTTTCCTCTTTGACTTTGAAAAGGCTATAAAGTCGAAACTTTTTTCTTTTTTTTAACTGCCACTTTAGATTAAATCATTGGAATCTTTTCAATTTGTATGTGATGATTGAAAGTCAAAATAATTAAATTACAGGTCAACTTAAAAGTATACTATAAATACATATTTTTATACCCGAACACAAATGTTTGAAAATATATAAGGAATTGTTTTTCAGCAGTAAGATTGTCGTTGTAGTAAAAATAGTTTTACAGGTAATATTGAATTAATGGCCATAGTACAATGCATAAAAAAAAAGTGTTGATTTTACAGTATAATAATGGCATCCCAGCTGGCAGTATTATACTGTAAAATCAACACTTTTATTTTATTTTATTTTTTTTTTTTTTTGCAGTGTAGGGACCAAGTATGGCGAGTTATTTGATGCCTTTGACGATTAAATTTGACGCCAAACATTTATCAGGAAAATTCCACAACGCAAGTCTATTACTACGACCATAGAATTCAGTGAACTAACCAGAATGTTCGAGAAAAAGTGATCTGAAGTCATTTGATTTTCTTGCTTAAGAGCCTACACTAGTCATGCGAAGAAACGCTCACGCTAATGTTAATTCTATGGGAAGGTTATCCCGCGATTTCTCGCTCGCATTTTAATATTTTTAAATGATTTTTTTGCGTAGGATAGCTGAGGTTGTTACAACGTTGTTAGTTTTTACTTTTTTGATTTTGGTTAAACTTTTTTTATAAGTGGACATTTTAAACTTTGGAACCGGTTCTGAAAATTAAAGTATCCTTATATAAAAAAAACTGGAGCCAAAATCAAAAAAGTAAAAACTAACAACAATAGATATTGACGTCAGCTATCCTATGCAAAAAAAAAAATCTTTTAAAAATATTAAAATGCGAGCGAGAAATCGCGGGATAACCTTCCCATAGAATTAACATTAGCGTGAGCGTTTCTTCGCGTGACTAGTGTAGGCTCTTAACTTGGAGCCGAAGTTATAAACTGGGGATAGTATGTCAGTCGATACAGTAAAGTAACAAACTGGAAATTCATGACAACAAAGTGGTTGGACTGCTGTTCACTTTTAGCAATGTTTTGCATTTTGCTTGTAATCAATTACATTGAAAGGAATTAACAGCGTTTTTAGAACTGCATTATGCGATTTGAGTATCTGTTGTATATTGTCTTTTGCTTAATGTATTATGCTGTTTTCTAAATTAGCTCTTCTATTACTTCTGACATGAAATTCTTTTCATTTTATTATTTTATAAAAACCGGGTTATTTGATCCGTGCCCGGTGTACAAAATATATATGATATGGAGATCGTTTTTAATTAAAAACTCTAATAGGTATTTTTTAACGTCAACATATTTTTTAGACTGCCCACTAATTACACCAAAAAGCTTTTTTATTTGAAATATGTCGATTACGCTTTCAAATAATAAAGTTTTGAATTTTATTAAAAACTTCATGTTTGAATGAAATAGGAAACCTTTCTTCCAATCTCGTTTATAATCTACCTATATACCAGCGGTACTCACTAACAAGGAAAGTCTCCATAAGCGCATACTCAGAAATTTTTGAAAAAAAAGTACAGAATATTCTTGTTACGAGTATATGTCCCGTATATATCTATATAACAAAAATTCCTGCGGAACCTCGATATTGCGTCCGTGAAAAAATAATGAAAATTTCATTTTTTGGCGATTTATCGTCGGTTGGAGACACAATGAAATAAAATAAAATACATTTTTATGATAAATACTCTTTAAGGAAAAACTTTTTCTACACTTCATACTGAACTAGTTTAAAAGTTCAACTTAAATAAATACATTTTTATAATTACATTTTTGCCATTACATTTTATATGTATATAATTTAACCATCATATTATACGATTTAGAACAACATTTAAATTGATTAAAATTATTTCAAGCTTAAAATTAAGGTCCTATTCTCAGTACTGTGAATTCGGCTTCAATATTGTTAATGTTGGAGACAATAGAGAAGAGAACAGTAATGTTGCTATGGAAACAACGACTTTTTCAATATCGAACTTTATAACAACAGCATTCTTAATCAGGCAGTAAGGCATTTACTTTTAAAATACACTTAAAACTTATGTAGCCGGTGAAGCCGTGTAAAATTAAATAACTGCACATCTTATATATACAGTGTGTCCCAAAATTTTATAGACAACGGGGTTTTCTTATTTTACCATTGAAAAAGGGGAGTAACAATTTAAAAACAATTTATAATTATAGATAATATCAAGACAATAATAATACTATGCAAAAATAATATTACACAATCACAGAATTTGTGAGAAAAATTAAAACTTAATTTTACTGTCCCAAAAGTTTATACACAGCTCATTTTTTTCCTTTAACGTTCAAATTTTTAAACCGGTTTTTCTAAGCACTTCAAAAACTCGATCAGGCATACTCAAAACAAAAGTTTGAAGAAATTCTGGCTTTAAAGAAAATCAACTTCGTTCGATTTACAGCTTTAGATCTTGAGCCGTTGTAAATTGACGTCCATTAGCATATACGTCTCTTAGATAATATTCCCTAGAGGTACGGGTTCATTCAGCAGGACTTATGGTTGGCTAGTCCATAACAGTTACTTTATTTTGTCTAAACCACTGCATTGTAGAGTTGAACACGTGGATGGAGCAATTGTCTTTCTGATATATCCAACCCCCCCCCCCCCTAAAATTTTTTCAAATGGAAGTAACTGATTCAAGCGTTTTCTGGTAATC
Organism: Maratus michaelseni; assembly: GCA_963931845.1. Taxonomy (NCBI): domain Eukaryota; kingdom Metazoa; phylum Arthropoda; class Arachnida; order Araneae; family Salticidae; genus Maratus; species Maratus michaelseni. The sequence continues at coordinate 154,913,690 of OZ007591.1, read as the reverse complement.
TTTGGTACATTGACGACCATTCAAACAAGTGGGTAAGTGTGATCGAAGATCGCTCAAAGGGTTTCGTTTAATATTCCTTTCAAAACACTTTATCCTTTCTTTAATAGATTCAAATAAATTTCATTTAGCAAAAAAAAAAAAAAAAAAAAAAAAAAAAAGTCATGTTTTTTTTATAAAGTAAAAATTTACCGGTCTATTTTTTGTTTTTTCGAATATCTAAACCAGCCAACTATTATATTCTGTCATAATAATATCCGTAATACGGACTAAATGCGGTATTTTAAAGAATAATTTTAAAATTAAACAAATTGTACACCTTCAAAATGTTAAAATATGCGAATATTTCCATAATCGGATTTTTATCACGATTCAATATGTTTCTCAAACTCATATTTACTATTCTCTATTACTCATATTGATACTAGCTTTGTATTATTCTCAAACATCTGAAAAATTCGTTAAATTTCCAGTATGACGTCAGATTTTCTTTTTAATTCTCTAATGACGTGATATTAATCTGCTTTGTTTACATACGCATACTCATACTCCTTGTATTATTGAGAAATCTTAGACATTTTCCGTTTTATTACTACTATGACGTCAATCAATTTTATTTCATATTTATCTTTTTTTTCAACTGGTGAAACTTTTTATTTCATTTTCATTTTTCACGTGGAAATCGTCTGATAGAAAATTAATTATTGTGGAAAGAATTTCATCGTGGATTTTAATTTTTGGCATCTGCTATAACGAAAAATATTTAAATTTAATAGGAAAAGGCTGTTAGAATTTTGGTTTTTTATCTCTATTTATTAAAATAATACGAATTTTTCAAATTTTAATATTTTGAGCTCTTCATAGCTGTTATTCTGTTCATTCACAAAGTTTCAACTCTGTAAGTTATATAGTTTTTCAGAATGGCTCTGTGACAGACAGACAACGGAGCGGGAGTAATAGGGTTTCGTGAGATGAACGAAACCCTAAAAAGCAATATCCGTTGTTCCATTAGAAGAAAATGCTCCCTACACCATGAATGAATCCAGGGCCTGATTACCGGCAGGGCACACTCCCACCAGTAAAATTTAATAGAAATTTTCGTCTTATTATAGCGCCCTATTCATGCAAAATTACTGCCATACATAAGAAAAAAAATTCTATTATTTTTTACTGGTGGAAGTGTGCCCCGTTGGTAATCAGGCCCTGAATGAATCCCATCCTTGTTGTCTGCTGAAAACAGTTCGTGTTTGCTTGCGAAAATCGTGCCAGTAAAATGTCCAACCATCGGGGCTATCTAAATTAAATTTCGTTTCATCACTGAAAAGAGCGCTCAACCACTCATATGTCGAATTCATGTGATTTCGGGCCCACTGAACACGAGCGTCTTTATGTCGCTTTGTAAACTTTGGCAAACGACATATTTTGCGATTATCAAGAAATGTACTTGCCTGTAGCCGTCGATGAACCGTAGTTTTTGATACTGGAATGCTTACTTCTTTAGAAACTGACTGTACATATAAGTTCCGGGTTGAAACGAATATCAAAATCTCTCTGTTTTGCCGTTAAGTTGTTTTCTTAAGTCGTCAAGAACGGGATTTTGTTTCAAAATTGTCACCTTTTGACAGAATTCGGTAAATACCAACCCTGCTGCGTCCAATTTTTCTTGCTGGTAATAGGCCACTGGTCATCGCATTCACTTCCTTCTTGCATCATCCATAATATCACAAACGAGAAAAATGGGAAAATCAATAATCTTAAAAACAACGTTACACTGAAGAATCATAAAAATTGAAAATTTCGCGAATATGACAAATAGATGTTGACTTGTAGACATATTCATTAATTCATGAACCCAAGCACGCACTAACAGTCAACGTCTTTGATTTACATCTTGGAAGTTTCTCCCTATTCACTTTCCCGCATTCATTATTCATGATACTTTTATTTTTCATATCGGAAGTAGCTACACGCTTTTATTTATTTAAGTACTTATTATTTATTTCCTCATCTTTTTTTTTTTTTTTTTTTTTTTTTTTTTTTTACATGAAGTAACGCATTTTGTGAATGACATTTGCATATCGCAAAATTTGCGAATAACATTGCAAAATACCTTTATATATTATATATCTAGTGTCATGAGCGCCGTGAAGGGGTGGTAATAGGGGTGGGGCAAGGGAGGGCCATTGCTTCTCCTTGGATTTTGAAACTTAATTGCATTTTCTTTTTCTCTAATGATGTAGAATAAAAAAAAAGAGTAAAATTTATTCTTCACAAGTGACTTAAAAAATAATTAAACATTAAGAGAAACAGGAACTGAGAATATTTCGTCAGAGGGAGCTCTGGCCCCCTTGGATCTCTCTTTGAAATCAAATATTAATTCAGTTTTTCCTTTTTTCATATGTTTGAAATTTATATGAAATGGGGGTCCGGGGGCACAGAAATCCCGTGACAAAAAAAAAGTTGTTTCAATTCTCGCTTTTTTTTTTTTTTTTTTTTTTTTTTTAAGTGCTGCTAAACATTTATTTTTGAATACTTAATTTATTTCAGTTGTTAAATTTTTATATTGCTTTTTATGTTTATATGTTTATATGTTTTAAAAATCGACTTACACGGATGTTGTGACGAAATATTCTTCGTTTAGCTTATTTTATGTTTCTATTCTTCGTTTTCAGAAACGCGGTCAAGACTGCAGACCATAGGTACACTACACGTGTTCAAAAATCTTGATTTTATGAATAATGAAGTGCACACTATGTGTTTTTTTTTCATTAAAAATTAGTAAAAGTAGTTTTAGAAAATATTCAGGCTTCCGTTTCATTTAATATGTTATATTCAGATCCTTTAGCCTAACATTTTATTGAATTGCATTTTAAATTATTTAGCTTGTATTATATTTTAAAAAATAAATCTAGATTTTGCAATACTTATACTACAAAACTAAATCGCTCATAAAATAAAGTTTTAAAAATGTATATTAACCGACTTAAAAAAAGAAGAACTAAAAATAATTAAACAATTCCTTAATATTCTCGAATGACGACATGTTATCCGATAACCACAAATCCGATATCATGTATCGGCATAAAAACGATATACCAAGTAGATAACAATGTGTGTACAATACCCACCAAACACGAATTTTTGAGAGAATAGGTTCTACAAGAGAGGAATTTACAGATTTATGATTTAATTTACGACTATATATACATAAAAAGTAATCAATTATTTTTTTAAGTCGGCGCCAAACTACCTTAAGTATGGTAAGAATTGTGAACATATTGTACCTAGTACCTACTAATTTATCGATTGGGGCTGTTTGGGTGTATTACACTTAAAAAAAAAAAAAAAAAATCAATGCCCATTTACGAAAGTTATGCGTGAACAGGACTAAAAAATGGCATACATACAGGTCGAATTGATAACCTCCTCCTTTTTTGAAGCCGTTTAAAAATAGCATTTATTCTAAATTATCTCTTTCAATGTCTACCTGAAACATATTAACATATCCTAAATCATCAACATTTTAAATTATAAAATTTCTCTTCAATAAAAAGCTTTAAATAAATTAAAAAAAAAACTATTCCATTTTAATTGTTTATTTTAAATAAAAACACAATATCGATTAAAAATTACAAAAATAGCTGTTCTTATAATCCGTTACATGAAATTCCTTTGCTGTAACCCTTTTTACGAAAAACTATGTGGTTGGTTACCATTTTCTTCCTTTTGCATCATGCGTAACATCAAGAAATAGAATAATGGTAAAATCGATAGTCATAAAAGCAGTGCTGCACAGCCCATGAAAAATGAAAACGTCACGAACATGACAAATAATAGCCGCTAACTTGTAGGTGGTCTTCAATATTTCACTAACTGATATATAACTCTAATAGAGAGAATGTCTCTGATGCATATCTTAGAGAAACTCTCCCAATTCAGTAGACAACATTCATTTTTCATACCTGCTTTTATTTTTCATGTCGCAAGTAGTTATCTTTTTACTCTTTTGCGCAGAGAAACTTCTTCAGTGAATGACATTTAAGGAAGTATTTGTAAGTTGGTATCTAGTTAACTGAATTCAATTGACGTTATTCTAGTTTTAAGCGAGCAAAAGAATATATATATGTATATACACTGAAAAAAAAAAAAAAAAAAAAAAAAAAAAATGTTGATTTTACAGTATAATACTGGCATCCCAGTTTCCAGTATTATACCATAAAATTAACAGTAATAAACAGTAAAATGAGCAGTAATACGCTACCGCGCATCGGTAACGTATTACTGCTTATTTTACTGTTTATTAGTTTCACCAATTGAAAAAAAGTTTAATATGACGTCATATTGGTAATAAAACGGAAATTTTCAAACATTTCTCAATAATACAAGGAGTATGAGTATGTATAAGTAGAGAAAGCAGGTTAATGTGATGTCATTAGAGAATTAAAAAGAAAATTAATCTGACGTCATATTGGAAGTTTAACGGACTTTTTCAAATGTTTCAGAATTATACAAAGAGAGTATCAATATGAGTAATAGAGAAAGCAAGTAAATATGACGTCAGCAAGTGATTATAACGTCATATGAGTTCGAGGAACGTATTGAATCATGATAAAAACCCGATTATGGAAATATTGGCATATTTTAACATTTTGACGGTCTCTATACAACATGTTTAATTTTGAAATTGATTTTTTTTTAAATATCGCATTTAGTCCACATGACAGATATTATTATGACAGAGTATCCGCCATCGGGCCGGTTCAGATATTCGATAAAACGGGAAAAATAGACCGCTAATTTTTTACTTTATAAAAGTCATGTTTTTTTTTTTTTTTTTTTTTTTTTTTTTTTTTCTTTTTTAGTGAAATTTATTTGGATTTATTAAAGAAAGGATAAAGTGTTTTGAAAAGAATATTAAACGAAACCCTTTGTGCGATGTTAGGTCACACTTACCCTCTTGTTTTTAAAATAGAGAGAGATTACACTCTTCATTTTTTAATTATTTATTTTCTACTTTTTAGCCTTTAAAGTGCTTCATTGTTGCAGTCTCCCAGCCATTTGGCCTATTTTGGCTGGCGCATAATTAAATCCATTGTTGTTTCAACTCATACACAATTGTTCGAGTTGCAGAGAATATTTTGCGATTTATCACCTGTGGGCCTTAAAATTAATGTATTAATTTATAATTAAGTTAAAAAAATATTAAAATGTTATATTGTCATCGGAAATACACTTGTGAACGCAATTTTTATCTTTCTAGTATATCAGGAAGTGGGTTAAAAATCAATTTCAAAATTGCATCTTTACATACAAAAAGCAGGTTAAGTTAAATAAAAAATGTAAAAATGGCCTAAATTTTGAACATCAAAATTTAAATCATAAGTTTATACCCGAAATGCTTTGAATGGAAAATGATATTCCACTTAAGTTACCTTAAACAGAAAGACAATATCGATTAAAAGTTATTAAAAAAAAAGTTTTTCTAATAATCCATTACATGAAACATCTTTAATATTATTCTTTCCGATTATAGAGTAATAAAGTCATATTTGCTTCTTTTTCCATCATGCATAACATCAAGAACTACAAAAAAAAAAAAAAAAAAAAAAAAAAAAAATGGAAAATCGATAATTATAAAAACAGTGCTGAACAGCCATGAAAAATGGAAACGTCACGAACGTGAAAAATAGCTCTAACTTCTAGATGATCATCAATATTTCAGTAACTGATACATACTCTAATAGTGAATGTGTTTGATGCATATCTTTAAAGTTCCTTCCTATTTACTATGATGATGAATAGTTTTATTTTTCCTTCAATCTTTGTTTCGAGAACTGGTGTCAGTTTTTTATTTCATTTCCTTTTTTTTTTTTTTTTGGTTTTCATCTTCTGCGCTTTCTGTTTGGCTAACCGAAGTGTCTTTTCTGTTTCAAACCTTGTTTTTGAAACTTCCCTTTTTTCAAAACGGGTATATATTTCTTGTTCTCTTTCTAACTCCGTCATCTGCATGAGACGGGTCTTGTCTTCTTCATCTCCCATGAGATTTTCATCATATCCATCGTTGAACTCATCATCACTATCAGAAGATTCGCCTGACCCACTGTCTGAATCAGACACCTCACCTTCTTCAAGTTCTGAACTCTCATTGTCATTTGCATCATCTTCACTATCTGATGAGAAATCCTCAGCTTTTTTCGGTGGTGGGGCCTTCTTTGTTTTCTTTTTCTTTTTACCTCTTTTTTCGTCAACAACGCTTTCCGAAGTTTCTGAATCAGAATCAGATTTCTTAGAAACCCCTGGTTTATTTTTTTCTACATTTTCTTTCTCTACTTTTTCAGGAGAATCAACTAAATCTTCGAGAGGACTAACAAAGCTTCTGTCATCATCACTACTTGAATCATAAACAACTCTATTTTTTCTAATCATTGTTATTTAACGTAATAATATGACAGGAGATTAAACACACAAATAACGTGAAATTCACAAAGTCAACTCAAATATCCAAAATCACCATAAAATATATTATTACGTGTTTCGATAAAACTTGTGTTCCGAAAAATGTTTTACTTTATTTGCAATTACAAAGTGGATCAGTTAATATAACAGTTACACTTTTACAATTATCGTAATGGATGAATCAATATCGATATAGAAAATCGAATAGATTATTGAGAAATATGAAAAGAGATGATCATGCAAATTTTTCATATCTTTAATTTTTGTAATTTAACAACGAGGTAGCATCCGTCGAAATCCGACGGAATAAAAATGTTTAATAAGAAGCAGTCAGGTGAACTTCTAAATCTACAAAAATAAAAACTAAATCTACGAAAATCTAAACTAAATCTACTACTAAATCTACAAAAATAATTGAAATTAAAAATCAGTCTTACACTGATTCTACAAACAATATTTTAAGCCATAAACCTATTTATTATAATAATACTTATATTAATTTTGACTTTTCACATTATTGAAAAATAATACTTGATTCATTTAATTTACAGTTTATTTCAAATTAAAATGATATGCGACACCTAATCAATTTAACTAATTTAAGTGAAGTAATCAATTAAAGCGATGATTCAAATCTTTGTAATTACGAAATGAAAAATCAGCGAACAACTGTATCACATTAACACAGTCATACTATATTTTAAGCTTTATTAATAAAAAATAAATTTCAAGATAAACATAACGCCATTTACAACCGGCACAAACTTTCCATACGTACTTTTCATACTTTTGATCCATGTATATTTTAGAGTGTTATAGTTTAATAATAAATACATTATATATATATATATATATATATATATATATATATATATATATATATATATATATATATATATATATATATATAGCTTTTCATACAAATTGGTTTTATACTCCATGAGCAAATCGCCACTATGAATTTCCTGGCTGTTACTACCTGTGTTACTGGTGGTCACTCCTTCACAGAATGAAAAATCTACCCAGCAATCGGTTATTTGCTTGAAACAATTCTACCGTGTGCCATCATTCTGTTGGAGTGTATATGACAATGCATTCTTTCTTTCGAACATGACATCATTTTCACCATTAGAACCATTCAACCCTTCCGAGATTGGAGCATCATTTGAGCTATCGTTTTAAAATTATTAAATATTTTTTATAATTAAATGGAAATGGTGCAATTTTCCAAAATATTTTATTTTGTCATACCAAAGATCTTTAAATAAATAGAAGGAGTTCAGTCTATTTAGGGGCAGGAATAAGGGACAATAAATATGACGTCATATTGACACAATTATAGTAAAAAAGTAGTATATTCATGGAGGGAAATTCAGCTTTTGTTTTCCGAATGACATCATTTTCCTCATCGGAAACATTTCTCTTTATATATTACTTATTATGATAGATTATTTACTGTTATTTTATTTACACAGATTACTTAATATTAATTCTCAATAAATAATTTGTGTTCTGCTCTTCCGCGATTAGTGCATAATTAAATGAAATCATTTTAATGTGTTTAAAATTTATGAAAATCATTGAAATTCTTATTTTAAATATAACGCCATTTTCACTCGTAAGTCACGCTTCTCATTGGCGAAATGAGTTTGGCCAAATTAATGTTATGTTATAGGGAGAAAATCTTAACCTGATTGCCACCATTTTGAAGACATTTCATGAAAAAACAAAACCATTATTTACTAAGGGTTTATAAAAAGCCATTGAAATTAAAAATAAAATATAAAAATAGGAATATTTAAAAATAAAATAAAAAATAGTTTGTGCGGGAACATCTACAAATACACAGCTTTCATTTAAAAAAATAATTACCAAAATTGGTTCAGTAGAAAGCTCAGAGCAGATGACTAAAAAAAACAGCCTTGTGTTTTAAATATATAGATTCTTGTTTCTGTGTGTTTTATTTTTGTTTCAATGTGCTAGAGCCACACTTTCAATTATCACTCAGAAATTTTCGTTTCTTTTTACAAATAATAATAATAATAATAATAATAATAAATAATAATAATAATAATAAATAATAATAATAATAATAATAATAAATAATAATAATAATAATTATTATTATTATTATTATTTCAGAAATAGGTCATATGATTTTTTTTTCTCACGTTAAAAATTTGACAGATTTAGTGGTAGTAACGTCATTTGAAATAGATAATTAAATTTAAATTAAATCAGAAATTATAAATGTAATCTTTTTGTATAATCCGTTTTATAAAATTCCTTTCATATTACGGTTTTGTAAAATAAATAAATAAATAAAAATAAAGTCCTCCTTATATTTGCTTCGTTTCGCATCATGCATAACATCAAGAACTAGGATAATGGAAAAATCGATAGTCATAAAAACAGCACCGATGTACAGACATGAAAAATGAAAACGTCACGAACATGACAAATAAGGTGATAACTTGTAAGGTGGTTTTCAGCATTTCACAAATCCAGGCATTAAGCTAATTGCTGTGTCTTTGAAGTTCTACCTATTCACATTCATTAACATTTGTTATTCGTGTTTATTTTTCGTACTAGATGTTGTTTAATGTCTTTATTCTTTTGAACAGAGAAACTCATTTTGTGAATGACTTTCAAAAAATACAGGGTGTTAAAAAATATATTAAGACAAATTTTAAGAGGTGGTATACTGCCCACCGAAACAAACAATTTCTGCATAAGATATCAGGGTTGTAATCAACATTTTCACGGAAAAATAAAGGGTATTGTGACGTACCCGTCACTTTGGAAAGCATTCATAACTAGGTTCTATAGATAAAATCACTTTATTTAAAACTAATAGGGCAAGGGATGCATGCGGTGGAGCTTCTTTGAACTTTGTCTACACTATGCTGCGATTAACACAGTTTGTCTCTAGATCAATATTCAATAGTACGAGGAATACAAAATTACAAATTCGGTTGCCGTTCAATTTTATTCGAACTATAAATCGAATTCCCTCTTACCACCCTAGCGAGTTGCACTCCGATGACTGTATAATTCTTAATCTCCTATGCACAAGCGAAACAGCACTCCAACACTAGACGCTGATCTTATTCTCCGTAATGGCAGGACTCGATCCAAATCCACCGATACAAACTTTTGCTTCTGCTTTTATACTCCGCAGATTGACCAACGAAGCCTAATTAGCATAAACTCAGAGCGAAAAGCAATAACCGCAGATTCCGAGAGCCATAAATTCACTTAGGAAAATTAAAGTAAAATAAAATACAGATGTCGCTGCTGGGTACACAGGTTAATGTTAACAAAACATTCACATTCAAAAAACTAGAATCCCTTTCTAAGAGAGTTGCTAGTCCAATAGTGTGTCATCCCAATAAGAACCGAACTGTTTATAACTTTAAGCGAAATAATCGTAGTTTAAAGCAAAGTTCAGCAGATTTTAAACTGTCAATTTCATTTGGAAATATGGAGTATCTAGTTCAGCGCTATTTCGATACGGACAGTAGCCACTTCTACGATTTCTCGTGAAATTCTTATATTTCGAACAAAGAAAGGTCAGTCTATTTCGAATTTCATTTAAATATCTTCTTTATGGCCAATATGATCATAATTTATGATAAAAAATTCGAATTCAGATTCAAGTTAGACACTGTGTATATTTGGCTGAATAAATCGATTATGATACATGTCTCAGATACAGAAATTGTTTGTTGTAATATACGCTGTAACTTCTTAAAGTTTCTCCAATATATTTTTAATTACCCTGTACATTTGATTGGATATTTATTAATTGGTCTAAACTTGTGAGGCGTTATCCATCGTTTGTAACATACAAAAAAAAAAAAAAAATATTAAAATGAGATTGAAGGATAAATTATGATTCGGATAATCATTTAATTAATTAATTTATTTGTTTATACTTTTACTGCATTTATTTATTTGTTTTCCTTTCGTTTCTTCTGTTTTGTTACACCCTTTTACTTAACTTGGTTTTTGTATGTAAAGTTGGAATTTTGTAATCGATTATTTACTCACTTCCTGATATGTTATAATTTTTAAAATTACGTACATAAGTGCATTTCTGATGACAATACAACATTTTAATATATTTAGAACTCAATTATAAATTAATAAATCATTTTTAAGGCATTTTTCCGTTAGCCGATCGCAGGTCATAAATCCCTAAATAAGCTTAATGGTTACAACTGTTTGAAAAAACACTTTCCTATTGTGCATTGCCACCAATGGAGAACGCTTTGAGCAGTATCTCTAGTAGATTCCGGTATTTGATGTATTCATTTTTTATAGTAGACCGTTTTCTAATATGATAATAAATTGATATTTATTTTTCTGTTTAATTTCAATATTTCATTCTTCACTTTGTATACGACCCCTCAAAGTCAGCTCAAATTTTTAGATGAAATAACCCTCTTTGGTGATACACCGATTTAGCGATACCGGCTAAAGGTAGTTATGCAATAAAATGGACACTGCACCCTGATTTCGATCTTGAATTACTCTAATTCAATTTTTAACATCCCTGAATGAAAGACAAAATCATGTGAAATAATCTCAAACTTTGAAATTTAATAACTGTGTCAATTTTTGCCGTACAGAAGTCAAACTTTTTGTGTTGTATTTGTTATGATATGTGCAAACATTTACTAAATATAACTATAGGGACCGGGGGACCGTATAAAAAGTTAGATTTCGTAATTTTTTATAAAATTTATTTTTTACTTTATTTAACGCCACAACATGAATATTTACCTCATTTTAAACGCTTTTGTAATTATGTCTACAACCAACGGTTGAGAAATTAAAGGTCGACGATAGATAACATTTTGCACTCTGTATAATCACCTGCTTTCTGTACTTTCTCATATTTATGCTCCTTGTATTATTCAGAACTCTTTGAAAATCTCTCTTATACTTCCAAAATGACGTCATATTCATCTTCCTTTTTCATTCTTGACACTTTTTATTTCATTTTCATTTTTCACATGGAAATCTTTCAATAAAAAATTAATTGTTGTGGAAAGAATTTTATTGTGGATTTTTAATTGTTGACAGCTGCTGTAAGGAAAAATATTTAAATTGATAGGAAATTGCGGTTAGATGGATGGGTTCTGCCCGGAATCGTCACCTCACTTGCGTATAATATACATAGATTAACTGAAGTTGTCGAAAAACTTGTTATACGCATACAAGGATTTGTAAACATTCTTTTTTTACGCACTTTTATTCAAGTGAGTTTGTTTCGTATATGTATAAAGATGGAATTTTGTAATTCATTTTCACCCAATTTATAATGTGTAGTGTTCTAATAGAAATTATGTACAGTTGCTTATTCCCGATGATAGTACAACATTTTCATATTTTCAGAATTTAAATATCAATTCATAGAGTGTTAATAATTTAATTATGACTGTACACTGAGAAAACTATTTAATAGAAATTATGTACAGTTGCTTATTCCCGATGATAGTACAACATTTTCATATTTTCAGAATTTAAATATCAATTCATAGAGTGTTAATAATTTAATTATGACTGTACACTGAGAAAACTATTTAAAAACCTTGAATAAATAGTTTTAATAATAATTTATTTATTTCCTGTTGCCATATCTTAAAAAATAACAGACTTTTTTTAAAAATAAATTCACTAGTCCCGGCTTTCTACCAGGCACACAAAAAAAGTGGAAATTTCCATATTCGGAGTTCACGTCAAATTCACGTAAACGAAAATGTTTTGGAGCAACATGAATTAATTTTACACAATTATTCAAATTGGTAAAGAAATCATATAAGTTGTAATTTCCCAACCGGATGAAAATTGTCCAGGCTAGCATTCGAAACTGGGATATCTTGGCTGAAGCTGCCATGCTCTACCAACTGAGCCATCCCGGTCGAATCTGAAGTACCTAATTCATCCAGTTAACCTTATACAACATGAACTGCAGTCCTGAAATTAGAAGTGATTTTTAATTCACTGTTATATTTATTTCGCTTTAGAAAAAGGATTTTTTTCTATTCGCTTTCCCCCCGTTTTATATATACACACACGAACAGAAAGTAAGGATAAAATCGATAACTATAAATATAGTGTTGCATAATCCAGAAAAGGTGACAACTGGACTCCGGAACATGAAAAATAGATGGTAACTTGTAGATGATCTTCCATATTTCATCAACTCATGCGTACGCTAATGGTAAAAATCTCGGAGATATATTTTTGAAGTTTCTTTCTATTCATTTCATTTCATCGCATTCATTATTCATAATGCTTATATATATGTATATATATATATATATATATATATATATATATAGTAAAAATGAAATCACATATGTGAAAATAAGATAGTATTAAAAATATTAAAAGCAAAAATTAAACGCAAAAATTAAACGCAATAAAATGAAATTGTAAATATGAAAAACTATGAATATCTTATGGATTCGTCAGAGCAGTTTCTTAAGAATAATTCATATTAGGATGTGTTATTTAGTCAAATATTGACAGCATTAAGCCTAATATAGTAAAAAGTGCCCAGTTAAAACTGATGGCAATGAGCTCACAGGCTATTCACTCTAATTGTATCTATACTCTTATTTCAAAGAATAATGCCCCTCGAAAAATAAATAAATCGACAATAAACCTGTATAACAAATTTGAAGCAAATCGGATAATTGATTGATGATATTCTGCATGAAATACCCATATAGCTAAATTAAGGGGGAGGATTAGCCCCCTCCCCGTTTCCCTCTTTTATACTTAACCAATGAATCTCCAAATCTAATCAGGCCTTATCAGAATAAACCTGTATACTGAATTTGAAGCAAATGGGATATTTCTGCATGAAAAACTCATTTATCTAAATTAACGGAATAGGGGGATTATCCCCCTTTCCCATCCTTTATACTTAACCAATGAACCCCCAAAACTAATCAGGGAAGCGCCTTATCAGAATGAGCCTATATACAAAATTTGAAGCCAATCGGATAATTCTGTATGAAAAACCCATTTATCTAATTTAAGGGGGGACTAGCTCCCCGTTCTCCCCCTTTATACTTAACCCCCAAAACTAATCAGGAAAGCGCCTTATCAGAATGAAACTATATACAAAATTTGGAGCAAATTGTATACTTCTATCAAGAGTAATCGCGTTACATACATACATACGTACGTACGTACATACAGAACCCGCGGAAACATTAGCTCCCTGGCTTTGATAGCCTGTGAGCTAAAAACGACAATATTAAGCTTTTTGTACCGTATCGAAAACCCCCCAGAAATGTGAAAAGAATAAGGGATCCAAAAAAATAGTTATATTCCATCTGTAATGTATAAAAAACTATAAAATAATAGGCACAACTCACCAGTAAAATAAAGTGTGGAAAGGATTATATATATATGTAAGTAAATGATATATAAATAGGCACTTTACTGAACCAATATGACAAATAATCGATGAACAACAAAATATGCACTTTAATTTCAACTAATAACACTTTTGGTCGAAACTATACAACAAATTTACATTACGACAATCCAACCAGGCCTAACGGCTATATCCATTTTACGTATCTTGCTTCATAATAAAAATTAGAATACTGGCTCTTAGCCAAATCTCGCGATTCCCACTATTTACAACTCGCGCATCAAAGTCATGGATAATAATAGAGTGTCAGTTCAGTGTCAGTTCATTGGATGATCATTTACGTGAAGTGTTTCAACTGAAATCCTACAAATATATCTGTTTTTATTCTTTAACGCCTTTCGTAAAACATGTTTAAACAAGTAATTTTTTTAAAAAAAATCAACCCTACTTCAAGTGACTATTTCTTAATAAACTACTTGCTTCTACTTGCTTGCCATTTTGAAAGCAACTCGTGTTAGTAACATTCTCTACTCCCTTTATTTACTTATTGAGTGCCAGTTGGTGTATTTTAGAGAGAATGATAGTTTGGCACTGTTAGAAATAATTCCTCATATTGCATTCAATTAGAATTTCTGCAAGCACTCGAAAACACAGATGTTCAAAAAAGAAAATGCAGCAGAAGTTTTTCCTCCACTTAGTGAAATATCTCATGAACAGATCCGCGAACATAAATATCTTGTTGACTATTACTTTTAATTATTTTTAAATGCAGTACCCAACTTATCATCTTTAAAAGTGATAGTGAATTAATGACTATTTTATTTTATATCATCAAATAATGAACAAAGTGAGTGAAAACATAGAACTTGTATAATTGGTGCAACAAGTAAGAAATCACAGCTAATTAGTGGTGTATTATATGTGCTTCGTCATGTGTGTTCTTCTATTTGTGAAATATGCCAGAAAACTCCAATTAAAGAGAATCCCATGACTCTAAAAACAGTTCAAGGACTAAAAACAAGAACATTCTCTTTCTTTTGGACTGAAAACATTTAAGTTAATCTGCCTACAAAACTCATCCGGTCAACACATTTAAAAAGAGCGAATGGCTCTTGTAATTTCTAAAATATGAATATCTTTTTGTAACTTACTAAATTTAATCTAAGATTTAAATTCAATTAACTGTAAAATTACGTAATATATATATATTTTGCTTATACACAAAATGACTTATTATTTTAGTCAATAATAATTTCCTAAACCAGTTCTTTTTTAGAAACATAGTCACAAAGGATTATAGTGACTTTATTACGGCACATTGTGAACGAAACCTGATGGATATCGTGATTTAACATGGATTATACAACTATGGCGATCATCGAAAGAAAAGGTAGGACAATTCAATTTTCATTTCCCAATTGTTGATCAGTCTCAATAGTTATTTACTTTCTGAAAAACCAATTCTTTGAGATAACGCGCAATCGAACTTACACTTCTAAAAGGCACAATAATGTATTTTTTGTAACAACCAAATTCAGTTCTACATTGTTGCCATTCGACTAGCTTTGTAAGTAAAAGAGTGATGTCATAAACACATGTCACATGCTCAGATTGCAAGTTTTAATCCAAACTACTGCAACCCACATTTCAGAACTGGACAATACTTTAATGAACAAGTTCTATTAACCGAGTGAGACAAATGAACAAACATTAGCTTGGCGATAATGGCAGGCTCGTCAAGCTTTTGTCCGAAATCATCTCGACCAATCAAATTTTATTGCTCCTATGTCGTCACTTTCTCATTTATAAAGGCTCTAGTTGCTCATCGCTTAAGATTTTGTAGAAAATCCTCCCTACCAACCAAATTTTATTTTTCGTATACCAGCTCTCGTTTATAAAGGCAATCGCTTAGGTTTGAAACGCAGTAAACAATCATATATTAAAATATTTGACGTGTATTTGTAAAAAGAAAAAATCTATACATGATACGATGAATGTTTTTAGTTTAAAATCTTCTCCTGTGTACTAGAAATGCAGTGTAAAAGTTATACTTTCAAATCCGTTCGGTGCTTGTTGAGAAAATTGAGGCCATACATACACTGGTCTCCAAAAGTTAAGGTACATCTAGTTTTTCGACGTTCACTATTAAAAGAATGATAATAAAGGTAAAAAATATGGTTTATATGAATGATCATAAACAGATTCAATAAAATCTTGTGAAATATTTGTACCCATCTCTATTTTTTTTTAAAGAATTGGGCATTTATATGACAGTCAAGGAGAAGCTGCGAATATCCCAATTTTGTAATTTGCGGGGAATTTTCTTTATGGTTCTTGATCTTGAATTGTTGTTACTAAAATAGTGTTGTCCATGTCTACACTGCAAAAAATAATTGTTGATTTTACAGTATAAAACTGGCACCCAGCTGCCAGTATTATACCGTAAAATTCACAGTATTAAACAGTAAAATAAGCAGTATTACTGCTTGCGCGGCAGCGTATTACTGCTTATTTTACTGTTTAATACTGTTAATTTTACGGTATAATACTGGCAGCTGGGTGCCAGTTTTATACTGTAAAATCAACAATTATTTTTTGCAGTGTAGGAGATGTCGTTTATCTGATTCGTTAAGATGGCGGGCAATCGGGTGTATGGAAATGGGGTTATCACAAGCTGGTGCTGTTATACTTCTTAATGTGTCTCGTAGTGTGGTCCAAAGATTCTGGGATAAATTTGAATCCGAAAATTCAGTATCAAGAAGATTTGTTACAGACCACTCACAGGTTATAACCCCTGCACAAGATAGTTTCATAGATCTTTTGGCCCGAAGGAGGAGGAACCTATACTGTGTGGTTGAGCTCATTTCAAATCATCGTAACGGAACAGGGATGACAATATTTGCTACATCGTTGCAGAGTAATTAAGAACTTTATCAACACAGAATTGCCCTTTTATGTTGGCCAAGAAAGCTCGTTATCTGGAACAGACAACAATGGGCTTCCGTATTGCTCACAGACGAGTCCCGGTTTGCTTTCGAAAGTGATTCAATTCGTGTGTTGATCCGGGGAGAACGAGGCATCAGATTCTACCTATGTAACATTGTTGAAAGACACAGTTATAGAGGAGGTAGAATCATGGTTTGGATTGAAACCTCTCTGGTGATCATAGTGTGCCATGGAAAAACTCTGACTGCTGTGAAATATCGGGACGAGATTCTTGCTCCGTTTGTCACACCGTATGTGGTGCTATTGGTGATGAAGTTAATCTTAACGGATGATAATGTCTAATCGCATTGAACTAGAGTCGTTGATGAATATCTTGATGATCAAGGTTTGGAGCGAATAGAATGGCAGCTCAATGTTCGGGCCTTAATCCGATAGAGCATCTTTGGAACTATCTCAGGAAACAGGTGGCTGCCGAAAGTCTTCTTCCAAAGTCGTTAAATGAGCTGGAAAAAGAGTTGCTCCATGTATGGGCGTTGTTTCTCATTCCAGTGTCCGACAACTTAATTGGCATAGTATAGAAAGTCGATGCCACAAATGCATTACAAGTAGGGCCAGGCACATGCCTTATTAAAATCCTTTTATTTATTTATTTTTTTTCACAAGAAAACTACCATTTATTATTTTTCAAACAGTAAACTTTTCCAAAAAGGCAGTTTTTTATTTGTAAATGCTGCTTGATGTTAAAATTAAATAAAATTCGATAAATAACTGTTTAAAGAACAATTCTTCTAAATTTCATGTTTTTATCTTCACTCGTTTACAAATTAGACACAAAAGACTGGTTGTACCTTAAAATTTGAAGGCCATTGTACATACACACATAACGACCACAAACAGCGCCTTCTCTTTTAAGCCGCTCAAAACTGTTTTAAGTAGGTCTCTCTCGATATCTGATTTCAGAGGATGTTTTCATATTTTATAGCATACATAAATGTATTAAAGAATAGATTGATAGTGAAATAGTAATTTGTTTAAACATTTAATTTTATATTAAGATGTCTAAAGGATAAATCAATAAATAAATAAAAATAAATCATCCATAAGGAGCAATATCTACCCTATATAAAATCCTAATGAAACGAATTTATGAAACAATTTTATGAAACGACTAATCTACGCTATATATATAAAATCCTAATGAAACAAATTTAGGACACGATTTTATGAAACGACTATATATAAAATCCTAATGAAACAAATTTAGGACACGATTTTATGAAACGACTATATATAAAATCCTAATGAAACGATTTCATGAAGCGATTTTATGAAACGACTAATTCGGATATATGAAACGAATATATGAAATAATAATTGTCCAACTGAATGCAAAGAGATTAAAATTTCTTCCTTCGTTTTCTTTTCAAATTTAATAAAAAGATAACATCAATAAAAAAAGTTTTTTTTCTTTTTTAAAAATTTTTATGGAAAAACCGTCCAGCCTAGCAGGCGTAGCCTGCTAGTAACACCGGATTGACCGGAAAATATTCCACTGTAGACAGTTTTCAGTATAGGCAGATACGTCGTCTGTTACAATTTTACTTTCCTCTTTTTGCCGAGAACGTGAACATTTTTGATTAAGGCAAGATTCTCTTATAGATAGGTTCGGTTTTTACAGGTTTTACTGTCTATGTATTTTATGTTGAAGTGCAGTAGATTCTTGTTCCACTGTGCTATGGCCGCAGTTTCAATTTGCATTCTAAAATTTGGTTTTATTTTGGAAATAATAATAATAATAATAATAATAACAACAATAATAATGATAATAGTGGCGGTAGTAGTAGTAGTACAGCGCCTAGAATACATAGTGTGGAAACCGGCTATCCTTGTAATGCTTTAAAAAGTGCTAAAAAGTTGTAGCCTATAAATGTGAAACGGTGCTCCTACGATAATATTGCAACCAGAGACAAAGCAATGGGTATCACGTTTTTTAGCCATATGCTTTCATAATTAAAAAAAAAAAAAAAAAAACTTATAAAAATCATTTAAGTCAGAGGAGAAAAGGATATAATTTAAGTATTTAAAATACTTACCACCAGCCGAAACATTCTAATACAATATTTACGCTGAGAAGATGGCGCTGCGATCCCATCATAATCTTTTCAGCAACGTTGTACATTTATTGGATTCAATTTTTTAGTACTATTTTGTAGCAGCTTTCCACACTATTTATTCTAGGCGCTGTATAGTAGTAATAGTAGTAGTAATAGTACCCAGAACAACAATAATATTGATGACAGTAATTGTAATAGAATTTATTCGAAAAACATTTATTTAAATATTTTTTTTTTTTTAATTATCTATATTCAATTTAAGAAAAACATCTTTTGGTGGTAGTCTAAAAATATACAAAAGAGACTTTTGAAAATAAAATTCACATTATTTTATTAAAATGCTGTGTAATTTATAGTAATTGAAGATACTTAAAATAATTTTAACTATAACTCAATATTAAATACGTGTAAGGCTTTTAATAAGGTTTGGTTTGTTATTTGGGAGCCAAAGCCATCATTTGAGGTAAAAACTCCTTATTAATGACACGTAACGAATCTTACAAATTTTGGTTCATTGTCAGTGCAGATGGCGGAAAAAAATGCATAAACCTCAATACGTAAATATTGAAGTACAACTTTATATTCGTGCATGTGTTTAGTAAAGCATTTTGACACACTCTTCTAATTAATTAACGTTTTTGTTAATTAACTTCTTCCTTAAAGTATTCTACTTTATCTATTCTATTTCTATTTTATCACCCTCTCATTATTCATGTTATGGAATTCTATATAAGATACTAGCTCCGCTATCAATAATGAGATGAATATCACATTTTAGTTCGCCATAATTACTTGACACTTGTGATCATTTGTGACGTCACATTGACTGGTTGTGCTATTAGGTAAGTACATGTTTGCTACACCTGTAGCTCATTATTCTTTTTATCACTTTTATCATTCGGATTTATATCAGTTTCTTTTGACCACTCACGATTAACTTTTATGATCGGAAATTAACATTTTGTGTTTGTCCCTTAATGTACGGGCATGAGTGTAAATTTTCAATATTCATCAAATAAAATTTAAATGACCTTTTGAACACTTTCCAACATACATATGCTAATTAAATTTCCAGCAGAGTTGAAATTACGCTGGAGATGACTTATATAACAAAGGATATGAATTATTACTTGCTACTCAGCGTTTAGCCAACAGATTGAAAAAATGTCCAGACTGGAGATCGAACCCGGAACCTTTGGTATTACGCATCAATACTTTACCATTTGGAGCTATCCGGACTTCACTCTGTTGGTTATATGCTGAGTAGCAAGTAGTAATTCATATCCTTTGTTATATAAGTAATAAGTATGTGTGCTCATGGTTGATTTTCCATCTTGTGCTACAAAGTCACAGCCGTGCCAATACATAGGAGTGTGAAAATGCTAGACTGGATGTCGTCCGGATAGCTCCAAATGGTAGAGCATTCGTGCGTAATACCAAAAGTTCCGGGCTCGATCCCCGGTTTGGACATTTTTTCACTCTGTTGGTTATACGCTGAGTAGCATGTAATAATTCACATCCTTTGTTATATAAATTTTCAACACAGTTGAAAAGTTTATATGAAATCGGTTTGTCTGTCTATTTGGACGTGCTCTAACTCACGTAAATATGTAATTTTTATATGTTAATGTGGTGCACTATAGAATGTTCTCTATTAAAAATGAAGCGTGTAGCATTTATAGCTAGTTTACAGGGACACACAAAAGAATTCCATTGCATTATGATCTATGGGGGAAAATCGTTTATGGTGTGCTTTATTTAAATTGGTTATTTAGATATCTCATTTCATTTTATGAAAAAAAGAAATTTCTTAATAATATTCCGTCAGTGTTGGAAAATGTTTCAGAATCTATGCCTGATTTTTCGTTCTTGTTTTTTTTTTTTGTTTTTTTTTAAGAAAACGGACTTTATGCATACACTTGCTTTTACATCATATAAAACCACACGAACAGGTAAACAGTATATCGATTACAATATAACCATAAAAAGACGCTTCAAGCTGTCATAAAAAATGAAAACAACACAAGTATGACAAATAGACGATAACTTGTATAGCTGGTCTACAATATTCACTAACTCATGCATACATATACACTAACAATCAATTTCTGTAAGATATATATCTTTGAAGTTTTTGCCTATTCATTTCACCTATTGATTATTCCTATACCGCTTTTATTTTTCATGTCAGAAGTAGTTTTATTATTTTACAAAGAGAAACTTCTTTTGTGAATGACATTCAAAAAACACATTTAACTGGGTGCCTTATTATCTGAGACGTCATTCGTCTTTCATACTTACACGAAAAAAAAATCAAATAATAGATAGAATGAGAAATTATAATGAATGCAATCATTCAATTTTATTTTCAAACGATGAATGGGTAAATCAATAAATGAGAGGTAAATTTCATTTTCAGGGGCCACCAAACTTTTTTGACCGTCCACCCTTTTTAAGAATTTCTCAAATGTTTATCGACCCCAACTACTTTACTATTTCCTAATTACAATAAGACAATGCTTCTGCAATTTTTAGATTGTTTATTATTTATATAACATATGTTTCATATATATAGATGTAATCTCAGATGCATTGTAATAATACTTTTATTAAGTTTCTAAAATTAATTAATTGACAATTTAAAATTAACTTAATGAGGACATTTGGAAGGTAATTGTCCAAATTGAAAGAATTTTGAATTCTCGTCCGCTTTATCCTCTCTCAATTGATTAAGATGATTATGATGTCTTAACACCCGCTCATTTCTTGATCGGTTGACCTATTACAGCTAATGCAGAGTCTAACCTGTTAACTGTAAATGATAATAAATAAAAAAATTCGCAAAAATTTCCTAAAATAATTCAGAAAATCTTGAAAAAATGGTCTAATAAGTATCTCAGCATATTACAACAGAGAAGAAAATGGTATTATGAGAAGGGTAATCTAAAGTTAGGCAATGTGATTGTCTTGAAAGAAGACAGTTTGCCAGTTTGAAACTGGCGGAATTATTTCCAGGAAAAGGCAATAAAGCAAGGATTTTAAAAGTAAAAACTGAAAAGGGAATTTTTAAAAATCTAATCGCAAAACTAGATGTATTGCCTTTAACAAACGATAAATAGGAATGTATATGTAACTATTCAAATGTAATTTTGTTGTTGATGTTATGTAGATTTTTTTTTTTTTTTTTTTTACTTTTGAGTGTATTTTTAACACGTTCCATCCTAGTTGAAAAGTGTTTATGACTTCGGTTTGTCTGTCCGTCTGTTCGTTCTCTAACTCACGTAAATATACTCGGATTGTCCTGAAATTTGTGTATGTTATTGTCGTTTACTATAGCATGATCCCTATTGAAAGTGAAGTGTGTAGCACTTAGTTTTTTTTACAAGACAGTCAAAAATATTCTGTTACATTACAGTCAATGGGAAAAAATCGTTTTAAGTGCATTTTGATGATGCTACGCCATTTTGAAACGTGATGAAATTGATATACAATTATGAAGCGCAATAAAACAGGCTTTTTGTAGAATGTGGGGCGCAAAGCCTTTATTATTCATTTACAGGGTCAAACAAAAGAATTCTGTTAGCTATTGTTCTACGGGGGCAAATCGATTGCGGTGTAATTTACTGATGTTTCACTATTTCAAACATAAGAAAAATTATATGCATTACTGAGGTGCGCTACAAATTGCTCACTTAAAAGTATGATGTGCATTGCGTTTATCATTCATTTACAGGGACACACAAAATATATAGGTTACAGTACATGTGCAATAATTACAGTTTAAGTGAGATAAGTGTGTTTTCGCTTTTGGTTTTGCGTTATTAAGATTAACTAAATTTTTGCATAGTGCGTGGTATGTGGTGTGTATAAATATGGTTGATCATATACGTTGCGTTTATCATTCATTTACAGGGACACACAAAAGATATAGGTTGCAGTATACGTGCAATAATTACAGTTTATGTGAGATAAGTGTGTTTTCAACTTTGGTTTTGCGTTATTAAGATTAACTAAATTTTTCCATTGTGCGTGGTGTGTGATGTGCATAAATATGGTTGATCATATACGTTGCGTTTATAATTCATTTACAGGAACACACAAAAGATATAGGTTACAGTATACGTGCAATAAT
Organism: Maratus michaelseni; assembly: GCA_963931845.1. Classification (NCBI taxonomy): domain Eukaryota; kingdom Metazoa; phylum Arthropoda; class Arachnida; order Araneae; family Salticidae; genus Maratus; species Maratus michaelseni. The sequence continues at coordinate 154,890,643 of OZ007591.1, read as the reverse complement.
TACAGTTTATGTGAGATAAGTGTGTTTTCAAATTTGGTTTGCGTTATTAAGTTTAACTAAATTTTTGCATAGTACGTGGTCTGTGGTGTGTATAAATATGGTTGATCCTATACAGGGCTACACAAGGGAATTCGTAAGTATTACAACTAAGGAAGTGAATTGCTTAAGGGTAGTTTTTAATTATGTTACGCATTTTCCTGCTGAACTATATTTAGTAGATTAATAGAAGTTTGTGGAATATAAATAAATTCACATACAGGGCTATGCAAAGTACAAGATACATTGTAGTTTACAGTTGGTAATTGCTGGAAGGGAGTTTTAAGTTGCCTTATACATTTTTTACCTGAATGAAATTTTAACTTAATATCTGGTGTGTTCAAAAGTCTTTAGATAATATACAGGGCTTACTAAAAAATTTCGAGTGCATTTAATCGATTGGCGAAAATTGCTAAATGTGAATTTTGTAACTGAACTAAATCTTATCATGCTATGTAGTTTATTTTCAATTCTATAGATCATATACAGGTCTGCAAAAAATAATTCGACAACCTTTTGACATTGGAAGGTAATTTTGAAAACTGGATTTTTCAATGTGTTAAATGTTTTCTAAACTGTGAACTTTCATATCTTCTTTCTCCTTATTTAAAGATGAAGTTTCGTTACAGTTTTCTAGTGCTGGAAAGCGTTTCATAATAGATGCTTGATGCGTGAGTTTCTGTTCTTGTTTTGTCAACATATCAACGCCGGCCTAAAAGTTCAAGCAATTATAATTTTGATAATTTTTTTTAGTTTATTTTTGTTTCAATTGTAGTTTGGTAACAAATGATAATAATTCACGTTATGTAACTTTAATAACCACATAGAAATAAAAAGAGTGTTTATATTACTTTCGTCTATGAGAGATCGTACGTTTTTCTGTGATACAATGAATTACTCATTTTAGCTCATTGTAGTTTCGAAGATATGTTTATTTTGTTAAATATTATACTACAAACTATTGGGTTAAACCGGAATGTTAAATTGCATTATTTAAAATACATAAAATATCAACGAAAAAAAAAAAACATTTTTAATTTTATTTTACAAACATTGACATTGTTTGTCAATAGTATGGATGCGGATGGTGATTCTTGACAAGATTGGGAATGGGTGGAAAGTTCGTGAGTCGAGGAGTTTGTGAAAGTTCGTGAGTTCGGAAAGTTGGGTGGAAAGTCGGTCCCCGCGACATTCACATCCAACTTAGTTCTTAGAATTAGTAACATGTTTAGAATTAGTAACATGGCTCAAACTAGATTCTACCATGTACGAGTTTAGAAATTCTTTTTCACAGAAATAACTGTGAATGGCATTAAATATGTCCTTTTCAGTGCATCTTTCTGTGAAAGTATAGCAGAGTAACTAATTTTCTTCTTGCAACTTTATCATTCAAATATCTTGCTATAACAAGCAAAGTTGAGAGACTGGAGATATCCGTACTCTCATCCATCTGTATAGAAAAGGAGGAACTCTGTTTAACACTTTCCAACCAAGTTGAAAAGTGTTTATGACTTCGGTTTGTCTGGCCGTGCTCTAACTTGCGTAAATATACTCGGAATGCCCTGAAAGGTTAGTAGGTTATTGATGTTTACTATAGCATGATCCCTATTCAAAATGAAGTGTATAGCACGTATAGTTTTTTTACTGGAACAGTCAAAAGTATTCCGTTACATTACATTCAATGGGAAATAATCGTTTCAGGTGCATTCTGATGATGCTACGCTATTTGAAACATGATGAAATTGATATATAATTATGAAACGCATTAAAACGTGCTTTTTATAGAATATGGGGTGCAAAGCATCTTTTTCATTTACAGGGTCAAACAAAAGGATTCTGTTACACATTGTTCTACGAGGGAAAATAGTTTAAATTGTATTTTAATGATGTTTCAGTATTTCAAACTTAATGGAAATTATATGCATTACAGAGGTGCACTATAAATTGTTTGCTTAAAAGTATTTTGTGCATTGTGTTTACCGTTCATTTACAGGGGCACACGAAATATATCGGTTACAGAATAGGTGCGATACTATAATTACAGTCTATGTGTGATAAGTGCGTTTTCAACTTTGGTTTGCGTTTTTAAGTTTAACTAAATTTTTTCATAGTACGTGGTCCGTAATCATATACAGGGCTACACAAAGGGAATTCGTAAACATTACAGACTATGGGAGTGAATTGTTTAAGGGCACTTTTTAATTGTGTTATGCATTTTCCTGCTGAACTATATTTTCTAGACTAATAGAAGTTTGTGGAATATAAATAAATTCATATACAGAGATACACAAAGAACAAGATACATTGCCCTTTACGGTTAGTAATTGCTGGAAGTTAGTTTTAAGTTGACTTATGCGTTTTATACCTGAAGACGTTTTTTACCTGAATGCATCTTCTTACCTTTTAGCATAATATGTGGTGTGTACAAAAAAGTCTTCAGGTAATATACAGGGCTGCACAAAATAGTTTGAGTGCATTTCCATCGATTTCTAAGTGTGAATTTTCTAACTGAACTAAATTTTATCATGCTAATGTAGTATATATCATGTGTAGATCATGTGTAGATCACATATCTATAGATCATATACAGGACTGCACAAAATAATTCGACTACTCTTTTTAAAAATGGAAGGCAATTTGAAAAACTGTATTTTTCAATATGTTATACGTTTTCTAAAATGTTTACTTACGTATCTTCTTTCACCTCACTTATCGGTGAAATTTCCATACAGTTTTCTGGATGTGCTGGAAAGTGTTTCATAATCTATGTTTGACGCATGATTTTTCGTTCTTGTTTATTCTTTCAATTACTCTTGCTTTATATTCAATATAGGCAGCCATGTCATTAATTCTTTGAGCAACTGTATTGTTTGAGAGAGGAATTTTTTTAAATCATTCTTCACATCATCTTCACCGAATATGCATTGAACAACATCTTTGATACAAATATATATAAATTTTCAGGGATTGTATGATTTTTTTTCGCTTTTAGCAACATGATAACTTATTCTGTACGATGCTTCAACAGCATTCTCATTGTCTTTGTTTACAGAAAACACATAAGATACTACGTTATGGCCGTTTCATAATCGCTGAAAGAAACTGACATCCTTTTGTTTATAAATTGGGTATTTTTTCTCACAATGGCGCATTAATAAAGACGGTTTCATGCTACCTTTAGACAATATCTCTTCACAAACGCATAGTGATTTTGGGAATTATTCATCTCCCGTGAATGTAAATCATATTTCAAGTACTCATCATTATATTTTATTTTCTTTGATGGAGCACTGACATTTTCAGTTTTATTCAAAGTATTAAGTTTATCTCTTATCGGACCAGTCCTATTAACAGCTGTACTCAGGATTTCTTGCACAAATAAATAATTAGATTGTTTCGAAGTACTTTCAATTCCCGAATCATCAGGTTGAATTCCAATCACAGTTGCAGTTCTCTCAAAGTTCCGAATTTCCACCGTTCTCCCTTTTACACAGAAAAGAAAATCACTCAAATAATAAGTAAATACTTCAAATTGAATACTCATTAAAAGGAAGAAAACTTTTTTTTAAATATACGTTAGTGACATAACAACTATTCGAAAACGAAAATAAGTACCAGCTTTTCAACATTAAAACCAGAAGCTCTAACGTAATTAAACAGTGAAACAGTTGACTGTTTCGATGGGACTCCCAGTTGTTAACAACTCCACTCCATGTATATGAGTAATTGTGTATCACATCTTAAAGGAGCCATGAAAATAAGTATAAAAGTAGCAAAAATGCACTGTAAAATGAAAGAAAAAGCAGAAGATTTGACCGACAACTTCATCAGCCAATCAGATAAAAGTAAGCCAGCCAATCAAATTTAGCTTGCGTAAAGCAGCCAATCAAATGTAAATTGCAGTTTAAGAGTTGCTCCTCTTCAGGAAAAGTGGGAAAAAAGTAGTAAGCTGAGGAGAAAAGCATTAAAATAGAATAATTTTGTAGAAAAATAAGTAAATAGATGAAGAGAAAATATGTTTAACTGTTTCCAAAGGAGAATCGTTTGCAAAAAAGGCAAAGTAAAGCAGGAAAGAACGTAAATCTACCTCAGTTTTTTTTAAATTTATTTAAATATTAAAGACAAAACACAAAAAGTATTAGCACAAGAGAACTACTCCGGCAAAATTGTAGTATAAAGAAGTATTTTACCTTTAAAGGAGTTCTGCAGTTACTATTAAAAACGGAACAATAAGAATAAAATTCCTTCCACCCTGTACCAGGAGGAAAAGCTAGCTTCCATATTCCGTGTTTTTAAGAATTCAACTCATTTTACTCCAACACCCGAAGCTAAAATGATTGGAACCCGATTTGATTATAGAAGATTCAATCCCTGTTTTCGTTAATACTGAATTTGAATGCGAATTTCAGCATGAGAGTTACAGCACAACAAAAATCAGATTGTTTCAAAATATCAGCCAACCTAGTATTTCACACAGATACCTCAGCCAATCAAATGTAAATTGCAGTTAAAGAGTTGAGGTAAAAGTTGTCTTTTACCTCAGCCATTTTGTAAGATAAAGCCAAAACAAAAAATGCTCCGGCATCCTTGTATCACGATCTAACACATAACGGAAACAACTTTTTTCATATAAATATTTATATATTTTTTTTGAATTTAAAAAAAAAAAAAAAAAAAAAAAAAAAATTATCTGGCCGCCATTTTGAAACAAAATGGCGCATGAAGCTGGCCAACAAACTCGGTTGAAATCTTGGTATGTCCTGTACACATAAGTCACATTTATATCGGTTCATAAATACGAGAGTTACAGCATTTTCAAAATGTCAGCCACCCTAGAATTTCAAACTGCCATATCTCAACAATTTTCTAAGATAAAGCCAAAACAAAATAGGTTCTGGAATCCTTATATCACGATCTAACACTTAATGGTAAATACTTTTTCAATTTATAAATTTTTTGTACATTTTTAATACTTGAATTATGCTCTTGTTTGCTTTTGTCTCAACTTGTTTCCAAAATTCTCCTTTCTTTGCAATTAGACATTCAAGGAGTAATTTCATTTTCAGATTCAACTACAGCATTGGCCTGGATAAAAAATCCCTGTTCATCTATTAAAAACTTTTATCGGAAATAAAATTTGAAAAACCCAGTCTATAATTGAACAATTTTATTGGAGACATCCCTTCTAGCAATAATCCTGCGGACATTATATCTCGTGGAACATATACCCTCAGGAACTTTTAGATATGGAACTGTGGTGGAAAGGTCCATTATTGCCTAACAATTTGCTGGAATCAACAGAAAAAAAAACTGACCTGCAAAATAATGATGACTATTTAAATTAACTAAAATCCAATTCGTACATTAATTTACATCTTGTTCATAATGATTCTAATGATTTTCTTAACAATTTTTGTGATTTAAGTAATAGTTATTTAATAAGTTATATTTACCAGGGAAATGAAGGCACTCGAGAAATTTGAACAACCAAAGGATAGTCGTGTATGTAATTTAAACCCTTTTCTTGATAGAGATGAACTAATTAGAGTCGGTGGTCGTTTAGACCAATCAAACTTATCATACGATAAGAAACATCCAATTGTTTTGCCAAAGATCACAAGCTTACACTTTTAATATTTCAGTATTTTCACATAAAAAATTTGCATGTTGGTGCTCAAACACTACTTCATTTTATGAGACAAGAATTCTGGCCTTTAAATGGCAGACACATAGCCAGAAAAATAGCGCATAATTGTATGTTTTAAAAATAAACCTAAAATTGCAGAACAAATTATGGCTTCGTTACCCAAAGAAAGAGTAAATATCAATCTCCCTTCATAAATTCAGGTATTGATTTATGTGGTCCGTTTTATACAGGCCCTTATTATCTGATGGGCAAATTGGGACTTTGCTCAGGGGCCTCGGACCTGAAGGACTCCCCAAATCCATATATTAAATTATAAAATATTTACCCCCCCCCCCCACCTCCATTTCAAACTCTGAAAAAGTTCAAATACAAATTTCATCTTTAAGAGATTCTACTAAACTTTCTGAAAAACAAATTTCATTTTGAACTCACAGAGCTCAGCGCTTTTGCAAAGCTAACCTCAACCACTCGGTATCAAAGCACCGCTCCTCTTTGGTTGGCACGGAGTACAGAGCATAGAACATAATAGCTATATGCTTTATTAGCTAAATTGCCATCTTTTTAGATTTATTGAAAAAACACTTTCTACTTGTGAAGTAGAATCTATTTGATTTGATATTATTCTGTGTGTAATACAACTTAAAATGATGTAAAAAAAAAGTAACTTGATTAACTCATATTTACATTTTAGAGTATTTGACACTCTTCCATAAGTTGAAGTTATTAAATTCATCTTAAAGTAATATAACAAGTTGCTAAAGTTATATAAAAGAGTTTTGTTCTGTACTAAGAAAAAAAGATTATTTTTATTAATTAAGGTACTTAATTTAGAATTGACGGAGCTAAAAATTTTCTTCTATTTAAAATCCAAGGTGTGAAAATATTATTTATGCATTACACATTTAACTGACTATCACTTCTATTTGAATAAAGTTGAAACGATTCGAATGTCCCCCCCCCCCCTAATTTATCTTTGCCCAGGGGTCCAATTAGTCATGATCGGGCATGATTTTATTTCAAATATAAACACCAACGAAAAGGAAGTTTTAGCAAAATTTATGTCGCAATTTCCGTCTGTCTTGCTACTCGTGCTACTCATTTAGAAGTAATAACACATTTAACTTCGGAAGCCTTAATAGCTACCTTCAAAAGATTTGTAAGTTAGGCGCGGAATTTGCACCACCATCTTTTCCGATAATGCCTCTAATTTTGTTGGTGCAAATTCAGAATTGAAAAAAATACATAAACTTGCAAAAAATCAATCCGATGAACTGGCTAATTACTTATTGACTAATTCAATTTCTTGGAAATTCCTTCCTCCTAGACCCCCTAATTTTTGTGGCTTGTGGGGGGGCAGGAGTAAAATCCTTTAAGCACCACTTAAAAAGAACTATGGGAGATTTAAAACTAACTTTTGAGGATTTTTTAACTGTTGTTAATCAAATCGAAGGTATTTTAAACAGTATGCCTCTAATACCTTTATCTTCGGATCCTAGCGATTATGAAATTTTAACCCCAGAACATTTTGTAATTGGCCGCCCTATAAATAGCATTTGTGAACCCAATTTGACTGACCTTGCCAATAATAAACTTAGTCATTGGCAGCGAATTACAAATATTAATCAATTCATTTGGGAAAAATGGAGTAGAGATTACTTAAATAACCTACATCAAAGAACCAAACGGTTAATTGAAAAATAACATGTTAAAATTGGAACTATGGTTTTGTTTAAAGATGGTAATTTAACGATGTGCACATGGTCAGTAGGGCGCATTCAAGATGTAATTTATGGTAATGATGGTAAAATTAGGGTCGTGCTTGTCAAAACTCTAAAAATGGTTTGATAATACAGTAGAACCTCCATAAGTTGACCACCCAAGGGACTGCAACTAAGTGGTCAACATACAGAGGTGGTCAACTTAGGGAATATTTAGAAAATATTTAGTACAATATTAGAAAAAAATTAGTAAACTTTTATAGTATTTTTTAGGAAAAATTTAGAAGAAATTAGCACTTACTCTTTTTTATTTTTACTGAAGGTACAGCACATTTTTACAATTTTTGAAAGAATAATTAATTTTTTTTTAGTCCTCTTTTTGTTCATTAGGTAACTGCAAAAAGCACTTTCCCAGTTTACAAGTCCATTAAGCATACTTGGGCATTTTTCTGCAGCGAAATCTTTAAGTTGCTCCATCATGCGCTTTACATCGTCTTCCTTCAGTGTTGGGTACTTTTCAGTTTCGTCGTCACTTGGATCATCATCCTCTTCACCGTCCATTTCTTGTACCTTAGAGTCCTCGCTGTGCTTAGTTTCAGAGAGTATCTCATTGAAGATTGCTTTTGGGTCTGGTTCAACACATCTTACTAACTCGTCGTCCATGGTAACATAATCTTCAAAATCAACTCCATCAAAAACTGGCAAGGGAGATAGAGGAAGCTCATCCTCTTGCACCGATGTTGTAGCTGTAACAAAGCCAGCTTTCTTGAAGCAGTTCTTAATCGCGGTTTGCATAACTTTATTCCAAGCAGAATTAATCCAATGAACAGCATTCAAAGCATTTACTGATGCAGCTGTTGACGATGCCAATGCAAAAGGACCACAGGTTTGTGCTTTCATGATCACCTATTCCAGAAGTTGACATCTGTAGTGCACTTTGAAGGACTGACTAATGCCTTGATCTAAAAGTTGTGTTTTCGAAGTTGTGTTTGGAGGCAAAAATTGTAGCTTCACATTTGTGAGATTATTCACTTTCGGGTGGCTGGGGCAGTTGTCCACGGTAAGTAGAATAGACCGCTTCTTTTTCCTTATTTTTGCGTCAATTCCTCTAACCCACTCTTTGAACAAAGCACTGGTCATCCAAGCATATCTATTCGCTCTCCAAAAAACAGGAAGATCTTCAGGTTTTACATTTTTAAATGCACGAGGTTTAGCGGATTTGCTGATCACCGTAGACTTCAATTTTTCCCCAGTCATACTAGCACATAGGAGAACAGTAAAACTCTGTTTTGAAAGTTTTCCTCTTTTACAAGTGTCACCCTTCATTACTAGACTTCTATTAGGCATTGCTTTAAAGAAGAGACCGCACTCGACAGCATTAAAGATGTCCTCATCTTTAAAACCTTTAGCAAACTCTGGGAATTTTTCAATAAACTTTTCCACCACTTCAACTGAAACCTCATTCGATTCCCCACACAACTTTTTGAGAAATCTCGTATCGTAGTTTGAATTTTTCAAGCCAACCTGCTGACGCTTGGAAGTCCTCTATTTCGAATACTTTTGCTTTTTTTTTTTTGCTACTTTCTGAAGTATAGGTCCCGATATTCTTGCATTGATTGATCTCATCTCTTTAAAGCAACGAAACGTGGCTTCGTTCACAGCGTCGAGATATTTTTTTTTTTTAATACCCCGTTTTCAGATGAATATCTTTCCAGTTATTCTTCCTTGCGTTTTAAAATGTTGCTCACAGTTGTTTTGCTCACACCAAATTTTTCCGCTGTCTTTATTTGGCTGCTGCTTTCCAGAAAATTAAGAAGATCCACTTTCTCCTTTAATTTAAGCACTTTTAGAGCTTTTCTTTGTGTCATTTTTAATGAAAATTCACAAATAAACGACCGGTCCCGTCACGACGCGACATCCAGAAAAAAAGAACGGAATGTGTTTCACATGTGAGCGATAAACGTTGTTTTCCAATTCTGCGTACAGCTACACCGCTACGCACATTCCCAACTCCCCTGACATTTTTCGACAGATTCCAAGAATTCTGGCATTTCCCTCCCATTTTATCATACTGGAAGTGAACAATGAATGGAGCACCGCAAGGGGGGCGAGTGTTGCTCAGGTAAGCCGAATGACTGATAAACAAATTCCTGGAAACCAGATGGAGAACAAATGGAGGAAAAAGCAAATTTAAGAAAACATCAGTGGTCAAGTTACAGAGAGTAAAACCTACTAAAAAGTGGTCTACATACAACTTACGGAGGTGTCAACATAGAGAGGTAAATCTCCATTGAAAATGCATTGTGACCATTCAAACTAACAAATTTCGGTCAACATAGAGAGGTGGCCAACGTACAGAGGTGGTCAACTTTGGAGGTTTTACTGTAATATCAAACAACTGTATTTTACCCATAAATAATCCTTTATTACAATGTAAATATTTATTTTTCTCGTATTTTCTTGTGCATTTATATTTGAAAATTTTGTAGTAACTTTGTATCTTAATATTATAATTCATTATAATTGAACGGAATTGATTTTTATATTTTATATTATTGAATTGAATTGAAACTTATATTTAGCATTGAAGATTTATCGTTCAAATTTAATTGTTTACAACAAAGGACACTTGTCCAAGATATGTTGCTGAAATAAATATTTCAGTGGTGGCCGGTATATGTTGGCGCCACTCTTGGCTTCTAATATCGCTTTTCGAAAAATGTAAAATCAGAAGTCGTTTGTCGTTCACATCGTGCGGTAGTCTCCATGGAGAGCTTTGTAAAAAATCGTTTATTAATAAAAATGGTTTAATTACATTTAATTAGTCGAATTTTTTATAAATCGTTAAATTCGCACAGTCCACTTGCCTTTGTATTAAACAGTTGATTAAATTTGAAAAAACATGAAGGGGCAATTGCCCTCCCCTGCTTCCCCTTGCGTGCGCCCTTGGTTCCAATCAAGATTTTAATATAAATTCGTGTTCTTTATTTTTAAAACAATCAGTACATTAATAAATGAAATCACTTATTCTTAATAGCTCCATTATTGAAAATACTTACGAAATCCATTAGTAATAATAATATTTCGGCTACACCAAAAAGAAAAAAATATGTATATAAAAAAAATAAAAATAAAATCGATAATTGCATTAACAGTGGTAGGTTGAAATAAAAGATAGCGTGTCAAGATAAGCATAAATAATATATTATTCGAATTCCCTATTTAATATTTTATGTTACAGAAATTGAAGCAATAGCAAGCTAATTTTTTTTTTATGTTATCTTTATCTCATTTCTTATTCATTCACACTTGTTTTAATGATTGATGTCATTCATTTTCTAAACAACTTCAAACGAATGGGGTTATACAATTCGTTTGTATATATTTTACTTTCGTCTATCTATAATAGAAGAAAGTATTGGAATTAAAAAAAAATTCGACTTCCGGTTTTCGACGGATTTACACATTTTAGGGGTCAAAGATTCCGAAAAACATGTTTTACCAAAATGTCTGTCTGTCCTCATTGTATCATCGAAAAGTATGAAGTTATGCTTAAAATTGAACCAAAATTTTTTCTATGTTTTTGGTTATGGCCAACAGGTTCCACTTGAATTTGGGGATATTTCGACGAAAGGGGGCGCTGTGATCGCGATTTTTGTTCCATTTTCACTATTGTATCATCGAAAAGTGTAACAACTCTGTACCTAAAGAAGTGCTGTAAATCATAGTCACAAAACTTATAACTAGTAAATCTGCAGATCAGGCGCTTCAACCTGTTCTATGTTACTCTGCAATTCTGCGAACCTGATTTTTATTTTGAACTCATTTTATTTAAGCGGAACCGGCAGCCTTTCCATTATATATATATTGTAGTTTATATTATCAACATATTATTAATTGGTTTTGTGAAGGAAAATTATTTGCTCAAGTAAAAATGCAATTTTTGCAGCAAAATTTGAAAATTTTTATTTTTTAAAACAAATTCAAGATAAATTTAAAATTATACTTCTCCTACAAAAAGCGTACCACAACTGAAAACGCACTTCCAACAACTATTATTCAATTATCATTAATAGACAGTACCGTAACAGAACTCTTTTGTGGGCCCCTGTAAATGAACGATGAATAATATGTACACCCTATTTTATAGTAAGCCTCTTGTAAGTGCACCTCAGTGATATATATCAATTTCAATATGTTTGAAATAGTGTAACTTTGTTAAAGTACACCGAAAACGATTTTTCCCCATAGACCGTAATGTAACTGAACTGTTTTGAGTGTCCCTGTAAATGAACGATGAATGCTATGTACACCATATTTTGGAGAAAGCTTCTTGTATTTCACATGAGTGATATCAATCAATTTCACTTTGTTTGAAATAGTTAACGTACACCGCAAACGATTTTTCTCCATAGACCGTAATGTATATCGGAATTATTTTGTGTATCCCTGTAAATGTTCTATAAATGCTACACATTTCATTTTCAATACCGACTAAGCCATAGTAAACCACAATAACATATATCAATTGCATGGCAATCCGAGTATATTTACGTGAGTTAGAGAACGGATAGATATACGGTAGACAGATAAACCGAATTCATAAACTTTTTTCAACTTTGTAGGAGGTATATGTGCGAGTAGAAATCGCACCCTGAGGCTTCCGTACCCTTTTGCATATTACCTTAAAGCTTAGTAACTATCTAATTTCTTTACAAATATATACAAACAATAAGAATTGCCTACTTATACTTAGACTAGCATATGCCTCCGTCAAAAATGACGTAAAAGTGATATTTTAAGTTTAGAACGTTAAGTCATATTACTGACATATTATTTCATTTAAACAGATGATATAAAATGAAATATTGCGTGTGTTTTAATTGGAGATCCTATATGGGATTTCTGTAATGTTATCTTACTGTCATCTTGTGTTATGCGCGATCCTTCCGATAGTGGCAAGTCTTCAAAATCACCCCCAAAACTGTGTTTGCAAAAGTCAACATCCAGAGAAAAAACTAGTGCCAATCGGGATGTGCCAATCCCAAAATTTTCTTCTATCTCAATCATGTTAATACTTCTAATTTCGTCATAACATCGCCAATAAAATCAATATTTTTCGTCATTCTGTTGTACGTCAGCTGCTTGCGAATCATCGGGTTACCGGGATGCGATCAACTGATGTATACTAAACTACAAAAAGTTCTTCTGGCCTGTACCGACCGGAACAGATAGCCTCCCTATTCCTTTCCTTGGATTTACGATTTTAGCTAATTTTACTGGAAAACACGAAGCTAAAATGCGTGGAACCCAATTAAAGAAGATTCATTCCCAGTTCTCTTCAACATTGAATTTGAATGAGAATATCGCCAAATTAGTCTTCTACAGCCAAGTTGGCTTCATTTGTGGCAACCTATTTTTGTCGGCAAATTTGACGATATTTCGCCAATTGCCGCCAAGCTTGGCGAGAATTTGACGTTGGCGAATATATATAGTGTTAAGCATATAAGAATAGGAAAAATGGTTACAATAATGAAAGAAAATTTGCTGAAACCCTGTTAACTAAAACTCATAAATTAAACCCGATTATGGATGAATTCTGCTGTCTTGTTTGAAAATGTCAACCACCCAAAAATTTCAAACCGCTATATGTCCACCATTTTTTAATATAGAGACAAACCAAAAATTGCTCCGGATCAAGGCCGGACATTTAACGGAAAAAACTTTTAGGATTTCTAATTTTTTTGTACATCTTTTTGAATTTGAAATCTTTAAATGGCTATCACAACTCCCCCTTCCGGCGGAATATCCCCACATTCAAGTAGGACCTGCTGGCTACAGCCAAAAACATATTAAAAAAATTTGGTTTAATTATCTGCATAACATCATACACTTTTCGATGATACAATAATGAAAATCGAACAAAAATATCGATCACAGCGCCCCCTTTCGTCGAAATATCCCCAAATTCTGATAGAACCTGCTTGCCATAGCCAGAAACATAGAAAAAAAATTTGGTTCAATTTGAAGCATAACATCATACACTTTTAGATGGTACAATGAAGACACACAGACGGACAGACGGACGGACAGACGGACAGACAGACATTTTGTAAAAACATGTTTTTCGAAATCTCTGACCTCTAAAACGTGTAAATCCGTCGAAAACTGGAAGTCGAAAAAAATTTCGATTACAATACTTTCTTCTATTATAGATAGAAGAAAGTAAAAAAATGGTTTAATTATCTGCATAACATCATACATTTTTCGATGATACAATAGTGAAAATCGAACAAAAATCGCGATAGCAGTGCCCCCCCCCCCCTTTCGTCGAAATATCCCAAAATTCTGATAGAATCTGCTTGCTATAGCCAAAAACATAGAAAAAAAATTAGGTTCAATTAGAAGCATAACTTCATACACTTTTCGATGGTACAATAGTGAAAATGGAACAAAAATATCGATCACAGCGCCCCCTTTCGTCGAAATATCCCCAAATTCTGATAGAATCTGCTTGCCATAGCCAAAAACATAGAAAAAAATTAGGTTCAATTTGAAGCATAACTTCGTACACTTTTCGATGGTACAATAGTGAAAATGGAACAAAAATGTCGATCACAGCGCCCCCTTTCGTCGAAATATCCCTAAATTCTGATAGAATCTGCTTGCCATAGCCAAAAACATAGAAAAAAAATTAGGTTCAATTTGAATCATAACTTCATACAGTTTTCGATGATACAATGAGGACGGACAGATGGACAGACAGATATTTTGTAAAAACATGTTTTTCGGAATCTCTAACCCCTAAAACGTGTAAATCCGTCGAAAACCGGAAGTCGAAAAAAATTTCGATTACAATACTTTCTTCTATTATACATAGAAGAAAGTAAAAATGTATTATACTTCTTATGCTTTTAACTGTAATTTGAACATGAATTTTTTCTTAAAATGCGTAAAAATTTAAGAAAAGTTAAAAATTTTAGGAATATAAAAATCTATATTAATGCTATTTTTCAATTCGAAAAAGTGAAACAAATGTTACTTTGAATCAAGGCTTTTTTTTAAAAAAGCTTAATCAACAATTTTTTTTTTTTTTTTTTTTTGTTTAGAAATCTACTGAATTTTCTTTTGCGTAAGTTGGCAGCTAGTAGCCATAAAAATATGCATATGTTGTTAAATAAGAAAGTTTAAAAAAAAAGCTTTTTTTTTAAACAATATAATATAATTCACAGAAATATATTAAATTCAGCTTAAAATATGCATAGGTTATATAAGAAAAAAAAATCCTGTTTCAAATCTTATTATAATTTTTTATCAATAATTAGAACCAATAAAAGCAGTAAAATGTAATTCAATTATGTATAATTATTAACACAACAACAGCTCATGTCTGAGGTCGATCCAGGCAAAAATTAAGGTCCTTCAAAAAATTCTATTTAATAAAAAGAGCCTTTTCACAAAATTGAATTTAATGAAAAGAAACCATTCTCAAAATTTTATTTCACAAAAAAAAAAAAAAAATCCTTAAAGCAAAATTTAATTCCAAAAAAGTAAACTCATCATAAACTTATCTTAGTAAAATTTCACAGGGATATTTTATAAACAATAAATTTGCTCAAAGAAAGAAAAATGGGTACTTTTCGGTTAGCCGGGCGCCAGTGATATATGTACAAGTACATATATAAATATACTAGCTGTTACCCGTGACTTCGTTCACGTATCATTAAAATAAGCATAAATGCATTAATTAAGCAAAATATTTCATTCCCGATAATTAGAAACGTAAATAATTAACTTAACTCTTTATCACATTCCATAGGAGACGATACAGTATTTCTATGTTATAGAGGCCTTGCCATAACTAAGTTTTAAAAAAGTGAAATTTTGTGACAAATAATTACGAAAAGGAAACTGCAACCAATGAAAAAATGCGGGCCAAATAAAATCGTGGAAATCGGCGAATTGTGTAAAAACATATGTAAAGTTTACCTGGTAAGCCATTTTACTTTTAACGCCTTTGTGAAATGTTTTAATAGCCATGCTTCAAAGATAATGGAGATAGTATATTATTTTTCATTAAATTCAATTCTTGTGAATAGAGAGCAATAATTGTAGACCTAAATGCAAGGAGCTTAAATTTGCCTCCTTGATTTAATCTATAACTGTAAAATAATCTTTATTTCTAAATGAAAATATGTTGACAGACGTTTTTTGTTCTCCAGCATGAAGTTTGAATATGTGAAAATACGTTTCTATTTTTCAAAAATTTTACTGTAATCAAGATTTTTTTTCTTTCACCATCTATTCAAATGGAAAATAAATTCTTTTTTTTTTTTTTTTTTTTTCAGTTTTAATGAGAAAAAATATGTTAATCCGTTTTATTTCTCTTTTATCCACAAAAATGGAATAATTTAGTTGCCATTTTTAGAGAAACTTCGTTAAAATTTACAAAAAAAAAACAATGGCACTCCGGGAGTGCCGACAGAAGTGTAAACTTGAACAATTACGTGTGTATTTTTTGAATCGTCAGGAAATGTTTTATTGTGCAGGAAATACTTTTAAATGAAGTGTTTTTTTTATTCGTTATTATAAACTACTACTACAAAAATTATATTACAATTTTCATTTAATGCACTATTGTACATAAAAAATAATGCATATTATTTTACATACAAAAATTGCAATCTATTGCTTAAAACGTAAATTTACAAATACATAAAATATGAAATTTAATTAATTGGTATTCTTTGAAATGAATACCAATGAAACTTATGAATTTTCATCCACAATTTTAACAACTCTCAATACATTCATCATTTCTTCCATGAGATGTAGTTTAATATCTTTTGTAATAACATTATCTGCAAAATAGGGTTCCCGCTTCCGATCACTCCAAAAATTATGACTTCTTCGCTGCCTGTCTTGTTTACGGTATTCGTGAACATTATGATTTTTTTCTATCTTCATACTGCGCGTATTGTTTGCGGTATCTATAATTTCTATCAACAAACTTTTCTTTTCAATAAAATGATTTCACTTCATTTCCGTATCAGTAACCACGTTTCTTAAAACTTTCGTGAAATATTTCCTTATTTTATTTTTACTTTTTTATACTACTTCTGTCTTATCTGTTTTCACCGCGCGTGCTAAATTTATCTTGAAATAATTTTCTGAATTATTTTTATTCATAATACCAATCATTTCGTTTTCTGCACGTGAACTATTTCCTTTTGATACTTTCGCTTCATTGTATGAATTGGCAACATAATTTAATTTAGTGTCGGTAACAGTAACGGTAACGGTGTCGCGAATTCAATGGTTTTTTTTCATCTCAAAAAATGCCCAACGCGCCTAAAGAAATTTTCACTTCAAAAATAATAATATCTCGAAATTTAAATCTTTTTTTTTTAAATTTTGAGAGTTTATGACATCCTCGGATCAATGATAACCGGTGTCAATACCGGTGTTAAGTAAATCGCGTTGCGTTTGACAATCTGAAAGGAGTAGTTGCGAAATACAAACAGGCGGTCAGATTTTAATATAATAGATTCGTATTTATTTTTATTTTCCTAATAATCATTGTGTGGTTTTTGGCAAAAAACTCTCATCTGTATGTAACTGATATTCATGCTTAATAATCGGTATAGATAAAAAAAAAATATTTAAAATTTTTCGTTTTAAATATGGCGTGAAACTCATCTACTTTCTAAATTTACCGATCCTTGTATTATTAATGTAAGGAATTGATTCACGCTCCTTGTAAAATACATTTGAAAATTCCCGTTTTATTTCAAATATGACGTCACTTTTTCCTCAGAGAAATCTCTTTTTAATGGCATAATTCTTGTTAATTTTCTTTTTCTGGCAATCATTGCGTAAATTTTAGCGGAAAACTCCTTTTGTATGTAACTGGTATTCAAGCTAATTATTAATCAGTATCGATAAAAAATATTTCAGTTTTTCATGTTAAATATTACGTCCATTATCTATCTACTTTCATTAAACATTGATTTCATGTTCCTTGTATTATTACGAACATTTGAAAATAGATGTTTTATTTATGACGTCATATTTGTCCAAGCCGAGGTGGATCCTTTTCATAGTTCCATGGTCCAAGCGAAATCTATTTTTAATAATATAATTATTGTTAATTTTTCCTTCTAATTATAACGCAGTTTTTGACAGAAAAAGATTTTTTTAATGTAACCGATATTCATATTTCATGTATAATAACAAATACTCCATATTTCTGTTTCAAATATCACGGAAATTCATCTTCTTTTGAATACTTTTTAATTTTCATTTTTCACGTGAAAATCGTTCAATTGAAAATTAATTGTTGAGGAAAAAATATTTTGCCGTGTTTTTATTTATTGGCAACGATCAAAGCCCTAGCAACGATAAAGTAAAATGGTTAAATTTTATGGAAAAATGTCCATTTATTCTCTATGAAAATAATGAAATTTTTAATTATTAAAGAAAATATTTGAATAAAATAAATAAAATCTAGCCTATGTTCATTCCTGGGTTATAATCAACCTACATGCAATGATACAGAGTAATTAAGTTCTCCATTTTGACGCTGGCTTCAGCCTAACATTTGCACACAATCGGATTTATAATATTACTAGCTGTTACCCGTGACTTCGTTCACGCAACATTAAAAGAAGAATAAATACATTAATTAAGAAAATATTTCACTCCCGATAGTTAAAAACATTAAAATTAACTAACTATTTATCACATTTCATAGGCGACAATACGGTATTTTTTTGTTATAGGGACCTTGACATAACTCAGTCTTTAAAAAGTGAAATTTTGCGCCAAATAATCGCGAAAATGAAATTGTAACCAATGCAAAAAGGAGGGCCAAATAAAATCGTGGAAGTAGACGAATTGGGTAAAAACAAATGTCAATTTTACCTGATAAATAATTTTACTTTTAACGCCTTTGTGAAACGTTTTAACAGCCATCATTCAAAAAAACATTAATTGGAAATAGTACATGCTTTTTCTTTAAATTCAGTTCTGCCTCCTTGGTTTAATGTATAGCTGAAACAAATCTTATTTTCTAAATGACAGTATGTTGACAGGCAATTTTTGTTCTCCAGAATAAATTGATTCATGAAGTTTGAATATGTGAAAATATATTTTTATTTTTCGGATAATTTACTGAAATCAAGATTTTGTTTTCACCATCTATTCAAAGTGAAAATCAATTCTGTTTTTCAGTTTTAATGAGAAAATGGTGTAAAAAATATACAGATTTATTTTATTTCTCCTTTTTTTATACACAAATATGGAGTAATTTACTTTCCGTTTTTAGAGAAACTTCGTTAAAATTAACAAAAAAGAAAAAAAAAATCTTGGCATCTAATTTAATTTTTAAAATTATGACAGTTTGTGTAACATCCTCGGATCAATGATAACCGGTATAAAGTAAATCACGTTGCGTTCGATATTGTGGCACTGTAAATGAAAATTGTAAATTCACGGGCATTCTCCGTGAATTGCTGCCGTAATTTTACGGGAAATGCCCCCTTTTCAAGGTAAACGGTCCATTTCAGTAAATTTCATGTTTTTACGGGCAAAAACCGTTTATCTAATAACAAAGCTCGTTTATCTAGTCATAAAACCGGTTTTCTTATGGACATTGCCTGGAATCTCTGCTGCAGTAATTTTACTGCAGCAATTTTTTACAGTGAGGAGTAGTTGCGAAATACAAACATAGATTCGTGTTCATTTTCCTTTTCTTAAAATTATGATGCGATTTTTAGCAGAAAATTCTCATCTGTATATAACGGATATTCATGCTTAATAATCAGTATAGATAAAAAAAACATTTAAATTTTTCGTTATAAATATAGCGTGAAACTCATCTACTTTCTATACTTACTGATCCTTGTATTATTAATGTAAGGAATTGATTCACACTCATTTTAAAACACATTGGAAAATTCCCGTTTTATTTCAAATATGACGCCTCTTTTTCCCGCAGAGAAATCCCTTTTTAATGACATAATTCTTGTTAATTTTTTTTTCCAGGCAATTAATTTCAGTACTGGCATAGGGGAAATTATGTTGCTGAAATAATATTAAATCTTTAGTTTTTATCAACAAAAATGGAACTATTAACATTCGTAATTTTTTTTTTAGGTAATCGAGTTATTTCTTTTAGTTTTAAGAATGAAAATAAATATTTCTCGCTATCCATGACATCATTTTCGATATGGATAATTTTGCGGAGCATATTATTGACATTTGCTGACCATTTTCTTTTGAAACTTCTTTTTACTTTTTTAAAATTTAAATAAAAAATACGGTATAGTTATATTAGCCCTGCGCAGACGGTAAAACGCCAAGAATTATTACCATACAAAAGAAAAAAGCGAAGAAAAAAAACCCAAGATTATTTTATTTCACCAATCAAAGATATCCGCTTTATTTTTTATGTATGGCGTCATATTCGCCTGTTTCCTATGGTTACTCATATTGAAACCTTGTATTATTATCAAAAACTAAAAAAAAGTACGTTTTATTTCTAATAATATTATTTAATCATCTTTTTAATTCTTTAATTTTTTTATTTAATTTTTATTTTTCACGTGAACATTTTTCAATTGAAACTAAATTGCTGACTAAAAATTATTATTCCGGAATTTGAATTAGTTTTGGCAACGATAAAGTATTAGCAACGGTAAAGTAAATTTAACCATGTTAAAATATTATACGAAAAAAATGTCCATTTACTCTCTATGAAAAAACGAAATTTTGAATTATTAAGAAAAATATTTGAATAAAATAAACAAAAACCAGCCTATGTTCAAATGAGGGTTATAATCAATCTGTATGCAAAAATACAGGATCATTAAAGGCTCCATTTTGACGCTGGCTTCAGCCTAACACTTGCGCACAATCAGATTTATAATATTATTAGGATTAGGATAGGATTACCTGGTAAGCCATTTTACTTTTAACGCCTTTGTGAAATGTTTTAATAGCCATGCTTCAAAGATAATGGAAATAGTATATTATTTTTCATTAAATTCAATTCTTGTGAATAGAGAGCAATAATTGTAGACCTAAATGCAAGGAGCTTAAATTTGCCTCCTTGATTTAATCTATAACTGTAAAATAATCTTTATTTCTAAATGAAAATATGTTGACAGACGTTTTTCGTTCTCCAGAATAAATTGATTCATGAAGTTTGAATATGTGAAAATACGTTTCTATTTTTCAAAAATTTTACTGTAATCAAGATTTTTTTTTTCTTTCACCATCTATTCAAATTGAAAATAAATTCTTTTTTTTCAGTTTTAATGAGAAAAAATATGTTAATCCGTTTTATTTTTTTTTTTTTATCCACAAAAATGGAAGAATTTAGTTGCCCATTTTAGAGAAACTTCGTTAAAATTTACAAAAAAAAAAAAATAATAATAATATCTCGAAATTTAAATCATTTTTTTTTTTAAAAAATTCTGAGAGTTTATGACATCCTCGGATCAATGATAACCGGTGTCAATACCGGTGTTAAGTAAATCGCGTTGCGTTTGACAATCTGAAAGGAGTAGTTGCGAAATATAAACAGGCGGTCAGATTTTAATATAATAGATTCGTATTTATTTTTATTTTCCTAATAATCATGGTGTGGTTTTTGTCAAAAAACTCTCATCTGTATGTAACTGATATTCATACGTAATAATCTGTATAGATAAACAAAAATATTTAAAATTTTTCGTTTTAAATATGACGTGAAACTCATCTACTTTCTAAATTTACCGATCCTTGTATTATTAATGTAAGGAATTGATTCACGCTCCTTGTAAAACATATTTGAAAATTCCCGTTTTATTTCAAATATGACGTCACTTATTCCTCAGAGAAATCTCTTTTTAATGGCATAATTCGTGTTAATTTTCTTTTTCTGGCAATCATTGCGTAAATTTTAGCGGAAAACTCACATTTGTATGTAACTGGTATTCAAGCTAATTATTAATCAGTATCGATCGTATATATTATTTCTCCTGTCAACATCCCTTTTTCTAAGAAATTACGAAACGTAGAACGACGAATGAAATACCACACGGAAGGATTTTGAACAGGCTTCTGACATAGTACTCTTACATTTTCCTAAAACATGTTTTTTGATTAAAATTTGCTGATAATTAAAAATTAAATCGGCATTGATTTCATGAAAGAAATGAAAGGTTTTCCTCAAATTACTGTTGCCACAAAAATATAATACCACATTATATGATGACCAGCAATGATTATAAAAAACACCGCATGGGTTTATTTTATATTTATGATTAAAAAACGAAGTTGAAATTGAAACGTTTAGATTTATATTTCTATGTCCCATGTTTTTTTTTCGAAGCGGATGACGTCATCCTATAAGGCAGTTAAAATACGATTGCTATTTTTTTTTTCTCGTGCGTGCCTTTTGCAGTTTTGGATCCGTTTTTACTGTAACTTTGATGGAATAAATTAGATGATATTCTGGCTTGACTAAAAACTAAATGTTGTTTGCAGATATTTTTATCCTTTCTTTTTCTTTAGAAGTTTAACCCTGCATCTAAGAAATTTTACATATTGATAAAAAATGGTACTTCTCTATTATCCCGTCGACCACTTTTCATAACAAAAAACTATCGTCAAATAAACGGGAGAACGTTGCCATTGGACTATCGAAATAAATAAATAAATAAAATATAAGAATTTAAGGACACAATTGTTATTTTAATTAATGAAATAACTAATAATTCAGTAAAACATAATGAAAAATACACGCAAATGTCCAGTTAAAAACCACTCGATGACGTAACAAACACGAATAATGCTTCTGACATCAAGTAAATGGGACTGCATTTTTGGCGTTTAATCTTACAGTTTGGGATAGTTTTTTGTTATGAAAAGTGGTCGACAGGATAACAGAGGAGTACCTAAAAAATATTAGATTTCAGTGCGAAATCCTCGCACGGGCCCTCTGGTAAAAAATATTTCAGTTTTTCATGTTAAATATTACGTGCATTATCTATCTACTTTCATTAAACATTGATTTCATGCTCCTTGTATTATTACGAACATTTGAAAATACATGTTTTATTTATGACGTCATATTTGTCCAAGCCGAGGAGGATCCTTTTCATAGTTCCATGGTCCAAGCGAAATCTATTTATAATAATATAATTATTGTTCATTTTTCCTTCTAATTATAACGCAGTTTTTGACAGAAAAAGATCTTTTTAATGTAACCGATATTCTTATTTCATGTATAATAACAAATACTCCATATTTTTGTTTCAAATATCACGGAAATTCATCTTCTTTTGAATTCCTTTTAATTTTCATTTTTCACGTGAAAATCGTTCAATTGAAAATTAATTGTTGAGGAAAAAATATTTTTCCGTGTTTTTATTTATTGGCAACGATCAAAGCCCTAGCAACGATAAAGTAAAATGGTTAAATTTTATGGAAAAATGTCTATTTATTCTCTATGAAAATAATGAAATTTTTAATTATTAAAGAAAATATTTGAATAAGATCAATAAAATCTAGCCTATGTTCATTCCTGGGTTATAATCAATCTACATGCAATGATACAGAGTAATTAAATTCTCCATTTTGACGCTGGCTTCAGCCTAACATTTGCTCACAATCGGATTTATAATATTACTAGCTGTTACCCGTGACTTCGTTCACGTAACATTAAAAGAAAAATAAATGTACTAATCAAGCAAAATATATTTCACTCCCGATAATTAAAAACGTAAATAATTAACTAACTCTTTATCACATTTCATAGAAGAAAATACGATATTTCTTTGTTATAGGGGCCTTGACATAAATCAGTTTAAAAAATTTTTAATTTTGTGCCAAATAATCGCGAAAAGGAAACTGCAACCAATGGAAAACAGACGGCCAAATAAAATCGTGTAAATCGACGAATTGGGTAAAAAGAAACGTCAATTTTACCTGATAAACCATTTTACTTTTAACGACTTTGAGAAACGTTTTAACAGCCATCATTTAAAAATAATTCATTGGAAATAGTATACGCGTTTTCTTTAAATTCAATTCTTGTGTATAGGGAGGAATAATTCTACACCTAAATGCAAGGAACTTCAATTGTAAAGCTTTTTGCAGCCCAAAATTACATGTAAATGTAACACTTAAATTGCAAAGCTTTTTGCAACCCAAAATTATATGTAAACATTACTTTTGCATGTAATTTTCATTGCAAATTAACATTTATTATGGTTCAAATTAAAATTAATTTGGGTGCAAATTACATGTAAATGTTACGTTTGCATGTAATTTGGGGTTGCAAAAAGCTTTGCAATTGCAAGTGTTACGTTTGCATCTAACAGCAAATTTGTGTCCTTGGTTTAATCTATAGCTGAAACAAATCTTGATTTATTGACAATATGCTGACAGGCGATTTTTGCTCTGCAGAATAAATTGATTCATAAAGTCTGAATATGTGGAATATGTTTTTATTTTTCGCAAATTTTACTGTAATCAAGATTTTTTTTTCACCAACTATTCAAATTGAAAATAAAATAATTTTTTTCAGTTTTAATGAGAAAATGGCATAAAAATATATTAATCCGTTTTATTTCTCCTTTTTTTATCCACAAAAATGGAGTAATTTAAGTACCGTTTTTAGAGAAATTTCGTTAAAATTTACAAAAAAAAATATTAATATCTCGAAATCTAATTCAAAATTTTAAATTCTCAGAGTTTATATGACATCCTCGAATCAATGATAACTGGTATTAAGTAAATCGCGTTGCATTAAGAGGAGTAGTTGCGAAATACACACAGTCAGATTTTAACTTAATAGACTTGTGTTCAATTTTCTTTTCCTAATAATCTTACTGATGCTTGTATTATTAATCACAGAGTTCAGAGAATAAATAGAGATGAAATGTTCATGTTTGGCGTGATGCTGAAAATGCAACCCTACAGTCGGCCTAAACAACTGGCGGCTTGCTTTGAAAACCTCTCCCCGTCCAATGAATCCAGTCCTTGTTTTAAGTGCAGCCTCTCTCCATCCAATGAAGTCAGCCCTTGGGCCTAATGATTTGAGCGGTAACCGGCTTCATATTGCAAACCGATTTTACGGTTCATTACCTCTCTATTCTTTCACTGTACTCAGTGATTATTAATGTATGAAATTGATGCACGCTCCATTTGAAACATACTTAAAAAAACCCGTTTTATTACGACGTCACTTTGATCCTAGAGAAATCTCTTTTATGATATAATTCTAGTTAATTTTCTTTTCCCGGCAATAATGAAGTGAATTTTAGCAGAAAACTCACATCTGTTTGTAACTGATATTCAAGCTTATTATTAATCAGTATCAAAAAATATTTCAGTTATTCATCTTAAATATGACGTCCATTATGTATATACCTTTATTATACACTGATAGTCATGCTCTTTGTAATATTACGAATATTTGAAAATACATGTTTTATTTATGACGTCATATTTGTTCAAGCCAAGGAGGATCCTTTTCATAGTCCCATGGTTCAAGCGAAATCCTTTTCTTAGTAATATAATTATTGTTAATTCTTCTTTCTAATTATAACGCAGTTTTTGACAGAAAAAGATCTTTTTAATGTAACCGATATTCATACTTCATGTATAATAACAAATACTCCATATTGTTGTTTCAAATATCACAGAAATTCATCTTTTTTTGAATTGTTTTCATTTTTCACGTGAAAATCGCTCAATTGAAACTTAATTGTTGAGGAAAAATTATTTTTCCGCATTTTTATTTATTGGCAACGATCAAAGCCCTAGCAACGATAAAGTAAAATGGTTAAATTTTATCTAAAAATGTCCATTGATTCTCTATGAAGATAATCAAATTTTGAATTATTAAGAAAAGTATTTGCATAAAATAAACAAAAACCAGTCTATGTTCATTTCTGGGTTATAATCCACCTATATGCAAAGATGCAGGGCCATTAATTTCTAAATTTTGACGCTGGCTTCAGCCTAACATTTGTACACAATCGGATTTATAATATTATTAGGATTGGGATATGTCTAAACATACATATAAATACATATACATACATATATATGTATATATATGTATGTACAGATATGTACATGTAGATATATGTGTATACATATATATATACATATATGCATATATATATAGATGTATATATATATGCATATATATATATACATGTATATATATCACTGGCGCCCGGCTAACCGAAAGGTACCGAAAAATGTTAGGAACAGGCTTTTAAAAATGCTAATAATAAATTCATAATTTGCAGCATTCTATCTTTCACTGTAAGATTTTATTTGTCATAAAATAAATAAAAATTTGCATCAATTTTTACATCTTAAAATATTATGTTTTACACTTGGTAGATGACGCCACCAAATTGACGCGAGAATGATTTTTCGAAAATTTCGTTAAAAAGTTAACAGTTGGGAAATAAAAAGGCCTAAAAAGGGAACTAATCACAGCTGTCTGTACAAGTGTCATATAAACACAGAACATTAATTTCACATGAAACCTGAAATTATGCGAAAAGAAAAAAAAATAATACTTACGAACAAATTAAAAATACATGTAATGCAGTGGGCTTGGACACAGAGTTCAGAGAATAAATAGAGAAAAAATGTTTACGTTTGGCGTGACGCTGAAAATGCAACCCTACAGTCGGATGAATCGGATGTTAGCCGTATTTTTTTAATGAATCGTCAAAGAGTCGTTCATATGATAGTTTCTTGATTTGGAACTTGTGTTTCTTAATGGCAACGGTGTTCATTTGTTTATATCACTAATCTGTTGCTGGTAGCTGCTTATTTTTAATTTAGAACTTAAAACATTATAATTATTTAGTTTTTGAAGGTTTTAGAGAATATGATGACGTAATACAATGTAGATTAAATAAGGCAATTGTTCGATTTATAATACGGCATCGGAATGCTTAAGCCCAACATGGCCGCGATATGTTTTTTCTTTCTTTTTCGAGGATGGGTGCGTCCCGGTATCGTCACATTAGCGTATTATATAAATAGATGCTTCTTGTAATTGTTGGTACGTTATTTATTTAACTATATATGAAATCTTAAAAAGATGTTTGTGATGACTGAAGAAAAAATGGATTACGCCATATTGTATATCAAAGTTAGAAAAAAAAACATTGTCTATAACTGTATTGCGTCAAATAGTTCATTCGCTTGTTAATGGCTGCATATCTATCGAAGTGAAACATAATGAAATTTAGTCTACAATGCATAAATTTGGGGTGGGCCCGGATTATGGAAAATTTAAATATTGAAAAACGTTGTTTAAAGGCCTTAACTTTTATTGCATTGACTTAGAAGCTCGAAATGTTTACAAAACAATGGGGCCGTGGATTTTAATATTTGATATCATTTCAACTTGATACCTCCGGCCGTTGCTTTAAAAAAAAAAAAAAAAAAAAAAAAAAAAAAAAAAAAAAACGGTCTTGACAGATAGACTGTCAGACCAATTTGTCGCTTTATAAATTGACAAATATTTTTTGATTCAGGAAAGGAGGCCCTGTCTCCTGATTTCCTCGTTGTTCTATTAATTTGGTAATCGTAATTATAAAATCAATAACACTTCAGGTGTACTTTTTGACGCTTATCCTATGTTATGTCATAACAAGAAAGTAAAATTATAATAAATAAACATTTTTGAAAACGCAAAACACATTTGAAATCCCGATTTCAGCAATTACACACCACAGCCATACAAGTACTTCCATTCTTTTGTGCAGCCCTCTATATAATCTATATATTTATTACTATTAATTGTACGGTATAATACTGGCAGCTGGGATGCCAGTATTATACTGTAAAATCAAAAAAAAAAAAAATTGCAGTATAGTCTTCTAATTTAATATCAAGATCTGCCATCATTCAACTGGGCTAAACTATGCGTCTATAGTATGTAAGTTTTTAGAATCTGACAATTCAATCAAAACTTTTAACACAGATAATTAATTAAGAATTTGAACTTTTTTATGGACATTCGTTGTTAAAAAACGAGAAATTCTTTAAAATTCGTTTTCCCGCTTCGCGTCGTCGTTACGAAGTGAATAAGACATTGACAAAACTTAGATTTAAGTTGGGGACATTTTTGAGTTATGGCTTAGTATGACTTCCTCCAAGTTTGGCACAACAACAATATGTCGATCGAATGAATTCAACTTTAGGTGATGAAGCTCTATCTAAACTAACAGTTTATGAATGGTTTACAGAATTCCATCGTATAGATGTTAGGGTTTCAGTGACAAACATTGTGAATGTCGATCAAAAACTGCTGTGATTCCTGAAAATACCGATGCTTTGCCAAAATGAACACTTTAAATCGTCATGAAACATATACCAAAACTGAGGCATTCTTTGAATATTTAAAGGACCTAAGTGCATTCAATTTTACATGATTATTTGAAATTGGAAAAATTAATATGAAATATAATTCATAAAATATAATTCAACAGGATGACCGTGCCAAAAGATCTTGAAAGATTCAATCCTGTGTCGTAAAACATGCCTGTGACATTGTAACAGATGAAGAAACTTGGATTAATATCAATGAACATGAAACAAAACAGCATTTCAAATCTTTGGATATTTGAAAATGAACACAATCCGATAAAATTCTACCTCCACGAAGTGCTAAAAAAAAAAAGATTGCTTCGTTTTTCATAAATCCAGCCATGTAGTAACTGCTGTTTTGAAGTATATTAGAACAGGGAAGGCTAATTTGTATACGACAGCTTGTTTGCCAGATTGCTAAACTCAAAAAACAAAATGTGCAACGCCACATTAGACTTCATCGTGACAGTGCAATCTCGCACAAAACATTTCAAATTGTGAGTTATTTGAAACAAGAAAAAAGATTCGATGAATTATAGTCCTTATTTCCCAGATTTTGCACCCAAGGACCTTTACTTATTCTGATGCATCGAAAATAAAATGGTTACCGATTTGTATTTCCTCCAGATGCAGCTAACGTGAAATCACATGTTTCTGCAATAGAAATTTCTGAATGGCATACCAGTATTAAACGTTGATTTATTCGAATGAAAAAGTACATAGCTACAAAAACAAAATAGTATTTAAAAAGCATTTAAACACTTTATTTTAATACAAAGGTCTTTTATGCATTGTATTTTGAAAACGTAAGTACTCGTAGCAGAAAGCAAGCATTTCTAAGACAATCTCTTTTTCTTCTAAACACTATATCTAAACCTTTGTCTGAAATATTTTTAAAGTGTGCATTTATATCTTTTAGTGTCGATTTCATCAAAGAAAATGACATAATTAGGAAGTTTCACGCCATTTCCTTGAACCAACTTTTATTTTTATCAAACTGTAACGATTAGGGTTTACTGTCAGTCCATTACAAGTAGGTTAAGAAAATGACGTGAAACGTGTGTATTCTCTTTGTAAACGTGACGCTGGTCGCGGTCTAATTTATCTTTGATTTTACAAAAATTAAAAAGTTATATCTGGCATTATCAATTTTCAAGAAAGTCGATGTCTCAAAATTAATTGCTATGTAGTTTTTCAAAGATGTTCTCAAATACTAATTGATGGACTTCTTCCTGTTTTCGCTAAATTGACAGATAATGGTGTCAAATTTTGCTTTCCTTACCTGAAATTTAAAAATAAATAAATAAAAAATGCTTCTGACTAATTATAAGTTTAAGATTTTATAATTGGCAGTTACTATGGTTGAAGTGGGAACTTGTTTAAAAATAGCTATTAGGTTTATAGCATCAGCATTTCTGATTGTGTCTCTCATTGACCTAGCTCTAACGCTGATTTGTGATACTGATCTTTTCCGAAGACGTACGCATCAAAACATGGTAAGCATCAATCACGCCATAGAAATACTTATCGACTTAAGCCTGATGTTTGTTTCATTCCTTCTGATGTTTGGAAGTTTTTCATGCGCTGTGATGTTACTATGGCTGAATACAGCTCCACTATTTATCTTAGCCGACAGCATCCAAATTATTCTGGACGTAAGATATCATCCCGAGCTATCGAAGACCGTCGTGGGTTCTTGTTTGATGGTTCTAGTTTTATATATAATCTCTACCATGGTCGTTGCAGTTTATTATAGCAGAGTCACCACGGCTACGCTGCATAGCCTGCAGGATCAAGACTTGTCTTTGATCACGATAGTCCCTCAGGGATTCTCACCGGAGACACCAGAAACTTCTTCAACCCAGCCTTTTCAAGATAATTCTTCGGGAAGAAGAGGTGGCAGAAAAACTGAGGCATGCCTACTTCACATTCATGCAGGTGAACCCGCTGCAAACCGGCGAGAAATTTATACAACAGACTAGGTTCTGGAGGAACCGAAGCAAAAATTGTTTTTAAACAAAAAAAAAAAAAAAAAAAAAAAAAACATGAACTAAACCTTATGAACTAAATTGCTGTTTTAGATTTACTAACTTTTAAATATTTTTGATGAGATTGACTAGCATATCGTTCCGTTAAATTGTTTGAAAGGAAAAATGTTTCTATTGCGAAAAAATAAACTAAAGTTATGTATGTAACCATTGGAAATGAGATACTTTTATGTTAGCTGAGAGCCAGTGATCGCCAAATTTTTTTAATCTCGCCAATCTTTTTTTTTTTCCTCGACAATCTTTTAACATTATTTAATAACAAATATTTTAACATTGCAATATAATATCTTAAAAAACTTACTTAAAAATAGCTAAAATATAATCATAATAAAATACGTAAACACAAACACATTAATACAAGTAACGAAATCTCAAGAACTGAATTGAAATCAAAATTCAAATCATTTGAATTGAAACGGTTGTAATTCAAATGATGCCAGTTGAAACAAGATTTGACGAGTTGTCACTGGTACCCAGCTAACATAAAAGTACCGAAAATGACTTATATCTTGTTTTTACTTTTTTTAAATATAAATAACACTATCTTTCATGTAACACATAATTTGCGATAAAAAATGTTTTAACATTTTTATTTCTAGCCTTTTTAAGTCTGTGAATCGAGTATCTCTAATTTTATTCCATCAATAATCTTCAACTTACCTTCTCGCTTAGGTACAGATGTCGCAGACATAACGAGATTTCTTTTTGGCGCCAAAATAGCGATTTTTTTGCCAGGCGTGGTAATTCGGCGATTTTTCCTTCGCGTTTTGCTTCAACCTGCAATTTTACAATAAAATATGTGTGTTTTATATAATACAGCTAAAAATGTGCGTAAATAAAATAAAATAATGTAAAACTACTTAACAAATAAAATTAAATGTGTATGTTAAATAAAAATAATGTGCGGAAATAAAAATAATATGTGTGTTAAATAACAATGTGTATTGACAAAATAAAATAACACTAACCCCCAGTGCGTCTGCGACATCTGTTCCCTAGCTTATATCTTAAGGCTCCCGGAATCAGTTTCACAGCCAAGATTGACATTAAGCATGAACGGGAAAATGGCAACTTAGGATACGATTAAATCTTATAACATAAGTATAAAAAAATAGTTTTTTTAAATACACACTTTTACAAGCATTCAATGTTTATCTTCAAAATCACGCCTAATTTCTTGACTGCAATTCATGATTTTTCAAAAAAAAAAGTCCGTTACAATACATTAATTCGGCGTGACCCCCACCCAAATTTGGAAAATTCACTGTTTTTTTTTTTTTTTTTTTTTTTTTTATGTTTGGTAGAAAGCACGCGCTATTTAAAGTACCTATTCGGGGTTTGTAAATTGTTTTCGTAACGCATAATCATAATTTAATCTATATATTTAAAACGCTAAGCGTTTTCTTTCGACAATCCGTGAGAACAGACTACTGCATCAAATTACATCATTCTTTTTTTTTAAATGAAAGATATTTGGACACAGATTTGTTATCGTACATTCGTTTGTTGAAAAATTTTATTAATTAGCAGTAATTTTAAATAAAAAATTTACTTCTGCGTATGACGTCATAAAGTCGGCAATCGGTTAACTCCCACTGTTGCGAGGCACAGAGTAACGAGGAACTCTGTGGTTGCGAGTTTAAAAGAGAAATAATAAATATTAAAGGCACGTGGTTTTTAGGCTGAATTTTTTAATTTGCAAGTTAAATTTCGGTAAAAATATTTATCGCGCGCGATTTTATGAGCGAATAAAAATTCATATTTATTATGACGTCACCGGAATATTGTCCATTGGGTTTATTTTATCATTATGCATTATAACTTTGTTGATGCCATTTTTTCATTATAATTAAATACAAAATATATTTTTATTTGTATACATGGTGTTTAAGTTTAAGCATAAAAGTAACGTATATAAAGTACGTGTGAAAAGTTTGCGCCGTTGAAAATGACGTTATGCCTAACTTGAAATGCATTTTAACATTGATAAAACTAAAGAGAAAAATTTATACGATTGTGTCAACATGACGTAATTTTAACTGATCTTTCCATTCTTTAGAATTGGAGCCTTTATTGATTGCTTCATCTTGATTGCATACCTTGATTACATGTTTTTTTTTAATTATAGGTTAGAAGATTTCATTTTTTTATAAAAAAAAAATTCACAAAAGTAAAGGATTTCAGGAAAATTAAAATGATTAAAAATGGTGTTATGGTAGAAAAAAAAACTTGAAATAATGATTGTATTTTTAGCGAGAATAAACAATATAAGGCTAATATTTTATAGGAATTATTTTGGTAGGTTTATTATGAGTTCATTTAACAGTTCCTTATTAGCGACAAAGTCATATTTCTTTTGTGAAATTGAATGAATTTCACTTGATTTGTGAATTTCTCTGTGAATTTCTCCTTCGATGTCAAAAAATGGTAGTCTACTTTTGGACGCCATCGAAAACACAGTGGCAATTTTTAGAAATGTATAACGGTTGTGGACAACAAACGGCGCTATCACTTTAGCTTTCATCGCACTTACATCACTTCTAAATACTACAAATTTCTATTTTTTACTACATTTTACAATTTCAATTCTTACATTATCAATTAGAAAAAGATTAGATTTCGACTGAAATTTATTTGAAAACTGCCGCTTAACTTAACGACTTTTTAAATAATTTTCAAGCATGAAATGTGTTTCAATTATATCTTAACAATGATCAGCAGTTTGCTTCAATAATGTAAAATAGCCCCTGAGAAAGTTGCCACAATTGAAAATAGATTTCTCTAATCATCATAAAAAGTGAATAATAATAATAATAATAATAATAATAATAATAAATCCTGATAAATCATAAGATAGATTATCCATAAGATAGAGCTAAACTAAAATCTGTCAAAAAGAAAAAAAAACTATTTTCAGTTTATGTTTAACATAAAATTGATATGTTGAATCCGCTGACGTATATGTTAAATCAGAATATGCTAGGAATTGTATTTTTTTAAAGATCCATTGGGTATTTAACTGTAGAAGAGGGAAAAGATCCCCCCACCCCCCGACTGTGATGGAAAAGGGATAATCATTCTGATTATGTAAAGGAACCGAAGAAACCATACAAATAAATTACACTTGAAAACATTAAAAATCTCCCTCATCTGAAGATTGATTTATTATTGCAAAAAAAAAAAAATTCTTCATCTTTACATAAAAATTGATTAGCTTAAAACAATGGATGCGTTTTAGAAGGTATGGATTTGAAATGAACGATGATTAAAGAGGACATTAAAAAAATTTTCATTTAAACATTTTAAAACTTTTTTGTAACGTCGAATTTCGACGGTGTTTTTGGGCAGATGCAATGCACTTGCACATTCTCATAGGAGCTCCTTCGATTGCATTATCACGGGGGGGGGGGTGCTTTATTTACTATGTTCTTTTATTTACTGAATATATGAGATGAACGTAGAAATATACTATTTGTCTGATACTTCATAGGTCCATGAAATTTTCTTTCTTGTCGTGAGGAATAGGGCGGTAATGTCAAACTGATTTGCATTACACAGTTGTTTACGGATTGTTTGTTTGGAGTTTGAATCGGGAATAGTACTGCATTTCGTTGAGGGAGAAAACTTTTAAAATAAAATATTTGAAAGACTGTTTCATACGCATTTTTCTTAAATAACAAAGAAGCTTATTTTACTGATAGTATTATAGTATTTTTCCCGTCAAGTTTTGACGGGTTCCATCTAGTTAATATTAAATTGTTAATTGATAAACGTGTGTTTTTAAAATTATTTATTTTTCTTTATTCTTTTTGGTACTTTTCCGTTAGTGGGTCGCCAGTCAAAAATGACTTTTCGATTAGCGCGTCGCCAATTGTAACCATGAATTAAACAAAATAAGAATATTTATTATCATGGAAATTTCATTAAGACAACATAAATAAACAAAAACGAAAAATTATGCTCAAGCATAGATTATGTAACACTTTCCAACATTTACAAAATAATTTTACAAATCTTTACCATTTAATAAGGTGAAAGATGATATCTAATTAAACAAGAGATGACAACGGATGACCTCCCCGGGAACCCAGCTTTCGCCTTAGAGTATAAATCTAAGTAAACAAATTGGAAAACTCATAAGAGATTTAAAAAACCAATTTCAGGAGTTACCAACAATATTTGGAAATATATCCGAATTATTTTGTGCAGCCCTGTATATGAACTATAGATTTGAATATAATACTACATAGAATGCTAAATTTTAGTTCAGTTAGGAAACGCGTAGAACAGTTTAAAATTCTCATTCTTGAATCTCCGTCAATAAACGGAAATGTACTCGAGAACCTTTGTGCTGCCCTGTATATGCTTCCCTATAGAATTTTTATATACCAAGTAATAGACAAAAAATTAGTTAAATTTAAAAACATGTTCAGCAACTGAAAACGCACTTACAGCAATTATTGTTAACAGACAGTACCGAATTATTTTGTGTGTCCCTGTAAATGAACGATGAACGCATTAGACACAATATGCTATAGTATAAGCCTCTTGTAATGCTCCTTAGTGATATGTATCAATTTAAATATATTTGAAATAGTGAAACGTTATTAAAATAAACCGCAAACGATTTTTCTCCATAGACCTTAATGTAACGAAATTCTTTTGAGTGTCCTTGTAAAGGAACCATAACTGCTATGCACACATATTCTATAGTAAACCTCCTGTAGTGCATCTCACTTCAGTGATATATATATCAATTTCAATATGTTTGAAATTGTGTAACATCATTAAAATAAACCGCAAATGATTTTTCCTCATAGACCGTAATGTAACGGAATTGTTTTGGGTGTCCCTGTAAAAAAAAAAAAAAAAAAAAAAAAAAAAAAAAAAAAAAAAAAAAAACTATAAGTATTACACACTTCATTTTCAATACCGAACATGCCATAGTAAACTTCAATAACATATATCAATTTCATGACAATCCGAATATATTTACGCTAGTTAGAACACGGACAGACAGACAGACAGACCGAATTCATAAACCCTTTTCAACTATGTTGGAAAGTGTTAAAAATACCAAGCAAAGGACACAAATTAAATCTAAACAGGCAGCATGAGGTAGCAAATGTGTTTCAGAATTTCTCAAAACATTTGAGGGGGTCGGGGCAAGAAAGTGCCAAGCCACATTTTTGGTGAAATGAATCTAACACTGTAATTTGTTGCTTAATATTGTAAATTATAATATCCAACATATAATTTGTTTATAATGTCACTTGTTGGCAGTATATGCGACAGGTTTCGTTTTTGCTTCAGATGTTTATGCCCCCATTGAAGATATCTAATTTACAAAAAACGTAATAGTAATATCATTAAAGGGATGCCATATTGTTACTCAGAATATCTCAAAAGTTACTAAGACATTGGCGAAAAAACTTTAGGTTATATATCTTGATTTGAATATTTGATCAAATTTTCAAATTGAAATATCTCAGAAGTTCAAAAATGTCGCTTGGCACTCTCTTGCCCCGACACCCTCATTTCAGTTTTGGGATGTAAGTGCCACATAAATTCAATAAGGTACCCATCTAAGAACTGGTGAGCAGTGCCCCACTGGCGTTTATTGCACCATTTGGCTGTGCCCCGCTGGCGTTTATTGTACCATTTGGCAGTAACTCTCTTTAAACTTTGGCCGCTCTCCAAATCACCGCTGGCGTTTATTGCACCATTTGGCAGTAACTCTCTTTAAACTTTGGCCTCTTTAAACTTTGGCCTCTCTCTTGCCCCGACCCCCTCATTTCAGTTTTGGGATGTAAGTGCCACATAAATTCAATAAGGTACCCATCTAAGAACTGGCGAGCAGTGCCCCACTGGCGTTTATTGCACCATTTGGCTGTGCCCCGCTGGCGTTTATTGCACCATTTGGCAGTAACTCTCTTTAAACTTTGGCCACTCTCCAAAGCCACTCTCCAAATCACCGCTGGCGTTTATTGCACCATTTGGCAGTAACTCTCTTTAAACTTTGGCCTCTCTCTTGCCCCGACCCCCTCATTTCAGTTTTGGGATGTAAGTGCCATATAAATTCAATAAGGTACCCATTTAAGAACTGGCGAGCAATGCCCCACTGGCGTTTATTGCACCATTTGGCTGTGCCCCGCTGGCGTTTATTGCACCATTTGGCAGTGCCCCACTGGCGTTTATTGCACCATTTGGCAGTGCCCCGCTGGCGTTTATTGCGCCATTTAGCACTGCATCACCCACATTCGTTTCACCGCTGGTATGACAGCCAGTGTCAGGGTCTATGAAATTCTAACTGTGATTGACAGTGAAATGTTGATAAGCGACTTTTTTTTAAATCTGCTGTCTTATCCCCTTTTCATCAATTTCTTTTTGTAAATAAGCTTTCGTCTACTTCCACAATTTTCTTGACTTCACCGATTTTAACTTTTTTCCGAGACATTAAAGAATTGGCACATACCTCCCTCATGTAATTATTCCAATCCACAATAGTGTTGTGGCTCAATTTGCATCAGTAGTTCGGAAAATTTAATTGAAGTCAATTTCTGGCACCATAAATCTAACGGCATTCAGTATAGAAATTCGTTTTAAATTCTTTTTTTATTATTATTCCGGCATGAAGGAACGTTACAACGCCATATTTTTGGTGCTGTGTTTGAACCCACAGAGTAACCACAATACAACTTCATCGGATGATTTTGTGAACAAAATGCCACTTGAATGCCACATCTGTGTCTATAAATTTTATAATTCTAGCCTATCAAGAAGTGAATGAAAATCGATTGCCAAATTCCATCTTCACACACAAAAACTAAGTTGAGTGCAATAAAAGAGTGAAATAAAACAAAAACCTTGTTGCGAGAATGCTTTTAATTTTTTGCCAATTGGCTGTCGTCCCGATTACGGAACTTCTTTCTCTAAAGATGTGTCTTTGTAAATTCATTAAGATAAAAATAACTTTTAGATAAAATTAACTTGACCCGCTTTGACCCAAAAATGATCCATTAATCGAAAGTTCTCGAACATGTGACCCAGCCCAATAGTCTTCTCGTGCCCGAAAATGGTCCTATACAAAATTTAGTCAAAATCGTTTGAACCGTTTTTTAGATACAATTAGCTTGGCCCAGACCCAAAATGACCCACTAATCGAATTTTCTCGAACATGTGACCTAGACCAATGGTTTTCTTGTGCTCCAAAACGGTAGGATACAAAATTTCGTAAAAATCGTTAGAGCTGTTTTTAAGATAAAATTTGCATATATATATATAAACCACAGACACACACACAAGATTTGCTCGTTTTAGAATATATGATTTATAGAGATTGTTTGAGTTTTTTGCTATTATTTATGTACTTCTTATTGGTGTTTTTATTATTATTATTATTATTATTATTATTATTATTATTATTATATTATTTATGGGGCTGTACATATATACGTTATCAACATTTTGTTAAGTTTGGATTCTCTCAACCTCCTTACGATATCATACGTTATCATTCCTCGAAGTCCCCCACCCCCTAATAATTTCGTTATCAATTTCTAAAAAAAAAAAAAAAAAAAAAAAAAAAAAAAAAACTTTTTCTTTTTTTTTTCTTTTTTTGCGTTTGCAGTGATATACATGTATGGTTATACATTTATTATTGCAAACTTTACGGATTCAAATGAAGAGAAGTCAATAAAATATCATTATTATACATATGAAATAACTTTATATCAAATGACATCTAAAAGAGGTAGTTACTATTTAAAAGTATTTGAAAATAGCTTATTGTCACATAATTCATGCATTCAACAGTAAAGTTGTCTTTTCGTATATGCTCCCTTCACAGGGAGGGTGAAAGCAGAACTTCTTACAACAAAAACAAGTGGACAACATTCTTTTTCTTTCTTTACTAAACTAGTGAACACAAGTGTCATTTCAAACATATTTCGCATCTGGTTTCTCCAATACCTTATATGCGCATATGGCAGAAGAACAGCAATATTTCGAATGTTAGGGTATTCCATATTTTGGAATGAATTGATTTTATAATCATTTAATGGCTTTAATACTAACCTTATATTTTCATAAAAATAGATAAGACTAAAAAAAAGCTAACAAATTATTTTAAAGACGGTATTAAAAAAAAAAATATTTTTCCACGCTCAACAACTCAAAATTTTGAGACACATTTTCAGACTCATTTTGAAAGTAAAAACATGAAACTTAGCGGTGTGATTTATGAAGAGATTTATAAGGGACCTGTGTTTTTATTTTTCGTTCAATTAATTAGAAATTGATTTACAAACAATTGTTTTCACAGTACGATATATTTTTTAGTTGTTGTTTCCAGCCCTATCGCTTCGAGAAATTCGGTTCAAAATGTCCACTTTGACAGCATTTTTTGAAATATATTCTGCCTTTATCAAAAAATCGAGACAATACGGACATTATAAAGTTTCTGAATAAGAGAACCTGCCAATTGGATGCATTTTAGAGCAAAAATTAGCTTAAAAATGTGTCTCAAAATAAGCAGTTTGGATTTGAATACACCCTTAATGTAAAAAAACAGTCATATTTTTTTTTCTTTTTTGGTTGGATAAAAAATGATAACGATATCAAAAGACAACCCCCCCCCCTCCCCCTAGAGATATCTTACGATATCAAGTGCCAGACCCCACCCCTCCCCCTAAAGTGATAACTTTATATATGCACACCCCCTTGAGGTACGTATTGTGAGCTATGCCACGAGATTCGGGAAGCGAAATCGTGTTTATTTGTGAATTTTCTTTCAAAGTTCCGGAGTGAGAAAATTTCGTAACAATATCGATTTTTCCTCAATGTCTTATAATATTTAATCTTGTGCACGGAAATAGAAAAGTCATCATTCTCGAAAGTGTCGCAACTTAAAAAGGCTATAATTATGAAAAGTATATCGCTTAAAATTTCTGAACACACCCAAAACAATGGCGTAGCAATAATTTATCTTCGAGGAGGGTCTAAAACTTTCCATTTCAATAAAAATCCCTTTTATTTCATAATGTCAAGAGCAGTTAAAGAAATAATTTTCAGATGGAGAAGTCAAGACGACTCGAAGGGGAACATGAAATATGTATATAATTGTAAAAAAAATAAAAATAATAAAGGGTGCTTATGTTTAGTCACAGAAAAATATTTTAGATAAGAAAAAAAATAATAATAAGATTTTTATATTAATCATTGCAAGATTTTTAATGACATCTATATTAAATTTTCAATTACGAAAATTTCAATTGAAATTGAAAATTTCAATTGAATTTTCAATTAAAAATCATTTTACTGGTGAAATAGCTTTATAAATGGTATGAAAAAGTGGTTTAAGTTAGCTTTTGTTTCTTTGATTCAGTTAATTTTACAGATAAGGTATGCAGCGTTTGTAATGATTTAGTTACGGCAGAAAATAAAATAAAATTAATTGGCCAATTTGATGTAGAACGGTCGTATAAAATTATAAAAAGTGTAACTTTTTGAAAATGAATGAGAGTTTTATTTCAGTAACATAATATTTTTCTGAACTTAATTTTAAATAATTTTGCATTTTACATTGTCCACTCATCTCCAACAGGTAAAAAAGTAAAGCACGTTAGTTTGGAACACCCTGTGTATT
The DNA here is from genome assembly GCA_963931845.1 of Maratus michaelseni. NCBI lineage: Eukaryota > Metazoa > Arthropoda > Arachnida > Araneae > Salticidae > Maratus > Maratus michaelseni. The sequence goes on along the minus strand of OZ007591.1, from coordinate 154,851,151 downwards.
TAGTGCTTGGAGCTAGTTTACTCATAAAAACAGCTCTTTTAAACCTTTAAAAAAAAGTTATAAAACTTGGAAAAGTATTTTAAAAAAACAACAATTATGGATATGAAGTATAATGTCTGTCAGTGAATTTAGCATATAATTACAGTGATCAGTGCAGACTTGCCAAGTCTCCTGATTTCGATGGAAGACATGATTTTCACATGTATTCCCATTCTCCTGATTTTTTACATATTTCTCACATTTTTCAGCATTCTATTATTTTACCCTCAAATGTACCAGGATGAAAACTGCAAAGCAGGTATACTTGTTCTTCAGTATAATTGATAAGTAGTACTATTTATTTAATGTGATAAACTGCAGTTAGATTCATTATATAAATGATGAATCTTTAAGAGTTTTTGATTGTTACTATGTACATGATTTTGACTATCAATAATTTGTCTCGATTAAGACTTATTTATAACCCTTACTACAGTTTTATATGTGTTCATGGAGAAACAAAACTTATGCCTGTAATATGTAGTTAATTTAAAAGTATGTCATCCTAAACATCATATATGCTTAAGTGCATTTTACATGTAAGAAGTACATGTATTTTTCTTATTTGAGTAAGAGTGATATACTTCTTTTTAATCTTAAATAATAATAAAGTCTTGTTTAAAATTCAACTGTAATAAAGTTATTTACACTTAAAAATTAATAAGTTTCTACGAAAAAAAAAACAATAATAACTCCTGATTTCTGAAATAAAATCTCCAGATTTTTGGCTTTCAGAACTTTGCAAGTCTGTACTGAATAATAACAGAAAAAAAATCATATATATAAAAATGATATGTACCCAAACCTTATCAGTATCTATTTTATGTCAAGGTCTAACATAATATGTTTCATGACATAGTATAATTCCATGAGATTACTGTTTAAGTTCCCGGTGTTCCGTATATTAAAAAAATTTTGTATTTATTGAATGCGTATATAAAAATGATTTTTGTTGTTTTGTTTTCTTTCTTTTAACGCTTGAATTATTACCAAAAAACACCCAACGCTTAGCCACAAATAAATATATAAACTAGTAAATCTACAGATCAGGAGCCTCAACGTCTGCTCTGAAAGTCAATGTTTTTTTTATCTCACTTTTCATAATATTTAACATCTTGCAATCCGAAAATTAATTTTTTTAAATTACTACATACATATTTATACGCTTTTAAAATAATTTGAAGGTTTCAGACATTAGAAACGTTTAATTAAACACGGTTTATGCAATAATATTCTGACATTCTTATGAACTTCTTATTCTATGTTTTAGATTAAAAAAATTCATTTCTTCAGGGAGGCAGTGTCCCCAGGAACCCCCCCCCCCCCCTAATTTAACAAATTTATATTCGTGATTTACTATTGATTGTGTGAATGATTCTAGTATATCTTGGATTTCGTTCTACACAGTGGCTTTATTAGTATAAGCAAACATTTCAAAAATAATTTCATGTTATCTTTAAATAGAATTATTTACTTACCTGCCAACCACGAAACACTCGCATCTGATAGATAAGTTGAATAATATCTCGTGTACAAAAGCAACTTATGGAAATGTAAACTGAATCTTTTCACTTGTATCTATTTCAGAAATCTAGTGCTATTGCAACTTTTGTTTCGGAAAACAGTTTTGATGGTCATTCTATAATATTTATTTTACCTAAATACATCCTAATCTAACTCGATGGCTAATAAATCGCATACTAAAATCTCCCCAAAATAGCCTTATTTGGAAACTTTTAAACCTATTGTGTAATCATTCATAATCGTGCGCACTGCCAATTCACTAAATAGAAACCGTGGTTTGGCGCTATAAAGTATTTTTTGTGATAACTTCGTATGATCTCAGTTTCCAGTAATTGTGCTATTTCAGGCTGTAGGGATGCGCTTTACTAAGCTAATTTCTTTAGATTAACCATCTCGTTGTACGAGATATTATATCCTATTTTAAAAGTAATAATAATTTTGAATCACGAAAAATCCATATCTCTTCCAGAAAATGAATAATATCTCATGTGAAAATGTTTCGGTTATCATTCTATAGTAGTTAAAAGGTAACTTGTTTCAAAATAAATTCTCATTTATTTCAATAAAATATTAAAATCACTCAAAAATATTTTATTTTGCGAATAAAATATTGTAGCAAAATAATGAGAGTTATTTGAATTTTATTATTTTGATATTCTTTAAAATGTAGTTGCTAGGTTACAATTAAATTAAAGAGGAAAATAAAAATACATACATTTTAAAATTTGCAAAAAATGATAAAATAAAATGCATTATATTATTAGAACAGATGTATAAAATTGCACCAAACATTGTACACCTAATTTAAAAAATCTGACGAATGTATTAACAAAATTTCAAATTAATTTGAATAATTTAAGAACTGACTTGATAAATTTTAGCCTTCATAACTTACATATTAAATACATTAATCAAATGCGCCATTTTATTTTCAATGGATTAAAATTTTCAAAATCGTCTGAATTCCCATAGGAAAGCATTATGACCCAAAAAGAAATGTTCTATATTTTCCGAACGAATGAACCAAATGTAACTAAAAACTATACAGCTAATTCCGGGTATCTCACCAACATACCTACCAAAAATCAAACAAATCGGATCATTTTTGCGACAGTTATCGCGGAACAGACAGACAGACAGACAGACAGACAGACAGACGGACAGACATACAGACAGACAGACAGAAACCAAAAACTTTTCGCGTCTCCACAGTAAGCCTTCACTGACGTTTCGGCAATAAATAAATAAATTTGAAATTTTTTTTAATATAAGTTCAAGTTTATTAACCATTGGGAAAATGGTTGTTGCTTTCGGTCGAGAATGGACCAAATGATGTTCGCATTTTACTATTTTAACCGTTTTTAACGAAATTCTGTAACTTTAGAAGAATTTTTTAAGCGTTTTTAACGAAATTCTGTAACTTTAGAAGAATATTTCTTGAATAGGCAATAGAAATGCATAAAACCATTACAAAAATGCTAAAGTTACAAAAAGGATGGATGCAAATTATCAGATATGAAAAATAAAGTAGAAATTTGGTACTTTCGTGTACTCTCGGGTTACTTTCGGCCCCCAAGGATGAAATATTTTTGTTTCTATTTTCATTAATATATTGTAAATTTGGTACTTTCGTGTTATAGCGGCCCCCAAGGATGAATCGCAATGCGACCAATATTTATCGCCAAATTATAAAGCATGTATGACATTATAATAATATATGATATATATATACAACATTTCTTAACGTATGTGGCCAAGTTATAGTCATATATGATGTATATATATGACATGTGTATAGGATGTATATACGACATATAAGACGCAAATAATATGTGTATAATGACGTATATAGCACATATAGGAGTGTTTGGAATATATATATGCGTATATAGGATGCATATATAAGCTTTGCGATGATCTTGGGGAAATCCATAAATGCAACCTGGGAATAATCATAATTGTGGGGGCCGTTATAACACAAAAGTACACTAAGTTTTTTTTTTTTTTTTTTTTTTTTTTTTTTAAACTTTTGGAACATTTTTTCAACGGTTATTGTAATTTGTTAAATTATTTTCTTTTCTTTTTCTTTTAGTAAGTTCAAAAATTTTGACAAAAATTTCATTTTTTTTTTTTTTTTTTTGCCAGTTTGTAAATTTTTTTATGATAATTATTTTAAATTATCATATTCAGGAACTCGGTCAATCACTACTTTCAAAAATATTTCATCGCATTCATTTTTATATTTATAATATTTGATTTAAATAGTCTATCTCTGTACTAATAAAAGAAAGTTTGGCTCTGTTTCTCTGTGTGTGTGGTGGCTAGGAAAATCTATCGCACCTACAAGTCTGAAAATTTCGGTGATGAGATGATAGTCCAAGGCAAGTCTTGATGCATCTGAGCCTCAGATATTTTTTTATTTTTTGATAATTAGCCGAGATATTAATTAAAAACTCATTAAAAACTCGCATCTTTCTTTCCGAGCCGGCAAAAGCTGTCGCGTATTCCCAGAACCCGATTTACGCATTGGGAAAAAATAAAAAACTGAACGCGTGGTTTTTTTTTGTGTGTGTGTGTGTGTGTGTGTGTGTGTGTTATTTCGTAGTTTTTTTAAATCGACCAAACCGTTTGGTACAGTTAAAATTCGAAAACATATTCGGAAAGATCATACCCTTACGTCTTAATTGCCGCAATGAATTCGAAAAAAATATCGTTGTTAACCCTTTGAAAAAAAAAATTCAAGAAGGGTCGTTTTCCCGAAAGACGTTTTCCCCCTTATGGCAACGCTCTTCTAGGGTGCAATTTTAGAGGTACCGACAAACAAAAAATATGATCTTAAAGTTGAAATCTTCTAATCGACGGTGTAATTGGTTTTAAAAAATACAAATTTTAACCCTTTCAAAACTGAACGCAGGTCACTTCGCACCTCACGGAGACGATATTTTTTGTATGCTAAAAGTAACTAAACGTCCATATTTCGGCACAATCTTTTTAGAGCATTTCGGTAGACCTGAATTACATTACCTAGAAAATGTTGGACGTATAGAGGTATTTAAAAAATAAAATCTGAAAAATTTTTGAAAAAAAACCCGCGAAAAAACGCTCTGCATCGACTTATGTTTTCACGACTAAATATACATATTTTTTCACGAAATTTTAAAAGAGATCTTGTATACAATTATATTTATAACTGATTAAAATTTCAGAAAGTTCGGAAGGTGAGAACTATTTTTTATTTATTTATTTATTATTATTTGTTATGTTAAAGGAGCCGACGCGAAAACAAACAACAACAACAAAATAAAGGGGAAAAGAAAACATAGTTCTTTTACAAGTAACAAATATGTTTTCACGAAATTTTTACACGGGTTTTAAAACCGTTATATTTATGATCGATAAAAATTTCAAAGAGTTCGGACAACAAGAACTTTTTTTTTTTTTAAACTATGATCCTTATTTATAATTCCTTACGATCTTATGTGAAAAAACAGGAATATATCTTCTTACGAGCACTTTTACCACGAGATATCAATATTTTTGGCGAATTTTTCATTTAAAAATACAAGTTCATACAAAATCGGGTTAAAGATATATAATCATACAACATTGAAGTTTGTTTAAATTTATTATCACGAGCCCGGCCAACGCCGGGCGGGACAACTAGTTAAACTAGGAAGAAAAAAAAAAAAAAACATTTCTAAATCTGAAAATGGTATAAAACTCGTAAACTATCTTTAATAGACATGAAAACATATTACATCTGTTAAAATCAATCGATTTCAATGATTCGAAAATAAATTTTATCTGGTGACTTTCTGTACTAAAATAAAACCGTCATTGTGACAGCAGTTTCCTTTATTCCGATTGTCTGCCACAAAAGCAATTGCCAAAAGCGTTCCACTTCTGAAAAGAAACATAACGAACGAAGAAAGAAATCTCGAAAAATCAATATTCATCGCAAAAATAATAAAAGGGAATACTAGGAAAAGTTATTGCTTGTGATTCCATTAGATTTTTTTTTTTTTTTAAGTTCGCGTTGTTTTGTATAGCTTTGCATTTTAGTATTTACCAAATGCATATAAAGGGATTAAAAGTATTTCGAGTGATAAAAGTATGAATAACATTTTAATACTTACTGAATGAGTATGCGTATAAAGAGATTTAAAGTTAGTTAAAGTGATGAAGTATGATATGAATATTATTTTAGTATTTATTAAATGTGTGAATAAAGGGATTAAAAGTAATTGAAGTTATAAACGTATATTTTAGTATTTATTGAATAGGTACCGATATTAAATGGATTAAAGTAGTTGAAGTGATAAATGTATGAATATTATTTTAGTATTTATTAAATGTGTGTATAAAGGGATTAAAAGTAATTGAAGTTATAAACGTATACATAGCATTTTAGTATTTATTGAATTAGGTACCGATATTAAATGGGTTAAAAGTAGTTGAAGTGATAAATGTATGAATATTATTTTAGTATTTATTAAATGTGTGTATAAAGGGATTAAAAGTAATTGAAGTTATAAACGTATACATAGCATTTTAGTATTTATTGAATTAGGTACCGATATTAAATGGGTTAAAAGTAGTTGAAGTGATAAATGTATGAATATTATTTTAGTATTTATTAAATGTGTGTATAAAGGGATTAAAAGTAGTTATAGTTATAAAAGTATACATAGTATTTTAGTATTTATTGAATGGTACGTATGGGTTAAAAGTAGCTGAAGTGATAAATATATGCTTTGTATTTTAGTACTTGAAGGGCTCGGGTGTCAAACATGGTATCTGGTATTTTTCATTTTCTTCTGATTTTCATGTAACATTATTTAACTGCATCCTGACAAGCTTTTAAAAGGACAAGGCTTATTTTTTATTCAATATATATATAACATAATAATCAACGATATATTTTAAATATCAATTTTAATAAAGGAAATTATTTTGCTCATAAGTCAAATAAAATAAAATCTATCAAACAAAAAATGCTACACATAAGCAAACTGAAGGTCCAATCTTAACCTTTTGGCTTCGGGAACCGGGAACAGGAATCTACACTTGTTGTTTCCTTACGGGAAGATTAGGATGTCTGCTTCCCCCTTTTGAGTACAGGTGACGAACGCAGGGGAGCCAGTAATTAGCACATCTGTTTCTCGTTAACCAAATCTGGTCTCACCTGCGGATTATTTCCCCGAATGTAAACGGAAGAAAACATATTATGGCTCTGCTGTAAATGTGAATGATATTTAGAAAATACTTTTTTACGATGAAAATTTTACTTAATTGCGGTAGTCAAATACAGTTTTTGAGCAGTATAATTGAACGATTTCATGAAAATTTTAAATATTTACCATATAATAAATAAAAGAAGATATATTCAAGCAAATCCAACTATACAAACTGAGTGTAACGTAAAAATGTATCTTTGTTTTTTTAATTATTTATGGGGAATTTAATTTACTTAAATTTGAGATTGGAATTATTTTACAGACACAATGCACTATGGTCATTTAATAAAATTACATTTTTCTTAAAATATTTAATAAAATATTTGTACTTTTGTTTTTTTGCATGTGAATTCTTAAAGTATTAAAAGGTATTCAGTTTATTGCACTGAATTTTTATTTTTCCAGCAATTCATGGACACGTAGAGTAAAGATTAGGTTATAACTATATAACAATCTTTTGCGTTTAAATTTTTAAACTGCGATATGTATATTTTTTAAATAAATTTTTCCATTAAATATAGTTAAAAAAAATTATTATAGTTTTACATATTCTGTTTTTGAAATATCTCATAATTTAAATAAAATAAATTAGCATACAATAAGCTATAAAAAGTATATACATCTTTATAAATTTAGAATTTTTATTCCTTTATAAATGGTACTATTTAGTTTGTACACGTATACCAAAAATTAAAAGAAATATTTTTTTGTTTAAATGTATTCATGGAAATACTTCTATTATTAACTAGAAGATGGAAGTTAATGTTCATTATTAAGTACATAATAGTGATTAAAAGATGGAATATTCGTTAAAGGTTTTGCACTAAAATCTAGAATTTCAAGCAATAATGATGATCAGATAATGATGGAAATAACCATATTCATACAAAGAAAAAAAATTATACGGAAAAAGGCAAGGTTTGGCATTAGAAAGATCAGTTTGAGCCACATTTCTATTGACAGTCATTCTTGGAATACGGAAATTTTGTGTAAAAATATTTTTAAATCTTGCTTAAGAAAAAAAAAAATCTTTACATTCTTTAAATTTAAATTGTGCAAATAGGAATTGCAAATTTCTATTCACGGCTAAGTATTAGAAAGAAACCTTTATAATTATATTATGTTAAAAAGTGTACGTGATTTTTATAAAATATGTTATTAAATGATATTGAAATATGTTCGACGTAGATGATTCAATATTAATTAACAATACAGATTAAAAATATTGTCCCTTGTATACTGAATGTTATTTTCTCTGAAAACAGAAAAAAACCCTATTAATTAATTCTTTTATTAAAGTTTATTCTATTACTTACTTCCAAGCTTTTCCAAAAAGTTTAAACAAATACTTTTAAAAATTGATGTATTTTTATAATATTCAGCCGCAGCAGGAGTGGTGCCCTGGCACAAGGCGCTGAACTTGACAAGCACTTAATTGTACCGTCAGCTAGCAGTACCGATAAACCTATCTTTAACAGAAAAATTAATTCTTTTTTTTCAAAACGCTACATAAAATTGCTATGTCGTACTTCAAAATTTTGATAAGTGAGATAAAAATTATTGGTACAATTTTGGTTATTTAAAATTTTTAGTGTTTTTTTTTTTTTTTTTTTTTTTTTTTTTTTTTTTAATGAAACTTATTCTCTGAAATAAGCATCATGTTTAATATTAAACGATGATAAAATATTTCAAATTAACAATACAATATCAAAATACTCGCACTTTTCGCGAGTGTAGCAAAATGGGGGGGGGGGGGGGGGGGGCTTAGAGTGCTGAAGCTGTCTCTCCGAAAAATAGAGGTTTGGATACCGCACTGCATCGCTCATATATTATATTATCTCTTTCACTGCAAACAGAATGTAAAACCCTTAATAATAATAATTATTACATTAAATAGAATTTATTCTATGCGGGATTAAATATGGGGAAATTTCTTTACAAATTCGTGTGCATGAATTATGAAATCATTAAAAGTAATTTTCATATTTCAACATACAATTAAACGAAATTTTTACAGATATTATATGCTTATTTAAATATTGTTAGAGTAAACTGATATTTTTCGCTTCAATATATACTGATTAATATTTATTTTATAATATGGGAAGTTTAACATATCGGGAGAAATTATGAACCAAATTGAGTAGTAATTTAAACTATGACAAGCTGTTTCTCGTGCAATCTTCAAAAATTTTTTACAAATCAAAATCGGGATTTTCAGTCACTTTTACCCTAATGCGAACTGATATTGTCCCTAAAACTTTCTTTTGCTTTCAAAGCAGGTAAGACACCTACTGTGTAAGTAGATTTAAACGACTTCTTTACTTCCGCTCTTGGGGGTGTAAAAGATTGGGATTACGGCAATCCCTACCCCGTTTCTTACGAAGGTTTTTTTCTTGGGATTACCGTTATCCCACCGTAAGCAAAAGGTTAACAAATCAGCTGTTCTAGAGGAAGAAATCACAGTAGTTTCACTTTTGTCATTTTATTCAGAAAACATGAATTTTGAATATCTCGAAACTTACATTTGGTTAGTTACCCTGTTTTACATCCGAAACCTTCATTTATTGAATCTCTATATAAAGGATGAGCAAGAAAGTAAAATCATGCAATAAGCATAGATTATGAAACACTTTCCAACACTAACAGAATACTTTAACAAACCTTCGCTGTTTAATAAGGTAAATAAGATACCTAAGTACACATTTTTTTAAAACACAAAACCCATTTGAAACCAGATTTCACCAATTACACACCACAGTCAGAAAAGTACTCCAATTCTTTTGTACAACCCTCTATATAATATATAGATTTTATATCCTCTATATACTATGCTACAATTTAGTTTAGTAACAAAACACATAACACAGTTGAAAATTCGACTTCAGCAGTTTCTACCAACAGATGGAAACCTATTTGAATTCTTTTGTACAGCCCTGTATACTATCTTAAGATTTTTATACACGACACATATTAAGCTAAAGTTTAATTCTGGCAAAAACATACTGTAAACTGCTGAAATCACACTTCCAGAAATTATCATACATAAGCGGCCATGTATCCATCAGTTCTTTGCGTTGTCCTTATGTGATTTTATTTATATTCTACAAAAATATCTTAGTATACTAAATATAGTCGAGCTTGAAAATGCATAACTCAATTTAAAAAAACCCTTTATTCATACACAGTAATGCTTACGAATTCTTATGTGTAGTCCTGTATATGATCTATTGTATTTATACATACCACATATTATTCAAAAATTTAGTTAAACGCATACCTAACTGAAAGCGCACTTTCAGCAATTATCGTTTATAGACAATACTTCGGATACAGTACTGTATCCAAAATCTTTTGCATGTCCCTGAAAATGAACAATAAATGCACATCATATTATACAACAGGTATCTTGTAGTAAGCCTCAGTAATGTATATCAATTTCATTATATTTGAAATAGTGTAACGTAATTACAATACGCTGCAAACAGTTTTTCTACGTAGATTATTATATAACCGAATACTTTTGTGTGGCTCTGTAAATGAATGATAAATACTTTACACTCCATATTCTACAGAAAGCATTTTTTACTGCACCTCACAAATTGATATCAATTTCATTATGTTTCTAATTGTGCAACATGAAAAACGGTTTTCCTCCATAGACCGTAATATAATTGAATTCTTTTGAGTTTCCCTGTAAACTAATTATAAGTGCTACACGTACCATATTCGATAGTAAGCATCTTGTAGTGCATTTCACTATCAATTTCAATATATTTGAAATAGTTTAACATCATTAAAATACACTGCAAAGGATTTTTCCAATAATGTAACAGCACTCTTTCAAGTGCCCCTCCAAACGAAGTATGAGTGCTACATACTTCCTTTTCAATACCGAACATGTCATTACATACATCAATAACAAATATCAATTGCCTGCCACTTAAAAACACTTTCATTCACTTCTAAAATGTAATCCTAACTGTTAAGAGCCATTGTATCGAGCTCTGTGTAAATAATGTTACACTTAAAGTATATATATATATATATATATTAAACATATTTAATCTAAGCGAAGGATGGTCAATAAGAAAGTTAAAATACTTTTACTAATGAAATATTTCTTTCAGCGGTGTAAAATAAGAGGATAAATGCCACCTCTTCAATGTGCATAGAAAAAGAATACTATACGTGAGACGGCGATATTTGAATTATTCATCTGGATACTCCGAAGAAATAAAAAGTTAAGACGCATGGTTTCGTGACCTATTCAAGTTTTGTACTTTGATGCAGTGAAATAAAATTCAAATAATAAACCTGCGCTGACTGACACTATGTTGGAAAGTGTTGATAAAAAGCGTGCACAACATTTTATAACTTATTGAATGTGTATAATATGAAGAAAGGATCAAAAATGTTTTAGGTTGTTAGTGATACAAGTATGTATAACAAGTTAGTATTTATTGAAATTGGTATATAAAAGGATTAAATGCCCTTCAAGCGATAAAAATATGCATAGCATTTCAGTGTTTATTAAATGTGGTGTTACACTGCAAAAAAAAAGTGTGTCCAACACTTTTTTTTTTTGCAGCGTATGAAGAGGTTAAAACTCTTTCAAATTGCAAAAGTATGCATAACATCTTAGATTTTATTGAATGTATATCTGATCCGTCGATAGCTCGGTTACTCTCGTTGGACTGTATTTAGGTAATAAAACTAATTAGATCACTTCGTACTCAATAAAAACTTGAATCCGGAGGCACGGCAGTGCCTCCGCCAAGTCGAGAGAGGACAGCCGTAAGCATACTTTTCTGGAAGCAACTCAGGGCACTTTTGACCCCCCCCCCCCCATATCTCCGCGCTGGAGTATCCCAAAAAGTTGAAACTTCGTTTTTCTAGAGTATTTGGCACACAGGACCAAAATTTAAAATTACAACTTTCTGTCTTTTCTAGTTCAGACGCTATATGAACTCAAACAATCGATTTTTTTGTCACTCACTCACTCACTCGTTCACGAGTCATCAAAAAGATTAGGTAGATCCCGTAGCCCTAGAAACTTGACATTTGGAAAAAAGGTAGTGTTTAGGATACAAAGAAAGGAAAAATTATAAAATCCGGAAAATTCGAAAAAAAATATTCGAAAATTCAACAAATTCCATCAAAATTGAAAATTGAAAATAATACGATCTTGTAGTCTTAGAAACTTAAGATTCGGTGTGAAGTTAGTGTTTAGTATCCAGAAAAAGAAAACATCAAAAACACCAAAAAAATCGAAAGCAAAATTGAAAAAATCGAAAAATCGAAAAAAATCGAAAATTTTCAAATAATCTGATTTTGTTGCGCTAGAAACTTGGAATTCGGAATAAAGGTAGTATTTATGAAGCAAAATAAGGAAAAATTAAAAATTCCGGAAAATTGGAAAGAAAAAATTCAAAAATTCGAAAAATTCAAAGAAAAATTGAAAAAAATAAAATAATTTGATTTTTTAGCCTTAGAAACTTAAAATTCGCAGTAAAGATAGTGTTTAGGATTCAGAATAAGTTAAAATAAAAAACGCAATAAAATTCGAAAATAAAATAAAAAAATCGAAAAAATCGAAAAATAAGGAAAATTTCAAAATAATTCGATTTCATAGCGCTAGAAACTTGAAATTTGGAATAAAGGTAATATTTAAGATACTAAATAAGGAAAAATTCAAAAATATGGATAATTCAAAAAATACCCATAAATTAGTGCAGACGATATATGAACTCAAAGTTTCGATTTTTTGTCACTCACACACTCACTCACTCTCGCGTCATCAAAAAGATTGGGTAGATCCCGTAGCCCTAGAAACTTGACATTTGGAAAAAAGGTAGTGTTTAGGATACAAATAAAGAAAAAATTATAAAATCCGGAAAATTCGAAAAAAAATATTCGAAAATTCAACAAATTCCATCAAAATTGAAAATTGAAAATAATACGATCTTGTAGTCTTAGAAACTTAAGATTCGGTGTGAAGTTAGTGTTTAGTATCCAGAAAAAGAAAACGTCAAAAACACCAAAAAAATCGAAAGCAAAATTGAAAAAATCGAAAAATCGAAAAAAAATCGAAAATTTTCAAATAATCTGATTTTGTTGCGCTAGAAACTTGGAATTCGGAATAAAGGTAGTATTTAAGAAGCAAAATAAGGAAAAATTAAAAATTCCGGAAAATTGGAAAAAAAAATTCAAAAATTCGAAAAATTCGAAACAAATTGAAAAAATTAAAATAATTTGGTGTAAAGGTAGTGTTTAGGATTCAGAAAAAGAAAAAATTAAAAACACAACAAAAATTCAAAATAAAATCAAAAAATCGAAAAAAAAAACGAAAATTTGAAAATAATTCGATTTTGTAAAGCTAGAAACTTAAAATTTGGAATAAAGGTAGTATTTAGGACACAAAAAAAGAAATAAATAAAAAATCTGTAAAATTCGAAAAAAAAAATCGAAAAATTGAAAAAAATTCGATTTTGTAGCTTTAGAACTTAAAATTCGGCGTAAACTTATTGTTTAGGATACAGAAAAAGGAAAAATTAAAACACAAAAAATTCGAAAATAGAATAAAAAAACTCGAAAAAGATCGGAAATTTCAAAATAATTCCATTTTGTAGCGCTAGAAACTTGAAATTTGTAATAAAGTATACAAAGTAAGAAAAAATTAAAAAATCCAGAAAATTAAAAAAATTCGAAAAAATCAAAAATTGAAAATAATTTTATCTTGTAGTCTTAGAAACTTAAAACTTGGTGTAAAGGTAGTACTTACTATTCAATAAAAGGAACAATTAGAATATTCGTTAAATTCGAAAATAAAATCGAAAAATCGAAATATCTTTAAGAAATCGAAAATTCGAAAACAATTTGATTTTGTACTGCTAGAAACATTATTTTTAAGTTAATTGTCCTATTAGCTAGTACAACGCCCCTAATTGTTTTATGTTATTTCCCCCAGATTATGGTTTTCTTTTCTTTCGTTTACGAATTTCGTTATAGAAATGTTCCGCTATAAACTGGCTACGATATAGGCGATTTCTTTATAGACAGGTTTGTTTTCTTTCACAGGTTGTACTCTATTTACTTCACATATGAAATATGCATTGTTAAATGATGTCAGCCCCACAAAAATTTTCACAGCTCCCCCTACCCTCCGACATTACTGGCTGGTTATGGCTTGATAGTCCTTTCTAAATAAAATCATGGTGACTCTAAGATTCACTTGATTTACCTCTAAATTGAACCTAAATGATCCTAAGAAGACGGATCAAATAATTACTACATTGGCATGACAATCAGGTAACATAGAATTAAAATCGAAAAATCAATAAATTTATAAAAAGTCGAAAATTTAAAAATAATTCGATTTTGTAGTCCTAGAAGCTTTTTCATAGGAAATTTCCAACACTCCTCGAGGACATGATGGATATTATTAATAATAATGAATCACTAGGCAAATTATATCAAAATTATAATATTATCGTGTTGATATATTTTGTTTTGAATTTCCCTAATTCACATCTGTATTTCAACATTTTAAATCCATATTCTTAATTATTCAATCTTTAATTGTAACATATTATATTTAATTAATCTTACGTTTTCCCTCTTTTTACGTTCATTATTTTAAGTTTAATCAAGCGATCATCTTTCATATCTCATTTATTTCGTAAAGTCTCTCTTTTTCCATTCATTTCTCCATCCCGTTTCGCCCTTGGCCGCGTGCCAGCTTGTTTCGTAGCCTTCCTCCTCGGATCACGAGCTTTTGCGGCTAGGCAGCCGGCACCCTTTGCGCATGTGCGTACGGCCGCGGAACGGCAGCATTTCGCTGTTTCTCCTTCGTGCGTTAACTCTTCATTGAGTCTACCAGTTTGGCGCATTCATCTCCGCGCGGCGAGTTTTTGGAGACGTGCTTTTACGCACGCTCGCCATGGTCGCGCGCTGTTCATATTCAGTTCTAGTGATTGTAGAGTTCAGAGTAGGTCGCTTGTTCGACCGTTGTTCGTGGTGCGTGTTCTCGCGATGGCCGGACTTGGTGTCCGATCCATTCGTCTTTCTAATTCCATATTAGTTTATTTAAATAGTAAAGTGATTTACCTTCATTCATTTAATCAGTAGTAATTAACATCTCCCAGCATGACATCCTATTATACAGATATCTGAAGTTTGTAGCGTTTGTGAGCATTCAACACCTGAAAAAAAGACAGCAACTTTTCCCTAGTCCACGGAAGTTTTTCAAGAATAAAATCATGGAAGTATTCTACAGTATTTTTGCTCATTCTTTAGGTCACATCACTCTTGGATTCAAGGTAAACTTCTCTCTTATAATTTAACATCAAAATGACGTATTGAACCTGATAATATATATACAATCACGTTTCTTCTTTGCTTCACCTTCAAAGTATAATCAACCTGTATAACTTAAAGAACAATAGTCATCATTTAAATTAACCTACAAGATCCTCTAAACATTTAGTGAAGCAAAATCCTTCTTAACAAATATGGTGCTTCGTTCCAGTGCACAATAAGTGCGTAATACGTCGTTTTTCAAGATATATTTGAAAACATGTGTTTTTTTTCTGCCACCTTAATATTCATAATTTTATAAAATAAGCAATCCTTTTTAGAAATATGCAAGATTAAAATATATAGTGCAGTTTTTTTTATCAATTTTACATAAAAATTATAAAGGATGTTAGAAGATTGAAAAATATACATAGAAGATTTTTTTAAACACATGGAAGCTTGTTTTTTTGGTGTACATATATAAAATTCCTTTTCTTTTCAAATTTCTGAAGTTCATCTATAGTGCTTTTTATATAATTTTTCATTGCATATAATATTTAAATAAGTGTAGGAAGAAAGGAATATTTTTTTGAAGATGTTTTTTTTGAAAATTTTTGAAGATATTTTGTTTGAAGAGATATATTTTTGAAGATGTTATTTTGAAGATATTTCTGGAAGATATAATTGTGAATAATCAATAATTTTTTAATTTCTAATCAATAAATTTACACATTTTAATTTCTATTTCATCAATTTCTATTACCATAATCATGGATCAAAATACTCAAGTAATGAATCGTATAAATATATTTACTGAGGCACTCTCAGATTTTGTACAGAGTATTCCAGATACAATTAAGTATCTTGTTGAAAGCAGTTGTGGTGATATCACATTTGACTCTGACATATTTTCCATTATAACTAAAACACTACAGTTTACAGGAAACAACATGATTGAAATGCACAAATGCTTTATTAAAGATACGTTCAGTAATACACTCAAAGATATCTCCAACCTTAAAGAACTTAATCAGAAACTGTTGGTGAAAGTAAAAGAATCAACCAAAGTACAAAGCATTACAACTAGAGATTCATTCACACAAACAGAAGAGCAGAGCATTCCATCTACTAATAACATCTCAATATCTGATTCTTATACACAGTCTTCAATTCTCTCATCAAGTCATGGAGACGACACCTTAAATCAATCCTTTTTCAACTCCACATTAAATTCACAATCATCCTCAACTCATTTAAGCAAGATAATAATTTATGATGTACCTGAATATTTTGGCACTCACGAAATAATTGAAGCAATCAATAAATTCAAGGAAACATCCCATATAAATGTGGTGAAAACATATAAAAATAAATTCAGCAATAACCTCAACCACATTTTAGAACTTCCAAGCAACATTGCCTACTGCCTAATGCGGCGTAAACTCCAGATCAAGGATCAACTCTTTACAGCAAAAAAATTCATAAAAATTAAAAGATGTTTCAATTGTCAAGCTTTCCATCACATAGAAAATCAGTGCAAAAAATCAAGATGTTGTGTATGGTGCGGTGAGCATCACGCACCTGGCTTTTGTGAGAAACCTGCCAATTGCAGAAACTGTGTTCATAATAATCAAAATGGACACAACTTTCGTACTGATCATCCAGCCTTTTCTAGAGACTGTGAATCATACAGACTGTGCTTATATAAAATAAGACTTAAACTCAATAATCGAGTTACATAATTTTTTGTGCCACATCAAACATCATAACTGATACGTCTGTGTTTTAATTTTTCTTTTCATGCATTATATATTTATATTAATTTTGTAAGTTTTTTTGTGTCTTGTCTGAGGAAAATAAGATTTCGGTACCCAATGGAGTGGTACTGTCAAGATATTTCTTGACACTTCTTTAACCCTAACCCGACAGATACATATGTTCATAATATTTTTAACTTTTACAATAATAACAATAATAGATTTTTTCATATCTTACCTGATTTTTTTTTCCTTTTTCAAGTTGGTTTTTATACAAGTTTTTTATTTCAGCTTTACAGGTAATTGTGTTCAGTAAACTGTTTAAATTCATTTTTCAAAATAATTTCTTTTTAGCATAATTTTGTTCATGAGATAACAAAATTTTAGAGAAATTTCTTCTCTAGTTTATTGTTTTTTTTTAATATATTTCATTTGTTGTGTACATGTAATTTATGCTTCTGTAATTATTTACAATTAATATTTTAAATTTTTTTGGCATTTTCGAAAGTATTGTAGCATAATTTCAAAGTAGTTTTTCAGTGTTTTAAGCAAATGCATACAAAGATATGCCTCTTACTTTTAGAATTAATATTTAATTTATATTAAAAAAAAAAAACCTTTTTTTTTCAAAAATCCTTTTGAAATTATATGTAATCTGTTTACATAGTACCATTTTCAGATATGTATGTGTTAGTTATGTTGTGGTATATAAATTTTTTTGCATTTAATGTACATATAATTATCTTTTGTTTTTCTAAACATTTTAATCTAACTTTAATTTTTTTAATTCAATTTTAAAATTTTGACAAGTGGATAAAAATTCAATTTTGTGATTCAGTTCACATATCAGTCTTTTCAGACTTAAAATGATTTTTTTTATAGTATGATAGACTCTTCCTTCATATTTTTTTAGTTTTGAATCTTCATATTCACAGTGCAAGTATTTGCAATTTCATTCAATAAAATAAAGGTATCCTGTGTAAATACTTTACATTTTTTTTTGTGGTCAATGTTGATGTTGACAAATTTTTCAGTAATACACCATTCTAAAAAAAATTCAGAGGTGTGTTGTTTTTTTTTTTTTCAATTTATGGTACAATGTTATAACCTTTGTGTAATTTGAATACATTTTTTTAATACAATCTTTTATGAATACTCACGTAAATTTTTATTCCATGGATATGTAAACATTATTTAACAGTATACGTATACATAAACTTTTTTCATGATCATGATCATCTTTGCATATAAAAATAATGCAAAGTTTACTTGAAGGTTTTCTTTCAGCATGCAGTGTATAATATCATGTGTTACAAGATTGCAATGTATATATATTTTTTATTTTTTGTCCCTATTTTTTTTTGTGGCGCCACTCATTTCCCCGTAACTTTTTCTTACCCTTTTATTTATCTGTTTGAATTTAATATTTCTTTATATATATATATATATATATATATATGTCTTGTATCATCATGATAGCAGCTGTACTGAAATTTTATATTGATTGTTGTTATACAATCTCAGATACCCGTCTGTTGGGTATAGTATGCAATCCCGTGTATTCCCGCGCTGTCTTGATCGGTTGTTGATGCTCTTGGTAAGTAGTAGTCATTCTTGGATCAGTTTTTGCTCTTTGTATTTGGATATTCCTTATAGGTTATTTACACTCTCAATAGAGTACTTTTTATTGCTAAGTTTTTCTTTAGAGCTTTTTGTAAGTGTTGTGAGTTTTTTTTTCAATTAATATTTGATATTCTTATGCAATTTTTGCTTTTTTTCACACTTTCTAATTTTTTTGCATTTTAACTGACATTTTTTTACATGTTCTCAATCGACATTTGGAGTTCTCTAATAGTAATGAGTGTTTTATTGATATTTAATGTTTTCGATTGATTGTTCATGTCCTTTTGTAATGTTCCTTGTAATCCATTTTTGCATTCCAGCTTATCTGATTCAGCGGTAAGTTGTGAATTTCCTTTTTCATGTGGATCTTTCAGTTTTTTTCCCTATTTGTGGTGGAGTAATATATCGTGTTGATATATTTTGTTTTGAATTTCCCTAATTCACATCTGTATTTCAACATTTTAAATCCATATTCTTAATTATTCAATCTTTAATTGTAACATATTATATTTAATTAATCTTACGTTTTCCCTCTTTTTACGTTCATTATTTTAAGTTTAATCAAGCGATCATCTTTCATATCTCATTTATTTCGTAAAGTCTCTCTTTTTCCATTCATTTCTCCATCCCGTTTCGCCCTTGGCCGCGTGCCAGCTTGTTTCGTAGCCTTCCTCCTCGGATCACGAGCTTTTGCGGCTAGGCAGCCGGCACCCTTTGCGCATGTGCGTACGGCCGCGGAACGGCAGCATTTCGCTGTTTCTCCTTCGTGCGTTAACTCTTCATTGAGTCTACCAGTTTGGCGCATTCATCTCCGCGCGGCGAGTTTTTGGAGACGTGCTTTTACGCACGCTCGCCATGGTCGCGCGCTGTTCAAATTCAGTTCTAGTGATTGTAGAGTTCAGAGTAGGTCGCTTGTTCGACCGTTGTTCGTGGTGCGTGTTCTCGCGATGGCCGGACTTGGTGTCCGATCCATTCGTCTTTCTAATTCCATATTAGTTTATTTAAATAGTAAAGTGATTTACCTTCATTCATTTAATCAGTAGTAATTAACATCTCCCAGCATGACATCCTATTATACAGATATCTGAAGTTTGTAGCGTTTGTGAGCATTCAACACCTGAAAAAAAGACAGCAACTTTTCCCTAGTCCACGGAAGTTTTTCAAGAATAAAATCATGGAAGTATTCTACAGTATTTTTGCTCATTCTTTAGGTCACATCACTCTTGGATTCAAGGTAAACTTCTCTCTTATAATTTAACATCAAAATGACGTATTGAACCTGATAATATATATACAATCACGTTTCTTCTTTGCTTCACCTTCAAAGTATAATCAACCTGTATAACTTAAAGAACAATAGTCATCATTTAAATTAACCTACAAGATCCTCTAAACATTTAGTGAAGCAAAATCCTTCTTAACAAATATGGTGCTTCGTTCCAGTGCACAATAAGTGCGTAATACGTCGTTTTTCAAGATATATTTGAAAACATGTGTTTTTTTTCTGCCACCTTAATATTCATAATTTTATAAAATAAGCAATCCTTTTTAGAAATATGCAAGATTAAAATATATAGTGCAGTTTTTTTTATCAATTTTACATAAAAATTATAAAGGATGTTAGAAGATTGAAAAATATACATAGAAGATTTTTTTAAACACATGGAAGCTTGTTTTTTTGGTGTACATATATAAAATTCCTTTTCTTTTCAAATTTCTGAAGTTCATCTATAGTGCTTTTTATATAATTTTTCATTGCATATAATATTTAAATAAGTGTAGGAAGAAAGGAATATTTTTTTGAAGATGTTTTTTTTGAAAATTTTTGAAGATATTTTGTTTGAAGAGATATATTTTTGAAGATGTTATTTTGAAGATATTTCTGGAAGATATAATTGTGAATAATCAATAATTTTTTAATTTCTAATCAATAAATTTACACATTTTAATTTCTATTTCATCAATTTCTATTACCATAATCATGGATCAAAATACTCAAGTAATGAATCGTATAAATATATTTACTGAGGCACTCTCAGATTTTGTACAGAGTATTCCAGATACAATTAAGTATCTTGTTGAAAGCAGTTGTGGTGATATCACATTTGACTCTGACATATTTTCCATTATAACTAAAACACTACAGTTTACAGGAAACAACATGATTGAAATGCACAAATGCTTTATTAAAGATACGTTCAGTAATACACTCAAAGATATCTCCAACCTTAAAGAACTTAATCAGAAACTGTTGGTGAAAGTAAAAGAATCAACCAAAGTACAAAGCATTACAACTAGAGATTCATTCACACAAACAGAAGAGCAGAGCATTCCATCTACTAATAACATCTCAATATCTGATTCTTATACACAGTCTTCAATTCTCTCATCAAGTCATGGAGACGACACCTTAAATCAATCCTTTTTCAACTCCACATTAAATTCACAATCATCCTCAACTCATTTAAGCAAGATAATAATTTATGATGTACCTGAATATTTTGGCACTCACGAAATAATTGAAGCAATCAATAAATTCAAGGAAACATCCCATATAAATGTGGTGAAAACATATAAAAATAAATTCAGCAATAACCTCAACCACATTTTAGAACTTCCAAGCAACATTGCCTACTGCCTAATGCGGCGTAAACTCCAGATCAAGGATCAACTCTTTACAGCAAAAAAATTCATAAAAATTAAAAGATGTTTCAATTGTCAAGCTTTCCATCACATAGAAAATCAGTGCAAAAAATCAAGATGTTGTGTATGGTGCGGTGAGCATCACGCACCTGGCTTTTGTGAGAAACCTGCCAATTGCAGAAACTGTGTTCATAATAATCAAAATGGACACAACTTTCGTACTGATCATCCAGCCTTTTCTAGAGACTGTGAATCATACAGACTGTGCTTATATAAAATAAGACTTAAACTCAATAATCGAGTTACATAATTTTTTGTGCCACATCAAACATCATAACTGATACGTCTGTGTTTTAATTTTTCTTTTCATGCATTATATATTTATATTAATTTTGTAAGTTTTTTTGTGTCTTGTCTGAGGAAAATAAGATTTCGGTACCCAATGGAGTGGTACTGTCAAGATATTTCTTGACACTTCTTTAACCCTAACCCGACAGATACATATGTTCATAATATTTTTAACTTTTACAATAATAACAATAATAGATTTTTTCATATCTTACCTGATTTTTTTTTCCTTTTTCAAGTTGGTTTTTATACAAGTTTTTTATTTCAGCTTTACAGGTAATTGTGTTCAGTAAACTGTTTAAATTCATTTTTCAAAATAATTTCTTTTTAGCATAATTTTGTTCATGAGATAACAAAATTTTAGAGAAATTTCTTCTCTAGTTTATTGTTTTTTTTTAATATATTTCATTTGTTGTGTACATGTAATTTATGCTTCTGTAATTATTTACAATTAATATTTTAAATTTTTTTGGCATTTTCGAAAGTATTGTAGCATAATTTCAAAGTAGTTTTTCAGTGTTTTAAGCAAATGCATACAAAGATATGCCTCTTACTTTTAGAATTAATATTTAATTTATATTAAAAAAAAAAACCTTTTTTTTTCAAAAATCCTTTTGAAATTATATGTAATCTGTTTACATAGTACCATTTTCAGATATGTATGTGTTAGTTATGTTGTGGTATATAAATTTTTTTGCATTTAATGTACATATAATTATCTTTTGTTTTTCTAAACATTTTAATCTAACTTTAATTTTTTTAATTCAATTTTAAAATTTTGACAAGTGGATAAAAATTCAATTTTGTGATTCAGTTCACATATCAGTCTTTTCAGACTTAAAATGATTTTTTTTATAGTATGATAGACTCTTCCTTCATATTTTTTTAGTTTTGAATCTTCATATTCACAGTGCAAGTATTTGCAATTTCATTCAATAAAATAAAGGTATCCTGTGTAAATACTTTACATTTTTTTTTGTGGTCAATGTTGATGTTGACAAATTTTTCAGTAATACACCATTCTAAAAAAAATTCAGAGGTGTGTTGTTTTTTTTTTTTTCAATTTATGGTACAATGTTATAACCTTTGTGTAATTTGAATACATTTTTTTAATACAATCTTTTATGAATACTCACGTAAATTTTTATTCCATGGATATGTAAACATTATTTAACAGTATACGTATACATAAACTTTTTTCATGATCATGATCATCTTTGCATATAAAAATAATGCAAAGTTTACTTGAAGGTTTTCTTTCAGCATGCAGTGTATAATATCATGTGTTACAAGATTGCAATGTATATATATTTTTTATTTTTTGTCCCTATTTTTTTTTGTGGCGCCACTCATTTCCCCGTAACTTTTTCTTACCCTTTTATTTATCTGTTTGAATTTAATATTTCTTTATATATATATATATATATATATATATGTCTTGTATCATCATGATAGCAGCTGTACTGAAATTTTATATTGATTGTTGTTATACAATCTCAGATACCCGTCTGTTGGGTATAGTATGCAATCCCGTGTATTCCCGCGCTGTCTTGATCGGTTGTTGATGCTCTTGGTAAGTAGTAGTCATTCTTGGATCAGTTTTTGCTCTTTGTATTTGGATATTCCTTATAGGTTATTTACACTCTCAATAGAGTACTTTTTATTGCTAAGTTTTTCTTTAGAGCTTTTTGTAAGTGTTGTGAGTTTTTTTTTCAATTAATATTTGATATTCTTATGCAATTTTTGCTTTTTTTCACACTTTCTAATTTTTTTGCATTTTAACTGACATTTTTTTACATGTTCTCAATCGACATTTGGAGTTCTCTAATAGTAATGAGTGTTTTATTGATATTTAATGTTTTCGATTGATTGTTCATGTCCTTTTGTAATGTTCCTTGTAATCCATTTTTGCATTCCAGCTTATCTGATTCAGCGGTAAGTTGTGAATTTCCTTTTTCATGTGGATCTTTCAGTTTTTTTTCCCTATTTGTGGTGGAGTAATATATCGTGTTGATATATTTTGTTTTGAATTTCCCTAATTCACATCTGTATTTCAACATTTTAAATCCATATTCTTAATTATTCAATCTTTAATTGTAACATATTATATTTAATTAATCTTACGTTTTCCCTCTTTTTACGTTCATTATTTTAAGTTTAATCAAGCGATCATCTTTCATATCTCATTTATTTCGTAAAGTCTCTCTTTTTCCATTCATTTCTCCATCCCGTTTCGCCCTTGGCCGCGTGCCAGCTTGTTTCGTAGCCTTCCTCCTCGGATCACGAGCTTTTGCGGCTAGGCAGCCGGCACCCTTTGCGCATGTGCGTACGGCCGCGGAACGGCAGCATTTCGCTGTTTCTCCTTCGTGCGTTAACTCTTCATTGAGTCTACCAGTTTGGCGCATTCATCTCCGCGCGGCGAGTTTTTGGAGACGTGCTTTTACGCACGCTCGCCATGGTCGCGCGCTGTTCAAATTCAGTTCTAGTGATTGTAGAGTTCAGAGTAGGTCGCTTGTTCGACCGTTGTTCGTGGTGCGTGTTCTCGCGATGGCCGGACTTGGTGTCCGATCCATTCGTCTTTCTAATTCCATATTAGTTTATTTAAATAGTAAAGTGATTTACCTTCATTCATTTAATCAGTAGTAATTAACATCTCCCAGCATGACATCCTATTATACAGATATCTGAAGTTTGTAGCGTTTGTGAGCATTCAACACCTGAAAAAAAGACAGCAACTTTTCCCTAGTCCACGGAAGTTTTTCAAGAATAAAATCATGGAAGTATTCTACAGTATTTTTGCTCATTATTTAGGTCACATCACTCTTGGATTCAAGGTAAACTTCTCTCTTATAATTTAACATCAAAATGACGTATTGAACCTGATAATATATATACGATCACGTTTCTTCTTTGCTTCACCTTCAAAGTATAATCAACCTGTATAACTTAAAGAACAATAGTCATCATTTAAATTAACCTACAAGATCCTCTAAACATTTAGTGAAGCAAAATCCTTCGTAACAAATATCTTAAATGAGAAATATTCTTTTATAAAATACAAATTTTATTTTTAAATCTAAAATATTTTTTAATCCTGCTATTGCTCGTCCTGTGAAGGTTATTTCGCTTCATGGAGACGGTTGTCCTCTTAATTTGCGGTGTTATGTATCTTTAACTATATTTTCTGTTTATAAGTGTTTATTCATCAAGTATATTACTCTAGTTTTATTCATTGTATATAAGTGATTATTATTCAAATATAAATTTTCCATTGTTTTATTCATCGTGTATATTTGTATATTATTCGAGTGTAGTATTCATTGCATTACTCATTATAATTAAGTGTATAAATGTTCGGAAAATCTTGCTAACAATTAAATAGTTAAAATAATCAATATAATTGATTATCTAGTAAAATGTAAATATATCAAGTGTACTACCTGTAAATACATAATTGTTACTTTACAATTCATATATTCATTCATCTACTTCTTGCATGGTTAATCATGAGGGCAGACATTTCTTAGGGTTGTCTTTTAAAGAATGGAAAATGTTGTTAAACTTAGAAAATTACTGTTATCATCTTGCAAAGAGCTATTATGTATAATGTGTAAATATTGAAATTTGTAAAACATGTAACTTATATAATTATTGTGTATACATTTTTTTTTTAAATCTACTTACCTGTAAAAAACTGTAGCTTTAAATATTGTGTATATAATCTATAATATTCAAACATTGTATAAAATCAGGCACGCCCTGAATAAATAGGGCTGCCATTTCTGAATTAGAGTTTGTATAATTTACTATAATTTACTTTTCAATTTGTAAATGTTTTCCAATGGCACGCCCTCATAAATAGGGCTGCCACTTATGATTGATGGTGTAAAAAATTTTAGTTAATCCGGAGACGGTGGTGTCGTTTGGACGGTAGAGACCTTCCTGCCTTGAGCTTGGGGCTTGTCCGGATCATATGCCAAAAGCGGATCCTCAAGGCGGGTGACAGCCAGACAGCCAGTCCTAGAAGCTTGACATTTGGTAGAAAGGCAGGGTTTAGTACACAAAGTAAGGAAAAATTAAAAAATCCGTAAATAATAAAAAAAAAGACTAAAAAAAAAACGGAAAAAAAAAACATCGAAAAAAGGAATATAGTTTGATTTATTGGAAATTTCCGGAAATTTTAATTTTGGCTTTCTTTTTATACTAAAAAGTTATTTTTTGTTAAATATCAAGTATCTAGGGCAGCGAGTAATATCTCAGATGGATAGCACCTATCCTGGAAGCATATGAGAGTACTTTTGACACTCCCCCTCCCATAACTTAGTGCTGGCCTAGGAACCTGAAATCTTTTTTTATCTACAGTACTTTGCAAACGAAACTAAAGCTTCAAATTTTTTATACCTGTAAATAATAGGGAAAGAGTGTGGGCTTAGCGAAAATCAGTGGATGATCTCCAAAAAGAACCCAAAATCAAGAAAAGGAGGATTACTTACAAAAAGAAGTGAAATCTCATCAAAAAGTCACCTGTAAAAAATGCAGCCAAGTCTCGTAACTCATTTACCGTAAAAAGTACTGAGATCGTATAAAGCCAAGTTTAACTATCTTATTAACTCTGAAATTTTCATTCACAAATCACTCCTAGTCTCTACATCTTTAGTTAATTATTGTTTTGTGACTTGGCAATTACGCAGTACAGGGAAGTTATTACACCTTACTATGGGATGAGATAATTTAATTAAGACAAATTATATACGCACAGGGAAGTTATTACACTTTAATATGTTATAGTATTATTTGATTAAGACTAACTATATACATCACATTCTAGTGCTGCGTAATTGCCAAGTCACAAAATAATAATTAACTAAATATGTAGAGACTAGGAGTGATTTGTGAATGAAAATTTCAGAGTTAATAAGATAGTTAAACTTGGCTTTATACGATCTCAGTACTTTTTACGGTAAATGAGTTACGAGACTTGGCTGCATTTTTTACAGGTGACTTTTTGATGAGATTAAAACTTAACAAATTATATTTATTTACAATTAGAACAAAAGGGACATGCAGCGGTTGGTGCACTGCGCTTACGTCTCAAGAACACATTTCAACTCGCGGGAATCCTCTCCGCGCATCCTCCAGTCTTGAGCGCTCAGCAGCGCCCCCTGGATAACAAAATGTTCTACGGAGGAAACACTCCCCCGGGGATTGAAATGCAAATTTCAATATACATTCACATGTAAATTTGCAAAAATTATCATATAAGAAAAAATTATAAGATATAACAACTTACATACACAATAATAATACAATCATAAATGCACTATAATTCTACATTACATACAGAAATAATATATACCTTAAAAATTGCTTAAAGAAAGAAAGGAAATCTGTTACTGAACTGGTAATATACAGACATCTCTGACATTTCTCTTATAAATTCGCCCGTCTGGTAACCGTAAGTTTACCGTTCGTATTATATTGTCCCTTCCCTTAAAAATTTCAACTATCCTTCCAACCTGCCATTTGGTGGAAGGTAAATTTTCCTGCTTTATTAGTACTAAAGTTCCTTTCTGTACATCATCCTTTTTAAATTTCCATTTCCCCCTCTGCTGCAGATTATTTAAATAATCGCGCTTCCAAGCCTTCCAAATTTGCTGACTAAATTTGGTGATTCTCTGCCATTTTGCTAATCTATTTTCATTAATGTTATCTAATGGTGGTTCGGAGATCGAAGTGATAGGTCTACCGATTAAAAAATGAGAGGGTGTCAAGGTTTCAAAATTTTCGAAATCTGGGGACAGCGGGGTAAGGGGACGGGAGTTCAAAACTTCCTCAATTTCCGCTAGTATAGTGAGAAACTTTTCTAAGGTTAATTTTTGATCACCTATTACACGTCTTAAATGAAACGAATGATTTTACAGCCGCCTCCCAGAGGCCACCAAAATTCGGGGATTTGGGGGGAATAAATTCCCATTTGATACCTTCATGGGTTAAAAAATTACACAATTCCTCATCTGGGAAACTAATCAGTTTATGCAATTTTTTCAACTCGATGTCAGCTCCGATGAACGTTTTTGCATTATCCGATAGGATTTTTGCACATTTCCCTCTTCTGCCAAAGAAACGTTTTAGACTAGCTATAAAAGCCTGAGTTGTGAGATCTGAAACAAAGTCCAGGTGTATTGCTTTGGTGCATAAACATACATAAACAACGACATAAATTTTATTCAATACACCCTTCCTTTGATTTTTAAATTTAATAGAAAATGGGCCACAGTAATCCAGACCTGTCACCGAAAATACAAAATTTGGTGTCACACGTTCTCCCGGCAGATCAGCCATCAATTGGGAGCTGACAACAGGTTTATTCTTGAAGCATGTCACACATTTGTGAACGATGCTTCGGCAATTATTCCTGCCATTAAGTGGCCAAAATTTTTGTCTTACATAGAAAAGCAACGCTTGTGGGCCTAAATGAAAGTATTTGAGATGGAAGTAATTTAAAATAATATCTGTTAACTTATGACTGACAGCAAAACAATTGGAAACTTTGAGTTAAGCGGCAAATCTGCATGTGCTAAACGGCCGCCAACTCTAATCAATCCATCCTCTCCTACAAATACATTTAAGGAAGATAATCTACTTTTATTGTGAACAGGCTTACCTTTTTCGAGACATTTTAATTCTTCCCTAAATTCCCCCCTTTGTGCTGACCGAATTAGAAACGATTCGGCCTCTCTCACCTCGTCGAGGGATAGTGGTCCACTTCTTCTCTTCAATCTATTACGACAGTTGAAGGTGAATCTAAAAATAAAACTCATTATACGAATTAATTTTACAAAATTATTAGTACATGCACAAATATGGTCAATTAAAGGTTTTTCGTGGGAAATAGTCAATGTAATTAAGTCATCATTAATAATGTTTATGGAGTCTCTTTTTAGTTCCTTAGATCTCCTGATCTGGAATCACTAGATATTGTTCTTTATTGCACATATCTAAGTCTTTCAGAAACTTCGGACCAGTCCACCATATAGGATTGTGAATAAGGCTTTCACATTTAATACCTCGTGTCAGCAAATCTGCAGGATTCTGAGACCCTGCACAGTGAAACCACCTGGATGGGTCTGTGAGTGATTGGATTTCTTGTACTCTATTAGACACAAACGATTTCCACCTATTTGCGGACCTTTGATCCAGTACAAGACAATCTGCGAATCTGTCCACAAATACATAGAAGATGGTCCCTTGCGATCTAGTACCTTTTTTAACTTCACCGGTTAAACGTGCAGCAACTAATGCTGCTAAAAGTTCAAGTCTTGGAAGTGATATCTTTTTCAATGGTGCTACTCTGGATTTAGATGTAATCAAATTTATGGAAGAATCACGTAGTGAATTAATTTGTAAATAAATGGAAGAACCGTATGCCCTTGGACTGGCATCGGCAAAGGTATGCAATGTTAGGGTGTAATTGGAGTCATCGGGAAACTGAAAAATGTTCCTTTGAATTTTTAGGTTTCTCAACTGAGGAAGTTCGGAACGCCACTGTTCCCACGTCTTTGTAATATCGGAGGGCAGTTCTTCATCCCATGTTAAATTCCCACTCCACAGTTCTTGAAATAAACATTTAATTCGTATTGTATACGGAGAAATTAGACCCAGAGGGTCAAATATTCTACCTGCAACTTGTAATACAAAACGTTTTGTATTTTTTGCGTTACGCAAAAATTCGAACAAATTATCAATATCTATCAAAAGTATATCTTGCTTGGGTTGCCACGATATCCCCAAAACTTTATGTATTGTACTATCCTCAAAAGGTTGTGGCATAGTACTAAATCCACGATTATCCCATATTTCCATTAACAGTTTGTTATTCTAAATCCACTTCCGTAAATTCAAGCTAGCTTCCTTCATTATTTTATGAGATTGTTCCGAAATGTTCACCGCATCTTCGACTGTGTCTGTCCCGGTTATTAAATCATCCACATAAATACAATTGTGGAGTACTTCTGTCTCTACCGGATATTCCGTTTCGAATTTATTAAGATGATGCTTAATTGTAGCAGATAGCAAAAATGGGCTTGAGTTCAAGCCAAATGTTAAGCGTAAAAATCTGTAGACGATAACATTAAATGCGTCATTGTCGACAGGATTCTTATCTATAAACAGGAATCTCAGAACATCCCTGTCCTTTTCGTTTATGGCAATTTGTAGAAAAGCCTTCTCTATATCTGCTAGAAAAGCAATTTTGTTTAGTCTGAAGAAAATCAATAAATGAAAAATATTAGGGTTTAAATTAGTTCCTGCGTCAAGACAGTCATTCAAAGACAATTGTCCTGCTTCATGGGAACTTGTGTCAAAAACTATTCGACATTTAGTATAAACACTGTCTTTTCTAAATACTGTATGGTGCGGTAAGTAAAAAACTGGTTTATCTGAAGGGTTTTCTAAATTAGGTACACTTTCAATTATGTTCATCTCTAAATACTCATACAAAATATTGCGATATTGTTCGTATAACTTTGTATCACGTTTCATTCTTTTTATAAGACCTGTGAGTCGTGCTTCGGCGGTTTTATAATTATTTTCTAAATGGTTCCAATCCCTTGTCCAAGGGAGACTGATTTCATATCTGTAATTTTCAAAACGCACAGTTTCATGAAATTTTTCTACAATTTTCTCGTTTTTAACACCGTTTGGGTCATCTTTAATTACCAACGTCTCTAAGTCCCAAAAGGTTTTCAAATCTAATTCATCTTGATTTTCTATTAAATGGCACGTAAATTTACTTTCATTTCTATCCTGTATTGTTCCGCCCGCGATCCATCCTAGATGAGAGTTTTGTAAAATTATAGAAGTTCTAGGAATTTTTATTTGACCAGCTAATAACAATTCGTAATATACATCTGCTCCTAATAACACTTAAATTCGCTGAGGTTCAAAAAATCTTGGGTTCGCGTAGGTTAAATTCTGTGGTAAGTGCAGATTAGAAATGTCTACGGCACTTAAAGGGGTTAAATCAGTGATTTTAGGAACCAAAAACATGTTAGATAATTTTTTAAAACTTCTATTCTTGTTGGAAATTTCTACGTTTATTCTGCTTTTAATTTTACAGACAGAATCATTTAATCCAGTAATTAATGACTTAAATTTATATTTTTGCAACCCTAACATATTTTCTACAGAAAACGTGACCAATGAGACATTACTGGCAGTATCAAGAATCGCAATACAAGGAAAAAAGGAATCATTACTTCCCCTTAAATAAATCACAGCTGTCGAAATCAACCCATTATAACTGATGCTAGACAGATTTTGATCATAATTGTTTTGACAGCTCAAGGTAAACGCATTTGCGGTAGATTCTACTGAATTAGAATTTACGTTATCTTCTGTTTTCAACTGCGGTTCATTTGCAAGACAATTAACTTGCCTATTTTCATAAGCAGGTTTCGAAAAATTAGCTCCATGAAGAGAACTATGATGGTTGGAGTATCAAATCCTACACTTATTATTTAATTTATTACATCGATTAACAGCGTGAGATAACGATAAGCAGTTATAACATGACTTCAACTTCCTTACTTGGTTCAATTTCTCTTGAACCGATAAATCTAAATACTTTTGACATCGAAATATCATATGAGGTTGTTTACATAATGCGCAATTAAATTTGTCATTCTGTAATACTAAACTTTTTTGTTTCTGAGTAATTTCATACCTAGGTTTCGTAACGGTGTTGTTTTTTTGTAGGTTTTCGAGAGCTTGAGCCCTTTTCAATAAAAAATCAATAAAAATATTCCATTCAGGCAAGTCGTTACAATTAAGACTCATTTCAAATGCCTTTCTTGACTCATCATCGATTCTTTGTAACACAAAATACATTAAAATTGATTCCGATAAGTTATTATTTTCTAGTCCTAATTGTTTCAGAGCCCTCAAATGACTCAATAAATTATCTACGAGATTGCGTATTTCTTTCGCATTTTCAATTTTTATTTTGTTGTTACTCAATAACTCTGAAATATGAGAATTTACAATTAACCGTTTATTTTCAAATCGTTTTTTTTTAAAGCTTCGAATAAGGAAGCATAAGAATGATCAATGTTTTTCAATTGTTTCACGGGCCTGTTAAAGCCGATTGTAAATAATATAATTTTTGAGCATCATTTAATTCATCGTTGCTATCAATCAAGATGGTGAATTGTAGTTTAAAATTAAACCATTCTGTGTAGCGCCCCGAAAATTGGGGTAAATTAATTGACGGCAATTTAATTTTTGACTCATTAGCATTAATTCTATCATTATTATTTTGACTTTCAACATTAGAAACACTAGGCTTTATTAAATCAAGAAGACTTACTTCGAGAGCTTCTAACTGTTCTTCTATCTCCGTCAAGGAATTTTCAAATTCCGGTAAATCATCTTCGGAAATTATAGAATACGACTCATTTCGTAATTCATCTGTTTTCTTTTTTAACGTCTGAAGAGCATTTAACTTTAGTTCTAATTCTTTCTGGCCAAGTTTTGATTTTATAGCATTAGATATTCGTGTAACTTGGCCGCGTATGTTTCCGCGTTTCCGATTGAGGACCACAGTACCTGAAATAGTAGCCATTACAATTATATCTATCTATAACTACTTACAAAAAATCCAAGGGCGATGATTCTTCACAGTGTTCTAAATGACCAAACTCGAGGACCAAAACATGATCCGTCGATAGCTCGGTTACTCTCGTTGGACTGTATTTAGGTAATAAAACTAATTAGATCACTTCATACTCAATAAAAACTTGAATTAAAACTTAACAAATTACATTTATTTACAATTAGAACAAAAGGAACAGGCAGCGGTTGGTGCACTGCGCTTACGTCTAAAGAACACATTTCAGCTGGCGGGAATAAAAAACGCGCATCCTCCAGTCATGAGCGCTCAGCAGCGCCCCCTGGATAACAAAATGTTCTACGGAGGAACCAATATCTAAAGTAAACAACTATGATAATAGTATGCATAACATGTTAGTACCTTTGGAAGGGGAGGATTATTGAATGGCGAAACGGGTTAAATGGCCCAGGCTCCCACTTTTAGGGGGCCTCAAAATATTAATGCATAAAATGTTTTCAGACAATTTTTTTTCTTTAAATCAGTATAAACTAAAGTTGCAAAAATGTACTGGGGGTCCCAAAGAAACCTTTGCCTTAGGGCCCGAAGTTGGGTTAGCCCTGATTTATTGAATACCAGCAGGCTTCGCCCAACGAACCTTGAATCAAAAGAAATATATCAATGAATTTGACCTTGCGTTTTAAAGCAATATGGATTATCTTTAATGTCCATCCACATTGCGGAAACGATACGAACGCCATTGCGCTATGATATTTTCTAATTTTCAAGACAATATTGGGGCTGTTAAGGACCAACTCTTTTAGTTGATCATTTACAATAAGATTTGAAATAAAGAACGATTTCAATTGAAAACTATAGAACGATGTGCAATATACTAAAACCATCCCTGAAAAATTATCTAACTAACAATGAAAATCTCATCAAAATCCGTCCAACAGAACTTTTCGTAATCGAGTTCACCTGATTATAGAACTTTTCCCCATAATTCTATAACTAAGCAATGATAGGACGATATGCAATATACTATACATCCCTGAAAAATTATTTAACTAAACCACTGGAAGTCCCACCAAAATCATTCAGCAGAACTCGTGTTATAAACGATGAATAACGATGACGTGTTATAAAGCATGAAAATAAAAAATTACAATTTGTTGAAAATCCCTTATCATTCAGCGAGTTTTAGTGAGAAACTAAAAAACAGCTCACTGTAACGCCGATATCTCTCTGAATTTTTATGATAATTGACTGAATTTTTTTAATAAGTTGTTCCATAAGAGTTGACTATTAAATTATGCAAAAAGTCCCTTGTTATCTTTCGCGCATGCGCAGAAAAAAATTATTTTATACAACTGCCCATATTTCCTTAAGTATTTAATATATTTATATTCCAATTGCACTATATTGTTTCTACTACATATTGTCAATTTTTCTTAAACTGGCGTTAAATTTGGTTAAAAACCCTGTATGTTATAAGCAAAAAACATGTAAGAATTTTTTTAATTTTTTTAAAAAATCGCTATATCGCTATTAATATACATGCTACTCTTACACAAATGAATACACATATTGTACAATGTCTGCTTATGTATATTCTGCAGCGATAGATCACTTCGTGCATTTTATTTTACAGGGTGATCCCAAGTATTATTTTTTTCTATAATTTTTTGTTGGCCCCCTAATTGTCCTCCTTATCAAATCGACGTTGATAAATATGAAGTCAAACCTGTTCTTCTTAATCCTAAAATTCCAGAAGAATCTGACAAGTACATTTTTAACTATTCCACAAAATGTCTAAAATTGAAAGTTACCGGTCATTAATGGCCATATAGTGTACACATCCAGGGATGACACTTTTCGGCGGATCCGCGGATTTCTGGTTTTCTTGTTTTATTAAAAAAATAATTTGCAATTTCCGCAGAATTGTAAGGGGGGGGGGGGGGGGAATTGCATTGATGTGCGCCGCGAATGAAGTCAGGCAGCGACGTCATGCAGAAAAATTCGTGTCCAGAAGAGAATAGGGCAGCTGCAATTGGCGTCATGCTGGAGGTCACACACTACAAATAGGCAGTTCGGATTGGTAGAACTACCTTGATCTCCAGTTGAAATACAATAATTGATCAGCTGATTGCAACTTCCCTATAATTATTGGTCCCACTCATTAAATTTGCAGCTTGGGGATTATTCAGATATGTTCTAACAGGCAGACTCTAGATACGGACATGTGATTCTTCCACGAATTAGCAGAATTCCGAATTTCTCAAAATCACTTCTTCAATCGGTCACGAAAAACAAACAAAAAAAAAAAAAAAAAAAAAAAAAACGTTGCTCATTTCTTCAATCGATCACAAAAAAAAAATAGGGAATTTCGTTAATCTGTCGCGATTTTCGTAAAACAGTCAAGGAAAAATCCACGAATTTCACCAACTATTCGGGAAATAAAAATTGCGAATTTCGTCAATCGCTCGCAAAAGGAAACCGCGAATTTCGATCGCTCCCAAAAGAAAACTGTGAATTTCGACAGTAGGTCGCGGAAAAAATGTGAATTTAGTCATTAAGTCGCGGAAAAAATTGTGAATTTCGTCAAACAATCGCGTTAAATATCGCGAATTTCATCAAATGATCGCGGAAAAGTTGTGAATTTCTTTAATCGGCCGAGAGAAAACGGTTGCCGATAAAATCGCAAATTTCTTCAATCGGTTGCGGAACTCCTCAATCTGTACGAAATTTGCAATTTTTTTCCTCCACAGGGATAGGGATACATAAAATAATGATCTCATCAAAAACAACTCGTTGTAAATGATCCCGCCAAGCCACAAACCTAAAACGTCAGCCATAAAAAGAAGTGATATCACATAAAAAGAAGCGATATAGAAGTGCATACTCCGAGTCCCGTGTAAAAATCTATCACCACTCATAATGTTTCCAAAGGACTCGGAGTGAGGTACAGTATGTGAAAACTGCTTGGCGACCTGCAGGCTTTTATAATGTTCGCGTTTCCTGCAACTACATATAACTATATTATTTTTATTTATTTTTTATTTATTTTTATTTATTTAATTATTTTGCTCCCATAAAATTGTAAAAAGTTGAAGCTTCTGTGTTTGCATGTCTTTTCTTATTTATGAGCTTGAAAAATTAATTTGTTGATTCTATTTACCATTATTTAAACTAGAAACACCACTCTTACGAAGAAGATTTCTTAAGTAAACATGTAAAGATTTTGAGTTTGTAATATATATATAAGTTTATATATATATATATATATATATATATATATATATATATATATATATATATATATATATATATATATATATATATATATATATATATATATATGTGTGTGTAATGATCATACACATATTAATAACAATGCACTTTATAATAAACGTTAACTAAATTGAGATATATTACAATAATTATAGCGTAAGCGGAATCGCATAAGTCTGGGGAAAAATCCGTTCTGTCAGTTCTTTCGCATGAAAAAATATTTATAAAAGTGATATAACAAAAATTAAAAATTTATTTTTTCGATTTTCAAAATTGATATACTGCATATATTCTAAAAGCCTGCAGGTCGCCAAGCAGTTTTCACATACTGTACCTCACTCCGAGTCCTTTGGAAACATTATGAGTGGTGATAGATTTTTACACGGGACTCGGAGTATGCACTTCTATATCGCTTCTTTTTATGTGATATCACTTCTTTTTATGGCTGACGTTTTAGGTTTGTGGCTTGGCGGGATCATTTACAACGAGTTGTTTTTGATGAGATATCACTTCTTTTTGTAAGGTATTTAATTTAAATTACACAGATTCCATTTTTATTCAGAAAAGAAAAGATAAAAGAAAGATGAAAGGGGCAAAATAAAAAAATAATTGTGATGCTATAAATAGAATTATACATCAGAATTATACAATTTATTGAGTGACTTATTCCAATGTACATGTCTCTACCATAGCAAAAGGGAAACTTTTATATTCATTTCCTTAGATTGTATTCATCAGATTATTTATGACATGTTTATTTTCCTTTTTCTTTTGTTAATATCACTCTTACGTTTATATACATTCAAAAAACAAAAAAATAGAAAATTTTACAGTAGTTTACAAAGTAATTAAAATACTACAGGTTCAGAAAAATGTGGATAAATAAGAAGTACCTTTTTTTTGGTCAATTATAACAATGAGTTTACTTTACCGAGAATAATCAAATTTGTTTTTCTACGAACCATTGTTACTTACAGGGATTTTTATACTAATATATTAAATATTATTCTTGAAAATTACTGAGCACCTTAAAAGTTTTTTTATTTGTTAAGTTTTTTAACTCAACGTTTCGAGAATCGGAAAAATATAAGATTCGCAAAGTTTGCAAAAGTATAAAAACTATTAAAGTGATTTCAAAATAGAAAATGTTCGTAGGATGACATGTATTCCAAAATTTTGTGTGATTTTGTAAATATACCACAAAGACTAATGCGTTTACATAATAAACCGTTTAAAAAAATGTAAAATTTTATTAAAATTTTTGATCTGATAAATCATAAAGCTTTAAATTAGATTTTAAAAAGGAGCGTGATTAAACCAAAAAGGATTATATTTACTAAATGCACAAAATACATAGACACAAAATACATAATTAATGTTTCTAGTCTGTCCATTCCAATTCGGGGATCCTAAAATATAGGTCCTCAATCCCCGGCAGTCCATGAATTAATTAGGACATGTGTAATGCAACTGTTAAAATGTTCCCAAAGTCGACAATAGAAGCAATAAGTATAGCTGGTCAAATATGAAACACGGCATTGCTTCATCATGACTTTGTTTCGTGAGGTGTTCGTTCTCCAAACATAAAAATATTTTGAAAGTGTTCGTTACCCGAACATGTGTTTGTTATCCGAACATAAAAATCTCACGCGAAAGTGTTTGTTAACCGATTTGTTCGTAAACCGAACAGTTCGTTACCGATCACCTATTGTATACGAAATATAGCATTTTTAATTTTTATGAGGAATTTAAGAAATTATTTCCTTTTCATTGTGCTCTTAGGCCTGTTTTTAGAGTATTTTAAGTTCGTCATAGCCGGAGATTCGATGAACGGCAAATATTTAAACGCAAAACTTCTAGCAACATTTTTACATTCTATTACTCAGCGCATGAATGTAAAGTTGGAATTTTTTAATCGCTTTTTTCAATCAATTCCTGATACATTTATTAATAAACACAGTTTTTTTAATCGATGAAAATACTATATTTTAATAGATTTAGAGCTTAAGATGGACGAGCTTTCAGACAGACAAAATGAACCCGTATTAAATTTTAAAGCAAGATAATAAAACCTTACAGAGATTGAAACAGTATAAAATCATTAAAATACATCTCACTCAGTAAATATACATCGGTTGTAATGTAATCAAGATCTTCTAAGAGACTCTGTAAACGAAACGTATATGGTTCAACAGTACAAACAATAGAGAGTTTAAATGAATCGGATGTAGTAACATATTTGAATATCTTGTGTATATAGCAACTTTGACAAATATTATGCTATTTACTATTGTTTTTCCTATGTGTTGAGGAATCAAGTACTTCAACGTAAAAATTCGCTAATTACACAATTATTAATCTTATTAAAAAATCTTTTGAGTTACCCTTTAAACAAAAACTAAATTCTACAGTTCTGTTTCACAATAGGAAGCTAACTTAGGTCGTTCGTAGTAACATATTTTAACATCCTGCGCATACGTTCTTTTTTAAAAGAGTTAGACCATTTAATGTGTCTTTGCTTCATCTTAAGTATAGGAATAAATCACTTTAAAGTGATATATATATAAAAAACTAATTCATATTTTACACAAAATATTAAACATTTGAACTATTCATAAAAACAATGCAATTGTTGCAAACCGCGTAAAAATCGGATAATTACACAATTCTTTAGCCCTATATCAAATGATCTTTTGTGAGAACCTGTAAACGAACCTTAAATGTTACTATTTTTTTATAATAGGGAGCTTACTTGGGTCGACTGTAATAACATATCTTAATATTATGTGTATACGACCATTTCTAAAAGAGTTGGGTCATTAATTATTTTTTTGCTCTATGTTAAGTATAGGAATCAATAACTTTAAACTGATATAAATCAAAAACTAATTAATATTTTTTCATGAAACTTACAAAGGTTTGAATTACTCATAAAAACAATTCAAATGACGTACACCACGTAAAAATCCGATAATTACACATTGCTGTAGCCCTGTCAACAGTTTTTGGTCTGTACAAGATTTAAAAAGGGCAAAAAACAGCACTTTTAAAATCGCATTTCCTGAAAACCTATTCGACATATCTTGCTTTTCTTTTGATTTCTTAGTCATTTGGCGCGCCCCATTCCATAGAATCAAGAATTTTGTTTCTATCATAAATAGAACGCGAGATATAGATGTGTCAAAAACCCGTTTTGTCCCGTCCGCAAAATATAAACTAGACAGAGTTAAAAAAAAAAATTGTAAAATCGTTTGGCATCCATTGGCGGAAATTCCTTTCATTTACTGTGTAATGCATTGCTGTTTCTCATGCTTGGCGAGAAACTCTGTTGAGTTTCTATGATAATAATAATAATGATGATGATGATATTCTGCTAAAAGAAGTCGCACCGAGGCTTACAGTATACGATTTTCTTTCATCTGCAATATGAATGTCAGAATTTATTTAAATCTAAAACCTAAAAAGAAATAAAACCTCTCCTATATTTTTTGGCATATATTTTTTAATTTGTTTTATAGACATCTTTTTCGCCACGCTAATAAATAGCAAAATTCGTCCACTTAGCTTATTGAATCTGTTGCTGGGTTACCTGAATTAATTTAAAATGCTGTGAACTAAAGAAAAAATATTGTTTAGTTATTAAATAATATAAGTGTTCATGCATGATGTATTAACAGCATTAAAAGTATACAGAGTATAAGGAGTTTGAGGAAAGTATTTAAGATTTGCAAAAAGAAAAAACAAAATCTGTGTTTGTTTTTCTTCATTTTTCGAGCTAGTTGAAGAATGTTAATGATTTTAATTCGTTTAGATATCCAACATCTAATCAATGTCAAATATCGTTTAGATATCTGTTCACCAGTTTTTATGAAATTGCAAAAATCTTTATGAATTTCTGAAGTTTGTGAGGTGGGTTTCTTTTAAAATTAATTAGTATACTATATACACTGCTCAAAACAATTAAAGGATATTGCAGTTTTAGGTGGATTTTGTATCTGGGAAACTTTTTAGCTGATTGATACATGGTCGACAGACATAGTAGGTTATATGAGAATAAATTACACATGTTTGGCAGAAAAAAATGCATTTTATTGCGCATTTTGTACAAAAGGAAAAAAACACAATTTGTGCATATGAGAAAAAAAGAATAAGAAAAGGTGTTTTCTTCAAAGAAAATCATTTTCAGTAGGGGGTATGGTTTCCACGGGTGGCCACCAACGTTGAACACCTTTGAGGCATGGACTCAATGAGGCTATTAATGACGAGTTGGGGTATTCTGCCCCACTCTTCCAGAAGAGCTCTTTCCAGTTCTTGGAGAGTTTGTGGGGGTTGTTGGCGGCCAGAAACTCGTCTTCCTAGAGCGTCCCAAACGTGCTCGATTGGATTCATGTCTGGAGAACACGCTGGCCATTCCATTCGAACGATTCCTTCCTCGAAAAGGAAATCCTCCACCAGGTTTGCACGATGTGGCCTGCAGTTATCGTCCATTAAAATGAAGTTATCTCCGATTGCTGCAGCGTAAGGGACTACAATAGGTCTGAGGATCTCATCCCTATATCGGCGACCAGTCAGAGCTCCATCTCGAATGATGTAGAGGTCAGTGCGCCCGTCAATGGAGATGCCACCATACACCACCACTCCTCCACCGCCAAATCTGACACTTTCGTGCACGAACGCAGGATTATTCCTACTGCCACGGTCCCTCCAGATGAAAATACGCCTATTATCCGGATGCACAGAAAACGGGACTCGTCAGAAAACAGAATATTGCTCCATTCATTTCTCCTCCAGTTGACATGCTCGGTTGCCCACTCCCTGCGGTCGCGACGATGCCTTGATGTTAATCTAACACATACCATCTGTCGGCGAGCATACAGACCTACAGCATGGAGCCGGTTTCGAACAGTCTGAGTTGAAATCGTGGTGCCTGTAGCCGAGCGAAGGTGTTGTTGGAGAAGAGTAGCGTTCATGTTTCGGTGTCTCCGAGCTGTTAACGCTAAATACCGATCTTCATTGGGCGTTGTTGCCCGTCTACGACCTTGCCCTGGTCTTCGGCCTGCACATCCACTCTCCAAAAAACGGTTCCAGATCCTGGAAATGACACTTTGTGACACTCCAATGGCTTGCGCTACTTCGGCTTGAGTTTGGCCCCCTTCTAACCTACCAACAATTCTCCAAGCTTCTGAATCTGTCAAATGACTTCGCTGAGACATCGTACTCATCGAAACAAAGCAATCACTGAATGCCGATCATCCTTGTCTTCATTCTCTTTTATCCAGTTGAAAGTCAAATTTCATTCGCTGCCGCTGAAGCGACGTTTTTGACGTCGAACTCAAAATTTGCATACTCCACAGTTTGAAAACCAGAAAAATTTGCATTTGTGATTCTCTTCTTCTATTTTCGGCAAAAAAAATTTCGTTTATATCTTTATTTTATATAAAACTTCAAATATCCTTTAATTGTTTTGAGCAGTGTAGATAATACTCGTCAAAACTTGATGGTAAGCAACCTAAAGGTTCCGCAGAGAAAAAAAAAAAAAAAAAAAAAAAAGGTTCATAACTTTATTCAAATGTCAGAAATTTTCGCAGAATATTTGTTAGCAATAGTAAAAAAAAAAAAAAAAAAAAAAAAAAAACCTCTCCTTTTATAACAGGGATGGGGACCGGCTGCATATTAACTGTCTTCACTTGGATAATACAGACAACAGAACATTCGCCAGATAAATTCAGTTTTCAGATCCAAAAGAAAAAAGTAACTCCAAGTTTTTTTTTCTAAAAAGTTTTACAAATAAAGACATTTTTTAATTTAAAATTTTATTAGCTTTCTCAAATATAAACATTTAACTGCATCACAATACCAATAGACGGCATCACAGTTTTTTTATATAAATATTTTCCCTTTATTCTATTTATTTTTGTTGTTGTTGTTGTTGTTCTTCTTCTTCTTCTTTGTTTTGTTTTGTTTTTTACGGAAAATAATCACCTACTTTTCTTGGTATATATACCTTATCGATCAATTGTGATAAAAAATATACCAAAAATTGTAGATCATTTCAATTTATTCAAACGATAATAATGCCAAA
The DNA here is from genome assembly GCA_963931845.1 of Maratus michaelseni. Taxonomy (NCBI): domain Eukaryota; kingdom Metazoa; phylum Arthropoda; class Arachnida; order Araneae; family Salticidae; genus Maratus; species Maratus michaelseni. The sequence goes on along the minus strand of OZ007591.1, from coordinate 154,809,700 downwards.
GCTTTTAACTTAAAAAATTAAATACAAAATCATTAATTTAAAAAGTATTAGGGATAGTAAATTTTATTTAATAATACTGAAGAAAAAACAAATTCTATAATTTTTTCCTCATGAAATAAATTATAATTTACATTATTGATCACTAACAATGTTAGATAAACATATTTTGCCAGGAGCGGGGATCGAACACATGCTCCCTCTAGGGAACTAGAATTCTCTTTCTGGCGCTTTAGACCACTCGGCCATCTCGAATTCGTTCAGCGTTCTTTCGAAATGAAACCAATTCAAAACAGGTTTCCTACTCCATTTAGCGACAGAAAAGCTCCTTAAAATGCCCATTGAGCATGCTCAGATCAGCCAAAATCGATCTTAAAAATTCTGTTTTTCGTTTTAATTATACAGATAAATACAGATGTATGTATTTTAATATCACTCTGAAATTTTTATAATATTTTCCTGGAATTATTTTTTCAATACTGAGTTTTAATAATATTATGCTTTTTCAAATTGATTGGGGCTTATTTAAGTGGTTTTATGTATGTAATTCACTTAGTGTTTAGTTGTGGACTCGGGCTGACACAAAATCCAAGTGATAAGTTGTATATTGATTTTTGATATCAGCTTATATATATATATATATATATATATATATATATTATTTCATCATCATCATATATATATATATATATATATATATATATAGGATGATGAAATAATATATATAATAATATCTCTTGAAATAAAATCTTGGTTTTTAGTTACTGTAAAAATGTGCTGAAACATTAGCTATACAAAAACATACAAGGAATGCTGTATTTATGTAAAGTAAACATTTATTTTTCCATGATTAACGATGTTGTTTTCAATAACTGTTTAAATAATTAATATTCATATACTCTAAAATAATATGCGATTTCCTAGAAAACATGGCCATGTAGGTGCCAGAAGCCACTGACATTTTATTCTTATAATACTTATGCGAATACTACTTACTATAAGTAATACAAAAAAAAAACAATGCTACTATTGAATTTGATCCAAGTTATGATTTTCTGTACATATAAACATTATAGTAACTATTTATTGATCTCACATTATTTGTTTCTTTTGAATACATGGAAGCCAAACTCTACATTTGGCTGAAACAATGATAATCTATCTATAATAATAAAGATAGAAGTTTGTATGTGCGTGTGTGTCTGTCTATACTGTGTTCTGAAAAAAAAAAAATGCTGCGAGCAGAGCTACACGATTTGGCAAGAATATGCCTGTATTGATGCACCACAAAGCCAGATTTTGGATTTTTTAATCAGATTTATTTTATTTAATTTTTAACGCAATTTTAAACGTTTTTTTTTTTTTTTTTTTTTTTTTTCGAATTTGCTACGTTTTTTTCACATTAGCAAAAGGAATCCAGTTATGTTCTTTTAGTCCAATACAGTAAATTTTATTTTATTTTCAATAAGATTTATTCAGAATTTGTACAGCGATATTTGAATTTTTCGCAAATTTTTTTTATGCGATTTTTGGAATTATTTTTCGTTTTCTCGTTTGACATTCGTAAAAAGAATTCGCGGTTTCAAACTTTTAATGTAATATAGTAAATTATGTTTTTTGAGATTTTGAATTTTTTGGGATTTTTTTCACTTTTTCGCATACCGCAACGATTCTTTGACATTCGTGAAAAAAATTCAGTTACAATGTTTTAGTCCACTACAGTAAATTTTGTCCTCTATCGTTTGATGGCGATTTTAACACATTAGCAAAAGAAATCCGGTTTCAATCTTTTAGCCCAATATAGTAAATTTTGTCCTCTTTTCAACAAGTTTTATTCGAAATTCATGCGGTGCGATTTTTTAATGCGATTTTTTTCACGTTTCATGCAATTTTTTTACGACTCCGGGCAATGCCGGGCGGGTCAGATTGTGTAGTGTAAAACTGTACTATAGTTGACAGGTAGTCGTTTAATTCAGAACTCGACTATGAAAATGCCATATATTTATTGCACAAAATATTATAAATCATTTTAAGATAAATATATACATATCAATGTTATTTTATGTTCAATACAATGTAGTTTACAAAATTCGCGCATAAATGCTGTGAAAAATCCTTCTATATATAAAAAAAAGTTTTGGCTTAAAAATGGACCAATGAAAATCTGCGTAGATATTCCGGGTTAGTCTCATCGCTTTTTTATTAGCGACATTTTTTAGGAGCGAATCCTTTTTTTGTAGCCATTCTACGGATTCAAAAATCATACCACCAGACGCGAAATATAACAAGCTTTCAGAAATTCAAAAAATTATCACGGTAGGACAATAAAAACTCAAAAAATCCTTAAAAATCGAGTAAAAAATCTTTTATTGAAAAAGTCATTTTTTATATTGTTGCCAAAAAAGCGCAAATGATTATATTTTATCTCAAAGAAAAAATGTATTTGCGCGAGACTATTAAAAACAATAATGAAAGTTTAAAATAATAATTAAATGATCACGTGTTGAAAGCAGGAAATAAAGAAACTTACGTCATAAAAATTGTGTTTACACATGAATCCTTCTAATACCTCGAAACGTATCTGATTGGTCAGAGCTTTCTGACTTTTCTTAGGGGGAATTAACATGAAAGTAGAGAATTTAGATAGGACTAGCTGTTACCCGTGACTTCGTTCACGTAACATTAAAAAAAGAATAAATGCATTAATTTAGCAAAACATTTCACTTGATAATTAACAACATATATAATTAACCAAAGCTTTATCACACTTTATAGGAGACCATACGGAATTTGTTTGCTATAGGGGCCTTGACATAACCCAGTCTTAAAAAAGTGAAATTTCATGCCAAATAATATATACAATCGCGAAAATGAAACTGCAACTAATGAAAAAAGGAGGACCCAGTAAAATCGTGAAAATCGAGGAATTCCTTTTCGTAAAAAGAAAAACAACACTGGCAGAATTCTTCTATACAACAGTGCATTTTAGGTGGTATTTGGTGTACAATTTGTATATATGTGCATTGCTAAATGGGCATTATTTTATTGTTTATTTGCATAGACATATGTTATATATTTCTTACTACATTATCTTGTTTATGTATATATTAAATTAAGTGTTTCACGCTAAGTGGTGTAAATAGTGAACAAACTGCTTGTGGATTTTATACATTGATAGATATTTCACAAAGATATAACAATCTGATGCGATTCTAAAATGTAAATAAAGGTTGCTAGAAAGTACTTTAAATTCTGCCCAATTTAACCTCGATATTTTCTCTATCGCGTCAAGAACACTACTAGCAAATAAATACCGACGACACAAAACTGATTATCTAAATTTACATATTTTTGTTAGTATATATAGGATTATTTTAATTTATTTCATGCGCTTGAAATTTTTTGCGCTTTCTCTAGGTTTAGGTGTCGAATAAATGTACTTTCTCGTTATTTTATTTTGGCATTTCTATTCTATTTATTCTATTTTCCATTCATTCCATTTATGGATATTGATTTAATTTACATATTCGTGTCAAAGAATATTCTTTTAAGTTATTATCAGGATTAGGATAGGATACGATTAGGGTTAGGATTAGGAATAAAAATTGAACGACAATGGCATGACCTATTCAGGTTTAAAGTATGAACCATCATGAAGCAATAAGAAAATTAGAAAATTATCGGCTAATAGTTTTTAATATGTTTTACAGTCATAGTTGGCATCAAAGTTGAGCGGGGAAATGATCATCTAAAATACTATTAAGTGTTTACCACGCAAAAAACAAATCTGGTTGCAACTATATGTATTTAATTTTGCGCCAAATTTCACTTGATAAAAAAAAAGCAAATTGACTATGGACTTAATTACAGACCCCTAACCTTGCTATTCTCGGAAATTTTCTACCTATATGTAAAAAAAAATTCTGCTATATAGAACGCGCTTTCACGTTTATAATGTTATGAATTTATGAATTGGCACGATCGGCTTGTTCAAGTTTACACAATTCCGCTAGAAGAAAAGATTCATTACTTTTTGATTTCTTCTTTGCTTTTGCATTACGCGAATTTGTCGGTAAAATCGATTTTCTTTTCGATAACATTGTTGTTTTTTAAGTTTAAAAAATATTGTAATTTTACTTAAACATTGCTTTAAAATCCATGCAATTTTTCTTATCCTACAAGACTTTACAAAAATCTATTATGAAACAACTTTAAAAAAAGCTATATTTAAAAACAACAAAGTTTTTCATATTTTAAAACTAAAAGAAATGTAAAATTAAATTCCGGTTCGAAACGACGATTTACAAATGTGTTTCGATTGTGCGAAAATGATAGAGGAAAAATGCTGTTACTTCGACACAATCATGTTAAATCTTAGCTTTTATGAGAAAAGCAACTTTCTTTTAAAAAATATAGTTATTTTCATTAAGATTTTCTGATTTTCGATACGGATAATTTTGCGATGCATATCATTGACATTTGCCATCTTTGAAATTCGAACTAAAATCAAGAATCTGAGTAAAAAAACTCCCGACATCATACGTAACCCTCCTGCAAGAATTTTTTTAATATCTGCCCCCGTTTGCAAGTTATTGAATTTTAAAATCCATCAGTCATTTGTGGGACACCCGGTATATATATATATATATATTTTTTTTTTACTTTTTAAAATTTAAATTAAAAATATGGTATCTTTATATATTAGCCGTGTGCAGACGATAAATCGCCAACCTATTCCATCATTCGTATTGAATTCATTAAAAAAATTAATTTTTCACTCATTTCATTTAAAACACAGAACTTTAATTTACAACACATACATTTAAAATACATATATTACGTACATTTAAAATAATTCCTTTCATGTCAAAAAGAAAAAGAAAAAAAAAGAGAAATTAATCACAAATAATTTGATAACCCAAGATCATTTTATTTCAACATCAAAACAAATCTGTTGTATTTTTCTATATATGACATCATATTCGCTTGCTTTCCATACTTACTCGTATTTATGCACTTTGTATTATTATCAAATATTTGAAAACGCACGTTTTGTTTCTAATATGACATCATTTCCTATTCTGTTTAATTCTTAAATAATTCATTTCCTTTTCATTTTTCACGTGGAAATTTTTCACTTGAAAATAAATTGTTGATTAAAAATTATTACTCAGGGGTTTTATTTTATTCTGTCAACGATAAAGTATTAACAACGGTAAAATAAATTTAACCATTTTTAAAAAAGCTGCAAAACCGGGCCCTTTGGGCCAAACCAACCAAACCAACCAACCATTTTAAAATATACGAAAAAATGTCCATTTATTCTCTATGAAAATAATGAAATTTTGAATTATTAAGAAAAATATTGAAATAAAATAAACAAAAACCATTCTATGTTCATTTGAGGGTTATAATCAACTTATATGCAAAGATACAGGATAATTAAATGCTTCATTTTGACGCTGGCTTCAGCCTAACATTTGCACACAATCAGATTTATAATATTACTAGCTGTTACCCGTGACTTCGTTCACGCATCATTAAAAGAACAATAAATGCATTAATTAAGCAAAATATTTCATTCCCGATAGTTAGAAACGTAAATAATTAACTAACTCTTTATCACATTCCATAGGAAACAATACAGTATTTCTATGTTATAGAGGCCTTGCTATAACTAAGTTTTAAAAAAGTGAAATTTTGTGACAAATAATCACGAAAAGGAAACTGCAACCAATGAAAATAGGTGGGCCAAATAAAATCGTGGAAATCGGCGATTTGTGTAAAAACATATGTCAAGTTTATTTGGTAAACCATTTTACTTTTAGCACCTTTGTGAAGCATTTCAATAGCCATCTTTCAAAGATAATGAAAATAGTATATTCTTTTTCATTAAATTCAATTCTTGTGAATAGGGACCAATAATTGCAGACCTAAATTTGCCTCCTTGATTTAATCTATAACTGAAAAAATAATCTTTATTTCTAAATGAAAATATGTTGACAGACGATTTTTGTTCTCCAGAATAAATTGATTCATGAAGTTTGAGTATGTGAAAATACGTTTTTATTTTTCAAAAATTTTTCTGTAATCAAGATTTTTTTTTCTTTCACCATCTATTCAAATTGAAAATAAATTCTTTTATTTTTCAGTTTTAATGAGAAAAAATATATTAATCCGTTTTATTTCTTCTTTTTTATCCACAAAAATGGAATAATTTAGTTGCCATTTTTAGAGAAACTTCGTTAAAATTTACAAAATAATAATAATAATAATAATAATAATAATAATATCTCGGAATTTAAACCACTTTTTTAAATTCTGAAAGTTTATGACATCCTCGGATGAATGATAACCGGTGTTAAGTAAATCGCGTTGCGTTCGACAATCTGAAAAGAGTAGTTGCGAAATACAAACAGGCGGTCAGATTTTAATATAATAGATTCGTATTTATTTTTCTTTTCCTAATAATCATGGTGTGGTTTTTGGCAAAAAACTCTCACCTGTATGTAACTGATATTCATGCTTAGTAATCGGTATAGATAAAAAAAACATTTCAATTTTTCGTTTTAAATATGTCGTGAAACTAATCTACTTTCTATACTTACTGATCCTTGTATTATTAATGTACGGAATTAATTCCCGCTCCTTGTAAACACATTTGAAAATTCCCGTTTTATTTTTAATATGACGTCACATTTTCCTCAGAGAAATCTCTTTTTAATGCCGTAATTCTTGTTAATTTTCTTTTTCTGGCAATCAGGACGTAAATTTTAGCGGAAAACTCACATTTGTATGTAACTGGTACTCAAGCTAATTATTAATCAGTATCGATAAATAATATTTCAGTTTTTCATCTTAAATATTACGTCCATTATCTATCTACTTTCATTATACATTGATATTCATGCTCCTTGTATTATTACGACTATTTGGAAATATATGTTTTATTTATGACGTCATATTTGTCCAAGCCGAGGAGGATCCTTTTCATAGTTCCATGGTCCAAGCGAAATCTATTTTTAAGAATATAATTATTGTTCATTTTTCCTTCTAATTATAACGCAGTTTTTTGACAGAAAAAGATCTTTTTAATGTAACCGATATTCATACTTCATGTATAATAACAAATACTCCATATTTTTGTTTTAAATATCACGGAAATTCATCTTCTTTTGAATTCTTTTTCATTTTCATTTTTCAAGTGAAAATCGTTCAATTGAAAATTAATTGTTGAGGAAAAATTATTTTCCGTGTTTTTATTTATTGGTAACGATCAAAGCCCTAGCAACGATAAAGTAAAATGGTTAAATGGTTAAAAATTTAAATAAAAAATACGGTATAGTTATATTAGCTGTGCGCAGACGGTAAAACGCCAAGTATTTTACCATACAAAAGAAAAAAAAAGTGAAGAAAAAAACCCAAGATCATTTTATTTCACCAATCAAAACCTATCCGCTTTATTTACGATGCATGACGTCATATTTGCCTGTTTCCTATGGTTACGCATATTGAAACCTTGTATTATTATCAAAAACTAAAAAAAGTACGTTTTATATCTAATAATATTATTTAATCTTCTTTTTAATTCTTTAATTTTTTTTAAAATTTCATTTTCATTTTTCACGTGAAAATGTTTCAATTGAAACTAAATTGTTGAGTAAAAATTATTATTCCGGATTGAATTTAGTTTTGGCAACGATAAAGTATTAGCAACGGTAAAGTAAATTTAACGATTTTAAAATACTATACGAAAAAATGTCCATTTATTCTCTATGAAAATAGCAAAATTTTGAATTATTAAGAAAAATATTTGAATAAAATGAACAAACACCGGCCTATGTTCATTCGAGGGTTATAATCAACGTATATGCAAAGATACAGAATCATTAAATGCTCCATTTTGACGCTGGCTTCAGCCTAACATTTGCACACAATGAGATTTATAATATTATTAGGAATTAGGATTAGGATGGACGCTATTAGAGGGGTTACCAAGAGGAAGAGAACCGAGTCTGTCGTCAATTTTAGCGCCAACTTGGCGATATATCGCCACATTTGGCGGCCAAAATTAGCTGCCAAAAGTGGCGCCAACTTGACGCTATTTCCAATATTTCGCCAAATTTCCATAGACTCCTATTGAAATCCAATAGCGTTTACTCGCTTACAAAAAATCACCAAATTAAGATATTGCAATGCACCAAAAATTAATATTAGCTTATGAATAGAGCTTAATTGAACTATTTACATTATTTTTAAGCACAAACACTAGCTATTTACAATATTCGTAACACTATATATACAATTGGTTCTTGTTAGTTATCCTGTCGACCAAATTACTGTCGCCAAATTCATATATATTAAACGAGCAAGAGATTTTCCCGATTATTCATATATATTAAAAAAAAAGGAACTTGCAAAGCAAATTAAAAAAATAAATTTATTTCTATATTGTTAAGCCCGAGAAGGGACATATATTAAAATTATTTTATTTAGTCAATGCTACAATAATGTTGCATTTTTATATTAAATCTTGCTCAGTCTATTTAATCTTAAAAAATTAAATTTAAATTTGAAACATGATATTAAAGCAACTTTAAAACATTTCATTTAGAAATCTAAATAAATCTTCAACTTTTTAAATTATTTGAACTTCTCATGTTTCTTGTCTGTTAGAATTTGCTACAATACAAATTTTGCATAATGCATGTAAAACTGAAAAAAAAAGTTGAAGATTTATTTAGATTTCTAAATGATATGTTTTAAAGTTGCTTTAATATCATGTTTCAAATTTAAATTTAATTTTTTAAGATTAAATAGACTGAGCAAGATTTAATATAAAAATGCAACATTATTGTAGCATTGACTAAATAAAATAATTTTAATATATGTCCCTTCTCGGGCTTAACAATATAGAAATAAATTTATTTTTTTAATTTGCTTTGCAAGTTCCTTTTTTTTTAATATCTCAAGTTTTTTAATAACAATTTAATATGAAGCAGATAAGATTCAAACGAGGCAAGTATGTGAAAGACTGCACATATCAAAATCAGTATTGGTAATATGAAATATACAGTTCAAACATTGATTATTCTGTAAACAATTAAAATAATAAAAGTAATTTTTAACAAAAAAAAAAATGTATATAACGGACTTTAACGGGTTGTTTCTCATCTTCATAATGATAATAAACGAATCATGTTCATTTTTGCAAATAATTTTATTCCATCGTGTAAAATACATTTGCAACCACTTTGGAAAGAGACACTAGTAAGCGGTGTGTGAAAGCTATTAATAAAATCTTATGTTGTTTTATCACATAAGAAGCATAAAAATAATAATGAGTATATATGAAACAACTGTATTCTGATTTTGTTATAAAATGTGTAGTTATGGAGGATGAAATTTTCAGCAAAATATTTCTTTTTGTAGCTGAATAAATATTTTACCTTATATTGACAATTTCTTAATTTAACATTTCTGTAGAAGCAAAATGTAAACATCTGCAAGATTTTTTACAAAACATGTACGATCTGTTATTTTCATATCGTCACAAACAGTCCATTTATTGATCTCGTTTTCATTTGAATGCAACGGTTGGTTCCTATTTGAGACCACCATGTGGCGAAATCGTGCCAAATCGTCGATAGTTAGCCAGATGTAGCTCTTTTATTGTTGGAAAGGCTGAGCAATGATATTTTTTGTGATGACGCGTTTGTTACGTATGACGTATTTGTTACGTCATCAAGTGATTCTTTATTCGACGTTTATTTGTATTTTAATGATATTTAATGATTTATAAGTTATTTAAAACATGTTTTTTTTAATACAGTTAAATAACACTTACGTCATTAAATGGTTATGTGATATGATATTAAAAGAAAAAAAAGCATTGAAAAAATTTCATCATCTGCTTCTTTATTTAAAGCTTGATTTTTTTTTTTTTTTAATGTATGTGAGTGGCTACTCTTGTTACTTTAGAACAGTATAAATTAATTGATTGCAGTTTTCATGGAAGTCTCATGTTCACGAAGCGATCATACATGCGGTATAGTGATCGCCGCATTTACAAATTTCGTGTATTTTTGTGATCTCTATACAACGAGGTTGCTGTATCCAGTGATTTTTTTGTTCGGTTTCATGTTCGCGAAGCGATCATACGTGCGATACAGTGATCGCGGAATTAACGAATTTCGTGTATTTCTCGGGAATTCCGATATGACGAGGTTGATGTATCCAGTGATTTTTTTTTTCGGTTTCATGTTCGCGAAGCGATCATACGTGCGGTGCGGCATTAACTAATTTCGCGTATTTTTGGGGATTCCGATACGACGAGGTTGCTGTATCCAGTGATGTTGTTGTTTTTCGGTTTCATGTTCGCGAAGCGATCATACGTGCGGTACAGTGATCGCGGCATTAACTAATTTCATGTATTTTTGGGGATTCCGATGCGAAGAGGTTGCTGTATCCAGTGATGTTTTTTTTTTTCGGTTTCATGTTCGCGAAGCGATCATACGTGCGGCGTGTACAGTGATCGCGGAATTAACGAATTTCATGTATTTCTTGGGATTCTGATACGACGAGTTTGCTGTATCCAGTGATGTTTTTTTTTTCGGTTTTGTGTTCGCGAAGCGATCATACGTGCAGTACAGTGATCGCGGCATTAACGAATTTCGTGTATTTTCGTTTTTTCAACTTCACATTAATCGTTAACTTTTACGTAATATCGATGAAATGTGTATAAAATGTTGTTTTTTATTGCTCATATCATCTTTTTTATATCTATCTTTTTAAATTTGTCAAATAAAATATTTTATTTCACTCATAAATGCAGTATCTAAAAAAATCAACTGTGTATTGTATAATTTAATAATTCTGTATTTAAATTATCATTCTTTTGTCCAAATTGTTTTGAACGAATAAAATTTTACATTCGTTACATTGTTACTCTCGTATAAATGCAATATATTTTTCAGTGACGTTTTTATCGCTAAATTCATTACTTTTCCTATGTGTAACTAATTAAAAATTAAGAATGGCAACATTTTACCACTTGCTTATTGTGGGTTACAATATGATAAATGTAAGTAAACAATTTAGAAATCGCCAATGTGGCATCATTTTTAAAAAGCGCCAAATGGTGGCTTGAAATAGGACTATGCCGAATGCACCATTGTTATATAATGGCCTGAATCAATGAACTTTCCTTTATTCAAAATAGCAGATTTTGTTTAAAGGATATATTATTTATTAAAACCTTTTGGTTTGAAAATCCTGTTATAGGGCACGTAATTTAAGAAGTTTTATTCGGACCCATAGAGACATTTGTTGAAGAAAATCTGGCTAGTTGCACAAACAAATATTTTCCACAAGAATTTAATCGAGTTTGACACATTTTAGTTCTGTTTTTGCAATGAACACAGGCAATGTTTTCAGTCTGCCATCGTGTTAGGAGATCATTGAAATCAACTGCATCTTCCCTATTATTAAAGTCATGTGGAAATCTCACAATAAATGCATTAAATGGTTCTGTACTAATACATATATCTCGATAACTTGGGCAATTACCACATTTCTCCCAAAGATCTTGCTTCAGTTGAAAAAGATCTATGGCATTGACTTTTTGTTTTGACAAATTTTCCAGTAGGTAATCAAGAAATTCTAACGGGTATTGATCAGTACCATCATGAAACTTTACATGAAGTGTTTTTCTGACTTCAAGTGTATCTACGGTATCAATCTGTGGATTTTGCAAAGTAGTGAATATTTGTTTCAAAGCTTTTGTTGTAGGACCAGGATCAATAACTCTTTCCTGAATTTTTTTAACTAATTCTGGGATACAGAAGAGAGTTTGCAACATAGCATTTGCGTAACACAAACGATCTGTATTTGTAAAGCCTTTAAAGACAAAGTAATTTAAATCAGTAATATGGTTTTTATTATTTTTTTCACTAACAATTACTGATATGTCAGATGAAACAACCATTTTACTCTCAGGGTATTTTCTGGAACATACAGCTAATTGTGGCAAATCAGATCTGTATTCCTTTCTAAGACGATTATATTCCTTAATAGCATTTGGTGAGGCATAAACTTTACTTGCATCAAATTTAAGAAGATGTAAACCTTCTAAACTTGTGACTCTGAATAAAGCAACATAAGACATGCCACTTTCAAAAATGTTAGGACCCAAGTTAATCATTACACAATTCAGGCTCATTCCTTGACTTAATTTCACGATTTCCTCGATAATATCGTGAATATTTATTTGATGTATCACTTAACGGTTCAGACAGAGATACTCTTTGTATAGGGTTAGGATACTCTTCAATTGGGCCATTTAAATCAATGAAATGCCGAGAGCAAACATACCAGTCTCTAGTCACCGTTTCTGCATTTGTTATACCACAAGCAGAAAGCCATTCGTTACATTTACTCAAGTTTTTCTGTGGTTTAGGAAAAGGGAAAAACAAAACTCCCAGCATATAGTCTTTGTAAAAGTATCGTGCATCACTCTTGCAACCAGAAAATTTGCATTTTTTCACCATGTTGAATTTTAGTAATCATCGATTAAGAGAGAAATTTAAAAACGCATTTCGTAACATCACAGGATCACTAGATAAGTAAATATCGAGCATTCATCCAATTTTGATAAAGACAGTAACATCTAAATTAAAGTCCAAATACTGCTTAAAGTGATAAAAACATAACACGGAATATTTAAAATACCTTTTTAATGTAGATCGTTCACAACTATTGGTGACATCTTCGGATCTTAAAGATAAATACAATATTCTCGCATATTTTTGAAATAGTAAACATATACCACGAGATCGCATATCCAAGGCTAGCAGGTGCTTAAATTGGCCAAAACTGGGAAACGTGAAAAATTATTTGTTTTTATTTTTATTGCTTCTTCAATCTATCGATCATCGCGTGCCAAATTTTAGCTAATTATTTTAAATATTCCGTATTATGTTTTCATCACTTTAAGCAGTATTTGGACTTTAATTTAAAGACTCCACGTTTACTACATTTAGAGTTTTTTGATTGGAGGATTTATTTTTTTACAGAATTAGGTGTTTTGAAGAAAATTTGTGGAAGCGCGTACAAAAAGTCGGAAAAACTCTAGTAAATTAACTCGTTCAATGGGATTTCCTGTGTTAAATTAACATTAGGATGTCACACTGGAAATAAATAAGCCTTGCGCTACCGCGCAAGTCTTAATTAAACGAGCAAGAGATTTTCCTGATTATGAATGATATCGTAAACGACGTGGAAGATTTTCACGAAAATTGTCCCCTGTACTAAATCGAGCACGAAAAAAAGATCTAGCTATTGTTCCGAATAGAAGAAAATTCGTTTTCACAGGGTAAAACAAACTCAGCCCTGAAAATGTTTTTTGTTATAAATGGAAAAATACTCAAACGATTTACACGAAACGTGTTGCCTATACTAATTCGAGCACGAGAAATCAATTTGGCTAGGTTTCGAATTCGGGAAAGGTCATTTTGATCTATTAAAAGGAACTCAGCACTAAGAATGCTGCTATATATCGAAAACGGCACTAACGATTTTCACAAAAATTAATGACTACACTAATTCGAGCACAAGAAATCGATTAAGCTAGGTCACTAATTCGAGAAAACTCGTTTTCTGTGTTTAAAACTCGACGTGGTATAAAAAACAAGTCTTGAAACAAAATCGAAAAAGTACAGAAAGTTCTTTGTCCAGATCGACTTTAGCTATCCAGTGCCAAAAAAAGTGGGTGCTTTTCGAACCAAAATGTACCAAAAAAAGAAATAAAGGAAAAACACATTCATTAATATTGAAATGCAAACGAGATATTAAAACAAATATATCTCACAGGACTAAAGTAAGCCAGCGAGTATTTTTGTGTTAGTGTAGTATCCTCTTTAACTAACAATTGTGTTTTTAAACAGCCTCGACAAAATTTTAAAAGCGGTAAAAGAATTGAAAAAATTTAGTGATGCATAGTTACATAGATTAGATCAGTTTCTACTGACGTCACAAACATTCACCTGTCGAGAGGGATAATTATGAAAAATATTGTAAATAAATAAATATCCAATATTATTTTTTTTCTGTTTTCCTTAATACATTTTAAATTTTATTTTAATAAAATATTGATAGTTGACACTTGAGTAAATGCAGCTTTTCCGATTTTTTTTTTTTTTAATTCCAATGCCAACATTCACCCATTTGTTTATTTGGCGTTAGAGTCTGGGTCTGGCGATTACTTTGGCGATAGTTTATTTTATGGAAAATGGTTGACGGGATAATGCGGAAATACCAAAAATAGTTTTTTAAAAACACTCTTTTATAAGCAACCAATGGTCATCTTGAAAATGCCGCGGAATTTTTTTAACCGCAATTCATATTTTTTACGTAAAATATCTATTACAATGCATTAATCTGGCCTGGGCAAGGACCTCTATTATGAAAAATTCACTTCTTTTTTATACGTTTGCTAGGAAGCTCAAAATAATGAATTTATTTGAAATACAGTGAAACTTCCATTTAACGAAGTCTCATCGTTACACCTAAAAACTTCGTTATGAAGAAAATTCGTTAAATAGAAATCAACTTAAATTCATGAAAATTTTCCTTCAGATATGACAAACAATTATTGGATGCAGAAGCATTTGATTAATTTTCTATTATGAAACCGTCTTTTACAAAACAGTTGTGTGCGGTCAATGAAATCACGTCACATTCCCAAGCTTTCACCAGTTCTGATACACAGGTTCTCAAACTAATGTTTTCACTACATTGTCTTTTTCGATAATGTACTTCAAGATTTTTTGTTATTTCTTAGACTAATGGCTGAAGTTTAGAAGTTGAATTAGCAGGAACAAAAATAACTTTGATGTTGTACGATTTGCATTATAAAGCACATTCTTGTGGATGTACAAAATAATTGTCTATCAGCAATGGAAGGTCAGAATGGTAACTGTCTGACTCTAATTGATATTTTTGGTTTCAATGCATCTGACGCCATTACGTCACTGCATCTTCTATATTACTGAATGTAAAAAGGGGATTTTGACTACTCTCAACTGTCAGCGCTGAAGTGTCGGTGTGAGAAAGTATTTATAACAAGTGCTTTTCTTAGTGTGAAAAAAAAATGTTTTATTTAGCAACAAGCAGAATGTAAATTATTTAAATGTGTTCACTTTTGTAGAATCCGCTGAAATAAATTCGCATATCCATTGCAACAGCAACCTCTTAGTTTGAATTCTATTCACGTACAAAAGTGGAATAAACTTCGTTATATAGAATATATTTTTCGTAATATGGAGATTAATTTACATGCTAATGGTGTTCAAAGTCAAAGTTCTGCAGAAAATTTCGTTAAGTAGAAAACTTCGTTAAATAGGGACTTCGTTAAAGGGAAGTTATACTGTATATACTTTTTGCTCTGGTTATTTATCAACAAAAGAGAATCAGAAAGAAAAATGAAACATTATTTAAATTATCTTTTTACTCTTTTAAATTTATTTGTCATCGTGTAATCGTAAATTTATTGATATTTAATTATTAATTGATGAAAGCGTATTCTGTATGTTAAATTTTTTTTTAACAAATTTTTTTTTACTTTTAACTCTTTAAAATATTGACTTTTGCCATTTCACAGCGCTTTGGCCTATTTTGGCGAGCATTTTACTGTCACATAAATAAATCCGTTGTTTTTCAACTCCCATACAATTGCACGAGTTACAGAGATATTTGGCGATTTATCACCTCTGACCGCCTAATTGAAAAAGAACAATCAATTTCAAGTGAATGTATCATATATATTATTTCTCCTGTCAACATCCCTTTTTTTCTGAAAATACGAAACGCAGAACGACGAATGAGATAGCATATGAAAGGATTTTGAAAACGCTTCTGACATAGCACACTTAACATTTCGTTAAAACATGTTTTCGATTAAAAATTGCTGATAATTAAAAATTAAATCGGCATTGTTTTCCTAAATGAAATGAAAGGTTTTCCTCAAAACATTGTTGCCAAAAAAAAAATAAAATACCACATTATATGATGCTCAGCAATTATTATAAAGAAAAAAACACCGCACGGGTTTATTTTATATTTATGATTAAAAAGCGAAATTTAAATTGTTTAGATTTATATTTCTATGTCCCATGTTTTTCCCGAAGCGGATGACGTCATCCTCTAATGTAGTCAAAATACGATTGTTAATTTTTTTTCTCGCGCGTGCCTTTAGCAATCTTGGATCAGTTTTTAGTCTAACTTTGATGGAATAAATTAGATGATATTCTGGCTTAACTAACAACTAAATGTTGTTTGCAGATATTTTTATCCTTGCTTTTTCTTTAGAAGTTTAAACATGCATCTAATAAATATTACATATTGATAAAAAATGTTACTTCTCTATTATCCCGTCGACCACTTTTCATAACAAAAAACTATCGCCAAATAAACGGGAGAACGTTGCCATTGGAATATCAAAAAATAAATAAAATATAAGAATTTAAGGACACAATTGTTATTTTAATTAATAAAATAACTACTAAATCAGTAAAACATAATGAAAAATACACGCAAATGTCGAATGTAATACCACTAGATGACGTAACAAACACGCATAATGATTCTGACATCAAGTAAATGGGACTGCATTTTTGGCGTTTAATCTTACAATTTGGCGATAGTTTTTTGTTATGAAAAGTGGTCGACAGCATAATAGAGAAGTACCTAAAAAATATTAGATTTCAGTGCGAAATCCTCGCACGGGCCCTCTGGTTAATTTATAATTAAGTTATAAAAATATTAAAATGTTCTGTTGTCATCGGCAAAACACTTTTCAACATAATTTATATAATTCTTGCCTATCAGGAATTGTGTTAAAAATCGATTGGAAAATTCTATGAATTAAAAAAAAAGTAATTAAAATAAGCTAGCAAAAAAATAAAATAAAATAAAATAAAATAAATACCTGTTGAAAAAAAATACCGAGCGAGGATTGGTCTACTAGGTACTTGTAAGATTAAATGCCAATAATGGTTGATCGAAAATGTCACATTCACTTGACAGCACGTGTTTACGTCATCAAGTTATTTTTATTTCGACGTTTTATTTATATTTTTATTAATGTTATACTAATTTATTTGTTTTTTCGTTATTTAAAATAAAAAATTATGTCAATTTGTATAATTTGGTGAGTGAGCAGGAAAAAAAAAATTACGTCATAAAAATCGGGTTTACACATGAATATTAAAAATAAAAAAGATGAATTAAATGAAAAAGCATTATAACCAGTTAAATGAAAAAGCATTATAACCTGATTACAGAAGAAAGTCGCCGTTCGTGATATCACCACCATCTTTTTAAAACAGGATACATTACCAGTTTTTAAGAGGCTGTGAAATCAGAACGGGGGTTGGTGAGCGTAGCGAGCAGGGGGCAGAGCCCCCTAGTGTCTTAAATTTTACTTCGCACGTAATTTCCACCTTTTGTCATATTCTGAGTGGAATCCTGATTAAAACTGTACAAAATATTCATTTTCGCTCAAAATTCCTAATCAACACTTTTGATTACGAATTTCTTTTTTCTAGAAAGAGGATCTTTACGATAGTCTACGAAAATTTCTTTCAAATTCTACATCTTTTATGAAACAGACGTCATTAGCGCATTAGTAAAATTTAATCTTCTCAAGTTTCAAGAAAAGCATGAATTACATTTATAGTGGAGTACAATACACTTTATTAAGTTTTATGTACAGGTGTCTTCTGCTTTACGTGATTAATTCCCCCCGAGAAATCAATGCGTAAGACGAAAACGCGTAACGTTAATTTATTTTAACCTGCATATAACAAAAAAAATACGCATGTAACTTTAAAAGGGGAAAAATAACTAAAATTTAAATCTTTGCAGTGAAATACTATTGTATTAATTTTAAAACGTTAAAAGCACGCGTCATTCCAGTTTTGCACGTCACATTTTTTGGTGTTATCTAAATCGTGTTACAGCGAACCGGGTAAAGTGAGATCGCGTATAGCGGGATATTCTTGTGGTGACTTCTGGAACCAGTGTTGAATGCAGAGGATGGCCTTGAGAGGACATGCCCCCGTAGCATCAAAATCCCCCCCCCCCCCATGAATTTTGGAATTTAATGCATATATTAACGGTCTATAGAAGTGAAACATCTCCAGGAACTCCATAGTTTCACCCTCCTCCAGAGTTTCAGAAATCCCTCCCGGAGAAATATGTCTGAATTCAACACTGTCGGGAACTCTGAACACACTCTGCTACTGATTGTGACTGATTTAATCTTTTAACAATCTAAAAAAAAAAAAAATGTTTACTGAAACACCTTGAAAACTACAATGAAACACCGATGTATGAGTTACGTTTCCTTATTATCTAGTACCATCAGAAAAAAATGAATATTTTCGGCTTTTAGTATTTTATTATTCTAACAAAAATACTAGAAATGAAGTAAATCGTGAAATGGGAATTCAATAACTCCCCCTTTTGTTAACTAGGCTTTTAAACTCAAAGTACTTTTTATAAAAACAAACAGGAAAATAACATCAAAGTGACACAGTATTGCAAAAAAGCAACGGCTTTCAGAGATATTCAATTTAAATTTCATAGCAAATATTCTACAAATCATAGACTTTTCGCCGCATTCTTAAGCAAAAGCACAGCAAATTGGATTCTTTCCATCAAGTATACGATGCAGCAATGGCACTTTTATCGACACAGATTTGTCGAAGTGCAATTGATTTTAAAGCGAAAGTGAAGTTATATTAAGGAGCCAACAACTGGAAAATCAATAATCGTAAAAGTCACGAAAGATAAGAACGAAATATGAAGCTTAGAAATATTCACAATGCAAGGTTGTTGTGTATTTTAATGTAATGGATTTATGTTATTTTTAAATATCTGTATTTCTTATGTGATTTGCATTTTATTGAAGAAGGCTAAAATAAATAAAAATGACTTTTCCAGATTTAAAGGCTATACAAGACATTTATTTATACAATTTAAATGTACATTAAAACCTTTGAAAACGGACTGCATATAACAGTATCCTAACTTAGAATAGACAAATTTCATGGTCTCGGAGAAAATACTATCATACAATTTCATTTGTTAAGACGGAAACATGTCTAGAGTAGATTTTTTTCGGTCTCGTGCGATTCACTCTTAGCAGGTTTTACTCTATACGTTATCAGGATGCTTGAACACTCACATACTTAGAGAGATCAATCGATAAATAGGTAAAAGAAAAAGATATACTAGACGCAGATAGATAAATAAGCAAAATCGATATAAAAATATATCTGTACATTGATAAAAAGAAGACCAAACTTCCTAAATCACCATTTTTGCTCGCAGTGGTACCAATCACTCCACAATAGTCCTGATAGAATAGAAAAAATACTTTTAAATATAAAAATATTTTTTTAATACAGTCAAACTCGTTTATAATGATCTATAGGATTTAACGAGATCCCGGTTTCAAAGAGCAAAAGCAAAAGAAATGGTTATCGTAATTTAAAATACCTTACAAAAAACTCGCTTGTAACAAGTAAAACTCGCATACAGCGAGCAAAATTTTTCGTTTTTCCTATTCAAAATGTGTTAATTCATGTGTGTTCTATACTTTTAATGCAATAGCGGGAAACACCGCGAATCATTATTATCATTTATGCAACCATTTTTCCTTTAAATTGCCCTATCTTCTTTTCCACAACAAATAATCGCAAAATTAATTTTTTGAGTTCTTTGTGGAATTAGAAGATAAATACATGATGTGAAGGGAACGTACCCCCTCCCCCCCCCCCCGGAAAAGAATTACAGAGGAATACTTAAAAATATTTAAATTATTAAATAAACTATCATTATTTCATAGAATTATTTCCTAAATGTAAATAATAAATTTAATGTACGTTAAGCTGCTGTTAGTAATTTAATTGCATCCAATTTGGATCTAACAGAGAAATCATTTTTAGGGTTTCGTTCATCTCACGAAACCCTATTACTCCCGCTCCGTTGTCTGTCCGTCACAGAGCCATTCTCAGAAACTATGTAACTTACAGAGTTGAAACTTTGTGTATATCTAGTTGGATACCAGCTATGAAGCTCAAAATATTAAAATTTGAAAAATTCGTATTATTTTAATAAATAGAGATAAAAAACCAAAATTCTAACAGCCTTTTCCTATTAAATTTAAACATTTTTCGTTATAGCAGATGCCAAAAATTAAAATCCACGATGTAATTCTTTCCACAATAATTAATTTTCTATCAGACGATTTCCACGTGAAAAATGAAAATTAAATAAAAAGTTTCACCAGTTGAAAAAAAGATAAATATGAAATAAAATTGATTGACGTCATAGTAGTAATAAAACGGAAAATGTCTAAGATTTCTCAATTATACAAGGAGTATGAGTATGCGTATGTAAACAAAGCAGATTAATATCACGTCATTAGAGAATTAAAAAGAAAATCTGACGTCATACTGGAAATTTAACGAATTTTTCAGATGTTTGAGAATAATACAAAGCGAGTATCAATATGAGTAATAGAGAATAGTAAATATATGAGTTTGAGAAACATATTGAATCGTGATAAAAATCCGATTATGGAAATATTCGCATATTTTAACATTTTGAAGGTGTACAACATGTTTCATTTTAAAATTATTTTTTTAAATATCGCATTTAGTCCGCATGACAGATATTATTATGACAGAATATGATAGCGGGCTGGTTTAGATATTCGAAAAAACGAAAAAATAGACCGGTAAATTTTTACATTATAAAAAACATGACTTTTGTTGTTGTTGTTGTTGTTGTTACTAAATGAAATTTATTTGGATTTATTAAAGAAAGGATAAAGTGTTTTGAAAGAAATATTAAACGAAACCCTTTGAGCGATCTTCGATCATTGTTAGAAATTCGTCTTAACTGTTATTTATTTTCTTATGTTTTAGAATATAAAGTCCTAAACTTGGCTATTTCGAGAACTCTGCATAAGAATCAATTACCATTGTCCCTTCGTCCTCGCTATAACTGAGTTCGACTGTAATCGCCGCTCTTTAATAATTACGATTATACTTTCTATGTCCAACAACCACTTTGCAAAACTATAGGTATATAACAGAAGAAGTAAATGCTAAAATCCTCCCTTTAATTTTGAAGAAAAAAAATATATTTACATTAATTAATTTAAAAATAAAATACATTAAATTTTTCTTTTTCACAAAATGCCAGGAATAGACATTGGACTTTTGTTCTGCCAAGGTATAAATGAACAGATAATTATATACCCGAAAAATCGTGTACAAACTTCAAGAGGTGATAGAGCACAATGCAACAAACATTTTTTGCACGGGAAACCAGGATCGTAATCTACTTATTCAATCATAAATACAGGGTATCTCCTTCCAAGCAGAGTCTTGCATCGGGTGGGGTTACCTAGAGCTCCTATAATACAGGCTGAATCATACCGCCATTTAATAAACCAGCGGACCAAAAACCAAGCTAAAACCGGTTAGCTTACTGTACTAGTGGACGGCGAGTGACAGTAACGGGGGCGGCGAACACCTGCTCAGGCGGTTTCCTAATGCTGAGCTAGGTCACAATATGGCGGTTATTTTGGGCAACAGAATGGATATGCGTCAGCTCCCCTTATAGGAGCATTAGGGTTACCCTATTTTAACCGAACCCGACCCCACCGACGTGGCGGTTCGGATCGGGTCATGTTGACGCTAATTCTTTTCGGTGCGAGTTGTTGTCGGGTCGGGTTGACTTTAGATGTTTCGAGTTCGGGTCGGTTACGGGATGAGTTGTGACTATTTCAAGTCGGATTATGAATATTTTTTAATGACAAAATCCATGTATTTGAATGTCAATGAGTATATATGTGCATTTTTATACAAAAAAGATAAAATTGATATTACAGATATATAACTGTAGACTATTTTTCCACAATTGTATTAAAATATGGATTAATTTTGTTTCACATCGGGTTCGAGTTTGAATATTTCGGGTTCGGGTGGGTTTCGGGTTGACGATTTTTTTTATCGTGTACTGCTATGGTTTTGGGTTGACTTTAAACGGAATTTTCGGGTTCGGGACGGGTACAACCAGATTTGTGTAGAACTCTAATCCTGTCAGATAATCCGATTCGGGTCAGATTCGGTCTGGTAGACTGTAATTGTTTCGGGTTGGGATTTGACACTTGGGGGTCAGAGTCGGGTTTTGATCCGATTTTTCAAATAAGTGCAGAAATATTTTCTCAGTTGAAAAAAAAAATATATATATGTATTTGACTATTAAACATTAATGAGTATATATACAGTATGCCCACTACAGTCCCTTGGCACCCGACTTCGGAACGGCTGCTGCTATATTCATAAAATTGGTGTCTAGGTATAGTAAAGTAGGCATGCGCTACCGAATGAAACCGCCTACGGCGCCACCTGGTGTAAAACTGCGGAGTTAGCATTCCTATCTCGGAATCGGAAAGAGATAGAGGAAAAAAGTGATTTAGAAAGTTATAGAGCATCATCGATTTAGTACGAAAAGACACCTTGTGGTCATTAATGGGAAGAATAGAACGGTTAAAACGCGCATTTGTTTTTTCATGATTTCCTACACTGTGACGTGTCAAAATGATTTTAGAAAGAAAGAAAAGAAAACTAGTTATAACAATATACCTTTATTTGAGATGTTCAAACTTATCACTGTCAGATGCAATGCACAATTGGATCCGTGTTTGAATTTCCTGTTGCACACGTTGAAGCATAGAGGGTGTCCGTACAATGTAAAATTCAAACAAGGATCCAAATGTGCATTGCAGCTGACGGTGAGAAGTTTGACCATCTCAAATAAAGGTATATTGTTATAACTAGTTGTTTTTTTCTTTCTAAGATCGTTTTGTCACATCACAGTGTAGAAAATCACGAAAAAATAAATGCGCGTTTTAACCGTTCTATTCTTCGCATTAATGCCCACAACGTGTCTTTTCGTACTAAATCGATGATACTCTACAACTTTGTAAATCATTTTTTTTTCTCTATCTCTTTTCGTTTTCGAAATAGGAATGCTAACTCCGACGTTTTCCACCAGGTGGCGCCGTAGGCGGTTTCATTCAGTAGCGCATGGCTACTTTGCTATATACCTGCTAGACACCACTTTTATGAATATAGCAGCAGCCGTTCCGAAGTTAAGAGAGTGGCAAGGGACTTTAGTGGGCACACTGTATATATATTCAATTTTCAGCATAAAAGATAAAATAGATATTAGAGATATAATTGTTATATGAGTTACCTTTCGTTGTGTTACCTTAGTAATTATGAAAAAAGAAATTTTGTTATTCTTTCGCGCATGAACAGTTAACAATTATTTTATACAATTGCCCATATTTCATCAAATATTTAATATATATACTCTAATCCGGTATATTGTTTCGGTTGAAATTTGGTATTTTTTGAAAGGGCCAATAAATATAGTTGAAAATTCAGCATGCTATAAACAAACTAGGAGGATGTGTCAATCCCAAAACTTTCTTCTATCTCACACAGGTTTCGCATACATTAAAAAGAATCAGCACCAATTTATATCACGGTCTAACTGAATCTAACGTTTTATTAAATTCCTTGCATTATTTCTTGAGATATGACTATTGCTAAAATCGTGTAAATCCTGCAAAATACAGCATAGCAGCGCCACTTTTTGGGAGATTTAGATCAAAACATAATCCATAACAACTTATGTCAACGTCTAATCTAACTGAATCTGAAGTTTGATGAAAATCCGTGCATTAGTTCTTGAGATATAGTTATCCTGTTACTAATGAAAAAAGTAGCATAGCAGCGCCACCTGTTGGGCTATTTACACCACAACGTAAGCAGCATCTATTTATGTCATGGTCTAACAGAATCTGAAGTTTGATGAAATTCCGTGCATTAGTTCTTGAGGTATAGCTTTCGTAAAAATCATGAGAAAAGTGTTTTAGCAGCGCCACCTGTTGGGATATCTTCACCAAAACGTAATCAGCATCTATTTATGTCAAGGTCTAACTGAATCTGAAGTTTGATGAAAATGAGTGCATTAGTTCTTGAGATATAGCTATTGCGGAAATTCCAAAAAATTCAGCATAGCAGCGCCATCTGTTGGGCGATTTTCACCAAAAACTAATCAGCTCCAATTTATATCAGGGACTAACTGAATATAAAGTTTTATTAAATTTCGTGCGTTAGTTCTTGAGATAGAGTGCCCACAAAATTTGTATCACATTACAGACAGACAGACTCACAGACTCACAGACAGACATTTTCTAAAAACAGTCAAATCATGTTCAGGACCTTCTAAAACGTATAAATCCGTCGAAAACCGGAAGTCGAAAATTTTCATGAATCCAATACTTTCTGCTTGTAAAGATAGAAGAAAGTAAAAACATGCGGAAATATTATTAAGGAACTTTTATATCTCCATCAATATTGTTACACAAATGAACACAAATGTTGTATAGAACCTAGATAATCATCTGCTACAGCTACAGATTTTCTAACATTTTATTTTATAAAGTGATCGCAAACATTATTTTAGCCAATTTGTTGTTGCTCTAGTAAGTGAAGCTTTGGTGAAATATATGAGGTGAAACATGTTCTTTGTATTCCTGCAGTTCCAGAAGATTTCGTCAAGTATTTTATAGAGATGTTCCCCAAAATGTCTAAAATCGAAAGTGACCGATGACTTTTGGTCATATAGTGCACATCGAAGTTCTAAAAGCAACATTTTGAGAAAATAAAATTTAAAGTGGCGTGATCAAGGAATATGACCAGATGCAAACAAATTACTTAAAAATCTCAAACTTTATATTTCCGTAGAAACAAAAGTAATAAAAGGGAAGAAATAAAGAATTCAAAATATTAAAAAATACCAAAATAGATAATTTCCATAATTCCAAAATCGATAATTTTGCCTTCCAATTGCAAACTTGGTTCATATATGTAAAGATGGAATTTTGTGATCGATTTTTAACTCACTTCTTGATGTACAAATTTTTCAGGGATTAATCTTTTAAAATATATTACTACGTGACTCAACAATAAATATTTGTTTGTAACTATCAAGGCCTCGTTCATAATAACGTAAGTTTATTATGTGTAAGTTGGCCTTGGTTAAAATGATCTTAAGTAACATTTCCAATAATATGAAAATTCTTTTTTTATTCTTCCTGTTGCCATCTCTCAAAAAGAAACTAAGCAAAAATTAAAAAAAAAAAAAAATAAGAACAATTCACTAATTTTGAATGTCCAATACATAGATTTTATATGAGAATGTGATGGTCATGTGAATTATCATTTATAAAACATAAATATTAAACTCGGTGTATTTCTACATTTAAGTACACTAATAAAAGTGTTCTTTTTTTTTCATACTTTTTTTTTTAAATTTCTTGAAACAAAAAATAAGAGGTGCAAAAATTGCGCTTTTTTTTCTCTTTTTGGGGGAAAATTTGAAGTAAAAAAAAAAAAATAAATAAATAACGGCACTTCCCCCACTATCCCGCCGACCCCTTTCCATTAAAAAAGAAAGAAAAAACTGTCGCCAAACTATCCGCCAAACTGTGGCGCCCAATAAACAAATGGAAGAATGTTTCCTTTAAAATCTTTAAAAGAAAAAAAAAAAAAGAAAGAAATTAGGAACAGCCCCACTCATTAAAGTATCATTTATCAGTAACTTTAAACAATAAAATTTACAACGTATTAATGAAAACAGAAAAGAAAAATCCTCCCGCCGACCCCTTTCCATTAAAAAAGAAAGAAAAAACTGTCGCCAAACTATCCGCCAAACTGTGGCGCCCAATAAACAAATGGAAGAATGTTTCCTTTAAAATCTTTAAAAGAAAAAAAAAAAGAAAGAAATTAGGAACAGCCCCACTCATTAAAGTATCATTTATCAGTAACTTTAAACAATAAAATTTACAACGTATTAATGAAAACAGAAAAGAAAAATCCTCGAGATATTTACTTTATTTACATTATTTTTCTAAAATATCCCTCTCGACTGTTGGATAAATGCTTGTGACGAAAGTTGAAATTGATCTATTGTACGTAACTAAGAATCGCAACCTTTTTTTCAATGCTTTTTCTCTTTTAATATCATGGTGTCGCCGTTTAAGTACGTAATTTTTATTTCAATTAAAGAAATGTAACTAATCTATACTAATATTATAAAGGAGTAATTCTTGTTTGTTTGTTTGTAGGGGGTAATCTCTGAAACTTACCGAACCGATTTCAAAAGTGATGGTGGCAAATTGATGGTGACAACCCCTGCTCCAACATAGGCTATATTTTATGTCGGTGCCACTAACCCCAGGGGGTGCAGGAGCAAAAAACTTTCTAAAATTGCGATTTTTCAATTATCACACTGGCTGTCAAGCCCTGAGAGCTTGGCAGCCGGTTCTGTATGTATGTATGTACGTACGTAATGCGATAACTCTTCATAGAAATATCCGTTTTCCTTCAAATTTTGTTTATAGGTTCACTGTGTTAAGGCGCTTCCCTGATTAGTTTTCGGGATTGATTGGTTAAGTATAAAAGGGGGGGAACAAGGGGCTAATTCCCCCCCCCCCCCCTTAATTTATATAAATGGGTTTTTCATGCAGAATTATTCCGTTTTCCTTCAAATTTTGTTTATAGGTTCATTGAGTTAAGACGCTTCCCTGATTACTTTTCGGGATTGATTGGTTAAGTATAAAGGGGGGAACGGGAGGATAATCCCCCCCTTAATTTATTTAAATGGGTTTTTCATGCAGAATTATTCCGTTTTCCTTCAAATTTTGTTTATAGGTTCACTGTGTTAAGGCGCTTCCCGGATTGATTGGTTAAGTATAAAGGGGGGGGGGACGGGGGGATAATCCCCCCTTAATTTATATAAATGGGTTTTTCATGCAGAATTATTCTATTTGCTTCAAAATTTGTTTATAGGTTCATTGGGTTAAGACGCTTCCCTGATTATTGATTGATTAAGTATAAAAGGGGGGAACGGGGGCTAATACCCCCCTTAATTTATGTAAATGGGTTTTTCATGCAGAATTATCCCATTCCTTCAAATTTCATTTATAGGTTCACTGTGTTAAGGCGCATCCCTGATTAGTTTTCGGGATTGATTGGTTAAGTATGAAGGAGGGAACAAGGGGCTAATTCCCCCTTATCTATACTAATATATAAAGTAGTAAAGATTGTTTGTTTGTTTGTAGAGGGTAATCTCTGGAACCAGTGAAGCGATTTTAAAAGTGATGTTGGCAAATTAATGGTGACAATCCCTGCTCCAACATAGGCTATATTTTATGTCGGTGCCACCACCCCCAGGGGGGTGCAGGAGCGAAAAACGTTCTAAAATTTCGATTGTTTGTATACTGAAGGAGATAGAAGCATCAAATTTGGTATGGTAGTTACTTATAACATGTAAATGCTCTCTAAGAACAAATTATAAAAACATTCGAAATTTAAAAGGGTGAGATGAGGAAGAAGCGTTCTAAAAACATTCTAAATTACAATTTCTATGGAATCTCTGAAACTACAGAACCGATTTCAAAAGTGATGGTGGCAAATGGATGGTGACAGTCCCTGCTCCAACATATGCTAAATTTTATGTCAGTGCTACTACCCGCAGAGGGTGCAGGAGCGAAAAAAGTTCCAAAATTATGATATTTTCAATACTGAAGGAGTTAGAAACTTGACATTTTGTATGGTCGTTACTTACAAGATTTAAATGCTCTATAAGAACAAAGTCTAAAAAAATTCGAAATTTAAAAGGCTGAAATAAGCAAAAAATTTTCTAAAAACATTCTAAATTACAATTTCTATGGAATCTCTGGAACTACTAAAGCGATTTCAAAAGTGATGGTGGCAAATGGATGGTGACAATCCCTGCTCCAACATAGGCTATATTTTATGTCGGTGCCACTACCCCGAGGGGGGTGCAGAAGCGAAAAACGTTCTAAAATTGCGATTTTTGCGATGCTGAAGGAGCTAGAAACTTGAAGTTCGGCATGATTGTTATTTATAAGATCTAAATGCGCTCTAAGAACAAATTCTAAAGAAAAATGATCTAATGATTCTGCGATTTTTCAACTATTGAATTTCTAAAATTACCAAATTTCACCATAGAGTACCATAGCGAAACCTTCACGCGTAAAAAGATAATGATAAGGGCGACGTGTCCTGACGTGTATATTGGCTATAGCACGAGTCACAAATTATAGTATCCTTATTATTCTGTTAAAATATAAAAGTGAATTATGAAATGTCAATATTTTGTTTGATTAAAGGTTCGTTAAGAGAAATTGACCAGCGTAGCGGGCGTAGCTTGCTAGTAAATCAATAAAACATCATTAAAAAAACATTAAACGTCGAATTAAAAATTACTTACTATACAAGCACGTGTAACGCGCCGTCAAGTGAATGTGACGGACATTTTTGGCGCTATATCCTATAGTTTGGCGAAAGTTTTAAGGTAGCTTTCAATACAAAAAAGTATAAAACTACCTATTGCAGCCGTTCGGAGGAAAGCAGTTCCGGAAAATTTCGATATATTTTCACCGATCATGACCCCCAGACCCAAAAACCACCCTCCGTTCAAATGTTGATTTATATATATAGATATATCCATATATATATATATATATATATATATATATATATATATATATATATATATATATATATATATATATATATATATCTGACCTATGTCATACGATAACGCTCGTATTTATAAATCAATTTTGATGAAACTAATTGTGTGTATTAAGCTCACCAATGCTCCACCGAGTTCGTTGGCCAGCTTGGTCCGCCATTTTGTTTCAAGATGGCGGCCATTTAAAAATTTAAAACTAAAATAAATATACAAAAAAGTTAAAAATTCAAATTTATTTTTTAATTACGTGTTAGGCCTTGATACAAGGATTCCAGAGCATTTTTTGGTTTACCTCTATCTTAAAAAATGGCTGAGATAGAGCAGTTTGAAATTCTAGGGTGGCTGACATTTTGAAACAAAACAGCACATTAACGCGATTACTCGCAAATTATTTTCTTTCATTGTTGTAATAATTTTCCCAATCATACGCATAAAACTATATATTCATATCCGTTAGAGCCAAATTCTCGCCAAAATTGGCGACATTTGGCGAAATATCGCCAAATTTGGCGACAAAAATAAGTCTTTATAAATGAAGCCAATTTGGCTATTGCTCAATAATTTGGCGAATTTCTTATTCAAATTCAGTATTAACGAATCTTTTGTAAACGTTTCTTTGCATTTTAACTTGCTGTTTTCGTGTAACATTAGCTAAAATTTTAAAACGAAGATATAGGAAAGCTACCTCCCCCCCCCCCCCCGGTACAGGCCGGAAGAACTTTTTTTAATGGAAAGTGGTCGACGGGATAATGGAGAAGTGCCGAAATAACCGTATGGTTAAATAACTATAATAAATAAATAAATAAATATTATTGTAAAAAATATCCAGCAGTTTCAAAAGTTTTTAGAAGGGCTTTACAACAGGTGTAAAAATCCTTTATTTGGTTTTCATGAATAATCTAAAATGAAAATGAAAATAAACTTAGCGAGAGCAGGACCTCGGAGAGAAGATAGAACCAGTAGAAATTACCGAAACCAGGAACTTTTAAAGAGCCCGTTACGGGCCCCGTTTTTTAAATAATATATTCAAAAATGCAGGTTCAGGTACTCTTTTTTAAGTAAAACTTACAAGTTAAAATATCGGAACTTGTCCTATAAGTCGAAGTCGTATAAGATGTGCATGCTAACGTTAATTAACAACGCTGAGGAATTACAATAAAAATATAAGAATTTCCATCTACTAATTATTATATCAGCCATGATGCAACATGTAATTATACAATATGGTTAAACTGACAAATGGCACCCCAGAAGCCCTCTCTCTCCCCCCAGTTTCAAGAAGCTCCGCGAGTGTTCAAAGCATATATGACTGCGAACGCTTCTATACTTTTTTAATATAATGACGTTTAAATGTATGGATATGTGTATTACTTTTTAAAAGTTAATTTTCTAATACCATACGAAAGGGCCCATATACAAATACTACTGGGGGTAGACTTTCTGTGCGGCCATGGGCGAGAGAATAGAAGGTAGCTTTTATAAAAACATTTAATTTATCTAAATCTGCTGTTTATTTATTTATTTATTTTTATTTTAAAGAATGAGATTTTAATTTCTCTTCTAGTAAGAATTTTTTTTAATCAGATTTTAACACTGTGGATTTAAAATAACTCTTGCATTTACTATACACATATGAATATACCGCATACCAATGCATCTTATTTTTAATCCTCCCCAGACTCTGATACGTTCGATTTCATATTTTACTCACGTAACTACTAGGTTACGAAAAAAAAAAAATAGGGTTGACCATCATTGCTTTTTTAATGCAGTACACGGGACGGGACGATTTGGCACCATGGAATGCAAACAGTATTTATTTTGTTTGGCACGTATAGTAGGTAGAATAAAAATATATTTTTTACCTTTCTCTTATATTTTCATTGCATATATTATCTAGGTATGTGTCCTTTATTAGTATCTGGTTTATCCCGTTGAGCATGCAGCTTTTTAAGTTTAATTTAATTAGAGACTTATAAACACAAGAGGTAACACTTCATTATTTGTGTTTTACAAATGTAATAAGTGTTAAAATCAATTTTATTATAGAATTCATTATTCATTTTTGATATGTAAAAATGAGATTTTCAACTACAAATGTTTTTAATCTTGCAACTGAAAAAATTGTAATGCATATATGAAATGAGTTTATAGATATTCAATCTGGTGCAGAACTGAAAATCTATACTAACAAGGATACAGGCGGACTGCGGCTATAGATGTTTGTGCGTCTGCAGTTTCTATAGAAAGAGACCTATGCACGTAAAAGTCTGTAAACTTGATAGGACAAAGTTAGGTTTCAATGCACCTGATACTCAGATTTTGAATTTCTTTTTGTTTTTTAATTTTTTTAGGTATTTTCATTATTTATTTTATCTTGGAAGCATGATTGCGTGTATTTTTCTGATTTTCCAAGTTCACCGACGATTTCGAACCAGTCGTAAAAGCAATCTAAATTCAATCTTTTAGCGTTTTTTTTTTTTTTTTTTTTTTTTTTTTTTTTTGCATTATGTTCGCTTTTCAATAAAGTTTATTTGCAATTCGTCGAGCAATTTTTGAGTTTTTCGTAATTTTTTCTGCGAAAATGAAGATTTTGTCTTTTATTAAACGATTTCAATTTGAAATTCTTGCATCCAATTTTATTTTTTATATTCCTATATAAGGACAAAACATTCCCGGAAAAAAACAAATAAATAAATAAAAACGTATGAAATAGATTTTTTTGGCGAATTTTTAAAGAAAGTAATGACGATGGGATTTTTCAGACAACGGGAATGAATAAGAAAATAATGAAAACCGGTTGCTATGACGACAAATGCGTGTCTAGAGAAGGCAGCGAGGAAAAAGTTAATGGTTCGCACGTAGAGATCTGAAAACGTGGTTTCGAGTAGACGAAAACAGGTCCGAACGCAAGTCGTGCTCAGATTTTCAACTTTTTGATTAGATTTTTTAATATTTTATGTTCAGGAGAAATTTTTCGAAGTTAGCTGTTGAAATTGAGGCACTTCGGATTTCCTTGACAGTTATAAATAGAACACGGGATTTATTTTATTTTACGGAAAGTCGATTTTTTAACCGTTTTTATAGAGATAACTTTTTGAGCGCTTCGATCGTGTAACGGCTGCTACCTTTTACTGTGAATAACAGTACACAATTAAATATCGTCTAATTCTAATTATTTTAATGTGCTTTTTTTTTTTAAATGTTACATTTTAAACCACGGCAAAGAGTAGTCGGCAAGAATTAAATTTCTTACATGCAAAAATCATTAACCATCTATGTCACCCAGGGAAACACCGGACAATTTTGTTAGTAAATAACTGTGTTTAGTTATAGCAAAATTAGTATTGTCCCACTCCTGCTCCTCTCCCTTATTTTATACCTCACATCAGCCTCAGTAATGGCGGTGTCTCGGCTTTGACCTTTTCGTAATTGTTTAGTCACATTTTGAAGATAATCAATACAGCTTCTTTTCCTGCGTGATAATATCTAGTTAAAAGAACCTGCTCCAAAAATACAATTCCAAAATTAGAGGGCGCGAGTTATTTCTTATCAAAGGAAGATCAGAGAATTTAACCTCAATTTTTTACGGTACAAGGGTGAAATTTGCGAAAGAGATTTCCTTTCTCATCTGATGTAAGTTAAGCTTATAGCTCAATACTGGAAAAGTAATTATCGTTCGATCAAAATATTCTATATTCTAGAATTATTTTTATCAAATTTCAAACACAGGAGGTTATACATTTCGTTTATATATATATATATATATATATATATATATATATATATATATATATATATATATACATATATATATATATATATATATATATATATATATAAATTTATTTATTTATATAATATATGTGAATTAATCAACTATTTTTTGAACCAAAGAGGCGTTGGATAATTTTTTTTAAATATAGAAATAATTAATTGATTTTTTTTTTTTTAATTTTTACTAAATTAATATATGAAGTTTCAGATACGCTAACCAGCAATGCCCTTTTACTTTCCCATCATACGTAGTATAGGGTAACTCTTGTAATCGTTTTGAAAATCGAAAAAAAAAAATTGACGGATTTACACGTTTCAGACTCTGGAGATTCCGAAAAACATATTTTTAGAAAAAAAAAAGAAAATTGCCGTCCGTCTGTGTGTCTGAGTGTCTGTAAACGCTCTATCTAACCGAAAAAATTGAGATAGAGACTTGCAATTTGGTATGTACTTAGTATGTAATAATGGGAAGAAGCCTATTTAATTTCAATAATCTCGATTAACCGGAACTATTTTTTTCGGACTCTCGAAATATTCGTTCTGTTAAAAGGTATATAAAAATGTTCGAAATTGTTTATTTTAAGAAATGAATATAAAAGACAATAAAAAACATAAATTTTGCATAAAGCATGAAGTCGATCGGATAATTAGTTGCCGAGATATTTGGAATCCTATTTTCCACACTCTTCGATTTTTCATGAACCTGTATTTCATCCAAATTTCACTTCAAAGATATATTTTAATTGGAAATTTGACGTTTAATCAGATGCAATAAACCGCTAGTTAATAGGATTATTATTTTTGGAGTTATAAGGAGGTTTCTTTCAAGCAATTCAGTAATCGAGCCTTTAAAGTTTATGACGTCATAAAGCCACGATTTTATTTGAATTGCAATGCATTTTATAAGCAGTTTACACATGTTTTAATATTTTACATTATGCATATCAATGATGGGTAAGTATTACGGTGGCCCCCAACGACTAGTTTTGTTTCAAGACCATTTTTCGCTGCATTAAAGTCTATATTTTTCTCCTAAGTTACCGCCTTCAGAAATCTTTGTCTTGCCACATATGTTACCATGAAAAAACAAAGATATTAACGATAATTTCGAAATTTTGTATTGTTAAAGTATTAAATGAATGGTCTAGCTCAGCGGTTCCCAAGCTATGGGGCACAAGAAATGTTTGGGTGGGTAGTGGAACGGTCAGACAGACTTTCAAAAATGTATATTAATGTTACTTACCATAATAATAGTATAATAAAAACTATATGTCACAAGTAAAACGTGTAAAGATATAGATAAATGACTTCATTAAAAGGCAGTGTTTTATTAAATTTTGTGTAGATAACGTCTTATTGAGGCTAAAATTAAAGTTTCAGTCCCGACACAGATCATGTCGCTGATGCAAACATTGTGCCATATGCACATGTGCCATATATCGCACATAACCGTTTTTTTTTAGTTTTGACAACTCCACTTTCACATCAGTATTACCTATTATGTGTATTTAAGAATTAATATTAGAATCTAGTGTGTATATGCTTATATGCAGGAAGCACATATGTCCCCGTTATAGTGATTGTCGTTTTAACGATTTATGGGGTGCGAAGCACACAGTTCCAATATAATTAGTCTTCACGATTGTGAAGTCTCCAGTTATAGCAATTTCCTTAATAATTGTTTATGGACGCGAAGACGGACGAAACTCAGGTCTACTCTGCCGAAGACAGTGGTTTACACAATAAGATTTAGTTTGGTGTAACACTTCGAAGCCGAATTCCTTCAAAGCCAAATTCTTACGACGCCGGAAAAGAGCTGAAAAAATAAAAGTGTCGTGTAGATTTAGCATAGTGTTTAAATCCCAATAAATAAAAAAATAAAAAAAAAATGTTACTCCTTTTTAACCTTAAACCTTCAATTATAGTTAAATAAATGGGAGACTTAACATTATGGATAGATCGAAGAAGATTTTGTAAAAAAAAAATTTTTGCTCTCTCATGATATTATTGAAGTGTTGAAGTGTTAGACAATGTGCATAGTTTAAATATACGAAAAATTGCATGTACAATTCTCGAAAGAGTTTTAATAATTCAATATAGCGTGTACATGAAATACGGGTAATGCAGAGAAATCACTAATAACTCATATACGTGAGTTTTACGTCCATGAAAGAAAAAATCACTGGATGCAGAAACCTCGTTGTATAGAAATCTCAAAAATACATGAAATTTGGTAATGTCACAATCACTGTAACACATGTATGTGCGCTTCGCGCCTATGAAATTACATGTTTGATAGCATTTATTGCTATGACAGCATCTTCATTCAGATTTTAAAATATGTTTCACAATATTAAAGAAGTCCTAAACACGTTTTAACTCATATTTACGTGTTTTTCAAGATAAAATTACAGTTAGTGGTTATAGTTAGTGCATTTTTTAATATGTAGGCGTCCAAAATCCTTATACATGAAAAATATTTAATAGTAGGCTGTTACCAATCGATTGATACCAGTGTCATTTTGATACAATGACTTCCGGCAGAGTTAATGGGAAGGATATATACTTAATTTCCCATGACTATACGTTTCGACTAATTCTACGTGTTGGTTAAATGTTCTGTCGGCTAAATGTACGTATCCGCTGAATGTACGTCCCAGCTAAACATAATTACATAATTACTAGACATAATTTTAAACTCTTTTACTTGTACGTGTCAGCTAAACGTATATGTAGGCTAAATGTACGTATTGGCTAAAGGCACAAGTTAGCTAAATGTATGTGTCGGCTCAGGGCCGTGTGAAGAGGGGGGCGAAGGGGGCTTTTGCCCCGGGCGCGGAAATTAAGGGGGCGCCAAATTTATACTACCAACCACGGTTTTATTTATTTATTTAGTATTCAATTTTTGGCCATCATTCATTTTCCGGGGAATTTCTTTTTCTCTCTTTGCCATTCTGTTATTTTCTTTCGTAAAACATCATGATTTCTCTAAGTGAAATAAGTGGCAATATTCTCATGTTTATTTAGTTGTTTGGAATTTCTGTATTAAAATTAAGTTTTTAAAGTTCTAAAATAAACGCAAAATATTTATTCAATAGAATTTATTTCTGTTTCTGCAGTTTATCAATTTTGTCACACCTGTCAGAAAGAGGAGTGGGGGGGGGGGGGATTACAACTTTGCCCGGGCGCAGTTTTCTCTTCGCACGGTTCTGAGTCAGCTAAATGTACATGTCAGCTAACAATTGCCGGAAAATTGTCGTGCCGGCTAAGTGTCTACGGCCGTTACTGAATACGCTTCAATATAGATTTGTATGATCAGACTAAAGATCTGCACGGGACCCGGCCGGGCCAGCACAGAATAAAGGCAACTATTTTAACGGGCCAGGCCGATGAAAAAATCTAAACGTGCCAACAGGGCCGATAAAAAAAAAAAATTAAGCTGGTGGATTGGCCCGATTTAAAAGGGTCGGACCAAATTTAAAAGGGTCTAATAACAAATTTTAAAGGGTCGGACAAAGCCGATAAAATATGAACAATGTTCAATGAAACTTGCTGAGCGGCAAATAAGTTATAAATCTGCTTCACGAGCCGATGCTAGTTTGATAACTTCAATACAGAAGCTTAACCCTTTAACGGGCCAAACAGTTATGTTGCTGAAAAGTTTAAATAATGGGCAGCCACCAGAATTTACGAAGAAATTGATTTTAAAATAACACATTGTTTTCTTCATCTATATATATAAAAGAAAGTCATTTCTGGCTAGATGATCAACGCACAGCCAAAACTACAGTACCTACAAAGACGAAACTTGCAGGAAAAATACTTCTTAGTATGTAGAGGCGCACTAAGACGGGATTTTCAAAAACTCCACCCCTAAGGGGGGTAAAAGGGGGAACAAACTTTAAAAAAAATCCTTAAAAATCGGGTATTATAGTTACGTGACAAATGATACCATATTTTAATGTATTTTTGTATGCTGAATCGAATGGTATCAATTAAATACTCATAAGTCAAATAGTTCGTGAGATATTGCACATTTTTCTAATTTGGCGAAGTCTTTGACGTCAAAATCTAACAATTCTAACAATACAAGTGAGAATTTCTGAAAATACATCCGTTACTATAGCAATGGAAGAAATTCAAAATAAATCTTTTGTTATTTAATTCTTTTGTTTATTTTTACAGATAGAAACATTAACTGTTCAATTGGAATGGGATATTATTCTTACGGATTTCTACAAACGCCACGATTTAAAATAAAACGTGATTGCTAAAATAAAGTTTCGAAGGTCTGTTTAGTATTATATACTGCTTCTTTATTTGTTTTCAGTCTTCAGCCATGTTTCCCCTTTTCTTTGGGTAGTTAGTTATTGATACGATTTCGGGCTAATTTTCCGCAATCAGATACCTCGCCAATTGGCGTTTTAGCTACCATGTTGGATACTTCTCTGTTATCCCGTCGAACACTTTTCATAACAAAAAACTATCGCCAAACTGTAACGCCAAATAAATGGAAGAACGTTGCCAATGGAATATCAAAATAAATAAATAAATAAAATATAAGAATGTAAGGACACAATTGTTCGTTTAATTAATGAAATCTATACTAACATTATAAAGTAGTAAAAATTGTTTGTTTGTTTGTAGGTGGTAATCTCTGGAACTACTGAAGCAATTTCAAAAGTGATGGTGGCAAATTGATGGTGACAATCCCTGCTCCAACATAGGCTATATTTTATGTCGGTGCCATTACCCCCAGGGGGGAGAGGGCAGAAGCAAAAAACGTTCTAAAATTTCGATTTTTTTTTATACTGAAGGAGCTAGAATCATGAAATTTGGCATGGTAGTTGCTTATAAGATGTAAATGCTCTCTAAGAACAAATTCTAAAAAAATTCGAAATTTAAAAGGTGTGAGATCAGCGAAAAACGTTCTAAAAACATTCTAAATTACAATTTCTATGGAATCTCTGGAACAACAGAACCTTTTTCAAAAGTGATGGTGGCAAATTGATGGTGACAGTCCCTGATACAAGATAGGCTATATTTTACGTCGGTGCCACTACTCTCAGGGGGTTGCAGGAGCGAAAAGTGTTAGAAACATGAAATTTAGCATGGTAGTTACTTATAAGATGTAAATGCTCTCTAAGAACAAATTCTAAAAAAAATCGAAATTTAAAAGGTGTGAGATGAACGAAAAGCGTTCTAAAAACATTCTAAATTACAATTTATATGGAATCTCTGGAGCAACAGAACCGTTTTCAAAAGTGATGGTGGCAAATTGATGGTGACAGTCCCTGATACAAGATAGGCTATATTTTACGTCGGTGCCACTACTCTCAGGGGGTTGCAAGAGCGAAAAGTGTTAGAAACATGAAATTTAGCATGGTAGTTACTTATAAGATGTAAATGCTCTCTAAGAACAAATTCTAAAAAAAATCGAAATTTAAAAGGTGTGAGATGAACGAAAAACGTTCTAAAAACATTATAAATTACAATTTCTATGGAATCTCTGGAACAACAGAACCTTTTTCAAAAGTGATGGTGGCAAATTGATGGTGACAGTCCCTGATACAAGATAGGCTATATTTTACGTCGGTGCCACTACTCTCAGGGGGTTGCAGGAGCGAAAAGTGTTAGAAACATGAAATTTAGCATGGTAGTTACTTATAAGATGTAAATGCTCTCTAAGAACAAATTCTAAAAAAAAATCGAAATTTAAAAGGTGTGAGATGAACGAAAAGCGTTCTAAAAACATTCTAAATTACAATTTATATGGAATCTCTGGAGCAACAGAACCGTTTTCAAAAGTGATGGTGGCAAATTGATGGTGACAATCCCTGATCCAACACAGGCTATATTTTACGTCGGTGCCACTACTCTCAGGGGGGTGCAAGAGCGAAAAACGTTCTAAAATTTCGATTTTTTTTTTTTTATACTGAAGGAGCTAGACACATGAAATATGGCTTGGTAGTTACTTATAAGATGTAAATGCTCTCTAAGAACAAATTCTAAAAAAATTCGAAATTTAAAAGGGTGAGATGAGCAAAAAGCGTTCTAAAAACATTCTAAATTACAATTTCAATGGAATCTCTGGAACTACAGAATCGTTTTCAAAAGTAATGGTGGCAAATTGATGGTAACAGTCTCTGCTGCAACATAGGCTATATTTTATGTCGGTACCACTACCACAGGGTGGAGGGGTGCAAGAGCGAAAAACGTTCTAAAATTTCGATTTTTTTATACTGAAGGTGTTAGAAACATGAAATTTTGCATAGTAGTTACTTATAAGATGTAAATGCTCTCTAAGAACAAATTCTAAAAAAATTCGAAATTTAAAACTGTGAGATGAGCGAAAAGCGTTCTAAAAACATTCTAAATTACAATTTCTATGGAATCTCTGGAACTACCGAACCCTTTTCAAAAGTGATGGTGGCAAATTTTTGATGACAATCCCTGCTCCAAAATAGGCTATATTTTACGTCGGTGCCACTAATCCCAGGGTGGCGGAAAAGCGAAAACCGTTCTAAAATTGCTTTTTTTTTTTTTAAACTAAAGGAGCTAGAAATTTGAAATTTGGCATTGTGGTTACTTATAAGATGTAAATGCTCTCTAAGAACAAAATTTAAAAAAAATCGAAATTTAAAAGGGTGAAATGAGCGAAAAGCTTTCTAAAAACATTCTAAATTACAATTTCTATATAATCTCTGGAACCACAGAACCGATTTCAAAACTGGTGGTGGCAAATTGATAGTGACACTCCCTAATCTAACATTGGCTATATTTTATGTCGGTGCCACTAACCCCAATGGGGTCCAGGAGTAAAAAATGTTCGAAAATTGTGACTTTTTTTTATACTGAAGGAGCTAGAAACATGAAATTTGGCATTGTAGTTACTTATAAGATGTAAATGCTCTCTAAGAATAAATTAAAAAAAATTCGAAATTTAAAAGGGTGAATGGGCAAAAAGGATTCTAAAATCCTTCTAAATTACAATTTCTATGGAATCTCTGGAACTACAGAACCGATTTCAAAAGTGATGGTGACAATCCCTGCTGTAACATCCTCTTTAATATAAAGCTATGCGTTGATGACGACTGTGTTTTTCGCTAATCTTTGCCACAGATTAATCTCGGAAAATGAAACATTTGAAGTTACTGAAAAAAAATAATAGCTCGACATGTATTTGTCAGAAAATTGCTAGACAAACTGCGTTTGAAAGATAAAAAATTGTATTTTTCTTGATATAAATTTCAAATCTAATGATTATGCCATTTTTCAAGTATTGAATTTGAAAAATTACCAAATTTCACAATGGAGTACCATAGCGAAACCTTCATGCGTAAAAAGATAATGATAAGGGCGACGTGTCCTGGCGTGTATTTTGGCTATAGCACGAGTCACAAATTATAGTAGCCTTATTATTCTGTTAAAATATAAAAGCGAATTATGAAATGTCAATATTTTGTTTGATTAAAGGTTCGTTAAGAGAAATTGACCAGCGTAGCGGGCGTAGCTTGCTAGTGTTTATTATAAAGCAGAATATTATTTAAAAAAATTCTAGTATTAATCTAGCAATTTGTAATTAAAATTAAGTGGTAAATATATTACCACCGCCTGAAAATTAAGTGGTAAATATATTATCACCGCCTGATAAAGGGTTAACAAGTCCAGCATAGAGATCTGCATCGAACAGTTGCATCGTGTCTGAACCCGGGTTTATTTCCTTCAGCAGACTCGGCCCGCACTCAGGTTTATATTTTTTTCTACATACTTGGGCCGTACCGGAACTTTTTTTTTTTAGACAGCTGACCAGGTCCCTTCCTGCCGGGCTTTTGCCCAGCTTAACGGATTAATGCCTGGCAATGGGGCGAGCAATTCGCCTGATCTCCACACAGCGAAGACCTGTTTGATAAATTTCTAGGCGACGTGGTTTCGACGTGGTGCATCTTGTTGCCTAAGTTGCTTTTCCTTAGTTGACCGGTTGCTAATTGATGTTTGGATGAGACGGTTCAGCACCTCACAGTGTAGCGAAGTCATGCCGGATGGATCTGAGATACTGGAGTATTTACTAATTCCTTTCTGCATCGCACACCATTCGTCATCGCCGAGCTGTAAATATACTTTAATAAATTACAGAAGTGTGTATTTTTAAATCTACAGCTTCATAAGTTATGATGTTTTAATCATATTTTTTCTTTTATTCTAAACTGCATTAATTTTTTTAATGAGTTATATTTGAATGTAATAGACTAAGAATCTAAATGATCATCTATCTAAATGATCAATAATGTTGCTATACTACACTATTTCTTGTGGAGATATAGTTTGAAATGTACTGTAAAATTTTCACATAATTTTTTTTTGCAGTATTCTTTAAAAGAATCTCTTCTTCAGAGAAGAAAGATCGGAATATTTTGTAGAAATTGATTCGAGCTGGACCTGATTTCTTTGTTTTTTGCACGGGCCGGGCCGTGAACTGCGAATACATAAACGGACCAGGCCGAACTTTCAGTTATTACACCGGGCCTGGCCGGGCCAAGACAGCTTTCTTTCGCGCCGGAACGGGCCCGGGCATGGAAATTTCGACCCATGCAGACCTCTCCATCAGACTGACATTTATTCATCTTGAAAACTATAGTCAAAACTGTGTTGTTGGTAATCCTATGGTACGGCTCGTTTGCAGGATTGGACAACCTTGAGCACCCCTTTTATTCATCAGAGTAGTGATATACGAGAATAAAATTTGACGGAGAGAGAAGATTTGGATTAAAAACAAATGGCAAGGTCATCATTATCGTCAAGCTATAATGTTTTCCTTGTTAATATTTATATACTTTTTTTTTGTCTAATTCTTCCAAACGAATATCTCCAAGTCTGGACGAATATCGCCGTATAGGTGTCCTGTTTGGTGAAAAACTTTCAACCTGAGCGTATGCCGTGTGTGCTGAGAAATTTTCCATAATTTTCATTTAATTAAATCTTAATAAATATATTATGTTGATGCAAAGTTTGGCAGCGTTTAATTTATATTTGTGAAGAGTGGCATACACAATATATTAATAATATATTCCATTCTACAACTAGTATGCTGTGACCAGACCATCACAAAACTTTTTCTATATTATTCAAATATTAGTTTAAAAAACGCTGTTGCACACCAAGAATTGCGAAACAGAGAACATTTCTTTGAATTTAATTCGGTTGCAGTGATCAGTGAATAAAACAGCGCAGTTCAACAGTCCCCCCCTTATTGAGTATCTAAACAAAAAATTGGACCAAATGAATTCAAATATAAAATTTGGTGCATTTCTAAACGGTAGAATATGAGATACAGCTACAATCTTCCTCTCAAAAAATAGCATAGCAGTCCACCCTGT
This sequence comes from Maratus michaelseni, assembly GCA_963931845.1. Taxonomy (NCBI): domain Eukaryota; kingdom Metazoa; phylum Arthropoda; class Arachnida; order Araneae; family Salticidae; genus Maratus; species Maratus michaelseni. The sequence goes on along the minus strand of OZ007591.1, from coordinate 154,767,833 downwards.
TGATTGAACAAAACCAAAATTGAATCAACATAATTTTTAATAGACATCTTACGTATTACAGATCCTATCATAGATGTCGAGATATAACTATAACGGAACTGTGAGAAACATTGCACAGCAGTGCCACATGTTCACTGATAGTATATATACCCAGACGTAATCAGCACCTATAATACGAGCTAAGTTCTAACTGAATATAAAGTTTTATGAAATTCCATTCCATACACTGGGAAAAAAAAAAAAAAAAAAAAAAGAGAGAGAGAATTTTTCAAGTGGGAAGAATATGCGACAATTTCCCCTTAAGAACACTGATAAAAAAAATCAATAAGTAGAATGCTTTAATTGCTGTCACAGAAAGGTCAAAGAACTTTTGGCTCGAATTGTGACAGTAATGTTTGTTATTATTACCCATAAAATTCTATTTTTCTTTTATTTTCCCCTAGTGTAAACGAAGGACGTTGTATTTCTAGGGTTAAATTGTTTTTCATAAAACAAAGTTGCAGTAATCACTCTTTTTGCATTATATTTTATCAATATCATCAATCTAATTTGTCAAATCAGTCTATTACCTATTAAAAATATTAATTTTCAAACATTCACTTTAGTACAATAATACCACAAAATTTCAAAATAATAACAATAATAAATATTTTCAAACAACAAGTCTATATTTTTATTAAAAACATAAAGTAAAATATTTATTTTTAACACCTTTTTACTTAAAATTCTAACTTCAATTATTACACTAGAAAGTCATTAGCAATACAGTTTTATTTTTCATCGGTAAAATTAGTTTCGTCTTTAGTTCTTAACAAAACACAATGTTCCACTAATTTCTAAAATTTATATTAAATTCTAAGTTTAGTAAGTCATTAAAAAAAAAATGATTTTGATGTCACTTTCCAATAACATTTTTTCAATTCACTATTATGTAGCTTTTATTACAAAAAGCTACCTATTGCAGCCGTTCGGAGGAAAGCGATTCCAGAAAATTTTGGTATATATTCACCGATCATGACTCCCAGACCCCAAAACATCCATCCGTTCAAATGTTGATTTCTATATATATATATATATATATATCTGATATTTGTCATACGGTAACTCTTTTTTTTATGATCCGAGTTGAGTGTGATTGAGCATGTGTGTAGGACATACGAAGATCTCGACCGAGTTTGTTGGCCAGCTTCATCCGCCATCATGTTTCACAATGACGGCCAGTTAAAAAATTTAAAAAGATGTACACAAAAAATTTATAAATTGAAAAAGTTGTTTTCGTTAAGTGTTAGATATTTATTTTTCAACCAGATAACAATATTTTTGACGTAATTTTTACATGGTCTGTAAAACCGTTATATTTATAACCATTAAAAATTTCAAAGGGTTTGGACAACAAAAGCTTTTTTTTTTCACTCTTTTTTTTCACTTTTTTTTTAGCACTTTTATTTCTAATTATCAGTATTTTTTTTATTTGGGATTCATTTAAGGTTTTATCACAGGCCCGTGCAACGCCGGGCCGGTCAACTAGTAGCACATTATATTCGCTGTCTTTAGTGTCATTCAAAGACGAAATAGAGCTCCTTAGTTCATCAATGAAAGCTTTTTTCTTTGCAACAATCGGTTTGGGAGGTTCCTCTTCATGATCACTGTTGGATTCCACTGCTGGCTCGTTCTTCGCTTCCAAAACATCAGCTGCTACAATGTCAGTTATTTTTGCATTCAGATAATTTGTTAATATGTCAGACAATCTTTATAAAGAAAGGGCTGTCATCTGAAATGTTGTTAAACTTAGAGTCAAGCACTACAAAAACGAAGTGTTTTTGGAGATAACCGCGACAAAGAAATTCAACCGAGTTTGCCTACCCCACTCTTAAAAGCGACGTCTTAAGCGAAGTAGTTGAAAAAATGGTGATGCAAGGAGCGGAGTACAATATGTGAAAAGTCGTATGAGAATAGTTGAGACTTGTAAAGCATGACGTAATATGCGGAGTGGCGTTTTATCCAGGTGACTTACTAACGCGGTTTGACGGTACATACAAATCTATTCCGATTATGAATGGTAATTGCTGGAAATGGTTTTTAAACGTGTTATGCGTTTCCAAATTAAAGCATGACGTAATATGCGGAGTGGCGTTTTATCCAGGTGACTTACTAACGCGGTTTGACGGTACATACAAATCTATTCCGATTATGAATGGTAATTGCTGGAAATGGTTTTTAAACGTGTTATGCGTTTCCAAATTATTTACTGAGGTATCACCGTTCACCTTATTCAACGGTGTTTCACTACAAAAAAGTTTCATTGCAATATTCTGTTAGTGTTGGAAAGCGTTTCATAATTTATGCTTGACGCATGATTTTTATTTCTTGTTTGTGGTTGTTGTTTTAAGGTTGGGGGGCTAAGGGGGAAGGAGGTCTACATTCTACTGTTTACATCTTTAGGCATTTTTGGGGAATTTCTTTTTTAAATATAAGCAAAATATATTACTGCAGATTTTTTTTTTTTTTAATTCCTATTATTAGCTCACACCCTCTATGTATTTATATATCTTGTTGAAATTTTCAATCGTTAATAAAATACTTTTTATTCATCCACTCAAGTTCAAATACATTTTTTAAAACTTGTATGGATGACACTGGATGTTAATACAGTTTTTTCAAATATTAATTCATTAATTAAATTTAATTAATTAATTTTAGTTTTATATTTCATTTCTGTTCAAAAGTATAGACTCACTCCATTTCATTTCTGTTCAAAAGTATAGACTCACTCCATATTTTAGTCTCCTTCACCCGCGCGCCGCTTGATCTTCGCCCGTGAACAGCCCCATTATCTTTTTACACGGGAAGGTTTCGCTATGGTACTTCATTGTGAAGCTTGGTAATTTTTGAAATTCAATATTTGAAAAACGGCATAATCATTAGATTTGAAATTTATATCAAGAAAAATATAATTTCTTACCTTTCTAACGCAGTTTGTCTAACAATTTTGTGAAAAATACTTTTCGAGCTATTAATTTTTGGTATTTTAGCTATTTATTTTTTATTTAATTTTTAATACATTTCAAAAACTTCTCTTATATAAGATATTTAGCAGGATATAAATTTAGGAATAAATACCGTCAGTGGCGAAGCGTGTAGATCGCTGGAAAAAAATTTATTTTTGACCTAAGTAGGAATTGACTTTAATTTTTTTTTTTATATTGCTTGTTTAAAATTAATTGTATTTCAAACAATCTTTTTAAATTTTCTTTTAGAGCACAAAAAAAAAAAAAAAAAAAAAAAAAAAAAATATTTATTTATTTTAAAATGACGACAAAGTTGAGTCTGTGCCCCGCTTACAAGTGTAATGTCCCACTCTTTCCATCATATCTATAAATCATAAATAGAATGTATAAACAGTTTTATATTCTGTAGGTTTACAGTTATAGTTAGAACCGTCACTATTAATAATTTCGTCTTTTTTTTTTTTTTTTTTTTTTTTTTTTTTTTTGACGTTTATCTAAAAAGATAAGTAGCAAAATTCGGCATTCTTCTACCTTTTAAGGGGGCAGCAAAAATAAATTACATCGATATTGTCAGTACCAACCATACCTATACGTATATTAGAACAATGTCTGAAATATTCATCCATATGGACCGAGTAGCATTTTCGTAAACTGCGGGACAAGGTAATTAAAATCTGTCAAGTGCTAGTATAACTCGTGCTCAAAGGGTTCCTTCCGTACATTAAATTTATTAATTATTATTTATTAATTGACAAACTCCGACTAGTCCTAATTTTTTCATAATTTCAGTTTCAGTAGATTCGGAAATAGGAGGGGGGGGGGGGGGGGAACATATTTTTGCAACACAGTTTTGACGATATCTCTGAAAATGTACCAACATTAAAACAAATATATTTTTGAGTTCGGTGGTACGAGATCTTTCTAACGATATCCTACACGATATATAAAAAGAAAAAAAATTAAGCAACTTAATTAATATCTCGGCTAATTACCAGCCAATTTTTTTTTCGAAAATCATCAACTATCCTTAGATGATTCTGCGTCGATAGATATCTCGAGCGCCCGTCAACTCTTGCGCTGACCACCCGTAAATAAAGTTTACGTGTCACGGAAAAATGCGTTGACTATCTGACCTGGGAAAATTGCTATAGTTTTCCTGCAAGGTTTAAATAAACTCCTACTACCCCCAATTTTTTCATATTTTTAGTTTCAGCAGATTCGGAAATAAAGGGGGGGGGGATTTTTTTTTGCTGTGTATTTTCAACGATATCTCTGAAATTATAATACCTAAAATTAAAATAAATGTATTTTTGAGTTCGATATTACGAGATCTTTAACATGATACCCCACACGATATACAAAAAGAATTTTTTTCTAGTAACTAATTGCATTGCCGCGCATGCGTGGTAGCGTATTACTGCTTATTTTACTGTTTATTGCTGTTAATTTTACGGTATAATACTGGCAGCTGGGGTGCTAGTATTATACTGTAAAATCAACACTTTTTTTTTTTTTTTTTTTTTTTGCAGTGTAGAAAAGCATTTTAAGGCTGTTGGTCAGTGAGATCTCAATTTCCCATTGTATACTCTTCTTAAAACATGTTTAATTTTGTTCCCGTTTTTAAAATATTTCTAAAATATATGCTTAATTTTTACTTTCTTCTGTCTTTACAAGAAGAAAGTATTGGATTAATGAAAATTTTCGACTTCCGGTTTTCGACGGATTTATACGTTTTAGAAGGTCCTGAACACGATTTGACTGTTTTTAGAAAATGTCTGTCTGTGAGTCTGTCTGTCTGTATGTGACACAAATTTTGTGGGCGCTCTATCTCAAGAACTAATGCACGAAATTTAATAAAACTTCATATTCAGTTAGTCCCTGATATAAATTGGTGCTGATTAGTTTTTGGTGAAAATCGCTCAACAGATGGCGCTGCTATGCTGCATTTTTCGGAATTTCCGCAATAGCTATATCTCAAGAACTAATGCACTCATTTTCATCAAACTTCAGATTCAGTTATACCTTGACATAAATAGAAGCTGATTACGTTTTGGTGTAGATATCCCAACAGGTGACACTGCTAAACCACTTTTCTCATGATTTTTACGAAAGCTATGTCTCAAGAACTAATGCACGGAATTTCATCAAATTTCAGATTCTGCTAGACTATGACATAAATAGATGCTGCTTAAGTTTTGGTGTAAATAGCCCAACAGGTGGCGCTGCTATGCTACTTTTTTCAATATTAACACGATAACTATATCTCAAGAATGAATGTACGGATTTTCATCAAACTTCAGATTCAGTTAGACGTTGATATAAGTTGTTATTGATTAGGTTTTGATCTAAATCTCCCAAAAAGTGGCGCTGCTATGCTGTAATTTGCAGGATTTACACGATTTTAGCAATAGTCATGTCTCAAGAACTAATGCACGGAATTTAATAAAAATTTAGATTCAGTTAGACCGTGATATAAATTGGTGCTGATTCTTTTCAGTGTATGCGAAACCTGTGTGAGATAGAAGAAAGTTTTGGGATTGACACATGCGACTAGTTATTTGAAGTGATTAGTTTCGCTAAGATTTTAACACATATACAATAATAAATTAAGTATATAGTTTAGAAATATTTTGACAACTAAGAAAGAGAGAAACATCCCCCAAAATGAGTACAGAGAAAAAGAAGCTAAAAATATTAAACTCCGGAGGAGATATTTTAAAAATACGAATGCATCACACGCCCGTAGGTTTAACATTAGCTAGGAGAATTTGAGATCTGATTGACCAACAGCCAAGGTCTTCGAATGAAATATTGTAATTTAGAAAATTGCAGAAAAATACTCTAAATGTAAATAATAAATAATTCCGAATAATGACAAACTCAGCTTTAAAAATTTAAGACCTAATAACGAGTAAATAGACAAGTGTTGCCAGCAAGTAAATTAATTCCTTTGGTAGGTTAATACTTGATTTTAGCAGAAAGTGTCAATGGGAAAAATCTATGACTTCATGCGATGCGTTACTATACACTGCAATTGAAATTCACAAATTGTTGAGGTAGATCAAATTTTCCACAGAATAAGCAAGTTTCGGTGACGCGATTTGTAGAACGACACATTTCTCTCCCCCCCCCCTCCCCTCCACGAAGTAGCGTTAAAAGTACTACGGTTCTTACTAGAAACTACTGATATTTCTATTGCGCTACTCGCTAACACTACATTGTCCCAAAATGTAGCACGCTACACTACAAGCTACTGTAAAAAGTTGTGATCACTGTTGCTTTGCTACTTGTAGTGCGCTCCTTTTGATCCCTGGATTCAAGATTTTATTGCTTTTTCTATTCACATACAAGCTTTCATTTCTGCTTCTGTTCTTCCTTGTTCTTTTTTCCCTTCTTATTTTTGTTAATACTATTTTATTTTATATATGATATGCTACAGATGCATATGTCCTTTTTTTCAGGTTTTAAAATTTTTGTAATGACGATATCCAATAACTGACATTTATGAACCAGTAACTGACATGTGATGTCAGACACTGGTAAAACAACTCAAATGTTAATGATGTGTTACTACAAGATAAATGTAATTTATTATTATGCATTTTTAAACAATTCAAATAATAGATTTCAATTTTCTTTAATATAACCAATAACT